>CM060706.1:59962677-61162677 GCA_030686995.1 Artemisia argyi
TAAAGGTACAATAATTATACAATAACTAAATAATATAGCCAACATCTTTGACTAAACTTGATTACATGCAGGCATGTTGAGCGTATTCTATTTTGGGACGATTGAATTTTAATGATTGTAGGCAAGAATCATGTAATCAAGTTCAGTCAAGATGTCGGCCATTAGGTTTAATTATTGTACCTTTAAGTCAGAATTGAGGCACAAGCCATTGTAATATAATTATGTCAATAATGCCTCCCTAGAATATGCTAGATGCCAAGACATATTATCTAGTTTGTTAGCCTATAAAAGGAGTTTGTATTTCAGGATCTACAGTTCATGAATTATTGTACCAATACTGTATTTCTTGCTCAAAGCAATCGGACATAACATTAAAAACTTCAAAGTTATATTTACAAACTTGTTTAGAGATTCACAAAATGGTTAACTTTAAACTTATCCCGACTCCTTCGGTACTTTTTATAAAGAAGCAATTACATTGTCTTTTATAAAAAAACAAGTGATTTTTTGAAGTCTTTGATAGAAATGTTTGAAATACAAGTAATTGATTAAATAATATCTTTACTGCTTTTCCTGAATATATCTTAGTAGTTTAGCTTTTCATAGAGCTAAGAATGTTTTGATTCAAAGCTCTGATACCAAGATCAGAATTTTTATCTTGTAACAAAGTTCAAAAACTAAAACGTTAAAGTACAAATACTTAAACACACCTTTTATTAAAATTGCGGAAGCTTGAATATTTTACAATGGTGATTGCAAGAGGTTTTTTGTGGGTAATTGGATGATCGTTGCCATGAAATACAAAAGCCTTTTATAGGCTAACAAACTAGATAATATGATGTATCAGATATTGCAACAGCGAATTGTTGATGGTGGACAAAGAGCAAATCAAGAAAGAGTAGTTGTAGAGAAAAGTGGTTTCTCTATTTTTTTTTATATGTTCAAAACTACAAAAACAACTGCCTCCTACACGTCCTTACTAGGCTTTAAATAACCAACAACCAATAAAATAAAAGGAACATTGAAACATAAATAAAACTACCCATGACAACTAATTAACCCACATTGGACAGGTCATGAGACCATGGGAAGTCAACAACTGCTTGGTCTTAGCCACTTGCACCATACTCCCCTGCTAGGAAAAGATTCGCCCTCGAATCTTGCTCGAGATCCTCCTCCTCTTCTGCTTCGTTGTCTTCCGTATCAGTGACATAAGGAGACAAGTCTGCCACATTGAATGTTGCTGAGACGTTATACGTACCAGGTAAGTCAATTTTGTAGGCATTATCGTTGATCTTTTTGAGCACCCGAAATGGGCCATCAGCACGTGCTTGTAGCTTTCCGAACCTACCAGCTGGAAACCGCTCCTTCCCAAGTCGAATCCATACCAAATCTCCCTCTCTAAACACAACTCTCTTGCGATGAGTATTTGCACGCTCTTTATACTTTTGGTTCTGTTTTTCAATGCGAGCTCGAACTTGTGAGTGGATCTGTTGTACTTGTTGAGCCTGTTCTTCGCCACTAGAGCTGAATTGTGTTGGAGTAGGTATCGGTGTGAGGTCAAGTGGGGTAATTGGATTGACTCCGTTTACCACTTCAAATGGAGTCTTTCCGGTGGTGCGACTTTGTGATCTGTTATAAGCAAACTCAGCCTGTGGTAGCACTAAATCCCATTGTTGCGGGTTCTCTCCGACTAAGCTTCGTAACAAATTGCCCAAACTTCTGTTGACGACCTCGGTTTGCCCATCAGTTTGTGGGTGGTGCGAAGAACTAAACTGGAGTTGTGTCCCCAACTTGCGCCATAAAGTACGCCAGAAGTGTCCCACAAATTTTACATCTCGATCTGATGTAATGGTCTTAGGTACTCCATGTAGTCGAACAATCTCTTGCAAGAACAAACATGCGACCTTCGATGCATCAAAAGTCTTGTTGCAAGGAATGAAGTGCGCCATTTTTGAAAACCTGTCTACTACCACCATGATTGAATCCTTATTCCTTTGAGTACGAGGCAACCCCAAAACAAAGTCAAGACTTACATCCACCCACGGGGCTACTGGTACAGGTAACGGTTGGTATAAACCCGCATTTGTGCTGCGAGTCTTAGCTAGTTTACATACTCGACACCTCTCTACAAACCTGGAGATATCACGTTCCATTCTGGGCCAATAAAAATGATCACTTAACCAAGCCAGTGTCTTAGTCACTCCAAAGTGTCCTGCTAAACCCCCTGCATGACCCTCCTTTATAATTGATTCCCGTAAAGAACAGTTAGGTATACAAAGTCTGTTACCTTTAAAAAGAAACCCGTCTTGAATGATAAATGGTGGGTAAGATTTATCTTGAGATTTCTGCCATATGCCTGCAAAATCAGAATCATCAACATACAACTCCTTGAATGTTTCAAACCCAATGGTTTGAACTTGCATGGCCGATAGTAGTGTATGCCTTCGACTTAACGCATCAGCAACCTTGTTTAAAGTTCCAGCCTTGTGCTTGATTGAGAAAGTATACGATTGCATGAATTCGACCCACTTGGCGTGTCTCGGCTTTAACTTGTGTTGCCCATTGATGTATTTTAGCGCTTCGTGATCGGAATACAAAATAAACTCTTTCAAAATTAGATAATGGCGCCAATACTCTAGGCTGCGAATTATTGCATAAAACTCCTTATCGTATGTTGAGTATTTCCGCCTTGTCTCATTTAACTTTTCGCTAAAAAAAGCTACTGGACGCCATTTTTGGCTCAATACACCTCCAATTCCTACCCCTGAAGCATCACAATGGACCTAAAAAAATTCCTCAAAATTAGGTAGTGTCAACACGGGAGCCTCAATTACCTTCCGTTTTAATAACTCGAACGCCTCATCAGCTTCTCGAGTCCAATAAAATGTCGTTCCTTTTAGGCATTCAGTGATGGGTGCAATTATGGTGCTGAAGTTACGAATGAATCGCCGATAAAATGATGCTAAACCATGAAAGCTACGAGTTTCATGAATATTTGTTGGTGTTGGCCAACTTATAATGGCCTCAACTTTGGCCGGATCCATTTGAATACCATCTTTAGACACAATATATCCCAAAAAGACCACCTTTTCTGTAAGAAAATGGCACTTTTTGGTGTTGGTGTATAGCTTTTGGGCTTTGAGAACCTCAAAAACCTGCCTAAGATGGTGAAGATGGAGCTCTTCTGTAGGACTAAACACCAGAATATCATCAAAGTATATAACGACAAATTTACCAATAAAAGAGCGAAATACTTGATTCATTAAGCGCATGAAGGTGCTCGGGGCATTGGATAAACCGAAAGGCATCACCATCCATTCGTACAAGCCATCACGAGTCTTAAACGCCGTCTTCCATTCATCACCGGGACGAACTCGTATTTGGTGGTACCCACTACGCAAATCAATCTTTGAAAATACTGTTGCCCCATGTAATTGATCAAGAAGGTCATCGAACCTTGGAATTGGGAAACGGTATTTGATAGTTATCTTATTAACAGCTCGACTATCAACACACATTCGCCATGATCCGTCTTTCTTAGGGACTAATAATACCGGCACCGCACACGGGCTCATACTCTCTCTAATGGACCCTTTTTTTAACAACTCCTGAACTTGCCTCTGTAACTCTTCATGCTCTTTGGGGTTCATCCGGTAGGCACTTTTGTGAGGCAAAACAGCCCCTGGTACAAAGTCGATACAATGTTGGATGTCCCGCATAGGTGGTAGTCCAGGTGGCAACTCATTTGGAAAAACATCAACAAACTTTTCAATAAGTGGTGCCACCTTAGGGGGAACATCATCACTACCATCATTTGACTCCATTACAACTATAGCAAACACGTCAGTAGCCTCATTTACTTCTGCTAAAAATTCTGCTCGAGATATCAAATGGTTCTTCGTCTCCTTTCTAAGATCGGATGGGCCAAGAACAATAGTAGTACCATCTTTCTCGAAAGTGTAGGTGTTCTTGAATCCGTCATGCTTAGTCTTACGATCGAATTGCCACGGCCTACCTAACAAAACATGGCAAGCGTCCATGGGAACCACGTCACACCACACTTCATCAGAATACTTCTTTCCAATAGAAAATTTCACTAGACACCTTTTAGATACCTTCACTTCATTACCCTTCTTGAACCATGATAACTTGTACGGTTGAGGGTGTTCTTCGGTTTTCAAACTTAACTTGTCAACCATTGTAGTAGAAATTACATTTTCACAGCTACCTCCATCTATTATTACAGTACATACTTTGCCTTCACACGTGCACCTTGTATAGAAAATACTATGCCTCAACCATGATTCATCTTCATTTGTCACACTACTTAAAGCTCGCCTTACCACTAGCATTTCTCCAGAGTCGGCATAAGTGATTTCCTCTTGATCAGAAACGTTCTCATCGTCCGCATCCCTATATTCATCAAACACAGGACCAAAATCTTCTTCTAGTAAGGCAACAATTTGACGGTTTGGGCAATCAGCAGCAAAATGACCAAGACCTTGACACTTGAAACAACGCTTACTAGTTGCAACCCCTCCCCTGCTAGAACCTGAATTGGAATTTTGATTCTGAACTTGAGTCACATTATGAGTTGCACCAGTACCTGAATTTCTAATCGGGTTTAACCCAACCCCCCGTTTACCGTTTTCAGTCCCCACAACACGTTTTGGGAATTGAGAGTTACTGATCTTTTTCTTCAATTGTGCTTCCACCTTCAGGGCCAACCGACACACATCGTTATATGAGAAAAACTGTTGGAGTTGGACCACATCAGAAATTTCTGGCCTTAAGCTTGCTAAATATCGAGCAACTGTTTGTTCATCTTCCTCATCCACATCACAACGCATCCTTAACCGATCAAATTCACCAGTGAAATCTTCAACCGACATACTACTAACTTGTCTAAAATTATGATATTCAATGAAAGCTTCTTGCTTATAGTTAACAGGAAGAAATTTGGCCATCAATTTTTTTTTTCATCTTGTACCAACTAAGTATCTTTGGTTTTCCTTCCCTAACGCGTTGTTTCTTCACATGTTCCCACCAAATAGAAGCATTCTTTTTCAATTTTATGGCTACTAACTTGACTTTTTGTTCATCGTTCAAATTTTTAATATCAAAAACTCGTTCCACAGTATGTAACCAGTCTATGAATTCATCAGGATGAGGTTTACCTTCGAAAACGGGGATGTCGACTTTCATGCCGAGGTCCTGAGAACGTGCTAACCGTCCCCGTCTAAAGCCATGATCTTGATGACGACGATTAGCCCCCCATGGGTTAACGTCTTCTTCCTCGTTACTCAGTGAGTCGGTATCCAATCCCTCGTCTTCTCCATCGTCACTATTAGAAACACCGTCGACTTCGCGATTGATATCACGATGTACATCTAACCTAGCGGCTGCAAGTAGACGTTCTAGTTCCCTGATTCGTCTTCCTTGTGCTGCAATTTCGAGATCTCGTTGGTCCCGACGATGCGGTTGTGGAACCTCTTCACCGCCATCGACACCTCTGCGAGGTTGACCACGTACGCGTCCCCCTCGACGCCCTCCACGACCACGTGGTTGTTCATCAGCCATCAATATGATTCGAGGCAATAGCTCTGATACCAAATGATGTATCAGATATTGCAACAGCGAATTGTTGATGGTGGACAAAGAGCAAATCAAGAAAGAGTAGTTGTAGAGAAAAGTGGTTTCTCTATTTTTTTTTGATATGTTCAAAACTACAAAAACAACTGCCTCCTACACGTCCTTACTAGGCTTTAAATAACCAACAACCAATAAAATAAAAGGAACATTGAAACATAAATAAAACTACCCATGACAACTAATTAACCCACATTGGACAGGTCATGAGACCATGGGAAGTCAACAACTGCTTGGTCTTAGCCACTTGCACCATAATATGTCTTGGCATCTAGCATATTTCAGGGAACCATTATTGACTTAATTATTTTATAGCGGCTCGTGACTTAAAAGAGATGATTATTGCCTACAATCATTAAAATTGAATCGTCACCAAATAAAAAATGCTCGACGTGCCAGCATGTAATCAAGTTCAGTTAAAGATGTCGGCCACTATGTTTAATTATTGTACCTTTTAAGTTCCAATAAAGTAAAACCACGTATTTATTAGGAAAATGATGCAGCAGTCATATACATAAGCTCATAATTCATTTCGAAACTTAAAAACAAACATTTTACACAGCAATCACTGTGACATAATCCTTAAAATCTACAAGGATCTGTATTTGTTAGTCAATATTTAGTGTGATTAAAAATGTGAATAGAACAAGAATATGAACCCGGCATGAATCGATCACCCAACCTTCTAACCAAATCAAATGCGACCCCTAAGTTTTATAACCTGTTATGATTTCTAATTTTCTATACTTAACAACTACTGATGAGAAAAGCAAACTTCAAAGAAGAAATCCACTTGATGAAGCTGGTGCCATGAATATATGACTACCAAACAAAAAGTAAAATAATGGACATCTAGCACTCTGCCACTTTATGGAGAAGTGAAGAACTAGCTTACTTTAGAACCAACAAAACCTTTTCGGTAACCAGAAAATTGATAATGACTGATGGAACGAGTAGGATTTAGGACCTTGCTAACTTGCTTGACAATCCTACTTTGGCAGAACCGCAGATCTGCTTTCAAAGAAACCACATAGGAAGTGTTTGGCCAGATCCTTAACTCATTCAACACTGACAAATACCATGTTGCTTAGTCCATGAAAAGGGCGAAAAAACTGCATATATTATTTACACCAACTGTAAAAAACAGCTAAACACTACTTTACCTTTAGGATTACCCTAAGATTGGAAGACTAATGAAGTCGTGTGTGTAATTCCCTGTGGAAGAAACAGTATATAAGAGATTGGTGTTTGAAATGCCATAAACAGAAAACATAAAAGAAAATGAATCCGGTGTGAATCGAACACACAACCTTCTGATTCCAAGTCAGACGCGCACCCATTGCGCCTCGGATTCTATATTGTTTCATTGCCCACTGTTTTTTATATATCCCATAATTAAGAAATACACATACGCTTTGTTGGTTTGTACATCTTGCAGAAAAAGCTATACGAATGCAGTAGCAAAAGAATATTTATCTCTATAGTTTGGCTTTTAGCACTATGTAGCTTTCATATTTGTCATTGTTTTTTGTTTAAATCATCAAGGCAATCATTAGACTTATTAAACTCATCATAGAGTATATATTAAAAATAAAATATGAGACGTTGACCTGACAGATCAAACATAATATGTATACAGTTGACATTAATCCATGAGTAAGTAAGACGAAGTGAACCCTTTTGGATATGTATGCTTCAGATAAGTATATGTTACTGCAGAATTAAACAAAATCAAAGTGAGCACATTTTGATGGTAAGCAACACAAAAGTGAACTCGCGCACCAAGTTACCATCACAAAGTTTTAGTTTCAAGTTACACCAAAACAAATACAGTTCCTAAAATAAAGCAGAAATCTAATCAAACTTCTTCATTCAACTCCACACATCATTTTTGCTAAAATAGTCATTAAAAGTAATGAACCATCACCAAGGTGGCCTAGTGGTAAGGCCGTCCTGTTTTCCTCAGAAGAGGTAGGTTTGAACCTCAGTATGCAATCATTTTGGGGATGGCCAGAAAAAGGGATTGGGAAAGGTCACATGGATACATCGGTTAGGCCATGTACATATAAGTCAAAGATTCACCCTTTCCTGATAAAACGGTTTTACTAGTCACTAAAGCTAATGATTAGTATCCTTAACTTAAGATAGTGCAGTCATTTGTAATGTATTCAATATTTAATAGCTCTTGTGATTGGCTTGATGATTTAAAAATAACATTATGCTGGTGTGGAAAGATACAAAGTACTAAAAGCCAAACCATAGAAATTTATTATTCCTTTGCTGCTACATGTGTCCAGATTTTCAGGCAAGATGTACAAGCTGATAAAGCTTATGCGGAATCCTAACTTATAGGATATATAAAAACAGAGGGAAATGAAAACATACAGAATCCGAGGCGCAATGGGTGCGCGTCTGACTTGGAATCAGAAGGTTGCGTGTTCGATTCACGCCGGATTCATTTTTCTTCTTCTATTTCCTGTTTGATTTATATTATGATTACAACAGTAATTTAAAATAAGCCTTTAAGTAGTGATTGTACATATAAATATCTAAAATATTTATTGAAAAAGTGATGCAATGTTTCGGCTTTGACTTGGGACTGAGCAAAGATTTTAGATTTCATACATGTTTACTGCACCGGCGTTGGTTGGTGAGCTTGAGGGCTCCTTTTTCTCTTTGCCTTTTACTTTTCATTTTCAAACAGACATTGGTGCTTGAAATGCCATAAGGAGACTCTTTCTTGCATGAAAATGAAAAATAAGAGGCACTGAGAAAATGGAGCTTTCTGGTCCGCAGGTCAAACCGATGGTGACGGAGACGTTTCTGAACTTCAAAAACTTTGCACACTTTTCCGAGCTGGGAATGTGTACCACAGATTTATTAAAAAGTCACTACTTAAGGGTCTTTTAAATTACATAAACAGGAAATAGAAAAAGAATATTGAATCCGGCGTGAATCGAACACACAGCCTTCTGATTCCAAGTCAGACGCGCACCCATTGCGCCTTGGATTCTATATGTTCTTATTGTCCAGTGTTTTTATATATACCACAAGTAAGAGTTTAACATATTCTTTGTCTGTATGTACATCTTGCTTGAAAAGCTATACACATGTAGCAGCAAAGGAATTTTTGACTCTTTGGATTGGCTTTTAGCGCACTGTATCTTTCACACCTGTTATTGTTTTCTTTTTTAATTATAAGCTAATCACCAAACTTGCAAATAAATAATGAAACGCTAACCTCAAATGTTAACCTCAGAAGGTGTGAGATTAATAGTAGATAATGACACAAATAATAGTAGCTGAATTGTTGGCACAAGTTAAGATTTGTGTCATTATCTACTATTAATCTCACAGCTTCTGAATTTAGGGGCTTCTTCTAAAATTTAAAGAAGTAACAAAATTGGAATCCATAGAAGTTTCAACTGCAAAATCTCGTCTAGATGCTCAAAATTAGTTAATTCAAAGACAATCTAAAGCACTCTCTCCACTAAATTATAACAGGACGACGTGCATCTAAGCACTCTCTCCACTAAATTATAACATTTCCTGGGTTGTAACTAGAAGCATGGGCTTGGCCCATATGGAGTTAGTCCGGCCCTTGGATTGTATTCTGGGGGAGAAAGACCACCGTAAATACCCCCTCAATGTAATTGTAAACTTGGTACCTCGTGTGCGTTTGTACCTCGTGCAGTTTGGCACACAGCCTGTGTAGATTTGCACAGAGCTTAATAATATCTCTCTAGTTTGACACCGTGGACTGCCACGACTATCCTAGTCGTGGATACCACGTTATATCTTGTGTCGATTTATATTCCGTAAGCTTTGTTTGTGTTTATTTGTTTGTTATAAGGTGTGTACAGATGCTATATACGCTACAGTTTATGTACATATGGCATTGCTCGTTAGTGACAAGAAGGAAAGTTCAAATGATGTACCTTTCAAATGGAAATTCGATCTTTTCACTTGGGCTATAAACCTTTTCATGTTTTCAGCTACTTCTTGCACTTTGGAAGAAATTTGTTCCCCTTGGTCTTCAACATCAGCTAGAAGCTTCCCAACAGGCTGCATATAGTTGGGTTTGGTGTTGTAATTCCACTGTAAATTCTCTGATCTAACTATCCTTGTCTCACTGCAAACACACGATATTTAGTAGAAAAATCTACCCCGCTTATTTGCATACTGAGCTAACCTGATACTTAATACTTCTGTTGCAGTATCGACACTATCATTATACCTTGATAGCAAATCTGGTGACTTTTTATATTGTCTACAGAAAATTATTTTAGCTACTAGATACAAATGGAATAATTTACCAATTGACATTAGCTTCAAAGAACAATGGTTAATTTGATGGTAATTTGCAATCTACACTAGTTTACAAGTGCGAGGCAACTGCCATTCTTCTATCTCTAAATGTGCAGAAACAAACAAAATCTAAACTTTAAAACTATGATACTGCTTGTTGAGTTCACAACACACTGATTATAGGAATGTAGAATCAAAAAGTGAAAAAAGGAAAAATCAAGAGCACATTATTTAAATGATTCAAGATGACTTTGATAGTTTGATCGAGCTAGTTAGTTTACGTAAGCTGTTAGTTGATATAAATAGTTAAGTACAACCATCAAGATGCAACAATAAGTCTTCAAAACATAATAACTAATGAAATGGATCACATTTCTTTAAAAGATTACTTACAACCATCAAAATGCATCTTTCATTTTAACCAGTAATGTTAAAAGAGTACATACTGATTTCAAAAAGCAATTCAAATCAATGCAAAAAAGCATAGACAGCTGTGGAAATATAAACCAAAAGAGCAGAAGTCACCAATACGATCATTGACGCAACAGCATTCACAGTCGACCTACTCCCACAACTCAACATCCCCAGTCGAATCTCGATCACATTCACCATCGAAAGCATCAGAAACAAACACCCCATACACGATCCGACCGCAGATCCAAGCATCCCAAATCGCAAAGCTTTCAAATTTATGTGCGCCCTAAACGCTTCGTCAACATCCTTACTGTTCAATAGATTAATCGCAAGTTTTAGTCCTTGAGCTACAAGTGACGAAAACAGGAAGAAACTAAAGGAAACAACTTCGAATACTAGAAGCTTCTTTGCAACTGAGATATCGGCATCACAAGCGGAACGATTCTCAAGACTGTGTTGGCCTGCTGTTGTGAGAGATAGTCCAACGAAGACAGCTATTGTGAAGAGAGAGTTTACATTTACGAGCCCGTCTAGCGCTGTTACATGAATGCTAGTCGTTGATGTTGATCGCGACGGTGATGAAGATGCAAATCGAGATCCTGTTTGTTGAGTACAGTATTCCTTTGGATAACCGTCAGGTCTGCAAGGAATAGAATCCAAAAGGGGATCAAAATACAAGTGAAGAAGCCATCATTATACACTGGACCGAATGCAAGTAACTAATTAGCACAAAACAATCCTATTACAAGTAATTCAATTCAGGGGTGTGTTTGGGATTGCTTATATTTTTAAGAGTTTGTAGTGTTTTAAGAAAAAAAAAGTTTAGCCGTTGCAAGAATTCTTATAACCACTAGTCTCCAAACATACATAATAAAAACAGAATTTGTAAATACAAAAGTATTTACAAATTCTGTTTTTATTATGTATGTTTGGAGACTAGTGGTTATAAGAATTCTTGCAACGGCTACAAAATGAATGGGTTGGGTAACACGAAGTTATTTTATGGTACAATCATATTACAAGCAATTAAGGGGTGTGTTTGGGTTTGAAATCACTAATTTTTCTAGTTACCTACTTTTAAGAAGAAAAAAAAGTTTCATGTTATCCAAATTGGTTCTGCTTTTCTGTTTACTTTCAAAGTAAGTAGAAGCAATTTTGCAGTGCTTATCTGCTTATGTCACCTTATGCGGGCGAGCTACGTATTCCAAAATGTTTAAAACTACAGTAATATTTTACCAAGATATCTAATCTAAAACCTTTTATATGTGAATATAATCAACATTTTCAGCAGATTATTCTTATTCTCGTAATATTGCAATTTTTACAAAAAAAGCAGATCCAAACACTATTATCATAAGCTCTTATTTATAAGCAACCCTAAACACCCTCTAAGCCATCAAATCTGCAAACACTAAAACACATTAAACTATCAAGTTTGCAATGACATTAAACCAACTGAGTAACAGATCCACAACTAATCAACAGAAAAATTTCAAAATAAGCCAGATCTGCAACAGATAGAAATAGGAATGGAAACATTGAAGAGCTTACTCTGCCATAGATGAGATGATGATGATGAAGCTTGAAAGGGTTGAATTGTTAGATGGTTTTAGGGTTTTGTAATAAAAAGAAGAAGAATGAAGTGCAAGAATAGCTTAAGTGTTGAAAGTGTTTAGATTTGCAAGTTGGGTGAGAAACGTACGGACCAATACATACCTAGTTTGGTTTTATTGTTTTAAACAGTGGGATGTTTGGATTATATGGGTGTGCACAATTCAGTTTGGTTCGTTTCGGTTTTACCTGGTTTAGTAGTTTTTTGTTTTTTTGTTTCGGTTTCTTTTTGGTTTATTAATGTTTTAGTCTTTTCAAGGTCGGATTTTTTAAGCATCATGCATTAACATTTTCAAGTTACAACAATAAAAAAACACACATTTTTTATATAATAAAACAAAACCCTTATTGGCAATTTTCTATTTCAAAAAAATCAATTCATACCTTATTTAGTAATAATTGTATTTAAAAAAAAAGATTATTAATACAAGTAGAAGATAAATACAAAAAATATAGATAAGATACAATTAACACAAGTAGAAGATAAATACAAAAAATATAAATAAGATACAATTAATAATAGGATTAAAATTTTTAAATAATTATCTTTAATAATAAAAAAGTATAATTAAACATTATAAATCAAACAAAACAAAGATTAAATTATTTGTTTTTTTAATAAATAAAAATATATAATTCAAAAAATTTTAAAAAACCCGCGCGTGCGCGGGCATTATAACTAGTTAGTGTCAATAAGAAACTAATTATGATAAAGAAAATATTATAAAATAATCGTAAATTGATACAATAATAACAATAAAAAAACTAATTACCATAAAAAATTATATAAGAAATTGTTTATGCGTTTTAAACAACACCTTCAAAAAGCAATATCTATTAGATTGTTTAAAGATTATATGTATTTTGTCGGTTTGATTTTATGCTAAAACCAAACCGAACCATAAACTTCTGTTTTTATGACATACAAAAACCGAACCATCGATTTTTCGGTTTTGATTTCATGGTTTTGATTTCTGGTTTAGATTCAGCTTTTTGCACACCCCTAGTTTAGATAGAGCATTTTTAAAGTTTTTTTAAGCCGTGAGTAAAATAAAAAAATTAAAAAATTAAAAAAAAAAAAAAAAAAAAAAAAAACTAGCTTTTTAAAATCATATTAAAAAGCTTTATTTATTAACTTAAACTTTAAGCTTTTATTTGAATCTCGTAACTCCTAAACAAAAAGCTAACAAATGCAGCTTTTTAAACTATTTAAATTTATTTAATGTGAAATTACTTAAGTACCTTTTATTTAATTAACATATGAATATGTGCTGCTCTTTTGTCTCGTTGAACTAAAACTTATTTATACTTTTAATCTTCACATTTTATAGTTAAAATAATAACATATTATATGTTATATTATCCTATATTATCTAGTTTGTCTTTTTTTAGAACAAAAACGCGTACCAATTAAACTTGCAACATTTCCTATTATAAATAATTCCATCATCTTCTAAATTACAAATGACTATATGTACTCATGATGTTTGTTGTCATAAAACAAACACTTAATGACTACTTTTTAAATGTGAAACACATGTTATCAATGATTAATGGGTTTTCTTTTGGGTTCGGCCTATCCAAATGTCCTTTTAGGTCATTTTATGATTTAAATATACAGCTACAACAACCTTACCAAGCATCCTCATCTACCAGCTATTAGAAATAAGCACAAATTTTGTTTCAGTGAACCATTGTGGTTATTACGTGTTTTTCAGGCAATACCACTTTTAAAACAAATACAAACAATCTCACTTGTATTCATTGTAATGACTTGAACATGTAACCAAAGACGCCTCATAAATTTTGAGGCCCCGTGCGATAACTAATAATAGGTCCTTGAAGCAACAGTGTAAAAATGCGCGTTTGTTTCAGTTTGTCACATAATTGTTTATCTTGTATTATATAACATATCTATGCAGCTATCATAAACTTTTTCAAAGTAGGGAGAATTTCATCTACTTTGCAAAACCATCAAAAATATTCTCACTAATTTTCTAATCACATCAATATCTTTCCAACACTCTAAAAAATATCCAAATATACAATAGGGTAAATTGCAAAAATGGTCCTTAACGTTCCACAAAATTGCAAAAACGGGACCGAGACAAAAAGTAGCGCAAAAAAGACACCCACGTTCCACATTTTCGCAAAATAGCCACTGAGAGCCATTTTCCGTTAATTTTCCCGTTAAGTGCCACGTAGTTGAGGGTAGTATCGTCATTTCACGGTTCCCGCCTAAAACAATATTAGACCCACCGAACAAGCACATTAATCCCCTGATCCAAACACTCCCTTGCCCGAAGTCAATCGCATTTTTTGCCTTAAAGTTTCCAATTACGATTTCCGAACCGGAAAAAATTGAAGAAGATGGCTAGTTTATTTGGGAAAAACCGCGAACGATCGTCCCCGATCCCTAATCTTCATCAACTTTACGATATGTTTTGGGCATTGTTAATTGTATCGATTTTTTTTATCTACAGTGATATGTGATTGTAATGAACAGTACGAATAGGATGTGGATTATACATTAAGTTGATTTTTCATGTTGTTAGTGTGTGTGTGTTGATGTTTATTGTTTGCATACAGAATCAAAGCCGACCTACTTCACTCTGAAAGTAACCCACGGTGGAAAATTTACGCCACCACCAGGAAGGATGTATGTTGATCCAGTTATTTCGTGGTATGATTGTGTGGATTATGACTTGTTTAGCTTTTACGCCTTTGAAGAGTTGGTAGATGACATAGGTGTGAAAGGTGGGGTTGCAGGCTATTATTATAGGATACCAGGCGAGACGTTGGATGTTGGGTTGTACCCGTTGAAGTCTGATGAGGATGTGATGAATATGTTGGATTTGATTCCAACGCATAGAGAGATTGAGGTGTATGTTGAGTTGAAACGCAGAAGACCCAAAAGAGGACGAAAATGTAAAATAACGGATGAAGTACGGGTGGAGCCTTCAAATGATCCTACCATCGATCTAGAACAAGCTGAGACTTCAATTGATGGTACCAATGGTCAATCACCTGTGCCTATGATTGCTGGTCAAGAACAACAAGCTGAAGATAATGTTGGTGTGGGAGACGATTTGATTACAGACACTCCTTCTGCGCAACCACATGTAAGCCGAGTTGTTGGTGACACAGACACTCATGCTGCGCAACAACCTGTAAGTGGCGTTGATGGCCCAGAACAAGTTGAGCAACAATCTCAACTTACAGATGACGACTTGTACCAGTTTGCCAGTCCTTGAGATAATGTTGGTGTGGGAGACGACTTGATTACAGACATGGTTGCAGAACTTGACCAGAGTGAGGATGTGGTTTTAGAGCTCAACAAAAACTATGTTGATTTAGAAGAAGTAGTGGAAAGGGATGATGTTGAAAGCGATGATGTTGAAAGGGATGATGTGGGCACCTCAACACAGCAGGTAAACGAGGAAGAACATGTTGTACGTGTGTCTGAGTTTGAAGATGAAGAGGATGATGTGAGAGCCCCTATTGAGCCACAAGTGGAAATGACGGACTTTAAGTTTGATTTTGATCCCCACTTTGAGAATGTATCAAAGTTAGCTGATGAGTGTATGGCAAATTATATGGATCATGATAGTGGCTATAACTTTGATGATGATTTTCATAGTGATGAAGAAAGCAATAATAACAAATTTGTCACCCTACGTAAGATAAGGTTAAAAGAAATAAGGAAGGAGTATGAGGGTAGGGCGAATGTCAAGAAGGGAGAGTTTTTTGTAACAGAAACATTTAAACAACCCAAGGATATCAAAGATAAGCTCAGAATCTATGCGTTGGAGTCCCGAAGAGATATTAGGATTGAAAAGTGTGACCAAGAAAGGATTCGAGCGATGTGTAGAGGGACTGTTGTGGGTTATGGCAGAAATGATACAGGAAGTTGTCAACCATCAGCTTCTTCTTCGCAGTCAAAGGGCAAATTTGCAAGTTCCAAAACCTACAAAAAAAATAGCAAGGCCATGTGCGAATGGTCTCTACATGTGCCAAAAGTGGGTGATGAAAGGAGTTGGAGTGTCAAAACATTAAATGATGAACATAAATGCCTACAAACAAGAAAAATTAAATTGTTGATTGCACGATTCCTTTCATCCGAGGATGCTAAAATTCTTGTTAGGGACCGGACAGCCCCGACAGCTGCAATAGCAATGGAAATAAATGAAAAATTGCAGCTTGATGTCCCTACCACAAAGATATCAAGAGCAAGGGAATTTGCTCATAAACAAATTGACGGCGACCATGAAGAACAGTATGCCAATCCTAGGGATTACGCTTTGGAATTGAAGAATAGAAACCCTGATACAACTGTGAAGATTCAAGTTGAAGCAAACCCTGATTCAAGTGTTTCTTCAAGGGTTTTCAAACGGATCTATGTTTGTATTGGTGCATTGAAAAAAGGTTACAAAGCAGGCAGAAGGGACATACTAGGGCTGGATGGGGCGTTTATCAAAGGACATCACACTGGTCAAGTCTTAACTGTTGTTGGTGTCGATAGCAATAATGGCCTCTGTTGATACAAAAGTTGGGCGTTCCTAGTTTGGGCTCTTGCTCTCGTACCAATTCGCTTCTTAATGCCTGAAACCTGCGCACTAAGAAAGTAAACAACACCGTTAGGCTTATCGTGGGATTGTCTCCCACGATTAGACTCCGGCGTGAGAGTAAGTAATCGGTTTTAGGGTTTTGTTTAAGAGTTAGGGATTGTGTTGTAACAACTCGTATTTTCGGATTACTATTCATTTTTTACTATTCACTATTACTATTCACATTTTACTATTCACTTTCACTATTCACTCCCGAAATTTTTATTTCATATTCTCGTAAGTTAAACTATTTTAATGATAATCCGAGAGTTTGACACTCGTCGGATCATTTCTGCAAAAATCACAAAACCGTGTCCGAGATTTACTTTTAGGTTTAAACGTCATTCCAGCATCCCGATATGTCCATAAAACATTATAAACAATAGAAATATGATTTTCTCTCATTTTAGGACAATTCCAAAACTTTTGGAATTTTACGTTTTCCAGTTCAGCGTTTTACGCGAATTACGCGTTTTAGACCCGCGTTTCCAGTTTTAGCAGCGTTTAAGCAACCCGATAGAACTTTCCACTCATTAAATATGCTAAGATATGTTATATTAATAAGTTTTAACATATTTTTAGGATACCCGATTTTAAGTTTCATGACTTAACGACTTACTGTTAGCGATTACCGGGACAAAAACTCACTCCATAAAAGCAAGATATTATCAAAACTTCACCTAGTCATCCAAGATAAGCATATGAACGAAATTTTAGACCACATGGGGCATTTTCTTGGTCACTAAGTCTAAGATAGGAAGCTTAACAAGTGTAAGTTTACTTAACCTAAAAGACTTCTAAAACCTTACAACTCTTAACCTCCTCAAAGAACCTTCCTAGGCACCTTCCTAACCTCCTCATCTTCACTATAAATAGCAAGCTCATCCTCTTCCTTTCTCTTCATTCCAAACACTCAACAACAAATCCATAAACCATGATCCTTTGATTTCTAAGTTATAAGTTACATACCAAAGTTGAAGGCATAGTTAGTCTCTACATGAATCAAGAGTTTGTTTGGTGATTCCATGGTTGAATTAGGAGCTACACAAGGGTACTAGGGCTGAGCTAAGAAGTTTTTCAAAAGGATTACAGCAAGGGTTTACAAGAGTTATGGTGAAGGGTTTGCAAGCATAGGTTTAGTGTCCTAGTTTCATACTTGACTTCCTTTCTTTAGAAAGCCAAAAGTTGTAAGAAACCCTATTACACTTTCTTGCTCAATATCATTTTCATGCTTATTATGTTTGTTTCATGCTGTATATGGTCTTTGTATTATGTTCATGATGTATAAAAACTAGTAAAACAAGTTATGGTATATATATGTTAACTTACGTTATTTAAACAAGTAAACTAGTGACTTTTATGGAGAACCACGACCAAAATAGTATAACTATGATATTTGAAACTTACCTACTGTTATAGAGGACTTAACAAGGAAAACATAGCAATTTGAATCACCCAAAACGAGTACCCGAGTCAAAAGTTATGACCATTTGAAGTTACCAAAACTTTACGGCAAAACTGCCAAATGTTTCTGTGACAGAACTTTAAACACGCAAAAAGAGGCCCTTCTGGTCCGTTTTATGAAAAAGTTAAAGCACGAAAGTTGTCCGGAATCACGTTTTCTTCAAAAACTCAGGAGCACGAGCCCAGAAAACCAATAACGAATGAGATTTTTCTCAGTTTCTTAACAGCTATTTTATATATATACCAAAGTTACTATATTAGAGTTATGGTTTACTAAGACCAGGAGGTCTAATGACCTAAAGCCAAGACCACAACCATGGCTAAAGCCAAGGTTGAGTCTCAAGACCATGGTAACAATGACCAAGGTCACGGCAAAGCCACGGCTAAAGACCATATAACTTTTAAAGATCAAAACTTATATATATGTTATCAAATACTACAATAGTAGGGAGCCTCATGTGAGGAGTTCATTAAGTAAGCCGTCGAGATGAGTTGTGGATTTACGAATTAAAGTGTCCTGACTCCTCGAACGTTTACTCCATGACTTCTGAATTATGTCGGCCTGAACGGTAGTAAGAGATATACAACCTATACATGTTTCATAAACCATTTATATTCAAAGACTTACACTATATACTAAGTACTACATCATGAACATTATGCAAGACATATATAGGCAATTCTTCGTATTCTTAGACGTTACTCCAAACCTAAGTCGCAACATTCTATTATAGGCTGCTCTTAGAGACTTTCGCGATTCGACTACCACTTTCATTTCTCATTACATAACTTAAGGTGAGTCATAGCCCCTACTCTTTTCATACTTGTTTTAAACTCTTTTGGGGAGATACATGCTTAAACTACTTGCTTTCTCTTTTACTAAAGACAATTTTACTCATATGCTATGCTATACTTTTATACTCTTAAACATGATGTGTAGTTTTATTACGATATGTGCCTTAATGTGTTAAACTATTCTATACGCTATATTCTTTAACCACTGTTTAACTCCTGGATGGAGCCGATGGAGAGGTATTGATAGTACTATCGGGCTGACGCCCCCACCATTGCCATATATTCCTGGCCTTGGGTGAATATAATCCAGCTTTGAAGCATTTGTGCTTATTCTTGTCATGAGGTTCAGTAGGCAGTGATACTTTACATTAAGCGTGCATATATCGTATACACATATATCGAAATCATACTATATGTTAGCAGTGGGTTATGAACACACAGGTTGCAAGTGTTGTTATGGGTGGGACTTGCAACTGAGTGGATTCACGATGCCTTTGCTGGGCGAATACTCTTTAAAGACTTTTCAATTGTTTTAAGACAAACTCTATGAACTCACCAACCATTGTGTTGACACTTTAGCATGTTTATCTCAGGTTAGTAAGGCGATAGCTAGTGCGTGGAACTTAGAGTCAAGCTGCATATTCTGAAGACTTACGCTTGTATCATTTACCATTCAAAACATTTTGTATACATTTATGTATCATACTTTGGAATCTCATGTTTGTAACTTTGAATTCATTAATCGAATGGTAACTTTTCAAAACGTCTCATTTAGAGGTCGTTTTCTATAACTTGTACTTTGTATTATGAAGTAGCACCCCAATGACACAGTCTTCCGCTGCGGTATTTTGGGGGTGTTACATGTGTGAATCGTACCTTTAATGAGAATATATTATTCTATATATAGGGGCGCAGAAACCGTGTAGGTTTCTTGCTCCTTACTCTTCGCACACGTGGTGCTTATCCGGGGTAAGGATATCTATTCCGTAAATAGAAGATCCTTATCCTATGACCAGGTAGTTTGGTTGGGCTTCGGACTTTGTGAGTCCAAGCCATTGGTATTATGGCCCAAGTCATTTGTCATGATAGCCCACTCGTGGTGGGTTTGGGCTTAGTAATGTTTATCATTTGGGCTCGTGACCCAACTATAGACTATACGTCATCATGTCCCCCCAGTCTAGTGTGCGCGGATCGTAGCCGCGGATACTAGACTAGTGAGAATAGCGGTAAGCGTGGCGGGAAAAAATCAAATACTTCCCACCCCAAAAGTGGGAACAATGTATCGAGTCCAAAAATATCATAAGAAATGCTTCGAAAAATGGGGAGAGTGTCCACGTGTTCCTCGGAAAGAGGGAAAAAGTGTTGTACCTGCCTCATCCTAGCCACACGTTTTGTTAGTGGGATCCACGTGGCGTCCCTTTTAGGGTTTTTCATGCTTATAAAAGTCACTGCCTCTTTTCACTGTGGAGCACATAGTAAAAACATTTTTGCCATTTTTAAACCTTTCAAAGCTTTCTTTCTTCGATCTACTGTTCTACTAGGTAACTTCGCGTGCGCAACTTAGTACATCTTGTTTATACCTTGAAAAATGGTTGCTCAGTTGCACGAGTTTCGCTCTGAGATGGATGAGGATGACGTACGTCAGTTTTCTTCTGATTACTTCGTTCCTCTCAACGTCCATCCTGAAGCACCAGATGTTGACGCGTGTATTGCTGATTTCCCCGATGGGAAGATAGGTTTATATACACGTGATGCGTGGGAATCGCAACAGGCTTTACCTCTCGAGGGATCTCGAGAAGCTTACAACCCCCACCAGGCAGTGTACCTGATCGTTGTAGTATAGTATAGTGACAAGTACCGGGGGATTGATCGTTCAGCTTAGGAATAGTGTCGCTAGGATTAGAAAGCCTAAATTACTAGTTCTAAGGGTGAGAGATGATTATTTTTGTGTTTTTATATTTTTTAGAAAGCAAGTAAAATCTCGGGTTTTGAAGGAGTGGGCGGAATTAGTTGCTATTCAACTAACCAAAAACTAAGATGCAATCAAAATAAAATAGTAAAAATGAAAATAAACTAATTATACTAAGGTTGTGAGCAGTAATTGGAGAAAATGTGTTTACTTAGACTTCATTACTCCCTAGATATCTTTTACACATTAATTACTTGTTATAATTGCATGGATGACGGATCGTATTCCTTAATACCATTCATGGGGTGGCATACATAACTCCCCAATTCTATGAGCTCTTATCTCCTCCTACACCATGACCCAGCACAACTATAGGGATTGTAAACAGTGGCTCATGCATTAAATACAACCAATAAAGACCTAGTACGCCTCGGTTCATGTTTCTTAAGACGTTCAAGCATGTTACCATTTGGAGATCTGCCAGTTTTCTTAAGCCTAACATATAAAATCATTCATCTAAGAACAAGAATAAACAAGTAATCAACACATAATCAATATCTAGGTTTCATTAGATCTAAGCAAACACAAGAGAGATCTAGCCTAGCATAATGGAATTGAGACAAGAACAAGATATAGGCAACCAACACATAGACATATTGATTGAATTAGAAGAACACTTATCACAATTACAATGCAAGGTATCAAGGGTTTGGAACCCTTGAAAAACCTGTAAAAGTTGCACCAAATTCGTCTTTAGGGTTTCTCCAAAACTTCTCCCTTTTAATGTAAAAACTAGAAAACTATATATAGGAAAACTGGGCTGACGGTGTCAAGACAACCATGTGACGCCGTCACCTCGCCGCCAAATACTTCCTCCGACGGCCTTGATCTACTTATGACGGCCTGTGTGACGCCGTCACCACCTACGGTATTTTATTCTTGATACTTTGACGCCGTCAGGATGACTTTTGACGCCGTCACCACCTACGGTATTTTATTCTTGCTGTCTGACGCCGTCAGGGTGTAACTCTTGACGCCGTCACCTAGTGCTTCCAGCATGGAAAATTGATACTTTGCCGTTTTCTTCACTTTTATGCTCCAAAAACGTCCAAAATGGCTTCTTTTCCAGAATTCACTCTCCAAGTACCTAAAATCACAAAAGGAACGATTTAGGGCAATATTTGATCAAATAAAGTCGGATTCGGGCTTAAATGACCCCCTAAAAACGGATCATTTTTCGCCTCATCATATACCCTTACACTTGAGATTTGCTTGTCCTCAAGCAAATGTGCTTTTATTCTACTCAAAAGACAAGTTAGGGGTCATTTAACACTAATATAAAAGTAATTACAACAAATAATCGTTTCACTAAAGACCAATAGACAAGCACGGAGATCATACACAAGCACCTCACAAATAGTGTTTAGATACTCACATCTCTCGGGTGTAATAAAGTAATATAACATTATGGAAATGGAAGATATCTCTCACTACCTGTCATAGCAAAATAGATTACCATAGGCTTGGGAAAGGATCAAACCTCCACCACATGGCGTAAGCACCTAGGATAAACTATCAAAGAGGTCTTTTAAAGGGTTGTAACGTTAGGTATAGGGATATGAATTACACGGTTTTGTTGGATAAAGGAAGTTTTACTGGTGGCGAGTTAACAATCTTGGTTAATTACATGTACAATATGGCGTTGCTAAGCCAAGACTAGACTCGACTTAAGCTAATAAATGAAAAATAACAAAAACATAAAATGAACATAGAATGAAACGGGATGGTAGTCCGTATGTTTTTTTTTTCTTTTTTTTTCTTTTTCTATTTTTTTTCTTTTTCTTGATTTTTTTTTTCGATTTTTTTTTTTTTTTTTTTTTTTTTTTTTTTTTTTTTTGCATACACTCTTACCCTACCATCCAAAATAATACATCATAGGGGATGAGAATTCCCCTTACACTTGAATCTTTACATACTTTACATTAAACTAATCTAATGACTCGAATTAAGAAAATCAAAACACTTGGAGCACTTTTAAGATTAACGTACGTATGGGGGTAATAAATGATGTTCTTCCCCATTACTCCATAAAATAAGTACTTACCCATGAGTCCCAATCGTCCCAAAACAATATGTACAAGGATATGACTCGACTTAGCAACCATGTAATCAATTAGAAAGTTAACTTAGGGTTTAACAAATAACAATAATGCACTAAAAATGAGCGCATACACGGAAGGCTAAGGCGATTTGGGTGTACATTTAAGTGGGGTGTAACAAATTCTTCCTTTAAGTAAAATGCTTAAAGTTAGAAACGAAAAGATAGGCTCGGAGGGGTGTACTAGGGGTATCGTGTACTAAAAATGAGTACAACGCTAAGGGTGTGGGAAAAATTAGTTGACTTAACTAGCCAAGTAATATGACATAAATGGTCAAGTAATTATAATACGGGTTTAACACAAGGGTGATCCTAATGCCTCTTATCATGTAGTAAATCCTACCACACGAATGTAGTCTCACTAGCGGTCTCGGGATGCATCACTAACGCAAGTTCTAGAATCTAAATGCTACCGGTACACTCATAAGCACTAATAATGAATGCTTTTCCTATCAAATCTAAAGGCGAACCTCACATTTTTGGGTGGAAAATTTTTCTGAATATACGGTTATGTGCTAGTCATACAATCTCCTATCCATGAGACGCTTGCTATGGCTAAAGTTTCACTCCTAAATGTTGTAAAAAAATTTAAATTTGGCGCTAAAATTGCACTAACAAGTATTTCTCATAGTTTTATTACACATCTACCATTAAACAAAACAAACTCAAGCGAAAGTGCATATGTAAGGTATCATCTTTTTACCCTCCCCTTACACTTAAGATGAACATTGTCCCCAATGTTCAAGTAAAGAATGTAAAAGTGAAAAAGTAAAGAGAATGAAATCAAATACTCCCCTGATTCGCTCGGTATGGATTTTAGGTTGGCCAGGTTAAATCTTCTTCCAAGAAAACGAACAATCAAAGCTTCCCTTCCAGAATATAAATCATCTCCTTGTCCAACATAACCTGTAAATCCTGACAAAATAGACAAGACAACCTCGCGTAAAATCGGCGGCATCCTATATAAGTTACTAAATCCTAGAAAACAAAGTAAGATATAATGCTTGCGGAATGAAGTTTGCAGATTTCTTGGAGATTATAAAACTTAATAATTCACAAAAACCATAAGACTCCGTTAGAAAAACAAAACTGGTAAAATTTCCAGATTTTAACTCCTGACGCCGTCAAGAGTAAACTCTGACGCCGTCAGAATGGACCTGCAGAAATTCTTATGTTAAGTTTCCGGAAAATTTCTGGAAAAACTTGGTCCTACTTCCTGGAAAATCCTGCAAAACTTCATTATGACTCAATACAAGCATTTGACTCTAACAATTACAAATATACATGTTCATTTATTATTGTGGAGAATCATGATCGGTTTGTTTCTTAAAAACATATTTGGGGTTTCCCCTTACACTTATCTTTTGCAAAAATACTTTTAGGTTGGAGTTAAGACTAGGCCAAACAACATAGTAAAGTATTTCCACATTTTAATTGAGAAACATGATTAACCAACAATAAAAATAAAACATGCATACGGAAGCAAATAACAATCAAACAAATAAAATCACACAAAACATGGGTTGCCTCCCAAGAAGCGCTTTTCTTTATTTACGAGTCTTGAAGCTAGACTCAAAGTCATGGGTTACTACGTGATCTCATCATTGGTTCTATTCTCCGATTGTAGATATTCCTTGTAGAAACCAATCACCTTTTTCTCAATCGCCCCCATAATCATTTGGGCAAATTCTTCATCGACTTTATACCTTGGTCCAAGGGCCAAGCAATCTTTGTAGTAAAGACTCCTTTTTTCCCATACATAGTCCATGCCCTTTTTCTTATCCTTCTCATCAATATCCTCAAAAGCACCAACGTTGTCCTTATCAAAACGAGATATAAAGAGAAATTCTTTCATCCTATTGGGCATCCTATAAGTGATACTATCGGTGTTACTTGCAAATCGGATCGTGCCTTCTACCTCATCATATTCTAACTTAGACTCCTCAACAAATGGTTTGCCAAACACAACATTGGATAACCGACAATCAATAACATTAGCAAGATCCTCCACAATCATAAAGTCGGTGACAAAAGTGAAATTACCAACAAAGACACGTAAACCTTTAACTCTCCCGACAAAGTTACAAACTCCACCGGGGTACTTGGGATCCCTTCTAGGTTCAAGTCTTGTGTTCACTATATCATTATAAACCGTTGAGGACATAATGTTGATTGGAGATTTAAAGTCAATGTAAGCATTGCTAATGTGCCTATATCCAATCATACATGGTATCTTAGCATTCTTAGGATCGCCTCTCTTGATCTTAGGTTCAATTATAGTGAAAGGAGATCGCGGGTTATCAATAAGATTATTATAATATGCAATCTCCTCCTTAGTGGGGTATAGATTAAAGTAGTCGTTAAGCTTCGGATCCATTGCCTCCTCTTCTAGTCTCTCAACAATATTCACAAAGTCATTAGGCCCTAGGTCCTTATTTGAATACAAGGCGGTTGCTAGGTCACTAAATGTATGTTCGAGTTCAATCTTAACCAACCTATTAAGCTCTCTAAGCTCCCTAATCTCACTCTCAATCTGTTCACGTAACACAGCCACTTCTTCAGGGGAAAGGGGTGGATTCGCGTTTTCCATAATGGTCAACGGAATAGTCAATGAGGTTAATTTACTAACAGAGGCACAAAGAAATGAGATAGACTAAAGAAGACCTAAAAAATAAAAATAAAATCTTACTAGAAAGGAATCTAGCAAGTAGACCTAATAAAAAGAAATCCTAACCTAGACAATAACTATTCCCCAGGCTGCGGCGCCAAAAACTTGATGCGTGGGAATCGCAACAGGCTTTACCTCTCGAGGGATCTCGAGAAGCTTACAACCCCCACCAGGCAGTGTACCTGATCGTTGTAGTATAGTATAGTGACAAGTACCGAGGGATTGATCGTTCAGCTTAGGAATAGTGTCGCTAGGATTAGAAAGCCTAAATTACTAGTTCTAAGGGTGAGAGATGATTATTTTTGTGTTTTTATATTTTTTAGAAAGCAAGTAAAATCTCGGGTTTTGAAGGAGTGGGCGGAATTAGTTGCTATTCAACTAACCCAAAACTAAGATGCAATCAAAATAAAATAGTAAAAATGAAAATAAACTAATTATACTAAGGTTGTGAGCAGTAATTGGAGAAAATGTGTTTACTTAGACTTCATTACTCCCTAGATATCTTTTACACATTAATTACTTGTTATAATTGCATGGATGACGGATCGTATTCCTTAATACCATTCATGGGGTGGCATACATAACTCCCCAATTCTATGAGCTCTTATCTCCTCCTACACCATGACCCAGCACAACTATAGGGATTGTAAACAGTGGCTCATGCATTAAATACAACCAATAAAGACCTAGTACGCCTCGGTTCATGTTTCTTAAGACGTTCAAGCATGTTACCATTTGGAGATCTGCCAGTTTTCTTAAGCCTAACATATAAAATCATTCATCTAAGAACAAGAATAAACAAGTAATCAACACATAATCAATATCTAGGTTTCATTAGATCTAAGCAAACACAAGAGAGATCTAGCCTAGCATAATGGAATTGAGACAAGAACAAGATATAGGCAACCAACACATAGACATATTGATTGAATTAGAAGAACACTTATCTCAATTACAATGCAAGGTATCAAGGGTTTGGAACCCTTGAAAAACCTGTAAAAGTTGCACCAAATTCATCTTTAGGGTTTCTCCAAAACTTCTCCCTTTTAATGTAAAAACTAGAAAACTATATATAGGAAAACTGGGCTGACGGCGTCAAGACAACCATGTGACGCCGTCACCTCGCCGCCAAATACTTCCTCCGACGGCCTTGATCTACTTATGACGGCCTGTGTGACGCCGTCACCACCTACGGTATTTTATTCTTGATACTTTGACGCCGTCAGGATGACTTTTGACGCCGTCACCACCTACGGTATTTTATTCTTGCTGTCTGACGCCGTCAGGGTGTAACTCTTGACGCCGTCACCTAGTGCTTCCAGCATGGAAAATTGATACTTTGCCGTTTTCTTCACTTTTATGCTCCAAAAACGTCCAAAATGGCTTCTTTTCCAGAATTCACTCTCCAAGTACCTAAAATCACAAAAGGAACGATTTAGGGCAATATTTGATCAAATAAAGTCGGATTCGGGCTTAAATGACCCCCTAAAAACGGATCATTTTTCGCCTCATCAACACGCTTTTTTGATTACGCGAATTATCACGTACCAATATCCGTATTTTTGAGCAACGTGCTCAATTTCTACCAACTCCATATCTCACAGCTGCACTGTATAGGTGCAGCGAAGATATCCAACTTTGAAATAAAATGTCGGTTACATGCAATCAACCCGACAGTCGACCTATTTCGTGCGTTCTACCACACAACGTGGTCGCACGGGTGGGTTTCTTTTGCAAAGCGCTCAGGGCGCCTTCAATGCTATACCGATAAAGTAGATTCCTTAAGGCATTGGAGAGAATATTTTTTCTGGGTGGATGATGTTGTGTTTCCATCGCGTTTTGAGTTCTATACTCAAGGGTCGCTGCCGAGGGATGAGCGTCCTGTCCCTGGTTCGTATAGTGTCGCGGATGCGGATACAATTGATAGTAACCGCATTCCCATTAACTCCTATCCTGATGAGTTTTTGGTGCATATGGGACTGAGTCGCAACTATTTTGATGGTACGGACGAGGTTCCAACCTTCATTGATGGGAACAGCCAGGGTGGGTGCTCATCCTTTCTTGCCTTTGCCTCTATAATGTAAGTGTTTGTTTGTTTTGCTTGAATAACTAAGTTTTTCTTGTTATTTGTTTTTTGTTTGTCGCAGAGATGGACCTGTTCGCTGTTGTGAAGTTGAAGGAGCCCAAGCGCGTGATAGTGGGGGTGCGCCCTCTGAGGGATGGTGAGGAGCCCATCTTACAGGCTACTCCGGGGCACCTAACGGTGTTTGGGCCCGTTGCACGTGAAGATTCTCCACCTGCAGCTACGCTTGTTGTGCTAGTGCAGAGTGTTCCTCCTACTGGGGAGTAGTCTCCCTTGGTGGAGGAGACGCATGTTGAGTCTTTCAACAGCGTGGAGATCCTGGAGCCTGTTGCGGAGGCTCAGGGAGAGAAGCGTAAGGAAGCATCTTCTGGTGGTTATGGCGCTGGCACTTCCAAGAGGAGGCGCCATCTGATTGCTGATGAAGAGTCTGCTACACCGGATGATATGTCCGTTTCTGGCGCAGAGAAGAATCGGTCCAGGTCCCCACCGCTTGTGTAAGTGTGTACAACTTTCCTTCCCCTTATATGCTATATCCTCGTACTGATCTTTCCTTTTTTGTTGTTTTATAGTGACCATGCTGTCAAAATGATGATGCGGTGTTTGCTGACCGTGCAGTATCACCGCAGGCTGCCCGCGCGGAGGAGCCTTTGAAGGCAGCAGCGCAGATGTCTGCGCATGAGTTGGTGGATGAACTAGCCGTTGTTGCTGCTCGCCAGGCTGAGTTGGTCACTCAGCTAAAGGCGAAGGCTGTTGTGGAGGGAGGCAGCCTTGCTCAGAAGGATGAGCAGATTGCCCTGCTCAAGGCGCAGTTGGCTGAGGCGCAGGCAGAGGTGTTGGCTGCCGATGAGCGCGCAAAGAAGGTTACTGAGGAGAAGTTGACTGTGATGGCTGAGCTGCAGCACGAGCGTGGGGAGTCGCAGCAGTATAGGGCTAACCTCACCTGGGGGTAAAGTACCTTGAGGAGAAGAAGAATGAGCTCTGGGGCCAGCTTGCTGACTTTGGCAAGAAAGTGGAGAGCTCTGTGGAGGCGCAGGAGGAAAAGCTGTGCAGGTTGAGCATAGAGTATGATGAGGAGTTGTATCCTCATCTTATGTCCATGATTGCGGAGCGTAGGTACTTGTTGTACATTATCCTTTGATTTTTGTATATATATTTTTTTCTTTTCTAATGCATTCTTTGCTATTTGTGCAGGTGGTTGATCAGCCATGGTTTGTGCCTGGCTGCCATGGGCACGTTGGAGTCCCCAGAGGTCGTGGGTGCCTTTGGTAAGGTGGTTGTTAGCATTAAAAATTATATATATAGAAGTGATGGTCATTCTCATATTGTAACTTGGTGTCGTTTGTTAAGATTAGTAAGAGTTTAGTCATTGGGCTTTGGACTTGGAAAGCTAATATGTTATGTGCTATGTTTCATAAGCCTTTTTTATTAAACATGTAAACCAAGTCCAAGCCCAAGTCCATTAGAAAGCCCATGAGGCCTTTCTCTCTAACTATATAAGGCACCTTACCTCTCATTTGTAAGGTGTGCTTGTGTGTGTATTGTGTATGTTTTTTAATAAAAGTTCTCTTCATCTCTTATCTCTTTTATACTTATTAACACCACACCTTTATAACATCAAGTCACCATCTTTACTTCATCTAGTTCTTATATTGTTACTAAAGTTGATATATCTAAGGTCCTACAAGTGGTATCAATCGCCTAACAATGATTTAGGAGTGTTTTCATCAAGTTTTTTTGTTAAAAAGTTACACTTTTCATTCATTTTGTGTACTTTTTCTTCAAAAAAGTTTTGATCTTTAAGTGTTTTAGTGTTAAAGTTGTTGTTTTTCTTGAAGCTTTAGTGATTCTAAGTGTTTTGGGAAAGATTTGATCAAAAGAATCAAGTGGAAAAAGTGTTTTTGGTTGAAAAAATTGGATTTTTCAAGCTTTCTGGTCTCCTTACGCGTAACTTGGGTGAATAGTACGAATCTACAGCTGTGAACAGTACTTTCTGTCCTTTTTACGCATAAGATTTGGTCAAAACCCTTTTCCTACGCGTAACTTTAGTCAAAACCCTCTTTCTACGCATAAGTTGGAAGTCTACGCCTAAATCCTACGCTTAAGTGAAGATTCTACGCCTAAGTCCTACGCAGAAGAGTTTCTACGCCTAAGTTCTACGCATAAGTCAAAACTTACGCCTAAGTTTAATCTTACGCGTAAGTACCTATTTTCTACGCTTAAGTTTCTTCAAAGGTTCTCTCTTCGTGCTACGGTGACTCGGTACTTCCCTGACTTGGATAAGTTTGTGGACTACTTCGACAAGGGATATCTTTCAAGCTTGGACAAGTTTGAGAGATCAATTTGGTTGAAAAACCTTACGCGTAACTTTTCTTACGCATAAACTCAAAGTTTACGCGTAAAAATCAAAGCTTACGCATAAACATTTTGTTTACGCATAACCTTAATTTTTACGCTTAACCTGAAAGTTTACGCATAACTTTTCTTACGCGTAAGATTTGAAGTTAACCATAAGATTTGAAGTTAAGCGTAAAAATCACTGTTTACAGGGGTTTACGCGTAAGTTTCTTGATTTTTGACAACCAAACTTCAAACGGCCATAACTTTTGAACCGTAACTCCGTTTTTGACGAATCAGCTGTCAAAACGACAGCGAGACCGAGAAGAAGGACACGTTGAATAATCTAAAGATTATTCAAGCCAAGCTTCGAGGCCCAAATCCACTCCGAACGGAAGTTATTGAGGTTTTAAGGTTCCAGATCAAATTTTTCACCATAAAAACTTGCATCAACTTACACTAACACAACTCCTACTTCGTTGGAACGATCCAAGAATCAACTTTATCAATCTATACTTCATCAATGGCAACTCAGCAAGATATTCATGCAGCCGGTGCGGAAAACCGACCTCCGATGCTTGAAAAAGGTGGATATCTCCCATGGACAAGCCGCATGCTTCGTTACATCAAAACAAAGCCTGATGGTAAACTAATGATCAACTCCATTACAAATGGTCCATTCAAGCCAAGACAAGTTCAAATTGAAGGTAATCCAAATGCAACACCTCCTACTCAACCATTTGTGCGTGAACAAACAGAAGCAGATTACACAGAGGAAGACAAGAAGCAGATCGCCGCTGATGATATGGCAATGCATTTAATCCAACTTGGATTACCACGGGAGATCTTTGCTGCGGTCGACAGCTGTGAAACTGCTTATGCTATGTGGGAACGTGTTAGAAGGATTTGTCATGGAACAGAGATTGGACAACAAGACGTTGAGAACAAACTTCTTACTGAATGGGAGAACTTTACATCCACTAAAGGTGAACAGATTGAATCTTACTACACAAGGTTTTGCACTTTGATGAATGAGTTAATCAGAAACAAGTTGACACCTCGAACAATTGCAACAAACATCAAATTCATCAATAACCTTCCAGAAGAATGGGGTCGTTATGTTACAATTGTCAATCAAACAAAGGATTTACATAAGGTGAATTATGATCAACTCTATGACTTTTTGAAGCAAAACCAAGCTGAGGCTAATGAAGTAAGGAAAGAAAGATTGGCAAAGAATCATGATCCTCTCGCATCAATTGCTACTACACCAACACCGCTACCAGTGAACACACAACAACCATCATCATCTTCCACTCACAACTACATGCAACCATCATACATTCAACAAACAACACCGGTCTACCAACAACAGTTCTACCCACAGCAACAACAACATGTTATTCCACAACAGCAATACCAACAATTCCAAGAACCAGAATTCACTGATAATGATGAAGCTACTGCAGCATTGACCCAAGCGTTTGCTTTTCTGTCAAAGGCATTCCAAGGACGCTATTCTACACCAACAAACAACAACCAAAGGATTTCATCGAACACTCGCAATAAGCAGATTGCTCAGCCGAGTTTCAATATGGGCAACGGAGGCCAAATGGTTGGAGTTTATGGGAATCAGCAAGGTTATGCTACTGGAATTAACATGGGGAATCAGAATATGCTGAATGCAGGGAATCAGAATACAGCAAATCAGTATGGTCAGTATGCAGGGAATCAGTTGGGTCAGTTTGTTGGAAATCAGAGGGGTCAGAATGTTGGCAATCAGGCAATGGGTAATCAGAATAGAAATGTTGCAGCTCCAGTAGTTGGGAATTTGGGAAATGTGAATCAGGGTAACCTGGTAAAGTGTTTCAACTGTCAGGGTGTAGGTCATATGGCAAGGAACTGTCCTACTAAGCCGAACAAGAAAGATCTAGAGTACTTGCAGAAAGCAGTGATGTTGGCACAAAAGGTTCAGGCAGGGTTTCAGCTAAACGCAGAGGATATCGATGCGAACTGCATATTCATGGCGTATCTTCAGGAAGCTAAGTATGACACGGATTTTGATACACTTCCTGTTTATGACACCAATGCACCATCTGAGGTATCAAACTTTAACACATGTCACAATAATGATATATTTGATATGTCTCCTCATGAGGAACAACATTCTGAGAAGCTAGCACCTACTTATGATACATACCTGGATACGCCAAGTAGTAGCAATACTCCTTCAGCAACTCCAGATGTGAATCATAATGGAGGCTTCGTTTCACAGCATGCTGAGAATGATGAGGAAACACGTGCTTTGTTTGAATCATTATTGAATAATTGTCGTATTGAAATTGAGAATGTGAAAAAGGTCAATCGCGATGTTAAGGCCGCGAATGTTAAATTGACCGCTGAGCTTGAGAGTTACAAAGAAAATGTTAAAGCTTTTGAATTTCATAACAAAAGATTGTCTGAATTAGAAACTGGTTATCAAAATTCCGTTTCAAGGGAAAAACAATTGCAACTCAAGTTTGATACACTTGATGTTAACTCTTTCAAAAAGATAAAATCTTTAAACGCGGAAATTTCTGATTTACAAAACCAACTTTCTAAACAAAAATCAGCTTATACCAATCTTGAAAAAGAAATGGACGAGCTGAAAAAGGACTTTGCAAAGAAAGAAGACAAACTTTTGGCCGAAATCGTAGAGTCAGAACACATGATTGCTCATTTAGAAGAATTAGTGGTTAAATCGGGTCAGTCAAGTCAAACAATGAAAATGATTTCAAATCAAACTAATCCGGTTTACCATACGAAACATAAAGTGGCTCTTGGTAACAACACCCCCAGTAATCTCAAGAAAGCTCAGCAAGAACAGAATGTTTTGTATAATGGTAATGTGATGTACACTAAACATGATCCTCCCGTCGTTCGGGATTCTGTGCAAACGATAGAACATGTCGAAGAGAGCATAATTAAAATGAAACAAAAGGATTTGAAACCCATTGATTACAACAAATTGAACAAACTTTCGGGAATTACTTTTGTTCCACAAAAAGAACCATTTGTGTTTTCCATAAAACGACCATTCTCAGAAATGTTTTCTAAGAAAGTAATTGTTTCCAAATCTCTTTCAAAAATGGAACAAATTTCTTCTAACAACACTTTTAATACAAGTGAGGCTAGAGAAATTTTGGATGACGTTAAAAAGAGAATTCAAGAACTTCAAAATATTGTTGCTTCTAAAACTACAATCAATATTAACAACTGGCATTCTAGTTTTCATATTGAGCAGAAAAAAGTTTTTGAAAACGAAATTACTATCCCACTGAATAACATCAGTGCGAGGGTAATCCATTTTGAACAAGCTTTCTTAAAAGAAACGGCCGACTTTGTCAAGGACCACAAATCCCTAGTAAACGAAGCTAATGATACTCGTGAAAACATGAATGTTTTGGAAAACCTAAATGATTCTCTCTTCGAAGCTGTTATGACCACTGACATTATGTCCATCATTTTACAAACATATTCTGTTCAAGACGATGAAAGACTGAGAGCTGAGACCTCCGAAATTGTTTCAAAATATGAAAATGCTCTTCTAAAGCTTGAAAAAGAAAATGTGTCATATTTTAAACAACTTGATCGAAAAAAGGAAGAATGCAAGTATGACAAATTGTCGTATGAGCGTGCCTTAAAGAACATGCAAGAGCAAAATGATCTTTTGAGGGCTCAGCTTGAAAGTCAAATAGGAAAGGGTGAGGAAACTAAGTTTGCAAAACCGTCGACTTCGGAGAAACCAAATGTTTCAAACACGGTTCAAAAACCAAAGATGTCAATTTCAAGGTTTGCTCCAAAAGTCGATGAGAAAAAGAATTTGACAAAACCAGTCTCTCCAACACCCTTGCCCAAGAAAAGTGAAAATGATAAGATTATTGATAAAGGAAAAGCGGTTGTCGAAACACCAAAAGTGATAGCACCTGGCCTTTTTAGGATTAGTCCCACTAATGCGTCTGCCTCAACATCTAAGACAAATGACAAGTGCATAAAGGCTAATTCTAAAGAATCTAGGGATGCTAAAACAGACAACAATATAAATCCTAATGCGTGTGCCTTACCTTCTACAGGATTAGAAAGCACCTCTAGGAGCAGCAGACTAAAGCCTAGGAGCAATACAAGGAACAATAGAGTCTCGTCTGCCTCTACGAGTAGTAGCAAGAATAAAGTTGAAGAAGTAGAAGAACACCCTAGGAATTTATCGCTTTGTAATAAGAAACATGATTCATCTGAATGTAATGTCGAAAGTACTGGTTCTAATGCATGTAATGACTCTGTTTGTTTAATATGCAAGAAATATTTAATTAATGATGTTCACGATGAATGTGTTTCTAAGAATGTGAATGTTACGCCTAAACAGAAGTATGTTCCAAAAAGACCTAGTGCTAGATCTAGATCCATAGAAAGATTAGTTGCACACTTTAGGTCTACCACTAGTAGTCGAATGCCTAGGAACTACCTTAAGTTTTGTATGTGGAAACCTACGGGTAGAGAATTCATTCTTCAGGATGGCAAATTGAAAATTGTTCAAAATGGACAAGTAGATACCTTCTATGAATGTGATTCAGATTTTACCCCTAACCAAATGGAACCAAATTTCAAACGGTTTCCAAATACAAACTCTTCTGTTCTTGGCAGGTTATCGAAATATGTCTTTGGATCGTCGACTCGGGTTGCTCCAAGCACATGACCGGGAATTTAAAGCTGCTGATCAATTTCATCTGGAAATTCATGGGAACTGTACGCTTTGGAAATGATCATGTAGCAGCTATTCAGGGTTATGGAGATCTTCGGTTTGGGAATTTTTTAATCACTCGGGTTTACTACGTCAAAGGATTGGGACACAACTTGTTTTCAGTCGGGCAGTTTTGTGATGCAGATTTAGAAGTTGCATTCAGGAGAAACACGGTTTTTATAAGAAATTTGGTTGGTGATGATCTTTTAACCGGTAATCGTGGTACAAACTTGTATGCTATCGACATCAACCAAATGGCTTCTACATCACCAATTTGTCTTATGACAAGGGCAACCGAAACTAAGTCCTGGCTGTGGCATAGACGTTTATCCCATCTCAACTTCGACACGATCAACAAGTTAGCCAAAGACAACATCGTCACCGGACTTCCTAAGTTCAAATACACCAAGGATCATCTATGTCCATCATGCGAACAAGGAAAAAGCAAAAGAGCATCATATAAACCCAAAACCGTACCTAGTTCGGAAGCAAGGTTACATATGTTGCACATGGACTTATGTGGCCCAATGAGAGTTGAAAGCTTTAATGGGAAGAAGTATATTCTTGTTATTGTTGATGATTATTCAAGATATACTTGGGTAAAGTTTTTGAGATCAAAAGACGAAGCACCAGGCATCATCATCACCTTTCTGAAGCGTATTCAAGTTCTACTTCAAGCTCCAGTAAGGATTATAAGAACAGACAATGGCACAGAATTTACAAACCAGGAGTTAAGAACTTACATTGAAGATGTTGGAATTACACATCAAACATCAGTTGTTAGAACTCCACAGCAGAATGGGGTAGTTGAAAGAAGAAATCGAACTCTTGTGGAAGCTGCTCGCACAATGCTGATTTTTTCTAGTGCACCACTATTCTTATGGGCTGATGCTGTAGCCACTGCTTGTTTTACTCAAAACCGATCCCTAGTCCATCCGAGATTCAATAAAACCCCATATGAGCTAGTGAACAACCGTAAACCTGACATCTCTTACCTTCACGTGTTTGGCGCTTTGTGCTATCCGACGAATGACAGAGAAGATCTAGGGAAGTTAAAAGCTAAGGGTGATATTGGAATCTTCATTGGATATTCAGAAAACTCGAGGGCATTCAGGGTGTATAATAGAAGAACGAAAAAGATAATGGAGACGATGAATGTGAAGTTTGACGAGATTTCACAAATGGCTTCTGAGAGACTCGCTCTAGAACCCGCGCTTAATCCGATGGCTTCTAATCAAAACGGATTAGGACCCGAACCAAACCAGCAGACTTCTGGACACATCAGTTCAGGACTCGTGCCTCAAGGAGCTCAGTCAACAAACACGGATAAACCTTCAGAACAAGAACTGGAAAACTTCTTCGAGTTAATGTTTGATGAATATTATGGTGGAACTTCGACTAATGCATCTCAACAACATTCCGCTGCACCCGCTCAAAACCATCCACCACCACCACCAACACAAGATGCATCTACCACAATCGAAGCTGAAGCACCAACTACATCAACATCATCTACATCTACTCAAGCAACTCCAGTACTTGAAACTGTTCTACCAAGAGTTGATGAGCAAAATCAAAACACAAATTTTCAAGAAGAACCAACAAATAATTCAAACGATGTTGCGTTAGAAGAAGGAGAAGAAGTATTTGAAAACCCGTTTGCATCAGACTCTGCTGAATCTTCTTCAAGGTTACAAGAACCATCTAACACACATTCGTTCAACCAAAGGTACCCTTCTACGTTTCAATGGACAAAAGACCATCCGTTAGTACATATTATTGGTGATCCTTCAATGCCAGTTCAGACGAGGAGACAACTTGCCACCGATCTCGAATTGTGCATTTACATTTGCTCAATAAGCACCAAAGTACCTAAGAACATTCGGGAAGCAATGGCAGAAAACCCATGGATTGAAGCGATGCAGGAGGAATTTCTTCAATACCTGTTACATGACAGTTGGGAACTTGTTGAACGACCACTTGATAAACGTGTTCTTGACCTCAAGTGGTTGTGGAAGAACAATTTGGATGAGGAAATGACTGTTATTCGCAACAAAGCTCGTCTCGTGGCTAAAGGTTATCCACAAGAAGAAGGGATAGATTTCGAAGAATCATTCGCGCCTGTAGCTAGACTTGAAGCAGTCCGGATTTTCTTAGCCTATGCAGCTCACAAAAACATCACAGTCTATCAGATGGATATTAAGACAACTTTCTTGAATGGAACTCTGAAAGAAGAAGTGTATGTGAGTCAGCCAGAAGGATTCATCGACAGAGATCATCCAGACTACGTCTACAAGCTTAAGAAAGCCATTTATGGTCTAAAACAAGCTCCAAGAGCGTGGTATGACGAACTATCATCTTTCTTGCTTAAAAACAATTTCACAAAAGGAACGGTTGATGACACCTTGTTTATCAAAAAGTTCAAAGATGACATTTTGATCGTTCAAATTTACGTGGACGGCATTATTTTTGGATCAACCAATCCTAACCATTCAAAACATTTTGAAAATCTCATGAAAAGCAAATTTGAAATGTCCATGATGGGGGAACTAAAATTCTTTCTTGGTTTACAAATACATCAATCCCCACGTGGTATTTTTATCAATCAAGCTAAATATACAATAGAGATTTTGAAAAAACATGGAATGGAAAATTGTGATTCTGTTGGTACACCAATGGTCACTTAACCAAAAATAGATGCTGATTTATTTGGGAAACCCATCGATCCGAAAAAATATCGGAGCATGATCGGTTCTCTCATGTACCTAACTGCTAGCCGACCCGATATCCAATTTGCTGTTTGCTTGTTAGCACGGTTTCAGGCAAAGCCTACCGAACTTCACCTCAAAGAGGTTAAACGGATCTTTCGGTACCTACGAAGCACCATTAATATGGGACTTTGGTATCCGAAGGATTCGGGGTTTAATCTAACAGCATTTTCAGATGCAGACCATGCTGGTGATCAAGTTACAACAAAGAGTACATCAGGCGAAGCACAATTTTTGGGTGAAAAGCTAGTAAGCTGGTCGTCAAAGAAACAGGATTGTACTGCACTATCAACCGCCGAAGCCGAGTATGTGTCTCTATTTGCGTGTTGTGCCCAAGTTCTATGGATGCGGACACAGCTCACAGATTATGGCTTTACTTTTGACAGAATACCTATGTATTGTGACTCAAAAAGTGCCATAGCCATCTCGTGCAATCCCGTACATCACTCTAAGACGAAGCATATCAAAGTCCGCTACCATTTCATCAAAGAACACGTGGAAGAGGGTACTGTTGAATTATTTTTCGTTAAGACTGATTACCAACTCGCCGATCTATTTACTAAAGCCCTTCCAAAAGAAAGGTTTGACTATTTAGTTCGACGAATTGGCATGCGAAGCCTAACTCCTGAGGAGCTAGAACGTCTTCTCGAATCTTCTTGAAAAAGTTTTCAAAATCGCTTCGCTGTAAATATTTTTGAAAAAACAAAATACAAAATTTGAAAAACCAACAAAAACAAAATACAAAAATATAAAATTTCAAAAAATACAAAAACAATATAAAATCAAAAAATCCAAAAATATTCCTCTCACGACATGTCTCTCGTATAAATCAATATTCTGTACGTTTCTAGAAATGTCATTCAACAATGATACGGACATGTACAGATGCTTGAGCGTGAGTTCTTTTTAATGTTTTTCTAAAAACATGTCATTTCACAAAAGTTTCTTCAATGGCTTTCGTATACATCAGTACGAAACCCGGACCCGAACAATGACTTTTGATTATTTTCAAATCAAGGACTCGTACGTTCAATGACGAAATCTTTTTCAAAAAGTTCGAGTCTAAACAAACGAAAAAAATTTCAAGCATAAACTCGTTTTTCATAATACTATTCTTGAGCACTTTTTCAAGATTGTTCAAAAGATTTCTCAAAATCTTTCAAATGAGTGCTCAAGATAACTCCCTCTAAACCCTTAATTGATTTTAAATGTGCTATCATTAAGGGGGAGTACAAAAACAAAAATGTTCCGAATTCATGCTCAATGAAATCTGTCTATCTCTCCAAAAAGTTTTTTATTAATCAGTTGATATCAAAAATATCACAATATGCTATTTTTGAGGGGGAGAAGACATGATTAAAATGTGATCAAAGATGTTTAAAGTTTGTGACTGAATCTCAGAAGAGCTCGACTCAGAAAGTACCAATGAATTGACGAAGCTTAAAATGTCAGTAATCGAAAAGACTTGTCCTGGACGGGTAATAATTTCAAGCTAGTCTAACTAGTGATGTAAGCGTGTCTCGAATAGGACTTGTCTGAATAGAATGTACCGTATCGAGAGACTTTCTTTGGACTTGACCAGGACGGGTAATAACTTCAAGCTAGTCTAACTAGTGATGTAAGCGTGTCTCGAATCGGTCATGTTCACTGAAAGTGGATCAATTCAAAAAGTGCAAACTCCTCCCGCATGTGCAAATTTCTTAAAATTTACATGAGCACATGTGAAGGGGGAGTCCTTCAATAGAAATAAAAACTCTTAAAGTGTCAACAAAAATGTGTTTATATTCATAAACACTTTGAGAGATTTTCAATCAAAGGTTTCATGGCAATTATAGGATTCATGGAGTTATAAGGTGACTAAGGTTAGAGAAAACCGTCCTATGATCCGCCAGAGCCGGAGGGATCTACCCAAGGACAATTCCAATAGATTAGAATTAGAAGTCCTTAGGTATGATTGAAAAAAGGAGAAAATGAGAAAGGAGAAAGAAGGGGTTGAAGAATTAAAAAGAAAAGTTATGAAAAAGGGTGAAAAGAAATAGCCCTCCATATGTTCAACCTTAGGGCAGACACCGGGTTCAACTCATATGCTACTGGTTGTTACTAAGGTGACGCCGGTATTGAAGACAAGACGTCATGGACCCAGTGACGCACTGCACTAAACCTTCTAGCCACTCAAGTTCTCTTAAAAGAGCTTGTTTCATTCTCACGGGGAACCGGTGTAATCTATCGATCTGTCTCTTAGAGATGATTGATATTGAAACAGGAGACCTCTCCCTAATCTCCGCATAGGAAACCAAATGTGCACTTATCGAGTCTAGAGCCCCGAGATTCATCAAAAGATCTCATAGGAACACATGATATTCTACACTGGTTGTTCATCAATAAGGACGCCAGATGTAAACTTTAGAGTCCTACGCAGATCTTAGCAATCTGCCAGAACATTTATGAGAGGATTCACTTTTGTGATTCTCAATGATTGAATGGAAATTCCTGCCAGGGTCAACATCAAGCAGCCCTGACAGCAGGTCACTTCGGTAATTCTTTATGGGTTACGCTTAGTGTTCGCGGTGGTTTCAAACGGTCTACAGTCGTGGAGTGATCCCCAGCGACTCACCCAGTCATTGAGCTACTAAGTAGGTCTTGTAAGCTCTCTCGAGAGTATCTGACATGGGAACGGCCTTGGTAAAGGTTAGAAGGAGTCTTCACACTATGCTGTTGATGATCTCTAATTCTTATCTGTAAGTACCGGATGTTTTATTGCTAATTGTTTATATGCAGGGACACTTCATCTCCATGGCGACAAATTCCACATGCTCATACATACATCTGGAAGTTAAAGAAAGCTCCCTCAAAGATCTTTACATCACAAAGTTCAAAGAAAGATTCTACGCCAAGAAGAAGAATCTACAAAGTATAAAGACTAAAGATCAAAGTGAAAGAAAGGGAACTACGTGCATATGAATATCAAAGTCCAAAGATGTATGAGCATGTTGGAATGGCAAACAACCACCACAGACGCAGAAGTGACGAAAGGCAGATAATCCCACATCGCAAAGGAACAAAGAACGATGAAAATTTAGTTATCAAAGATCACAAAGCATGAAGGAACAAAGACTAAAGACTATTCTACAACGACACACAAAGTTAAAGACAAAGAACACGGAAGACCCACTCACGTGGAGCATCATTCGAATGACCACCCCTTAGGGGGAGATTGTTAGCATTAAAAATTATATATATAGAAGTGATGGTCATTCTCATATTGTAACTTGGTGTCGTTTGTTAAGATTAGTAAGAGTTTAGTCATTGGGCTTTGGACTTGGAAAGCTAATATGTTATGTGCTATGTTTCATAAGCCTTTTTTTATTAAACATGTAAACCAAGTCCAAGCCCAAGTCCATTAGAAAGCCCATGAGGCCTTTCTCTCTAACTATATAAGGCACCTTACCTCTCATTTGTAAGGTGTGCTTGTGTGTGTATTGTGTGTGTTTTTTAATAAAAGTTCTCTTCATCTCTTATCTCTTTTATACTTATTAACACCACACCCTTATAACATCAAGTCACCATCTTTACTTCATCTAGTTCTTATATTGTTACTAAAGTTGATATATCTAAGGTCCTACAGTGGTGGAGTGCGCCGTTGCTCGTGGCAAGGCGCAGGCTGTGGAAGAGCTTGCTGAGGGTCAACTACTGACCGTTCCCCTCGCTGAGGTTCCTGAATACAATGCTGATGCTTTTGAGGAGCTTGTGAAGGCGATGGAGGGGATGAGGCTCTTCGAGCTTCCACATATTGCGCGGCTAGAGCGTGACCAAGATTGTCCCATCACAGTAATAATGGCGGGATTAACTCTGGGGAGGCATATCTTGGAGAACAGAAAGGCTGAACCTGATTTTTACTTGAAGCCTGACGAGTCTCAGTTGCAGGTTCCAGTGTTCGCGTAGCCGCGTGATATTCTTAACCCCTTCGCTATTGAGAAGGAGGTTCCTCTGAAGGAGGTTTTAGAGCGTCACGTAGAGAGGGCAGCCAAGAAGAAAGGTCTCAAAGGGAAAGCCACTCTCTGCGGTGTAGGTGCTGCGCATATCCCTAGGTCAGATGGGGTTGCAGTCAGTGTGGCGACCGTGTCCCTAAAAGATGCGTTGCTTTTGAAGAAACTCCAAGAGGCTGGGAGTTCTACTGACCAAGGACACAGCCCTCAACGCTGCCGTAGCTTGTAGATATGTATGTATAATTTGTAGTTATATCGTTGTAAAAACTCGTGGTTTTTGTTAAATGAAAGTATGGAACTTTTGCACGCATATATTGTTTTGTACTTAGATTTTTTGTCTTTATTATGTGAAAGACTTTCCCAGAGTTACGATGTGCATATAATATCTTGTATTGAGTCCATAACTTATGCATTAAGTCCGTAACTTAATAAATAAACGTTTGTGGTCCATAACCTTAACAAACGTGCAGGTAGGTGTGTAGCGTGCTACCTTTATTATTTTGAGGAACCAAGGGTCTTGATTTCTTAGTTCGTCTAAACTTGCACAGTGTGCGATGTTGCGCAATTGTTAGTGAGTTTGCGTACGAACTTAGGAGTCAATTGTTTTGAATCCATGTGGTGGTATGCAGCGTACTGCGAATTCCACTATTTAGGAGTCAATTGTCTTGAATCCATGTTTTGTTAAACGCGCACAGTGTGCGTTGAAGTGCATCCATCGTGGGATGTACTTTGAACTTACTCCAACGTCTTGACAGTAAGGTGTTTAACAAGGATACGTGATCTAATGTTGATGGGTTTGCAACCCTTTTATTCAACGAGTATGTTAGTAGGTTTACTCATCCTGTCTGCCCTCGTGTGGTCTTAATATGTGCATGCACGCCATGTAGGCAATAATATAAATAAACAGAATTGAAACATAAATGAATGATGTAAGCAATAATGTTGAAATGTGTTGTGGAGTTAGCTAGAAACCACAACGTTTTATTGATACTTGCAAGTTTTTGAGAAAGTAAAAAAAACAATTCCTAACAAAGAAAAGGAAAAACAAACAATTATTGGGCACATACTAGAGTGCAAAGATGTTTGTTTGTGGGCCGTAGCCTTTCCTAGAGATAGCATCTTTTGAGATTGCAGATATTCCAAGTGCGCGCTAGGTCGTGGCCTTCCATATCGCGCAACCTGTATGCACCATTGCCTAGCTCATCGGTGACCTCATAGGGTCCTTCCCATTTGGGTCCAAGCTTGCCTGTGTCTTCTGCGTGGCTTACGTCATTGGCGCGGTATACAAAGTCTCCTGGCCTGAAGGAAGTATGTTTGACTTTTGCGTCATAATACTTCTTCATTTTTGCCTTAGCCTTTGCCTCGCGTATAGCTGCGCGTTCACGTCTTTCTTCCAGTAAGTCCAAGTCTATGCGCCGCTCCTCGTCATTTGTTGTGACGTTGACCTCTGCTGTTCGTATAGTTGACATTCCTATCTCAGCTGGTATGACGGCTTCTGTTCCGTAGACAAGGGAGAATGGTGTGTCTCCAGTACTGGTTTTGATTGTGGTGCGATGCGCCCATAAGACATGTGATAACTCTTCCACCCACTTGCCTTTGTGTCTATCAAGGCGCGCTTTTATTCCTTCACCTAGACTGCGGTTCGCGCGCTCAACTAAACCATTAGTTTGTGGGTGTTTTACTGAAGCAAAGTGTTGTGTGATGTTCAATTGCGCGCACCAATCTTTGAATGGGTTGTCGCAGAATTGTTTCCCATTGTCTGATATGATCTCTCCGGGTAGTCCGAAGCGACATACAATATTATCCCATACAAAGCGTTTTACCTGGTTGCCCGTGATACTCACCACTGCCTTTGCCTCAATGCACTTCGTAAAGTAGTCTATGGCTACGATGAGGAATTTTAGCCCTCCTGCTGCAACTGGAAAAGGGCCTGCGATGTCAATGCCCCATTTGTAGAATGGCCATGGTGAGGTAATGGGTGTTAGCTCTTGTTGTGGTTGGCGTGGAATTGGCCTGTGTACTTGGCAATTGCTGCATTTTTTTATCATATCCCGCGCGTCGCGGTGCATAGTAGGCCAATAATACCCCGACTGTAGAGCGCGTGCTACAACAGACCGTGGTCCTGAGTGCATGCTACATGATCCAGCGTGGATTTCTCGGAGTACATAGTCTGCTTGAAGAGGTCCGACACATCGGAGCCAAGGTTGTAAGAAAGAACGTCGATAGAGGATGTTGTCTCGTAGTTCAAATCGCTGCGCTGTGCGTCGCACTCTTCGAGCGTCCTTATGATCTTGTGGTAAGATTCCTTTGCGGATGAATTCAATGATAGGTGTCATCCACGTGGGATCTTGTTTTTCTATCAATGTGGATACTTTCATCTCCAAAATTGATTTGTTTTTTAGAGTTTCTACCAATACCTGTTTTGACAAGTGCGCAAAGCTTGTAGATGCAATCTTGCTAAGCGCATCAGCTTTTCTGTTGTCCCCTCTAGGTATTTGTTTGATTGTGAACCTATCAAAGTTCTGGATCAAGGACTTGGTCTTTTCCAGGTATTGGATCATGTGTTCATCCTTGGCTTCATACTCACCTAGCACATGGTTAGCTACTAGCCTGGAATCCACGTTTGCCTCCAGGTTGCGTACACCCATTTGAATTGCAATACGCAGTCCAGCGAGTAAGGCTTCGTATTCCGCCTCATTGTTTGTGGCTGTGAATTCGAAACACAGCGCGTAGGTGAACTCTATTCCTTCTGGATTAGTAAGGATAAGGCCTGCGCCTGATCCATCCACGCATGAGGATCCATCTGTGAATAGAATCCAAGGTTCCTGCGGTGCGCGGTCTATATGAGATGTTATACTCGCTTAACAACACACTCCACTTTTGTAGCCGTCCTGATGCGTCAGGTTTAGAGATAACTTGTTTGATTGGCTGGTCTGTGATTACAACTATTGGGTGCGCTTGAAAGTATCTGCGCAGTCTTTTAGCTGCGAATACTAGAGCTAAGACCAGCTTTTCCATGGCGCTGTAGTTAGTCTCTGTCTTTTTCAATGCTTTGCTTACAAAGTATATGGGTGTCTGGACGGAGTTTCTATCTGTCAATAGTATTGCGCTAACTGCTCCATGGGTTGCAGATAAGTACATGATTAGCTCTTCCCCTGGTCGCGGTGCGACAAGTTTGGGGAGTGATGTCAGATGCTGTTTTAGCTGTTGGAAAGCTTCTTCTACTTCCTCAGTCCAACGAAAGTCTCCCTTTTTAGTGCACTTCGTGAGTGTGTTAAAGAGAGGGAGTGATTTGTCTGCTGATTTAGATAAGAAACGGTTCAGCCCCGCTAGCTTTCCGTTTAATGACTGGACTTCTTTGAGTGTGCGCGGCGAGGGAAGATCAATAACAACTTTTGTTTTTTCAGGGCAAGGCTTGATTCCATCAGGTTCTATTAAGTATCCGAGGAACATGCCTTTTGTCGCGCCAAAGGTGCACTTCTTGGGATTTAACTTCATGTTTATTTGTCCCAATGTTTTGAACGTTTCCTCGATGTCGCACACCAATTCATCCTCTGTGTGGCTTTTGATGACAAGGTCGTCAACGTAAACCTCCAAGTTTCGACCTACTTGTTTCTCGAAAGCCGTGTCCACCAATCGCTGGTATGTTGCGCCTGTGTTTTTTAGGCCAAAAGACATTTTCGTGTAGCAATAGACCCCTTGACTGGTGTGGAAAGCTGTTTTTTCTTCATCCTCGATTGCCATCTGGATTTGATGGTACCCTTTGTATGCGTCTAGGAAGCACTTAAAAGGATATCCGCACAGGGATTCTACCTTCCAGTCTATCTCTGGCAGTGGATAGCAGTCCTGTGGGCATGCTTTGTTAAGGTCTGTGAAGTCTACGCACATTCTCCAACTGCCATCACTCTTCTTTACCATCACTGGATTAGAAAGCCAGTCATGATAGTATACTTCGCGCATGATGCCTGCGTCTACGAGTTTGTGTACTTATTCCAGAATAGCTTTTGCACGATCTGGGGCCTGGCCGCGCTTCTTCTGTCATATTGGGGGATATCCTTGTCAGATTTGTAGCTTGTGCTCCGTGATAGAGCATGGCACTCCGGTCATGTGCTTTGGTTCCCATGCAAAGATATCTAGGTTCTTTTGCAAGAGTGCGCACACAACTGCTTTACCTTTGTCAAATAAAGATCCTCCAATCGAGATTTGTTGATCTGGGTAATCGGGGTGAATAGCGACCTTTAAGTTTGGTGTTTTTTCTGTGCGCTGTTCTGGAATACTCTCCACCTCAGTGGTTACTGCGTTGCATTCTTTTGGTGGTACCATGGTGTTGTAGAGGGTGACAACTCCTCCTTCCACTAGAAATTTGAGCATCCCATGTGCTGTGGATGGTACAGCGCGCATGGATGATATTCCAGGTCTCCCAATGATGCCATTGTATGGTGAGGGAGACTTGATTACCATGAAATTTATCCATGTTGCTGTTGCGTGTTGTTCATCGCCCACAACTACTAGCAAACGCAATTGCCCCATAGGCCAAATCTTTTCTCCTGTGAATCCAGTCAGCGACGTTGTAGCTGGTATTAATTGACTTTGGATCTCAGGTCGTAGTCTTTTGAAGCAATGCTCATATAGAATATCTGCGGATGCCCCTCCATCGATATACATGCGGTGAATCTCATGTCCCCCCGTATGTATCTCAATAGTTAGTGGCTCCACTACTGCGTTGTCCGCAGCTAAAGTGGGAAGGATATAACCTTTTCTGAAGAGAACCTTTGACTGAATTTTTGTTTTGTTTTGCGTTGCCATGACTGTATCATGTAGATGACGTCCGCTTTGTCTTTGGAAGGTTCTTTTTTGCCCCCATTCCTTTGTTTGTCCTTCCCTTCTTTAATGTTTTTTACAAGGTGATCCATTCTGCCTTCCCTTACTAATTTTTCAATTAGTTGTCGTAGTTGGACGCACTCGTTAGTTGTATGGCCTTTTTGGCCATGATATTCGCAGTATCCATTCCCTATGCGCTTGTTCTCTGCGGTACGCATTGGCGGAGGCTTTGGGAAGTTTGCTCCTTCTGTAACAAATATTTCCCTCGAAGTTTTTGTGAGAGGGGTATATTTGTCATTATCTCGTCCACTGCGATAATTTTTGCTGCGGTTGCTGCTCTGATCATTGGATTGTCTCCTAGGCTGTTCTTGTTGCCTATAATTTGAGTAGCCTTTTTTGGTGTCCGCAGCGGCTGCTTCTCCTTGTATGAAGGATCTTGTGCGCTTCATTAGCTCATCAAAGGTTTGGGGAACCTTGTCGTTTAGCTTCCGAATGAGTTATGGGTTGTTAATCCCATTCATGAACCCTAAAAATTTTAGGATTTCAGGACATGCTTTGACATGTATGCACTCATCTTTAAAGCGTTCCATATAAGCACTAGTTGATTCCCCTTGGCGTTGTTTTACTCTGGCTAGTTCAACCGGGTTTTTAGCGCACTTCTTTCTTTGGGTGAAGTTTAAACGGAATGCTTTCCGTAATTCTTCAAACCTGTCGATGCTCCGTCGTGGGAGCTTGCTAAACCACGTGCGCGCATTCCCTACTAATGTGGAGTTAAACATATGGCACCACACAGGTTGTGGCCAATTTTCGATAGTAGTAGCTGATTCGAAAATTTTTATGTGATCATCCGGATCACCTGTCCCATCATATGTTTTGACATTAGTGGGCATGCGCCTCCTCTTGCGATCAGAATAATCGCTGATGAGTCGCGTAAATGCATCAACTTTCTGGCGACGCCATGGAAGGGACATGTCTTTGTCTTCTTCTTCACGACGTCTTCCTCTTGACTTCCAATGTCCTATTTCCTTATCCTCGTTGTCCGAGGAGTCGTTGGAGGAGGAGTAGTCTCTTTTGCGGCGCTCACGCCGGCTTCCTTCAGAGGAAGAACTTGAGGGGCTTTCACTTGGGGATATCCTCCTCCCTAATCTGTCCTGAATTCTTTTGCTCCCAGACCTGGAGGAACCTTCGCTTGGTGAACGTTGAGGTCCTAATCTGTCTTGTATCCCTCGATTACCAAGTCTGGAATGAACGTTAGAGCGCCTCTCACCGTCTTCATATTCCTCTGAATATTGTGAGTCAGATGTCGTACCCAGCCTAGCATAGATAGTGGTACGTTTTTCGTTATTTTCGCATCTTCCTCGTGGGTGGCGCGGTGATGATGCTTCGCGTTCAGGACCAAAGTTGAGCCGGGCTTGTAGGCTCGTACTCGACCTTCTCCTTGCTTCTTCTTGCATGAGTGCAGTTAGGGTTTCATAATTTTGGGATACAAAATTACCCAACGTTAGATCAGGCGCGTCCTTGTTCACTGCAATAATATCTGCCTCAGTATTGGGCACCCTATCTCTGTTAGGTGCGCCCGGCGGCACAGTGTTGTCCACTGTAGGTGCCGTTTGGTGAGGAGTATTGAAGAGAGTGCGCTGGAGTTCTTCAACGCTTGGGACTATAGTGGTGATGTGGGTAGTCCTTACAGGCAATTCCACCGCTGGGAGAGGTTGGGTTGGTCCTGTTTCTTGGTGACCAGGCGCGCTGGTTGTCCCAGAGGCCTGCCTAGGGGTCGAATCTTGTTGATTCTTCCTCTGGGGGTCACGTGTTTTTTCCAATTGCTGAGTCCGCTGGCTTGAATTTTTATTCTTCGTAATTCTAGTTCCTTAGTTCTTAGTGTTGGTCCCACGGATGGCGCCACTTGTTGATTTCCTAGTTTGGGCTCTTGCTCTCGTACCAATTCGCTTCTTAATGCCTGAAACATGCGCACTAAGAAAGTAAACAACACCGTTAGGCTTATCGTGGGATTGTCTCCCACGATTAGACTCCGGCGTGAGAGTAAGTAATCGGTTTTAGGGTTTTGTTTAAGAGTTAGGGATTGTGTGAATCGTACCTTTAATGAGAATATATTATTCTATATATACGGGTGCAGAAACCGTGTAGGTTTCTTGCTCCTTACTCTTCGCACACGTGGTGCTTATCCGGGGTAAGGATATCTATTCCGTAAATAGAAGATCCTTATCCTATGACCGGGTAGTTTGGTTGGGTTTCGGACTTCGTGAGTCCAAGCCATTGGTATTATGGCCCAAGTCATTTGTCATGATAGCCCACTCGTGGTGGATTTGGGCTTAGTAATGTTTATCATTTGGGCTCGTGGCCCAACTATAGACTATACGTCATCAGCCTCTATCCAGTTGCTTACGCAGTGGTTGAAGCTGAGTCCAAGAGTTCATGGTTATGGTTCCTTAGCAATCTTGGAGATGACCTTGATTTGCAACCAAATTCAAACTTCACCTTTATATCCGACAGACAAAAGGTATAAACATTGTGTAAATTCAATTAGTTGATTTCCAATCCAATTCAATCCTCATTAACATATTAAGTTTTGTACCAATCTACAAGGAATATTACTAGCCATTGCAGAACTGTTTCCTGCTGCTGAACATCGCTTCTGTGTGCGACACATATATGACAACATGAAGCAGTTATTTAAGGGGGAGAGTATCAAGGAGCTTGTTTAGAGGTGTGCTAGAGCATCAACAATCCCTGAGTTTAATAGAGGAATGGAAGAGCTAAAATCAATCAACTCTAAAGCTTATGACTGGTTAAGGAAGATACCAGCATCATCATGGTCAAGGTCACATTTTTCAGGTACACTATACACATATTATGAATTTCATCTGTACTATTAATAATATTGAAAATGATTTTGATATTATGACTGTCATCTGTAATATTATTAAGGTTAAAAGTGATGTTGATATTATGACTGTCATCTGTAATATTAATAAGATTAAAAGTGATGTTGATATTGATATATTGGTTACAGGGAGAGCTAAATGTGACATCCTTCTTAACAACTTATGTGAATCGTTCAATAGCAAGTTGGTGGGCGGCAGAGATCAACCAATCATTGGTTGTTTGGAGTACATCAGGCAGTATCTTGTGAAGAGAAGTGTTAGTGTGCAGAATGTAATAGACAGATGTGAAGGTCTCTTAACCCCAACAGCAACTAAAATTTTAGAAACCATCAAGGAGGAAGCAAATGAGTATAAGGTTTTATGGAGTGGGGGGGATACATACCAGTGTGCGGGAGGTTGGGGTGACCAATATGTTGTGAATATGCCGAAAATGGAATGCACATGTAGGAGATGGGAACTCACTGGTATTCCATGTAAGCATGCTGTTGCGGCTATCAACGACATGGCTAAACACAGCAAGGAATCAACTGACAACATGGTTGTGATCCCAGAGGATTATGTGCACCAATGTTATTGGTTAACCACATGGAGGGCGATGTATCAACACAAGATTGAAGGAATTGCTGGTCGACACTTTTGGCCCAAATGCCTTATCCCTAGTGAACTAAAGCCACCTCACTACCATGTTCCAATTGGGAGACCACGGAAGAAGAGAAGAGTGTCAAGGGATGAGATTGCTGAACAAGTTATGAAAAAATCAATGGTGAAGAATGGGAAGCTGTCAAAAAGGGGCAAGACTGTCAAATGTGGTGCATGTGGTGGGCAGGGTCATAATAAGAGAGCTTGTACGAGACGAAGAGGCAACCAAGGGACAAGAAGAAGGGAAGGAGTACCAGATGAGGTACTAGAAATATCAACTCAGCTAGTGGGATCTTCTGCAACAGAGGTGGGAGCAGGGCCAAGTCAGCCAGTTGGAACACAAGCAAGTGAGGTAGCAGGAGGGCCAAGTCATCAAGTTGGAACACAAGCAAGTCATGTATCACAATCTACTGGGAATGGTGGAGGTCAAAGGAAGAATAGGATCAAGAGAAAAGCCAAAATCGCCAAGTGAGTCAACACAATTGTGATGGTGCAATAACCTTGGGTTGGTTATTTGTTTATGTGTTTTAACACAATGAGTGTATGGATTGTGTAACTGAGTTTCTGTCTTCTAGACAATAATTTGTTCGTGATTTGTTTTTTAGACTTGATTAATCAGGAATGGTATTTGTTTTCATTTTGGTTTACCATTATTATTTGCTGCATAACGCTGTGCACAATTTGTGGTTTGCCATCATCATATACTTATTTGTTGTATAATGTTGTGCACAATTTATGGTTTGCCATCATCATATACTTACGTATATTGAATGACCCAACATGCCCACTACATAAGTATACCGAATGACCCAAACTTGTTTTGACTTTTTGTAAGTCAAAGTTGATAAGGAACCAGAAACTAAGTTTATTGCATATTGATTCTGTAATATTGACTACATTTGTCTTCTTATAATAACAAGGACAACCAAAACAACGATGATCCCACTATACTGCTAAAATCAAACACTTTTTATTAACATGAAGGTCAATACAAACCAGGGATGACCTTATACCCTGTGATGATACAACCCAGAAAGATGTCAACACACCTACATACCAATGACCAACCTAAAGCAACTTAATGGCAATGTGATTGGTGCTAAACAGTCAACCTAAATTGACCAAGTATATGGTCAACAAGGTCAAACTACCTAGACCAATGCTTCCGGGTAATAAAGGGTATCACCAGGTCGTTATGTCCCGACGAGGTGTGGATTGTGCTTTAGCGTTCTTGTGATCGGGTGATTATTCACAGAAGAGGGTGGTAATGAGAATTATTTGGAAATTATGAACAGAAATAGCTTAGGAAAGCTAAGTGATTAATTACTGGAATTAAGATTAAGAAGAATTGATTTAAAACCTTAAAACGTACGTTTTAATTAAAAACGTACACTGACGAACGTGAGAGAAAGTACAACTGATGAAATAAAAAGGCTACGAGTGTGAAATTATTATTTTTACAATCCTAATGAACAAAGAAAATTTTTAGAAAAAGAAAAATTAATTTTACACTATTTAATTATTTATTATTAATTAATTACTAATTATTTATTTATTAACTAATTATATTGATTTAAATTATTAAAAATTACTAAAAAGACTTAGATAATTAAAAAGATTTTTATATATCTAATTAACCATCACGGGAATCTAAAAAATTATAAAAAGTTGGTTTTATGTATTTTTAAACTAATTTACTAATTATTATTCTAATTATTAATTAATTACTAATTAAACTAATTATATTCTAAAAAATAGAAAATGAACAGTAGAAATTCTAGAAAAATTCCTAAAAATGTTTTAACTTATATAAAAGCTAGGAAAATTATAAAAACTAAGTGTTACTTAATAAAATCTAATTATGATATTTAATTCTTAATTATTAATTAAACTAATATTAATTCTAAAAACCACTAAATGACAAAATAAAAATATGGAAAATTTTCTAAAATTACTTTAATATAAAAGAGAATTAATAAAAATATAAAAATGCTAGAGTGCTTATAAATAAGCTAAAAAGAAAAAAAAAAATAATTTCTATTAAATAGAAGCTATCACTATAATTAAATTTGGTTTTTTGTGTTTTTTCTTTTTCCAAACTACTTTTACACTAAAAACTAACAACTTTTACAAACACACTTTCACTAGAACTCAAAAAATAACCACTTGAGTGCTTATTAGCCTAATGAGTTGACTTTCTTTGACCAACAAGAGATTAAGCTCAAATGAGCTTATGTGGGGTCCACAATGGTTAATTCTGATTCAAATATGTTTTTGTGACATGTTTAAGCTGGAAAAAGCAAATGGGGACCAAAGGATAAGCAAATAAGCCACAATAAGCACTTGCTTATTGGGTGACTGAGACAGAAAAGGGACAGACTTTGAGGCTTCCTAGGGGGCCCACAAGGGTGAATAAGCTCAGGAGCTTGGTCAACCTTTGAAGATGGCCAGGAGGGGGGTTGAAGGAACCAACATTTAGGTTGTGGGACCCACTGAGTTGGCCAGGGTGAATCACCAAAGTGATGGTGGTGGATGGGGGTCAAAATTGCAAGGAATGGGGGAAGAGTGGGGGAGATGGTGTGGTTGACTGGGTTTGACTCAGGGGTGATATTAAACGGTTTGGATTTTTATTTATTTTTGGAGTGGGCTAGGAAGGATACATGGGCCAAGGTTGGATGGGTTTGGGTAGTTTTGTGGATCAGGCCACGGGTGGATGGGTTTTATTTATTTTGGATTGGATTGAAAAAGGGTTTATTTGGTTTAAGTAATAATATCACAAGGACTAATATTGTAATTTCAGAAAACCAAAGGACCAATTTTGCCAAGTTCTGTAATGTGACCCAAGGGACCATTCCTGCTAATCTCTAATTTCCCAAGGACCATTGATTTCATTTTCCACTTTTAAAAATTCCCAGGGACCTTTTCTGTAAATTTCAAACTGCAAGGACCAAAATTGCATTTTCCTCAAACTTTTCATCAAAAGGCTATTTGTTATAACCTTTGAGTTTCCAAGGACCAAAAATAACTTTTCTTCCAAAAATATCCCACCAGGGACTAATTCTGCCAAATTATGAAGTTCAGGGACCAATTTTGTAAATTTCTCAAAACTTTTAGACTTTTTCACCAAAGGACTAAATATGACAACTTATGATTTTAAAAGGACCTTTGGTGATAATTTTCCATATTTTGAATGACCAGGGACTGGTTTTGACATTTTATGAGAGTTGGGGGACTGAAACTGCCAATTTTGCAAACTTTGTACGTTTTTCATTTGTTTTTACTCTTTTTGCATCTAAAACATATAAAACACAATTTTGGAATATTTTCAGTATTTTGATGCATTTCTGAGTGTTTTTGTATGTTTTGCATTTCAGATTTGACCAAAAATGATGAGTGTTTGAACACTCATCACAATGAAAAAAAAGAGCCAACTAAAAATAAGAAACTTGTTGAGCTTCTTAATCCGCTGATCCTTCTCCCTCATCAACCTCACCTGCTCCTCCAACTCTTCTTCAAGCTCGTTCCTCGCCCTCAACAGGCCAGGAGTCACAGCAACTGCTCGGCAACACATTGGAGGATCCGTCCATCCAATAAACCCACATGAAGGACAACAGTAGAATCGTCATCCTGGGTTCCTGTTTGTCCAGCTTGTTTTGATTGTTGCTTGTTTCCCACAGTCACAGATCAAGACCATATTTTTTTGCCGGATTTCGGAAAGTGTGAAACTTTAATGTGCTGCAACGTTCATATTTAACTGGGACTGGATAGTGTACCGTTTGTAAAAAAGGCAAACAATCGCTTGCAAATTTAGTCCCTCAAGCTACAGTGTCACTAGCTTAGTACCTGGTGAACAGTAAAATGACGATACTACCCTCAACTACGTGGCACTTAACGGGAAAATTAACGAAAAAGGCCTCTCAGTGGCGATTTTGCGAAAATGTGGAACGTTGGTGTTTTTTTTGCTCTATTTTTTTGTCTCGGTCCCCTTTTTGCAATTTTGTGGAACGTTAAGGACCATCTTTGTGGAACGTTAAGGACCATCTTTGCCAAATTATGAAGTTCAGGGACCAATTTTGTAAATTTCTTAAAACTTTTAGACTTTTTCACCAAAGGACTAAATATGACAACTTATGATTTTAAAAGGACCTTTGGTGATAATTTTCCATGTTTTGAATGACCAGGGACTGGTTTTGACATTTTATGAGAGTTGGGGGACTGAAACTGCCAATTTTGCAAACTTTGTACGTTTTTCATCTGTTTTTACTCTTTTTGCATCTAAAACATATAAAACACAATTTTGGAATATTTTCAGTATTTTGATGCATTTCTGAGTGTTTTTGTATGTTTTGCAGTTCAGATTTGACCAAAAATGATGAGTGTTTGAGCACTCATCAATCCCCCACACTAAACTATTGCTAGTCCCTAGCAATAAACTGTTTTGAAAATCTAATGGATTTTAATCTCTTTACCAAAAGCCATTACTTCTGGAGTAGCCAAATGTATCAGTTCAAGTAAGAACTATGGTCCACTTGATAACCATGTGATTTTGAGCAAACCACCAGCTGTCAACGGATTTGATTTGTCTTTACCAAAAGCCGTTTGCTTCTGGACTAGCCAACTCTTGATGGAATAGTCAACATCTTGGTGAGCTGATTACCAATTATGGTTTTTCCACTGCCTTTACCACAAGCCATAATCTTGCGGGCTAGCCAACTCTTTCACTTTTTAGGATATGGCGAGTTGAGATACCATACAATTTTGGGCAAATTGCAAGCCGTCAACGGATTTGATATATCTTTACCAAGAGCCGTTTGCTCCTGGATTAGCCAATCCTTTTGTCGTTTAGACATGGCGGACTGATAACCACAAAAATTTTGAAACTCAAGTAAAAAAATTTTAAAATTTTGGCCAAAAACGGGGGTACTAGATAGTAAAATGTGATAAAATTCGCTAGAATACCCCCCCCCCACACACACACACTTAGAATGAATATTCTCCTCAATATTCAAAGTCCCGGCTATTATGCCGACTCTTTGAACGTAAATGGGCAAAATTACAATCTAAATGTGGAAACACTATTTTTTTTTCACTTTATTTTGTAACCACAGCAGGGGTAACTCCCCCACACTTAGGGTGAAAACCCTATAAGCATGCTACTGTTTTTGTTTACCGAGTCGCTAGCTTGACTCGACCCCGAATTCATTGGTTCTTGGGGAAGCATGATGTGGAAGAAACAATCTCAATCGGACTTTCATTCAAGATGTTTGGACAAACATTTGAAGCACGTGAAAGTTCCACACCGATGAGATAAGTAGACCCTAGCTTAAAATAGTATAAACTATAAGCGGTGATGCCGAGGTCAAAGATAATATCTTCATTCCCGAAGGAATGAAGAACAGGAGAAGTCACCCGGTAGGTGAAGAAGGGTAGAAAGATCTTGATGACAATCAAGATAAAGTCATCATCATCAGCAAGAGAATCCATAATTGGTGTATCATGAATCTCATCATTTAAGCTCGTATGATCTAGACATATTATGGGTGGGAGGGTTGGGATTTTGATATCAATCAAATTCTCAAGGTTGAGAATATTTCCCTCCGGAACACAAAGATCATCTTTGTCTAGATCAAAGTAAAAGTTATCATACTCTGGTGGAGATATGATATGAGTGAGTTCACCGGAGAACTCCTCAAAGGTGAATGAATCATACATGGGGAGAGAAATTTGAGAATGAGAAGTGGTACTGCCACTAATCTTCTCTCCCATATGATCAAAAGTAAAGGCTTCAAACTCCGGAATAGGATCATCGGAGAAAATGTTACTATCCTTAATCGGGATAGGAGATGAAATAGGTTTCATATTGAAAGCCTCGATTTTAGAAATGAGGAGATCGACATTGAATAATGTTGCACGAAGTGCTTCATCCTTGATTTCAGTGTCAATCTCATCATTCTCTTCTTCTAAGCTAACTAGCTTAGAAGGTAATTCTTCCATAAAAACGATGTCTCCACAAGATAACGAATCATCATTAGTAGAATCGGAGAACATCTCAACATGATCAGTTTGGAAGATGAGAGGAGGAGGAATATCACATATATGATCAAGAATTCCCTATGACTCTCTTGGGATTGAGACAAGGTTCTCAACACTAGACTTTATGAATTCGTCCGATTCCTTTTTAGGAACAGTGTCAAGATGCTCGTCCCCCATGATCAAAGAGTGAGTGGGAACCTCGGGTGTGATAACAGTAGGTTGAGATGGAATCTCAACTGATGGAATTTCATCTGATGAATCTTTATAAAATTGAAGAATATCAAGTGTATCTTCATCATCACTGTCATCAGGAATGAAACGGAATCGAGAACTAGATCTGGCTGCTTTTTCTTTTGCAATTGATTCCCTAATAGATCTTTCATAAGCATCTTCGGAATTTATTTTAGCAGCCTGTTCTTCAGCTAACAATTCTTCCATCGATTTTTGTTTTGGATTATCTGGGGTATGTGTTATTCCTTTCAAATCTTTTACTAAATCCAAAAGATCAAGGAGAAGACTTTGAGGAATTGGCTGAGGTGGAGGTTCGTCATAATACGATGTGTCAAAATTGTTACAAGGAAATGGGTTCCCTGTTTGACAATCGGAGCTGAAGTGTGGACCTCCACAGTAATCACAACAGTAAAACTGATGTGGCTGTGAGTCGTATGTGCTAGAGTTATAATCGTTATCAGGAAATTGCTCATAGACAAGCGTGTTTCCCGATTGACAATCAGAACTGTAGTGTGAACCACCACAGTACTCACAAAAGTAAAACTGCTGAGTCTCATGGTGTGGTAGTTGATGGAATAAATCAGTCGTGTCATAGTAGGAATAGGGATCTTGGTTATAGACAGACCCGTTTTCTTACTCTACCATGCCACAACTGGGGCAAAATCCACCATTATGAGGATTACCACACCATTGACAAATCAGAAAGTGTGGATGAGACATAGAAAGAATCAAAAGGTTTGGGAGGGTAAGGAATGAAGAATCAAAAGGGTAGGAGGGTAAAGATGAATATTTTTGAATTTTTGGATAAACATTTTGTACAAATAAGAAAGAAACTGTTTTTGTGTTCGTTAAAAACTGATTTTAAAATGTTTTCAGGAACAGTTTTGTTTTTATATGATGAGAAAATATGAACAAGGATGGATAAATATACAATGGACGTATATCCAGGTTCACCAATACGCAAAACCGTTTAGAATAGCGCGCACAACCTCCCCAGCAGCGGCGCCAAATTTTGATTGGCTCCAAACGGTCAACCTATATTGACTAGGGAATGGTCAACAAGGTCAAACAGCCTAGAGTCAATGCTCCACGGAAATACAGTGTATTCCCGGGTCGTTATGTCCCGACGAGGTGTGAATGGTTATCAAACGGGTTTGTGATCGGGTGAATTTGGACAAGGAAGGGTTTGTAATTGATTTGAACTAAGGAATCTACAAGGAAATAGCTTAAGTAAGCTATTATAACAAGACTGTAAAATTTGAAAAACCAGAAACGTGTAAAACCTAAAAACGCGTACGTTCAATTTAAATTTACGCGAACGTACGAAATAAAAAGTGAAAACTGAAATCTGAAAACCCCCAGGGGGTGAAAATGACTTTTTAAAAAACCTAAGGTTAAAAGAAAATTTATAGAAATAGAAAATAACTTTTTACGCTATTTAATTATTTATTATTAATTAATTACTAATTATTAATTACTTAACTAATTTTAATTGATTTAAATTATTAAAAATAACAAACTAACTTAGAAAATTATTAAAATTTTTATAAATCTAATTAACCATCACAGGAATCCTAGAAAAATATAAAAATTTTCTAAAAATTATATTTAGACTATTTTACTAATTATTATTCTAAATATTAATTAATTACTAATTAAACTATTTAAATTATAAAAACAAGAAGATGAACAGTAGAAATTACAAGAAAATTCCTAAAATTATTTTATGACTTATAAAAGCTAGGAAAAATATAAAAACTAGGGTTTACTTGATAAAAACTAATTTTGCTATTTAATACTTAATTATTAATTAATTATTAATAAAACTAATATTAAATCTAATAATTACCAAATGATAATATAAAAATCTAAGAAAATTACTAAAATTACTTTAACTTAAAAGAAATTTAAGAAAATATAAAAATGCAAGTTACTTAATAAAAATCTAAAAAGGAAAATTAAAAAGTTAAATCAAATTAAATAGAAACTATCTTTTTCTGAAATTTTCTTTTACAACACTATTTTATACCTAAAAACATTAAACTTTTGTAAAAACAACTTTTTTAGATATAAAAAATAAGCACAATGGGAGCTTAAAAGCATGACAGTTGACTTTGGTCAACTGTCAGAGCTAAAAGCTTTCAAATAAGCTCTAAGCTGAGACCAGGGGTGGTTTAAGGTAGATACATGTTTGATGAATGGAAATAAGCCAAAAACAACTAAACAAAACCCCTGAATAAGCAAATAGCAATCAAATAAGCAAACTGAGCACTTGGCTCAACACAGAAAAGGGACAGACTTTGAGGCTTCCTAGGGGGCCCACAAGGGTGAATAAGCTCAGGAGCTTGGTCAACCTTTGAAGATGCCCAGGAGGGGGTTGAAGGAACCAACATTTAGGTTGTGGGACCCATGAGTTGGCCAGGGTGAATCACCAAAGTGATGGTGGTGGATGGGGGTCAAAATTGCAGGGAATGGGGGAAGAGTGGGGGAGATGGTGTGGTTGACTGGGTTTGACTCAGGGGTGATATTAAACGGTTTGGATTTTTATTTATTTTTGGAGTGGGCTAGGAAGGATACATGGGCCAAGGGTGGATGGGTTTGGGTAGTTTTGTGGATCAGGCCACGGGTGGATGGGTTTTATCTGTTTTGGATTGGATTGAAAAAGGGTTTATTTGGTTTAAGTAATAATATCACAAGGACTAATATTGTAATTTCAGAAAACCAAAGGACCAATTTTTCCAAGTTCTGTAATGTGACCCAAGGGACCATTCCTGCCAATCTCTAATTTCCCAAGGACCATTGATTTCATTTTCCACTTTTAAAAATTCCCAGGGACCTTTTCTGTAAATTTCAAACTGCAAGGACCAAAATTGCATTTTCCTCAAACTTTTCATCAAAAGGCTATTTGTTATAACCTTTGAGTTTCCAAGGACCAAAAATAACTTTTCTTCCTAAAATATCCCACCAGGGACCAATTCTGCCAAATTATGAAGTTCAGGGACCAATTTTGTAAATTTCTAAAAACTTTTAGACTTTTTCACCAAAGGACTAAATATGACAACTTATGATTTTAAAAGGACCTTTGGTGATAATTTTCCATATTTTGAATGACCAGGGACTGGTTTTGACATTTTATGAGAGTTGGGGGACTGAAACTGCCAATTTTGTAAACTTTGTACGTTTTTCATTTGTTTTTACTCTTTTTGCATCTAAAACATATAAAACACAATTTTGGAATATTTTCAGTATTTTGATGCATTTCTGAGTGTTTTTGTATGTTTTGCAGTTCAGATTTGACCAAAAATGATGAGTGTTTGAGCACTCATCACAATGAAAAAAAAGAGCCAACTAAAAATAAGAAACTTGTTGAGCTTCTTAATCCGCTGATCCTTCTCCATCATCAACCTCACCTGCTCCTCCAACTCTTCTTCAAGCTCGTTCCTCGCCCTCAACAGGCCAGGAATCACAGCAACTGCTCGGCAACACATTGGAGGATCCGTCCATCCAATAAACCCACATGAAGGACAACAGTAGAATCGTCATCCTGGGTTCCTGTTTGTCCAGCTTGTTTTGATTGTTGCTTGTTTCCCACAGTCACAGATCAAGACCATATTTTTTGCCGGATTTCGGAAAGTGTGAAACTTTAATGTGCTGCAACGTTCATATTTAACTGGGACTGGATAGTGTACCGTTTGTAAAAAAGGCAAACAATCGCTTGCAAATTTAGTCCCTCAAGCTACAGTGTCACTAGCTTAGTACCTGGTGAACAGTAAAATGACGATACTACCATCAACTACGTGGCACTTAACGGGAAAATTAACGGAAAAGGCCTCTCAGTGGCGATTTTGCGAAAATGTGGAACGTTGGTGTCTTTTTGCGCTATTTTTTTGTCTCGGTCCCGTTTTTGCAATTTTGTGGAACGTTAAGGACCATCTTTGCAATTTACCCTATACAATAAAACTCTAATTAGTAATTAAGTGTGCGTTTGGTATGCCGTCATCAATTACAATGGGAATGATTTTGATAGTAGTAGTGGGCCCCTTGGTATGAAAGATTCATACCTTACCCTTTTGAGGTATATGGAGTATGGAGCATTTATATCATTCATTACTATAGTTGTAGGCATTCTCATCCTAAACAAACACATTTAATCACTTTCATAGTTATAGTGTCATTCCAATAGTCGGATATCAAGCGTACCCTAATATAAATAATTTATTTAACTATTTTACTGTTCTCTTCAACACTTTTAACACTAACAATTACTATAAAATCATGATCGAACATATTTACCCAAAATCAAAAAGTAAATGCATATATAAAAATATGATACATAAGAATATACAAAGGATTTTAAGTAATGATTTCAAGTTTTTTTTTTTAAAAAAAAAAAAACAAAAAAACGCTTCTTCACATGTATTTTAAGGGGGAATTTACATATGTGACAACTGGTAATTTGGGAGCCATTTTAAATGCCATGTTATAAATTAAATTAAACCGATAATTAACTTGAAACTGATTTCAGACTATTTTTGAAATATGGCACATATTGATATCTGGTTATCTGAATAATTGTTATATGCTGAAATTTTCTTGGTATGAGTAACTGTGAAATTACTTTAGGCACCACCCGACTTTGACACTTGAAAAACCTAATAAAACGAGAATTAAACAAGTAACGGGCATGTTTATTTAAATAAAAGTTTTTATAATCAAAACTTGCGGAAAAACAATTTTAAAACTAATGGCAATGTTTACAAATGTTTTTGGTGACGTTTAATATTTATCATGAGTCAAAACATGTGTTTCGGGAAAGTCTATAAAAATTACACCGATGGTCCTTATTAGCCATTGCAACCGGCCCCTTTTATCCACTAAATATTTGCACCCAAGGTCCCTACCAACAATAAAAACCCTACTTCATCTCTATCTACTTCATTTTACACTAACCCTAAAATAACACCATCCTTTCTTTTCTCTCTTCTGTGCTACCATCTGCCACATCCCAAAGTGAGCATCGGGTCGGAACTGACCCGAACCGAAAAAACCGAGGACCATTCATGAAAAACCGGAACCGAAACCGAACTGACGGGCCGTCGGGTCGGTTCGGTTTTTGTCGGTTCGGTTCGGGTTTGTCGGTCGAAGTGTATTTTGGTATGTTTTTGTCGATTTTGGGCCGAACCGAACCGACCCGAAACCGAAATCATGTAAAACCTGAAACCGAAACCGAACCGACGGGCCGTTGGTCCGGTTCGGTTTTTATCGATTCTGTCGGTTTTGACGGTCCGGTTCGGTTTTGAACCTTCGGTGCTCAGCCCTACCCCAAACCAACATCACAACTACACCGCCACCACCATCTCGTAGCTTGTGACCTCCCCAACTCATCTATACACTTCACGCGCCTACACAATGACATACAAACATCACCACCATCATTTCTTTGCCTCACCATCGTGTACTACTTCCACCACCATCACTTCTATCCATAGATCTAGTGAAGACAAGGTGAGAAAACGCGTTTGACGCGTGAGTTGACTCGGTCAACGAGTCAAACTATTGACAAGTCTTGGTTTCGGGTTAAATACAAATGGGTTTTAATGTTTTTGAATTAATAAAACGTGAGATGATAAAATGGTATCGATTAGGTGTGTTGTGTAAATAAGCAAATCCAAACACTAATATTTTACCAAGATATCTGATTTAAAACCTTTTATATATGAATATAATCGACATTTTCAGCAGATTATTCTTATTATCGTATTGATGCAATTTTTACAAAAATAAGCAAATCCAAACACTATTATCATAAGCTTTTATTTATAAGCAATCCCAAACACCCTCTAAGCCATCTGCAATGAATCAAATAAAAAAACAACACTAAAACACATTAAACTATCAAGTTTTCAATGACATTAAACCAACTGAGTACCAGATCCACAACATTTTTTTTTAAATAAGCCAGATCTGCAACAGATAGAAATAGGAATGGAAACATAGAAGAGCTTACTCTGCCATAGATGTGATGATGATGATGATGATGATGATGATGAAGCTTCAAAGGGTTGGATTGTTAGATGGTTTTAGGGTTATGGATTAGTATGGTTCGGTTAGGTTTTATCTGGTTCAGTTTTTGTTTTTTTTGTTTGGTTTTTCGGTTTCTGTTTGGTTTATTGATGTTTAGGGCCTGTTTGGTTTGAGGGAGTAGGATTAGGATTTGACATTGATGCCAAAAAATGTTGTTTGGTTTGTTTATGCGGGTCCCACAAGTGTGGATAAATACCAAATATATATTCATGTGCAAAACCCATATAACTTGTCTTTTTTTTGTTATATTATCATTTTTGTGGGCCCTTATTATACCACAACCATCCATATTGATTTTTTTTACAATAACAATATTTTCAAAATACTCATTTATAACATATATAATATATTATTATATTATATTTTTCTATCTTCTCATTTAATTTAAACCTCAAATCCAAATCTCAATCTACAATTTTACATTCAAATCCAAATCCTAATCTAACCCATTTACAAACTAAACGGGCATAGTATTTTCAAGGTCTAACTTTTTATGCATTATACATTAAAATTTTTAGGTTACAATGATGAGTGCTCAAACACTCATCATTTTTGTCGTATTTAAACTGCCAAAACATAAAAAAACAATCAAAAAGATATCAAAATACTTAAATTATCCCAGGGATTGTGTTTTATATGTTTTAGATGCAAAACGAGTAAAAACAGATGAAAAACGTACAAAGTTTGCAAAATTGCCAGTTTCAGTCCCCCAACTTTCATAAAATTACAAAACTAGTCCCTGGTCATTCAAAATACAGAAAATTATCACCAAAGGTCCTTTTACAATCATAAGTTGTCATATTTTGTCCTCTGGTGAAAAATTGGAAAAGTTTTGAGAATTTACACTTTTAGTCCCTAGAGTTTTGGAAATTGGCAGAAATGGTCCCTGGTGGGATATTTTTGAAAGAAAAATCATTTTGGGTCCTTGAAAATAAAAAATTATCAAAAATGGACCTTGGGAGGAAAGTTTGAGGAAATGTCATGTTTGGTCCCTTAAGTTTGGCAATTTGTCAGTTTTGGTCCCCGGATGTCAAATTTTGTAAAATTCACTTTCATGATCCTTGTGTTAATGAAAGTTGGCAATTTTTATCCTTATGACTATTATGGAAAAATGACAAACCCAGCCCCTCATTTTCTGAAAATTACATCTATGGTCCTTGTGATATATTTACAACCCATTTGGACCCTTTTTTGTATTATAAACCAAACAAAACCCAAAACCACTTCCTGATCCAATAACAACCCCAGCCCAAACAATGGCCCAACTCCCTTCCATTTTTAATATTATACCACCCCGGTCAACCCAACAGTCAAACCCAACCCCGACCACTGTTCACCCTCCACTCTCCCTGATTTCCCTCCCCCTGCTCCCTCTCCAAAGCCCAAAAAACCCTCACCAACACTCCCTTGTGTCTCCCACAACTCCCCTCCTCATTTATTACCCCCAACTTCCCTCACCAACTCCACCAAAGCCTGCCTTTACCTTTTTGGTGCCAAAACGCGTTTGAACGGCCATGATCAACCAAAGCCATCCAACGGCTCACAAAAGGTGTGGGAAAGAAAGAGAAGAGTGCCAGGGATTATAAAAGTGAAAAGAAATGAAGAATGGATGGGTATTAGAGTAGTTAGTTAGTTTTTCAATTCTTAGTGTAACTGTAGCTCGAATTTAGCAAAAACTAATGTAATAATTCAATTCAAGTTTTGCAACATCTTCTTTCAGTATTGTAATCAAGTTCCAAAATCTATATCAGTTCAGTTTACTCTTTAAATTCCTTGTCTAAACTTTGCTTTAATATTTTAAAAATCAATTACTTAGCCTTAGATTAATGTACTGTTTCTTAAGCTATTATTCTAGTTCCTAAGCTCACTCAAGCTTATTCATAATTTGTGGTGAGTTGTGGTAGTCCTAATATCTGTTTTAAGCATATCGTTAGAAAAGTCAATAAAAGTCAAACCTAAGTCTATGATGGTGGTGAGGTAATTCAGGGGTGATTTGTTGGTGGTTTCTGGTTAAAAAGCTTGTTGATAGGCTCAAATGAGCTTTAGGTCACTGACTTGAGGTAAACTCATCTTATCTAAGTTGAATTTCCATTTTCAGTTTTTAAAATATTTCTGTGAATTGCTTCTGTGTGATTACTTTTTATTATTACTTCTTGTTATTTAGGAAATAATGTAGCATGTTTTAGAACTTTAATTTAGTTTTTCAGCTTTAATAAGCATTTAGTAGTGTAAAAATTCAAGCCATTGACTGTTAAAGGTGTGTTTGGCACAGAAGGATTCTCAGGCCTACTTGGTATCTTAGTTGTTGTTTTAAGTTCAACCATGTCACTTTAGGGTATACTAATTCATTTCAACAATAAACTCAGATCTCTTTTATCATAAAGTCAAAATCATCAAAGCATCACCCTTAACTGTTAACTGTTATGGTATTGAGCTCCATAATCCACCATATCATTGCATAAGCTTTTGTTTTAGCTTAATCTAACCTTATCATAGCTTATTATATCAGTTTCATTGTTTGAGATTCATCAAAAGTTCAAATTAGTCAACTTATCAAGTTTTCTGAAAAAGTCAAATGGCATGTTTTTAGTTTTTCTCAAATCTTATGGGATTTTTATAGATTTTTGTTGTGGGATTGAGCCTTTGAGCTTTTGATGTATTAGAGTATTCCACCTCAGCTTCAAGTTCCTACCATCATTACATTTTTAGCAATTTTTCTGTGGGGTCCACACTGGCTCAAACTCAACTGCAGGGTAAAGGTATGCCCTGCTTCAGCTCATCAGTCCCAACACTCCCACTTTAGAGGTTCTCCCTGGCCACCACAGTGGGTCCCACAGGCCCCCATTGGCACCTTTGAACTCCCAAGCTGGCCCCCAGTCCATAGCAACTAAGCTAGACCCCTTAGACCCTGTGGACCCCACTTAGTTTGAGCCTTGAACTCTGTCCCATTTCTGTGTGGACTGTGGTTGACTTGGGTTTGCTTATCAGCTTATTGGCTGATCTTGTGCCAATTCCTTGATTGCTTCAGCTTTATTATAAGCCATCTCACCTGTTCTCACCTTAATCCATCCCTGGTTCCATCTTGGCAGCTTATTTTGAGCTTTTCAAGCTTAGTTTGACCAAAAGTCAACTGATAAGCTTTTAAGTACTCATAGTGCTTATTTTTTATATATAAAATAGTTGTTTTTACAAAAGTTTAATGTTTTTAGGTATAAAATAGTTTTGTAAAAGAAAAACCAAGAAAAATCAATTTAATTCTAAGTGATAGTTTCTATTTAATGTAATTTAATTTTAATTTTCATTTTTAAATTTTTGTTAAGCACTTGTCATTTTTATATTTTTATTAATTACCTTTTATAGTAAAGTAATTTTAGTAAATTTTTCAGATTTTTATTTTGTCATTTAGTATTTATTAGATTTAATATTAGTTTTATTATTAATTAATTAATAATTAAGTTTTAAATAGCATAATTAGTTTTTATTAAGTAAAACCTAGTTTTCATATTTTTCCTAGCTTTTTAATGTTATAAAATATTGTTAGGAATTTTTCCATAATTTTCTAAGTTAATTTAGTATCATTTGTAATTTAAAATAGTTTAAATAGTTTAATTAAGATAATTAGTTTTTAATTAATAGAAAACTCATAAAAAGACAAAAATATTTATTTTTATTTTTTATACTTTCTTCAAGTTCTTTTTAAGGTTTAGAAAATATTTTTGTAAGTTTTTAGTTTATTTTGTAACCTTTATTATTTTTAGTTTATTTTAAATTAGATTTAAAATAGTTTTAATTAATTAATTAGTGTTTAAATATTAAAATAATCAAGTTAATAACTTTATTTTCATTTTAAATTTTCTTTTTATTTTAAGTTTGTAAAAGTTTCATTTTCACCCCTTGGGTGTTTTCAGATTTCACTTTTCATGTTTTATTTTGTACGTTTACGTTTTATTTAGATGTAAACGTACGCGTTTTAGGTTTTAATCGTTTCTGGTTTTTGTAACTTTCCCGTCTTATTCATATAGCTTCTTTAAGCTATTTTCTTGTAGATTCCTTAGCTTAATCACTCACAAACCCTTTTCCGGTCCAGATTCACCCGATCACATAACCGTTTGTTAACCATCCACACCTCGTCGGGACATAACGACCCGGGGAAACCCTGTATTCCATGGAGCATTGACCTAGGCTATTTGACTTTGTTGACTAATATTTGGTCAATATAAGTTGGTGGTTTAGCATCAATCAATTTTTGGCGCCGCTGCCGGGGAGGTTGTGTGTGTTTTCTAAACGATTTTTCTGATTAGTGACTTTGGAATTCGTTCCATTGTACATTTATCCATCCTTGTTCATATTTTTCCATAAAAACCCAAAAATATTTTTTCTTACCCTCTATCAGTTTGATTCTACCTTCTTATACCCCTCTCATGTATAATTCTAAATGGCATCTCTCGATGACGATTTCTTTGAACAATGGGCCTTTGAGAGCAAAATTGAAAAACTTATGGCCTTGTCAAAAATATCGAGATGTCGTAGTGATTATGATGGACCATCGATTCATATTCCCTCTCCGGTGAGGGAAATGGAACGAGAAACCAAGGTGACAAAGGACCCGGTACTTTCCTCTGACGATGAAAGTACTAAATACGTCCAACCTACGGTTGTCCAAAAACCTAAGCTCACAATTGCTCCTAAACCGTCAAGAATTGATCCTAACCTTTCACGGTTAAAAGTTTGTCAAGCAAACGTACAGAGCTTAGAGCAGTGACTGAAAAGAATGACTTACCTAACCTTCACGTTGATCAAGAACCAAAACCCGAGACCATAACGGAAGTGGTAGAAATTGCTAGCTCTAAGAGCACACCACTTGTCCCACCTCCGGCTTTTATTCCTTGTGTTGGTTGTGGTGAGCCACTTTTTGGTTTGCCATGTCGTTGGTGTACATGTGTACAATGTGGTAATGATATTCAAAACGGGAGTTGTTTGTTTTGTGGGTCGAGTAATTCATTTGCTTATGATCCTAATCAAAACTCATTCAACGACTCTTCAAATTTTTCCAATTACCCATCACATTCATACGAGCAAGAATCATATTACCCAAATTTCAGTGATGCTTCGTATCAAGATACACCAAGCCAGACTCAACAGTTTTACTGTTGTGAGTACTGTGCTGGCCCACACTTCAGTTCTAATTGTCAATCAGGAAACACGCTTGTCTATGAGCAGTTTCATGATAACAATTATGACTCAAGCACATATGACTCACAGCCACATCAGTTTTACTGTTTTGAGTATTGTGGAGGTCCACACACTAGCTCTGATTGTCAAACAGGGAATCTATTTCCTTGTAACAATTACGACTATTCGTTTCAAGACCCACCTCCACAATACCAGTTGACCCAAGCAACCCCTCAATTCCCACAAGACCATTGTCAGGAGGTTCTTGAAGCATTTAAAAAATTTAAGGAGGGGTTAGCTACTACATCGTTTCAAGATTCTCGTGAAAAATCAATGGCAGAATTACTTGCTGAAGAACGAGAATCTAGAAACGAAAAGAGCATGGAAGAATTACTTGCTGAGCAAAGAGCGGCTAAAATACATGCCAATCTTCGCTATGCTGCTCTGTATGATGACGATGATGACAGTGATGATGATGAAGATAACATTGTCATTATTCAAAACGATTCATCAGATTCGTCAGTTGTGATTCTTCCATGGATAATCAGGGAGGAAATGATGAGACGGAGAAATTACTAGCAAAAGATCAAATGGAACTTGAAAATTCCATGAATGCTAGCTCCTCTCCACCCCCTCAGTCTGGTGTTATCACACCCGAGGTTCACACTCACTCTCTAAACATGGGGGATGAGCATCTTAGCACTGTTCCTAATAAGGAATCGGATGAATTAATAAAGTCTAGTGTTGAGATCCTTGTCCCAATCCCAAGAGAGTCACAGGGAACTTTGGATGGTATGTGTGATATTCCTTCCCCTCTTGAGTGTTCAAACGATCATTTTGAGACTTTCTCAGATTTTAATGATGATTGTACATCTCATGGAGACATTGAGTATATTGAGGCATCACTCCCTCAGTCTGATGTTGATCCTCTCCTTGAGGAGTTCGCTGATGAACTTACTCACATCGATCCACTTTCATTGGAAAGTGATGATGGTCTCCTCGATTTCCAAGCCGATCTGGGAGAAATTGAAAGTCTCCTTTATCACGATCCGTCACTCACTTCTTATCCCAGCAGTCCAATAGAGAATATTGATCACTTTTTTCCCGAAACATTCAATACGACTCTCACCAATCCTCTATTTGAATTCGAATCTGAATTCACTATGATTTCTAACAATACAATCTTTGACGAGGATTGTGATGAGTCCACATCGGAACATGAGTTCACAAATTCACATCTTGTGAATAATTCTCTTCATGAGGAGTTCTCTAGTGAACTCACTCATCATGTCATGACTCCTCCGGAGTTTGATAGCCTGGGGGGAGATGCTCTCAATTATGAGAATTTACAAATTCCCACCCACCCTCCCGGGTTGTTTACGAGCTTACCCTTTGAAATCCAAACTCAGGCTACGGAGCCTGCTCTCGAGGAAGAAGATCAAATCATGATTTTCTTCCTTTTCTTCACCTATAAGGTTACTTCTCCTGTTCTTCACTCCTTCGGGAATGAAGACACCATATTTGATCCCGACATTTTCATGTATCATTATCTTGAGCCGGATATTTATCTCATCGGTGTGGAACTTTCACGTACTTCAAATGTTTGTCCAAACATCTTGAATGAAAGTCCGATTGAGATTGTTTCTTCCACATCATGCTTCCCCAAGGACAAATGAATTCGGGGTCGAGTCAAGCTAGCGACTCGGTAAACAAAAATAGTAGCATGCTTATAGGGTTTTCACCCTAAGTGTGGGGGAGTCCCCCATGCTATGGTTACTTATGAAGTGAAAAAACAAAATGGTGTTTTCCACGCTTAGCTTGTAATGTTGCCCTTTTACGTTCAAAGTGTCGGCATAATAGCCGGGATTTTGAATATTGAGGACAATATTCATGCTAAGTGTGGGGGGGGGGGGGGATTCGCTATTCTAGCGAATTTTATCACATTTTACTATATAATACCCCCGTTTTTAGCCAAAATTTCAAAAATTTTAAAATTTTTTCACTGGTGCTTCAAAATTTTTGTTGTAATTAGTCCGCCTTGTCTATGCGACAAAAGGGATTGGCTAGTCCAGGAGCAAACGGCTCTTGGTAAAGACATCTCAAATCCGTTTACGGCTTGCAATTTGCCCAAAATTGTATGGTTCCTCAACTCCCCATCATCCTCAAAAGCTAATGAGTTGGCTAGCCCGCAAGATTATGGCTTGTGGTAAAGGCCGTGGAAAATCCATAATTGGTAATCAGCTCACCAAGATGTTGACTATTCCATCAAGAGTTGGCTAGTCCAGAAGCAAACGGCTTTTGGTAAAGACTAATCAAATCCGTTGACAGCTGGTGGTTTGCTCAAAATCACACGGTTATCAGGTGTGCCACAGTTCTTACACCAGGCTACTCCAGAAGTGATGGCTTTTGGTAAAGAGTTTTTCAAATCCATCAAGTTTTCTAAAAAGATTGCTAGGGACAAGCAATAGTTTAGTGTGGGGGATTGATGAGTGCTCAAACACTCATCATTTTTGTCGTATTTAAACTGCCAAAACATACAAAAACAATCAAAAAGATATCAAAATACTTAAATTATCCCAGGGATTGTGTTTTATATGTTTTAGATGCAAAACGAGTAAAAACAGATGAAAAACATACAAAGTTTGCAAAATTGGCAGTTTCAGTCCCCCAACTTTCATAAAATGACAAAACTAGTCCCTGGTCATTCAAAATATAGAAAATTATCACCAAAGGTCCTTTTACAATCATAAGTTGTCATATTTTGTCCTCTGGTGAAAAATTGGAAAAGTTTTGAGAATTTACACTTTTAGTCCCTGGAGTTTTGGAAATTGGCAGAAATGGTCCCTGGTGGGATATTTTTGAGAGAAAAATCATTTTGGGTCCTTGAAAATAAAAAATTATCAAAAATGGACCTTGGGAGGAAAGTTTGAGGAAATGTCATGTTTGGTCCCTTAAGTTTGGCAATTTGTCAGTTTTGGTCCCCGGATGTCAAATTTTGTAAAATTCACTTTCATGATCCTTGTGTTAATGAAAGTTGGCAATTTTTATCCTTATGACTATTATGGAAAAATGACAAACCCAGCCCCTCATTTTCTGAAAATTACATCTATGGTCCTTGTGATATATTTACAACCCATTTGGACCCTTTTTTGTATTATAAACCAAACAAAACCCAAAACCACTTCCTGATCCAATAACAACCCCAGCCGAAACAATGGCCTAACTCCCTTCCATTTTATTATACCACCCCGGTCAACCCACCAGTCAAACCCAACCCCGACCACTGTTCACCCTCCACTCTCCCTGATTTCCCTCCCCCTGCTCCCTCTCCAAAGCCCACAAAACCCTCACCAACACTCCCTTGTGTCTCCCACAACTCCCCTCCTCATTTATTACCCCCAACTTCCCTCACCAACTCCACCAAAGCATGCCTTTACCTTTTTGGCGCCAAAACACGTTTGAACGGCCATGATCAACCAAAGCCATCCAAAGGCTCACAAAAGGTGTGGGAAAGAAAGAGAAGAGTGTCAGGGATTATAAAAGTGAAAAGAAATGAAGAATGGATGGGTATTAGAGTAGTTAGTTAGTTTTTCAATTCTTAGTGTAACTGTAGCTCGAATTTAGCAAAAACTAATGTAATAATTCAATTCAAGTTTTGAAACATCTTCTTTCAGTATTGTAATCAAGTTCCAAAATCTATATCAGTTCAGTTTACTCTTTAAATTCCTTGTCTAAACTTTGCTTTAATATTTTAAAAATCAATTACTTAGCCTTAGATTAATGTACTGTTTCTTAAGCTATTATTCTAGTTCCTAAGCTCACTCAAGCTTATTCACAATTTGTGGTGAGTTGTGGTAGTCCTAATATCTGTTTTAAGCATATCATTAGAAAAGTCAATAAAAGTGAAACCTAAGTCTATGATGGTGGTGAGGTAATTCAGGGGTGATTTGTTGGTGGTTTCTGGTTAAAAAGCTTGTTGATAGGCTCAAATGAGCTTTAGGTCACTGACTTGAGGTAAACTCATCTTATCTAAGTTGAATTTCCATTTTCAGTTTTTAAAATATTTCTGTGAATTGCTTCTGTGTGATTACTTTTTATTATTACTTCTTGTTATTTAGGAAATAATGTAGCATGTTTTAGAACTTTAATTTAGTTTTTCAGCTTTAATAAGCATTTGGTAGTGTAAAAATTCAGGCCATTGACTATTAAAGGTGTGTTTGGCACAGAAGGATTCTCAGGCCTACTTGGTATCTTAGTTGTTGTTTTAAGTTCAACCATGTCACTTTAGGGTATACTAAGTCATTTCAACAATAAACTCAGGTCTCTTTTATCATAAAGTCAAAATCATCAAAGCATCACCCTTAACTGTTAACTGTTATGGTATTGAGCTCCATAATCCACCATATCATTGCATAAGCTTTTGTTTTAGCTTAATCTAACCTTATCATAGCTTATTATATCAGTTTCATTGTTTGAGATTCATCAAAAGTTCAAATTAGTCAACTTATCAAGTTTTCTGAAAAAGTCAAATGGCATGTTTTCAGTTTTTCTCAAATCTTATGGGATTTTTATAGATTTTTGTTGTGGGATTGAGCCTTTGAGCTTTTGAGGTATTAGAGTATTCCACCTCAGCTTCAAGTTCCTACCATCATTACATTTTTAGCAATTTTTCTGTGGGGTCCACACTGGCTCAAACTCAACTGCAGGGTAAAGGTATGCCCTGCTTCAGCTCATCAGTCCCAACACTCCCACTTTAGAGGTTCTCCCTGGCCACCACAGTGGGTCCCACAGGCCCCCATTGGCACCTTTGAACTCCCAAGCTGGCCCCCAGTCCATAGCAACTAAGCTAGACCCCTTAGACCCTGTGGACCCCACTTAGTTTGAGCCTTGAACTCTGTCCCATTTCTGTGTGGACTGTGGTTGACTTGGGTTTGCTTATCAGCTTATTGGCTGATCTTGTGCCAATTCCTTGATTGCTTCAGCTTTATTATAAGCCATCTCACCTGTTCTCACCTTAATCCATCCCTGGTTCCATCTTGGCAGCTTATTTTGAGCTTTTTCAAGCTTAGTTTGACCAAAAGTCAACTGATAAGCTTTTAAGTACTCATAGTGCTTATTTTTTATATATAAAATTGTTGTTTTTACAAAAGTTTAATGTTTTTAGGTATAAAATAGTTTTGTAAAATAAAAACCAAGAAAAATCAATTTAATTCTAAGTGATAGTTTCTATTTAATGTAATTTAATTTTAATTTTCATTTTTAAATTTTTGTTAAGCACTTGTCATTTTTATATTTTTATTAATTACCTTTTATAGTAAAGTAATTTTAGTAAAATTTTCAGATTTTTATTTTGTCATTTAGTATTTATTAGATTTAATATTAGTTTTATTATTAATTAATTAATAATTAAGTTTTAAATAGCATAATTAGTTTTTATTAAGTAAAACCTAGTTTTCATATTTTTCCTAGCTTTTTAATGTTATAAAATAGTTTTAGGAATTTTTCCATAATTTTCTAAGTTAATTTAGTATCATTTGTAATGTAAAATAGTTTAAATAGTTTAATTAAGATAATTAGTTTTTAATTAATAGAAAACTCATAAAAAGACAAAAATATTTATTTTTATTTTTTATACTTTCTTCAAGTTCTTTTTAAGGTTTAGAAAATATTTTTGTAAGTTTTTAGTTTATTTTGTAACCTTTATTATTTTTAGTTTATTTTAAATTAGATTTAAAATAGTTTTAATTAATTAATTAGTGTTTAAATATTAAAATAATCAAGTTAATAACTTTATTTTCATTTTAATTTTTCTTTTTATTTTAAGTTTGTAAAAGTGTCATTTTCACCCCTTGGGTGTTTTCAGATTTCACTTTTCACGTTTTATTTTGTACGTTTACGTTTTATTTAGATGTAAACGTACGCGTTTTAGGTTTTAATCGTTTCTGGTTTTTGTAACTTTCTTGTCTTATTCATATAGCTTCTTTAAGCTATTTCCTTGTAGATTCCTTAGCTTAATCACTCACAAACCCTTTTCCTGTCCAGATTCACCCGATCACATAACCGTTTGTTAACCATCCACACCTCGTCGGGACATAACGACCCGGGGAAACCCTGTATTCCACGGAGCATTGACCTAGGCTATTTGACTTTGTTGACTAATCTTTGGTCAATATAAGTTGGTGGTTTAGCATCAATCAATTTTTGGCGCCGCTGCCGGGGAGGTTGTGTGCGTTTTCTAAACGGTTTTTCTGATTAGTGACTTTGGAATTTGTTCCATTGTACATTTATCCATCCTTGTTCATATTTTTCCATAAAAACCCAAAAATATTTTTTCTTACCCTCTATCAGTTTGATTCTACCTTCTTATACCCCTCTCATGTATAATTCTAAATGACATCTCTCGATGACGATTTCTTTGAACAATGGGCCTTTGAGAGCAAAATTGAAAAACTTATGGCCTTGTCAAAAATATCGAGATGTCGTAGTGATTATGATGGACCATCGATTCATATTCCCTCTCCGGTGAGGGAAATGGAACGAGAAACCAAGGTGACAAAGGACCCGGTACTTTCCTCTGACGATGAAAGTACTACATACGTCCAACCTACGGTTGTCCAAAAACCTAAGCTCACAATTGCTCCTAAACCATCAAGAATTGATCCTAACCTTTCACGGTTTACGGTTAAAAGTTTGTCAAGCAAACGTACAAAGCTTAGAGCAGTGACTGAAAATAATGACTTACCTAACCTTCACGTTTATCAAGAACCAAAACCCGAGACCATAACGGAAGTGGTAGAAATTGCTAGCTCTAAGAGCACACCACTTGTCCCACCTCCGGCTTTTATTCCTTGTGTTGGTTGTGGTGAGCCACTTTTTGGTTTGCCATGTCGTTGGTGTACATGTGTACAATGTGGTAATGATATTCAAAACGGGAGTTGTTTGTTTTGTGGGTCGAGTAATTCATTTGCTTATGATCCTAATCAAAACTCATTCAACGACTCTTCAAATTTTTCCAATTACCCATCACATTCATACGAGCAAGAATCATATTACCCAAATTTCAATGATGCTTCGTATCAAGATACACCAAGCCAGACTCAACAGTTTTACTGTTGTGAGTACTGTGCTGGCCCACACTTCAGTTCTGATTGTCAATCAGGAAACACGCTTGTCTATGAGCAGTTTCTTGATAACAATTGTGACTCAAGCACATATGACTCACAGCCACATCAGTTTTACTGTTGTGAGTATTGTGGAGGTCCACACACTAGCTCTGATTGTCAAACAGGGAATCCATTTCCTTGTAACAATTACGACTATTCGTTTCAAGACCCACCTCCACAATACCAGTTGACCCAAGCAACCCCTAAATTCCCACAAGACCTTTGTCAGGAGGTTCTTGAAGCATTTAAAAAATTTAAGGAGGGGTTAGCTACTACATCGTTTCAAGATTCTCGTGAAAAATCAATGGCAGAATTACTTGCTGAAGAACGAGAATCTAGAAACGAAAAGAGCATGGAAGAATTACTTGCTGAGCAAAGAGCGGCTAAAATACGTGCCAATCTTCGCTATGCTGCTCTGTATGATGACGATGATGACAGTGATGATGATGAAGATAACATTGTCATTATTCAAAACGATTCATCAGATTCGTTAGTTGTGATTCCTTCCATGGATAATCAGGGAGGAAATGATGAGACGGAGAAATTACTAGCAGAAGATCAAATGGAACTTGAAAATTCCGTGAATGCTAGCTCCTCTCCACCCCCTCAGTCTGTTGTTATCACACCCGAGGTTCACACTCACTCTCTAAACATGGGGGATGAGCATCTTAGCACTGTTCCTAATAAGGAATCGGAAGAATAAATAAAGTCTAGTGTTGAGATCCTTGTCCCAATCCCAAGAGAGTCACAGGGAACTTTGGATGGTATGTGTGATATTCCTTCCCCTCTTGAGTGTTCAAACGATCATTTTGAGACTTTCTCAGATTTTAATGATGATTGTACATCTCATGGAGACATTGAGTATATTGAGGCATCACTCCCTCAGTCTGATGTTGATCCTCTTCTTGAGGTGTTCGCTGATGAACTTACTCACATCGATCCACTTTCATTGGAAAGTGATGATGGTCTCCTCGATTTCCAAGCCGATCTGGGAGAAATTGAAAGTCTCATTTTTCATGATCCGTCACTCACTTCTTATCCCAGCAGTGCAATAGAGAATATTGATCACTTTGTTCCCGAAACATTCAATACGACTCTCACCAATCCTCTATTTGAATTCGAATCTGAATTCACTATGATTTCTAACAATCCAATCTTTGACGAGGATTGTGATGAGTCCACATCGGAACATGAGTTCACAAATTCACATCTTGTGAATAATTCTCTTCATGAGGAGTTCTCCGGTGAACTCACTCATCATGTCATGACTCCTCCGGAGTTTGATAGCCCGGGGGGAGATGCTCTCAATTATGAGAATTTGCAAATTCCCACCCACCCTCCCGGGTTGTTTACAAGCTTACCCTTTGAAATCCAAACTCAGGCTACGGAGCCTGCTCTCGAGGAAGAAGATCAAATCATGATTTTCATCATGATTTTCTTCCTTTTCTTCACCTATAAGGTGACTTCTCCTGTTCTTCACTCCTTCGGGAATGAAGACACCATATTTGATCCCGGCATTTTCATGTATCATTATCTTGAGCCGGATATTTATCTCATCGGTGTGGAACTTTCACGTGCTTCAAATATTTGTCCAAACATCTTGAATGAAAGTCCGATTGAGATTGTTTCTTCCACATCATGCTTCCCCAAGGACAAATGAATTCGGGGTCGAGTCAAGCTAGCGACTCGGTAAATCAAAACAGTAGCATGCTTATAGGGTTTTCACCCTAAGTGTGGGGGAGTCCCCCGTGCTATGGTTACTTATGAAGTGAAAAAACAAAATGGTGTTTTCCACGCTTAGCTTGTAATGTTGCCCTTTTACGTTCAAAGTGTTGGCATAATAGCCGGGATTTTGAATATTGAGGACAATATTCATGCTAAGTGTGGGGGGTATTCGCTATTCTAGCGAATTTTATCACATTTTACTATATAATACCCCCGTTTTTAGCCAAAATTTCAAAAATTTTAAAATTTTTTCACTGGTGCTTCAAAATTTTTGTGGTAATCAGTCCGCCTTGTCTATGCGACAAAAGGGATTGGCTAGTCCAGGAGCAAACGGCTCTTGGTAAAGACATCTCAAATCCGTTTACGGCTTGCAATTTGCCCAAAATTGTATGGTTCCTCAACTCCCCATCATCCTCAAAAGCTAATGAGTTGGCTAGCCCGCAAGATTATGGCTTGTGGTAAAGGCCGTGGAAAATCCATAATTGGTAATCAGCTCACCAAGATGTTGACTATTCCATCAAGAGTTGGCTAGTCCAGAAGCAAACGGCTTTTGGTAAAGACTAATCAAATCCGTTGACAGCTGGTGGTTTGCTCAAAATCACACGGTTATCAGGTGTGCCACAGTTCTTACACCTTGTTGATATAAATAATATTTGTGAATGTTATTAATATTTCTCAATAAACCTATGTTTTGATAATCACAAAACTTAAATCAAATTAAGTCAAGAATAAGACATAAACAAGTATTTGGTGACAAATATTTACCTCTACATCTTATATCACTCAAGGTATGCATAAACTTAGTAACTTATGCATTACATGATCAAAGGAAATTTTATATTAATACATAACATTATATAAAATGATTTTAACATTTTATATATATTTGTAAATCATTTTTGGTAAAGCTTTATTAAACCACAAAAATATGATTTCAAATTTCCAACCAAAAAGGGCAAATTTTATCCAGAAAAACTTTTTGAACGTTCAGGAGGGCGCCCCCCTTAATTTTACTAGGCGGCCCCCTTAATCATTAAGGGGACCGGCCTACAATTAAGGGGACCGGCACGCTCCCGAACAGTAAAATCTGGCCCTTTAAATACTGGATCATTTTACACATTTTTCTCACCTTTTTGCACTATAAACTTTCTGATCCAATCTTCTTCTCTAGATCTAAAATCCTTTGATCATATATTTCATAAGTCTTTGTTTCCAAGTGATCCAAAGCTTCATTCATTCAAGTGCAAGAAGAAGAACACTTCTCTACATCCATCTTATTGTAGTGGTGTTGTGTATAGCTAGTTTCATATAGAACTAGTGATAGTTATTTGTAAAGGTGTTGTGTATATTTGTTGATTGTAGAATCTTGGTGTGTTGTAAACTAGTTTAGTAGTTGTGACTTAGTTGTGCATAGAAGAAGGTGTGAAGATTGACAAGGTGTGAAGACGGTGTGAAGTCTTGAAGAAGGTGTGAAGATCACGTGGTGTGATATTTGGTGTGAGATTGGTTCTAGCTACGATTAGAACTCGACATTTTGCTTAGTGTCGTTAACTTGTATAAGCCAAGGTGTGTAAGGTTTCTCCACCATAAGGAGTTTGTTCACATAGTGAAGAAAACTCTCGAGTGTGGTACTCGGGGAGTGGAGTAGGGCAAGGAAGGTGTCCTTGTAGCCGAACCACTATAAATTCACGTGTTGTGGTTTGATCTTTCTAACTCTATCTTTTCTTCATTATATTTCAATACTTTCTATATTAGTTTAGACTTGCTTATATTGGTTGTTGCTTGAATTCACTTAAGATCGAATCGAAAGTTTTTATAACCAACAAAATATTTTAGAAATAAATTTAAAAAGGACATAAAACTATTCAACCCCCCTTCTAGTTTTCCACACACCTGGCTACTCCAGAAGTGATGGCTTTTGGTAAAGAGTTTTTCAAATCCATCAAGTTTTCTAAAAAGATTGCTAGGGACTAGCAATAGTTTAGTGTGGGGGATTGATGAGTGCTCAAACACTCATCATTTTTGTCGTATTTAAACTGCCAAAACATACAAAAACAATCAAAAAGATATCAAAATACTTAAATTATCCCAGGGATTGTGTTTTATATGTTTTAGATGCAAAACGAGTAAAAACAGATGAAAAACGTACAAAGTTTGCAAAATTGGCAGTTTCAGTCCCCCAACTTTCATAAAATGACAAAACTAGTCCCTAGTCATTCAAAATATAGAAAATTATCACCAAAGGTCCTTTTACAATCATAAGTTGTCATATTTTGTCCTCTGGTGAAAAATTGGAAAAGTTTTGAGAATTTACACTTTTAGTCCCTGGAGTTTTGGAAATTGGCAGAAATGGTCCCTGGTGGGATATTTTTGAAAGAAAAATCATTTTGGGTACTTGAAAATAAAAAATTATCAAAAATGGACCTTGGGAGGAAAGTTTGAGGAAATGTCATGTTTGGTCCCTTAAGTTTGGCAATTTGTCAGTTTTGGTCCCCGGATGTCAAATTTTGTAAAATTCACTTTCATGATCCTTGTGTTAATGAAAGTTGGCAATTTTTATCCTTATGACTATTATGGAAAAATGACAAACCCAGCCCCTCATTTTTTGAAAATTACATCTATGGTCCTTGTGATATATTTACAACCCATTTGGACCCTTTTTTGTATTATAAACCAAACAAAACCCAAAACCACTTCCTGATCCAATAACAACCCCAGCCCAAACAATGGCCCAACTCCCTTTCGTTTTTAATATTATACCACCCCGGTCAACCCACCAGTCAAACTCAACCCCGACCACTGTTCACCCTCCACTCTCCCTGATTTCCCTCCCCCTGCTCCCTCTCCAAAGCCCACAAAACCCTCACCAACACTCCCTTGTGTCTCCCACAACTCCCCTCCTCATTTATTACCCCCAACTTCCCTCACCAACTCCACCAAAGCCTGCCTTTACCTTTTTGGCGCCAAAACGCGTTTGAACGGCCATGATCAACCAAAGCCATCCAACGGCTCACAAAAGGTGTGGGAAAGAAAGAGAAGAGTGCCAGGGATTATAAAAGTGAAAAGAAATGAAGAATGGATGGGTATTAGAGTAGTTAGTTAGTTTTTCAATTCTTAGTGTAACTGTAGCTCGAATTTAGCAAAAACTAATGTAATAATTCAATTCAAGTTTTGCAACATCTTCTTTCAGTATTGTAATCAAGTTCCAAAATCTATATCAGTTCATTTACTCTTTAAATTCCTTGTCTAAACTTTGCTTTAATATTTTAAAAATCAATTACTTAGCCTTAGATTAATGTACTGTTTCTTAAGCTATTATTCTAGTTCCTAAGCTCACTCAAGCTTATTCACAATTTGTGGTGAGTTGTGGTAGTCCTAATATCTGTTTTAAGCATATCATTAGTAAAGTCAATAAAAGTCAAACCAATGTCTATGATGGTGGTGAGGTAATTCAGGGGTGATTTGTTGGTGGTTTCTGGTTAAAAAGCTTGTTGATAGGCTCAAATGAGCTTTAGGTCACTGACTTGAGGTAAACTCATCTTATCTAAGTTGAATTTCCATTTTCAGTTTTTAAAATATTTCTGTGAATTGCTTCTGTGTGATTACTTTTTATTATTACTTCTTGTTATTTAGGAAATAATGTAGCATGTTTTAGAACTTTAATTTAGTTTTTCAGCTTTAATAAGCATTTGGTAGTGTAAAAATTCAAGCCATTGACTGTTAAAGGCGTGTTTGGCACAGAAGGATTCTCAGGCCTACTTGGTATCTTAGTTTTTGTTTTAAGTTCAACCATGTCACTTTAGGGTATACTAAGTCATTTCAACAATAAACTCAGGTCTCTTTTATCATAAAGTCAAAATCATCCAAGCATCACCCTTAACTGTTAACTGTTATGGTATTGAGCTCCATAATCCACCATATCATTGCATAAGCTTTTGTTTTAGCTTAATCTAACCTTATCATAGCTTATTATATCAGTTTCATTTTTTGAGATTCATCAAAAGTTCAAATTAGTCAACTTATCAAGTTTTCTGAAAAAGTCAAATGGCATGTTTTCAGTTTTTCTCAAATCTTATGGGATTTTTATAGATTTTTGTGGTGGGATTGAGCCTTTGAGCTTTTGAGGTATTAGAGTATTCCACCTCAGCTTCAAGTTCCTACCATCATTACATTTTTAGCAATTTTTCTGTGGGGTCCACACTGGCTCAAACTTAACTGCAGGGCAAAGGTATGCCCTGCTTCAGCTCATCAGTCCCAACACTCCCACTTTAGAGGTTTTCCCTGGCCACCATAGTGGGTCCCACAGGCCCCCATTGGCACCTTTGAACTCCCAAGCTGGCCCCCAGTCCATAGCAACTAAGCTAGACCCCTTAGAACCTGTGGACCCCACTTAGTTTGAGCCTTGAACTCTGTCCCATTTCTGTGTGGACTGTGGTTGACTTGGGTTTGCTTATCAGCTTATTGGCTGATCTTGTGCCAATTCCTTGATTGCTTCAGCTTTATTATAAGCCATCTCACCTGTTCTCACCTTAATCCATCCCTGGTTCCATCTTGGCAGCTTATTTTGAGCTTTTTCAAGCTTAGTTTGACCAAAAGTCAACTGATAAGCTTTTAAGTACTCATAGTGCTTATTTTTTATATATAAAATAGTTGTTTTTACAAAAGTTTAATGTTTTTAGGTATGAAATAGTTTTGTAAAAGAAAAACGAAGAAAAATCAATTTAATTCTAAGTGATAGTTTCTATTTAATGTAATTTAATTTTAATTTTCATTTTTAAATTTTTGTTAAGCACTTGTCATTTTTATATTTTTATTAATTACCTTTTATAGTAAAGTAATTTTAGTAAATTTTTCAGATTTTTATTTTGTCATTTAGTATTTATTAGATTTAATATTAGTTTTATTATTAATTAATTAATAATTAAGTTTTAAATAGCATAATTAGTTTTTATTAAGTAAAACCTAGTTTTCATATTTTTCCTAGCTTTTTAATGTTATAAAATAGTTTTAGGAATTTTTCCATAATTTTCTAAGTTAATTTAGTATCATTTGTAATTTAAAATAGTTTAAATAATTTAATTAAGATAATTAGTTTTTAATTAATAGAAAACTCATAAAAAGACAAAAATATTTATTTTTATTTTTTATACTTTCTTCAAGTTCTTTTTAAGGTTTAGAAAATATTTTTGTAAGTTTTTAGTTTATTTTGTAACCTTTATTATTTTTAGTTTATTTTAAATTAGATTTAAAATAGTTTTAATTAATTAATAGTGTTTAAATATTAAAATAATCAAGTTAATAACTTTATTTTCATTTTAAAATTTCTTTTTATTTTAAGTTTGTAAAAGTGTCATTTTCACCCCTTGGGTGTTTTCAGATTTCACTTTTCACGTTTTATTTAGATGTAAACGTACGCGTTTTAGGTTTTAATCGTTTCTGGTTTTTGTAACTTTCCCGTCTTATTCATATAGCTTCTTTAAGCTATTTCCTTGTAGATTCCTTAGCTTAATCACTCACAAACCCTTTTCCTGTCCAGATTCACCCGATCACATAACCGTTTGTTAACCATCCACACCTCGTCGGGACATAACGACCCGGGGAAACCCTGTATTCCACGGAGCATTGACCTAGGCTATTTGACTTTGTTGACTAATATTTGGTCAATATAATTTGGTGGTTTAGCATCAATCAATTTTTGGCGCCAATAAAGAAACACACATTAATGTCAATAAGAAACTAATTATAATAAAGAAAATACTACAAGATAATCGTAAATTGATATAATAATAACAATAACAAATATAATTACCACAAAATCTTGTAAGAAATTGTTTATGCAGTTTAAATGACACTGATGAGGCAAAAAATGATCCGTTTTTAGGGGGTCATTTAAGCCCGAATCCGAATTTATTTGATCAAATATTGCCCTAAATCGTTCCTTTTGTGATTTTAGGTGCTTTGGGAGTGAAATCTAGAAAAGGAAGCAATTCGGACGTTTTTGGAGCATAAAAATGAAGAAAACGCCAAAGTTTTAATTTTCCATGCTGGGAACAGTAGGTGACGGCGTCAAGAGCAAATCCTTGACGGCGTCAAGAGCAAATCTCATGAATTTCCATGACGACTGACTCCTCCCAAACCAACCAGTCAGCCGTGTGCAGCTGTTAGGCCCACCTGGGAGAAAGTGCAAGTTAATATTGACCGTGGAAGTACAGGGAAATCCCCAGGTCGTTAAATCCCAACGAGATTGAAATTGTATTTATAAACGAGTATGAGAGTGAGTGGTACTGAGGACAGTAACAAAGATGATTTGAGGGTTGATTACACTACTGATTGCTTGATATTTGGAAATTATAAAACTATAACAGAAATACAGATATAAGCACAAAATCAGATAATCAGATAACAGACAGAGAAAAAGTGGTATTTAACAAGTTACAAACTACAGGGGTAAAAAGTGAAACTTTTGAAAACTTAAAATTAAAGAAAATGGAAAATGAAATTGAAACTATGAAAATGATTATTATAATATTTAATTATTATTTAATTAATAAAACTAATTAAAATCTAATTTAAAACTTAATTTAAATTAACTAAAAATTACAACTATTACAAATAAACCTAAAAACTTATAACAATAATTTCTAAACTTAAATAAGAACTTTAAGAAAGTATAAAAAAATTAAAATAAATATTTTTGTCTTTTTATGAGTATTTTATTAATTATAAACTATTTAACTTAATTAATCTAATTAAACTATTTTAAATTACTATTATTACTAAATTACCTTAGAAAATTATGATAAAATTTATAAAACTAATTAACCATCACAGGAATCCTATAAAATTATAAAAACTACTAAAAATTATATTTAAGGTTATTCCACTAATTAATTACCTATTAATTATTTTAAATCTAATTTAATTAAATTAAATAAGAAAATTAGAAAATGAACAGTGGAAATTATGAAACTATTTTTTAAAAGTCTTAACTACTTTATAAAACTTAGGAAAAATATAAAATTCTACTTTAGTTAAATTAAATTAAAGAAATCTATTTAATTACTAATATTACTTATTTAATTATTTAAACTAGTTTTAAATCTAATAAATAGTAAACTGCTTAGGAAAATTCTAAGAAAATTATTTTAACTACTTTAAGGTACTAAGTAATTTATAAAATTATAAAATTGGACAAGTGCTTATTAATAAGCTGAAATGAAAATTAATTAGATAATTTCTATTAAATAGAAGCTATCACTATTTTTATGTTTGCTTTTTCTGGTTTTTCTTTTATAAAACTACTTAAATACTTAAATAATGAAACTTTAATAAAGACAACTACTTTAGAACCTTGAAATAAGCACTGAGAATGCTTATAAGCTTATACAGTTGACTATGTTTGACTAAATTAGGAAATAAGCTAAGTTGAGGTTATGTGGGGTCCACTATGATGAAATCTGGTTTACCTAAGTTACTTATACCTAATTAAGCTAGGTGTGGTGAGATAAGCTCCTAGAATAAGCTGAGAAGCTCAAATAAGCACTTGCTTATTTGAGTTCTGACTCAGAAATGGGACAAAGGTTGGGGACAAGTTTAGGTGGGGTCCACTGATCTATAGGTCAAACTAAGGGTCAAGTTTTGAACCTGGGTAGGAGGGGGGTTGTAAGAAGCTAACTAGAAGGTGTGGAGCCCACTGAGTTGGCCACAAATCACCACCAAAGTGGTGGTGATGGACTGGGTCTGAATGAGCAGGGCACACCTTTGCCCTGCAGTTGTGTTTGGGGGTCTGTGGATCACAAGGCAAAAATCTTAAAAATATAAAACTTGTTGGAACTTAAAGATGGGCTGATAGAGTATCACTACAACAAATTTCAAATCCTAGATCCTAATACACAATTCTACAAAAATCCCTTAAGTTTTGTGAAAATCTGATAATGGTAATTTTGACTTTTGATGAAAATGAACTAGGTTGACTAATTTGGATTTCTAATGATCACTACAGATTGTATATGTTATATTAAGCTATTGTAAGGCTAAAATAAGCTATATGAGTTACTTATAAGCTATTGGGTGGGTTTTTGAGACAAATATCCTTGACAGTTAACTGTCAAGGAATTTGGAGTTGGATTTTGACTTTATCTCTAATGACCTATTGATTTTATGCTTAATTTGTGATACTAGGACCTAAGCAAACATGTCTGAACCAGAAACAATAACTACAATACCCTTAAGGTCAATGGATCCTACTGATCCAAACACACTCTAATCTAGACTGTTTTGAGTTTTAAATAGCTAAAAGCTATAAAAGCTTATCCTACTGATCCAACATAACTTATTATGTTATATTAAGTATTAATAAGTGCTTAGAAACAGAAATTAACTATAAATACACAAGATTGCTTATAACACTAGATTGACTGTGAAACTTTTGAGTTTTATCAACTATGAATTACAACAAACAAGATACTATTCTAAGGTTATATTATCATTATATAACACTGAATAAGCAATAAACAACTAAAGCAATAAGCAATGAACAAAGCTACACTATAAAGACAGTTATGAGAATTTTGTGAACTTACAAAGTGCTTCCCTGCTTAAACCATTAACCAAGAACAACTTATCTCCTCCCCTGAGGATCTAAACCAATACTCCAAGCTGCTTCCTATCCAAATTTCTTCTGAAACCCATAAATCAAGAACAAATGCCACAGTTGACTTTCTTTGACCAAATTTGTATATGATGAATTTTTTTTATCTTATACTGATTTGTAGATTACTAAAGCTTTATTGAGCTTATGGGAACTTATATGAGCTTACTCAATCCATATAATCAAACAGAAACAAGTACAAAGCTTATTGAGATTCTTAATATGAAATTGAAAATGGCATTAACTAAGATAATAGTACAAACTTGATTTTTATTAACTTAAAAGATTACTAATACACTGAGAACACTTGAACTGAAACTTGAAAGATTAAAATTACACTTGAACTTTTTAAAACACTAATACGACATACACTTTTTTAATTAAAAACTAGGTATCATACTCCTCTGCTTCTCTTCATCTTTATAGGCTTCAATTAGGTTTAGGAATATCTTCTGATCTTTTCCCACTTCATCTGAGCCATCCATTATGCCCAATTGATATCCACCGTTTAAACTCACTTTTGGCGCCAAAGTCCTCCACGTTAACATGGAGGCAAAGGGTTGTAATTAAAGATTGTTGGGAGTTTGTGGAGGTGTCAGGAGGCAAAAGGTGATGTTTATTGCAAGTTGGAACTGTCTTGAAGAAAACAGAGGACAAAAAGGTAGTTTGGAGGGAAAAATGGTGTGGATAGCATTAAATGGTGATGGGATTTGCTGTGAGGTGGAAAGGTGAGGTTGAGGGAGTAGATGGTGAGCTGGATTGGTGAGGTGGTGGTGGAATACCACCTGGTTTTTGGTGGTTTCAGGTGGTGGTGAGGGCGGTGAACAGTGCGTGTGGTTTTGGGCGGTATTGGATGGTCAACGCGGGTCAATGCCCGTTTTAAATAAAAAGGGAAGTTTGGATTGGGCTTATTTTGGGCTAGGGGTGTGTGTGGGCGGGGTATTTAAGTTGGGTTGGATTAGTTTTTGGTTTTGGTTTTTAATAACAAGGGTCCGGTTTGGTTTTTAGCTTAGAAAATCACAAGGACCAAATGTGTAATATAGGTAAAGTTGAGGGGCTGTTTGTGAGTTTTCCAAACTTCAAATAAGGACTGAACCTACAATTAACCATTAGTACAAGGACCACAAGTATAAATTTTATTATTTTAAACCTCAGGGACCAAATCTGCCAATTCCACAAACTCCAGGGACCATTTATGTAATTTTGGATTTTCAAGGGACTGTGATTGTAATTTCTCAAAATGTTATCAAAATTGTTCCATTTTGTCATTCATGCATAGTACAAGGGTATTATTTGTAAATTTTCCAGTTTTGAATACCCAGGGACCATTTTTGCCAATTTTGTAACTTGAGGGGTAAAAGTTGCCAGTTTGTGTAAACTTTCATCCAGGGATCATTTGTGAATATTTTTGGTTTCCCAAGGACTTAAGTTGACTTTTTATTCATTTTAAACCTTCAGGGACTAGTTTTGACAATATTTGAAACTTGAGGGACTGAAACTGCCAATAATGCAAACTTTGTACGTTTTTTATTTGTTTTTGCATATTTTGTATTTGAAACATATAAAACACACTTCTAAGATATTTTAAGTATTATGATGCATTTTTGAGTGTTTTTGTATGTTTTGGCAGTTCAGATTGGTACAAAATGATGAGTATTTAGACACTCATCAATCCCCCACACTAAACTATTGCTAGTCTCTAGCAATCTATTTGAGAAAAAATTAATGGATTTTTACTCTTTACCAAAAGCCATCACTTCTGGAGTAGCCGGGTGTAAGAACTGTGGCACACCTGATAACCGTGTGATTTTTAGCAAACCACCAACTGTCAACGGATTTGATTAGTCTTTACCAAAAGCCGTTTGCTTCTGGACTAGCCAACTCTTGATGGAATTGTCAACATCTTGGTGAGCTGATTACCAATTATGGTTTTTCCACGGCCTTTACCACAAGCCATAATCTTGCGGGCTAGCCAACTCATTTGTTTTCGGGGAGTTGAGGAACCATACAATTTTTGGCAAATTGCAAGCCGTAAACGGATTTGAGACGTCTTTACCAAGAGCCGTTTGCTCCTGGACTAGCCAATCCTGTTGTGGGTTAGACATGGAGGATTGATACCATTATTCTCATTTCTAAGTGTGAAAAAACTGATAATTTTGATCAAATGGGGGTTCTTGATGGAACATGTGTTTTGCATTCGTGAGAACGCTCCCCCACACTTAGAACTGAATATTGCCCTCAATATTCACAGTACTTGGTGTCCCACCAAGACTTTAGAACGTAAGGAGGCAATACTATTAACCTTTTTATTTTACTCTATTTACATACAAACTCACTTTTTTTTTTTTTTTTTTTTTTTTTTTTTTTGAAAAAAATATTTTACATATGTACAACATGTGGTTCGTCTCCCCCACACTAGGGTGGTAGAAAGGGATGAGAAGACGGAAATATGGGTGAAAACCCATATTGCTATGCTTTTGATTACCGAGTCACTAGCTTGACTCGACCTCGAATTGATTTGTCCATGAGGTAGCTTGTTTTTGATTCCCGAGTCACTAGCTTGACTCGACCCCGAATTAAAATTGTCCTTGGGGAAACTAGTTTTTGTTAACCGAGTCGCTAGTTTGACTCGACCCCGAATTTATTGGTCCATGGGGTAAGTTTGGAGATCCGGGACAACCATTGGTTGTATGTCCCCTCCAAAATAGTGTTTTAACCGATGTCCATTTACTTTAAAATTGGGACCGTCGGGTTGCAATAACTCAACAGTTCCATATGGGTATACTTTGGTTATAGTAAATGGTCCAGACCAACGGGTTTTTAGTTTACCCGAGAAAATTTTTAACCTTGAATTGAAAAGAAGAACTCTGTCACCAACGTTGAAAACGCGGTTCTTTATTTTAGAGTCATGTATCTTTTTAGTCTTTTCTTTATAGATTAAAGAATTTTCATAAGCTTGATCACGTAATTCATTTAGTTCGTTAAGTTGAACTTTACGGTGATCACCCGCTGTCTGAAGGTCGAAATTTGCATGTTTTAAGGCCCAATAGGCCTTATGTTCTAATTCGATCGGAAGATGACATGCTTTCCCGTACACTAGCTTATATGGAGTACACCCTATGGGTGTTTTGTAAGCAGTGCGGAAAGCCCATAATGCATCGTCCAGTTTATCCGACCAAGAGGCACGGTTTTCACCAACCGTCCTCTCGAGAATTCTCTTAATACCCCGATTTGAGACCTCCACCTGCCCACTTGTTTGGGGGTGGTATGCTGTAGAAAGACGGTGAGTTACACCATATTTCAGCATTACTCTTGCAAATTGTTCATTGCAAAAGTGAGTACCACGATCACTGATAATGGCACGAGGAGTCCCGAATCTGGCAAAGAGAGATTTTAAAAATTTACAAACTACTCGGGCATCATTGGTGGGTAAGGCTTTTGCCTCAACCCATTTTGACAGATAGTCGACAGCGACGAGTATATACTTATTCCCTCGTGAAGACGGGAATGGCCCCATAAAATCAATGCCCCACATATCAAATATTTCACAGACTTGGATGGCGTTTTGCGGCATCTCATTCTTTTTAGAAATATTCCCGTGACGCTGGCAAGCCTCACAGGTTTTGATAAGTTCATGGGCGTCTTTATATATCGTGGGCCAAAAGAATCCTGAATCAAACACCTTTTTGGCGGTGTAGTTTGGGTTATGATGTCCCCCCGTGGGTCCATCATGACAAGCTTTAAGAATTTCCATGGCTTCTTGGCCATGGACACACCGTCGGATGACTTGATCCGCACATATTTTGAACAAGTAGGGGTCGTCCCAGAAGTAATGTTTTACATCTTTAAAGAATTTTCTTTTCTGTTGGGACGACATCCCTTTCACAACGAAATTTCCCGCACGGTAATTTGCAAAGTCGGCAAACCATGTGGTTGTGGTATTATCCCGGTTAGAGATGAGATTTAGAGTCTCCAGAGGAAAAGTTTCATTAATTTCTTTTCTCTCGAGAATATCCTGATGAGGATTTTCTAACCGGGACAAGTGATCAGCTGCAAGGTTCTCTGCTCCTTTTTTATCTCTTATGAGAATATCGAATTCCTGGAGGAGCAGGACCCACCGGAGCAGTCTTGGCTTTGCATCCTGTTTAGTGAACAGGTATTTCAAAGCCGAATGGTCCGTATACACCACGCTTTTGTTTAAGATTAAGTAAGACCGAAATTTTTCGAAGGCATATACCACAGCTAATAATTCTTTTTCTGTGGTGGTATAGTGTGTTTGAGCTGCGTTCATGGTCTTACTTGCGTAGTGTATTGGCTGAAAATGTTTGGTTTTGCGTTGCCCCAGAACTGCACCAATAGCATAATCGCTAGCATCGCACATAAGTTCAAAGGGTAAGTCCCAGTCGGGGGCAACAAGGATTGGTGCCTCGGTAAGCCTTTTCTTTAAAATTTCAAAAGCTTCGATGCACTCGGGGGGAAAGATAAAAGGAGCATCCTTTTCAAGAAGATGAGTCATAGGCCGGGCTATTTTGGAGAAATCCTGAATGAATCTCCGATAGAACCCGGCATGTCCGAGAAAACTCCTTATTCCTTTAACAGTGGTGGGATGAGGCAGTTTAGCAATAACATCAATTTTGGCCTTATCGACCTCAATCCTACTTTTTGAAATCTTATGGCCGAGGACAATGCCCTCTTTAACCATAAAATGGCTCTTCTCCCAGTTTAGACAAAGATTAGTGTTTTCACAACGTTGAAGCATTTTTTCTAAGTGGGAGAGGCATGAGTCGAAAGAATTCCCGATGACTGAGAAGTCATCCATGAATACCTCCATGGTTTTTCCGATCATGTCATGGAAAATAGCCATCATGTACCTCTGGAAAGTGCCCGGAGCATTGCATAACCCAAAAGGCATGCGACGATAGGCAAATGTCCCGTAAGGGCATGTGAAGGTAGTCTTATCTTGATCCTGTGGATCAATGGGAATTTGGAAGTATCCCGAGAATCCGTCAAGGAAACAATAATACTCATTTCCTGCTAGTCTTTCGAGCATTTGATCCATGAAGGGCAGAGGAAAGTGGTCTTTACGGGTGGCTTCGTTAAGTTTTCTGTAATCAATACATACTCGCCACCCTGTAACCAAACGAGTTGGTATTAACTCGTTGTCCTCATTTGTGATAACCGTGATGCCACCCTTCTTGGGAACACAATGTATTGGGCTTACCCAAGGACTATCAGATATAGGGTAAATCAATCCCGCATCAAGAAGTTTGATAACTTTAGCTTTTATAACTTCGTGGATTTTCGGATTTACCCTTCGTTGATGCTGCACGGTAGGTTTAAAGTCCTCTTCCATTAGGATTTTGTGTGTACAAAAATCCGGGTTAATACCCTTTATGTCTGAGAGCTTCCAAGCAATTGCTTGCTTGTGGGACTTTAAAACCTTAAGCAGCGCAGTTTTCTCCTCATCCTTTAAGTCTTTTGCAATAATGACTGGTAACTTATCGTCACCTTCCAAGAATGCATATTCTAGATGAGGAGGCAGGTCCTTAAGTTCAACCTCGGGAAAGTCATCATTTTTCTCAACATATTTGACTTCCACCTTATGAAGTTGTGGAGGTAGAACAGGAATGGGAGAAGGATCTTTGTTCAATAACTCCTCAAGGAGAAGTATATCCCCCTCCGGGTCAATCTCTTGGTAATCAATTCCTTCGGGAACTGAATCACTTTTGAGAAAGGCCTCTAATTCCTCAAGGACGAAATCACTTCCCCCAAACAGAGTGAGGGAAGGACAAGAATTAGCGATTATGGGATCAGAAGAAATAGTGGGATTGCCACTCGGAAAATTATCAGCGAATCCAAGGAATTCCTGAGCATACTCCTCGGATGCAATGTCAATGACATCAATTCGGTTGACCGATTCAGCATCATAATTCGAGGAGTATCTCGAGGTTTGATCAAGGTTGAACGTAATCGCTTCATTGCCAACTCGTAACGTGATTTCCTCATCGAAAACATCGATTAATGCACGTCCCGTTCTTAAGAATCCCCTCCCAAGAATGAGAGGAACTCTTGGATCAACATCGAAATCAACAACGACAAAGTCTGCCGGAAAATGGAACTTTCCCACTCTCACAAATACGTCCTCGGCAATACCGAGGGGACGTGAAATTGAACGGTCTGCAAGCTTGAGAGTCATGCATGTGGGACTAAGTGCCTGAAGAGAGAGCTTTTTCCAAACTGAGTGAGGCATTAAGTTGATGCTTGCACCAAGATCGGCCAAGGCAAAACATTCAACCATACCCGGGAAAGTACATGGTATTAGAAATCTCCCGGGGTCTCCTAGCTTCTCGGGAAGCTGCTTCAACAAAACTGCAGAGCAGTTTTCATTGAGTGGAGTTCGTGCCATCTCAAACAGTTTTTCTTTATTGCTCAACAGATTTTTGATTGTCGATGCGAATTTGGGCATTAAACGAAGAGCATCCGCGAAACTAATATCGAAGTGTAGTTCTTGGAAAATCTGAAAGAATTTTTCCATCTGATGATTAGCTTTTTCACGGAGCTTTTGGTCTTGCAATCGTGAGGGATATGGAATTGTTGGTTTTGGGTTGGCTTTTGAATTTTCAACAAGACCTTCGGTAGTTTCAAACACGACCCTTTTAGGGGGAGGCGGGACCGAGATAACTGGAGGAGGGATGTCATTGGTACCCCCGTTATTATTAGGAAGTACCGTATCCGTAGTATCCTCAGTTTCACATTCCTCCACCTGGATAGGAGATGAGGTGGAGGGAGTTGTAGGTCCTTGGTAAGAAACTCCACTTCTTGTGGTGATCGCCTTTACATCGCCCCTCGGATTAGCGATCGTGTTGCTAGGTAAAGTTGTACCTGAGCCCGAGGGTTGATCATTTAAAGACTTCTGTAAATTAGATATTTGACTAACCAGCATTTTGTTCAGTTCATCTTGGGATTTCATAAACTGTTTTAGTAACTCATCAGATGATGGTCCAGTTGGAACAATGGCTTGATTTTGGTTTGGAAAATTTTGAGCCCGATTGTTCTGGAAATTCCCATGTTGCTGGTTGTTATTACCTTGGAAGTGGTTTTTTTGTTGAAAATTACCCTGTGGGTAATTGTTCTGACCTTGATTTCTGTTATAATTCCCTTGGTTCTGATTTTGTTGAACCTGGTTTTGACCAGAGTTGAAATTCCCTTGGTTGTTATAACCTTGGTTCATCCGGTTCTGGTTCTGATTCTGGTTAAAATTCTGGTTTCTGTTTTGACCATTTTGGTTCTGGGATTGATTAAACCCTGGTGGTCCGATGTAGTTATTAGATCGGTAGCTCAAAAGGTTTCGGTCTCCTTGCGGTTGGTAAGAATTACCTCCCGTATTATAGGAACCTTGAGCTGCATACATGTTTTCACGAGCCGAGCCACCGGAGGCTGGGCACTCTGTGTAGGGATGTGGACCACCGCAAGTTTCACAACTTGGGTTAACAACTTTGACCTGATTTGGATTTGTCTGATGGATACGCAAAAATGCTGTAGACAAATCATCCAGTTTTTTAGCTAGGATAGATATTTCATTGCTTGCCGGAGTGACAGACTTAAATGAATCATTCCTCTCAGCAGAGGAGTCCCAAAAATTATGATGGGCAGTCATGTTTTCTATTAAGTCGTAGCACTCTTCAGGGGTCCTTTTCATAAAGGTGCCCCCAGCAGCAGCATTGATGGTGTCACGATGACGGAGTGTCAAACCATTATAAAAGGTATCAATAATGGTGACAAGAAGCATGTTGTGATTAGGACACCTATCAATAGCAAGTTTGTAGCGTTCCCATGCCTCAAATAAGGATTCTTCGGGAAGCTGTCTGAAATTGCTGATATCATTCCTGAGCTTTGTGACCATAGATGGTGGAAAGTATTTGGCCAGAAATTTAGTGATCATCTCATCAAAAGTGTGGATCGAATTCTTTGGAAGTCGATCGAACCATGAAGTTGCATGATGAGTGAGAGAATAGGGGAACAAGTATAAACGCAGGCTGTCTTCGGCGACGCCATGTTGTTTCATGCTTTGGGTGACAGTTAAAAATTTGTCGAGATGCCTGTTGGCATCGTCACCCGGCAATCCGTGGAACTGACACGTATTCTGGATCTGTTGTATCATGTGGTGTTTTAATCCAAAATCCGTGGCTCCAATAGTGAGTGGTGCAATTGGTCCACCCCTCCCTTGCATGGTAGGTTGACACATTTCCTCCATAGTTCGGGTGTCAGGAACTGGTTCATCCTTGGGAAGGAATGGGGGCTCGTCGTTCATTTTGATTGTGTGTTCTTCTGTAACAGTACGTAACTCGGGTACGTTTTTCTTCTTTTTATTCTTTGTTTGTGAACGAGTGCGCATGCACAAAAATTATTTTTCAACACAAGATCGAGGCAAAACTACAGTGAACTTAAACCCAATAATCACAAATGAACAGCTCCTTTAAAAAAGGTATACTATTCACAAGGATACAATGGTAAGTTTTTAATCTTTTAGGTTTGGGAACTTATTATGTTCACACCCCCAGTTGGTAGGTGTTTTGCCTTGGTTTGCGGTAGTAAACTTTTATGTAATTATATTCACAGTAAAATGTTTTTGGCTTTTCGTGTATGGGTGAAAAAACTTGGAAAATATTTTTGGAACTGATTCGTTAACCGAAATCGTCCCTTTAAGATTACTCGCAGGCTAGCGGGAGGAAATAAATGTATTCCTCTTCAGTTCGCAATTTAATGTCAGAACTTACCTTAAACCAGCTGTTTCAGGTTGTAATCTTAAAGACAATGAAGTAATTTAACTTCACAGTTTGTTTTGTTGTTTATGATTTGTTTGGTGTTGTTAACACTTCAGGAGAAATGTTAATGAACGTTTTCAGATATGATTTGCTTTTCTTAAAAATTTACAAAGTGGTGGTATTTGTACAGGAGGGTTTTTGAAAACCACTAAACTTTTACCGTTTTGAAATACGCAACAACCTCCCCGGCAGCGGCGCCAAATTTTGACTCCTCCCAAACCAACCAGTCAGCCGTGTGCAGCTGTTAGGCCCACCTGGGAGAAAGTGCAAGTTAATATTGACCGTGGAAGTACAGGGAAATCCCCGGGTCGTTAAATCCCAACGAGATTGAAATTGTATTTATAAACGAGTATGAAAGTGAGTGGTACTGAGGACAGTAACAAAGATGATTTGAGGGTTGATTACACTACTGATTGCTTGATATTTGGAAATTATAAAACTATAACAGAAATACAGATATAAGCACAAAATCAGGTAATCAGATAACAGACAGAGAAAAAGTGGTATTTAACAAGTTACAAACTACAGGGGTAAAAAGTGAAACTTTTGAAAACTTAAAATTAAAGAAAATGGAAAATGAAATTGAAACTATGAAAATGATTATTATAATATTTAATTACTATTTAATTAATAAAACTAATTAAAATCTAATTTAAAACTTAATTTAAATTAACTAAAAATTACAACTATTACAAATAAACCTAAAAACTTATAACAATAATTTCTAAACTTAAATAAGAACTTGAAGAAAGTATAAAAAAATTAAAATAAATATTTTTGTCTTTTTATGAGTATTTTATTAATTATAAACTATTTAACTTAATTAATCTAATTAAACTATTTTAAATTACTATTATTACTAAATTACCTTAGAAAATTATGATAAAATTTATAAAACTAATTAACCATCACAGGAATCCTATAAAATTATAAAAACTACTAAAAATTATATTTAAGGTTATTCCACTAATTAATTACCTATTAATTATTTTAAATCTAATTTAATTAAATTAAATAAGAAAATTAGAAAATGAACAGTGGAAATTATGAAACTATTTTTTAAAAGTCTTAACTACTTTATAAAACTTAGGAAAAATATAAAATTCTACTTTAGTTAATTAAAATTAAAGAAATCTATTTAATTACTAATATTACTTATTTAATTATTTAAACTAGTTTTAAATCTAATAAATAGTAATCTGCTTAGGAAAATTCTAAGAAAATTATTTTAACTACTTTAAGGTACTAAGTAATTTATAAAATTATAAAATTGGACAAGTGCTTATTAATAAGCTGAAATGAAAATTAATTAGATAATTTCTATTAAATAGAAGCTATCACTATTTTTATGTTTGCTTTTTCTGGTTTTTCTTTTATAAAACTACTTAAATACTTAAATAATGAAACTTTAATAAAGACAACTACTTTAGAACCTTGAAATAAGCACTGAGAATGCTTATAAGCTTATACAGTTGACTATGTTTGACTAAACTAGGAAATAAGCTAAGTTGAGGTTATGTGGGGTCCACTATGATGAAATCTGGTTTACCTAAGTTACTTATACCTAATTAAGCTAGGTGTGGTGAGATAAGCTCCTAGAATAAGCTGAGAAGCTCAAATAAGCACTTGCTTATTTGAGTTCTGACTCAGAAATGGGACAAAGGTTGGGGACAAGTTTAGGTGGGGTCCACTGATCTATAGGTCAAACTAAGGGTCAAGTTTTGAACCTGGGTAGGAGGGGGGTTGTAAGAAGCTAACTAGAAGGTGTGGAGCCCACTGAGTTGGCCACAAATCACCACCAAAGTGGTGGTGATGGACTGGGTCTGAATGAGCAGGGCACACCTTTGCCCTGCAGTTGTGTTTGGGGGTTTGTGGATCACAAGGCAAAAATCTTAAAAATATAAAACTTGTTGGAACTTAAAGATGGGCTGATAGAGTATCACTACAACAAATTTCAAATCCTAGATCCTAATACACAATTCTACAAAAATCCCTTAAGTTTTGTGAAAATCTGATAATGGTAATTTTGACTTTTGATGAAAATGAACTAGGTTGACTAATTTGGATTTCTAATGATCACTACAGATTGTATATGTTATATTAAGCTATTGTAAGGCTAAAATAAGCTATATGAGTTACTTATAAGCTATTGGGTGGGTTTTTGAGACAAATATCCTTGACAGTTAACTGTCAAGGAATTTGGAGTTGGATTTTGACTTTATCTCTAATGACCTATTGATTTTATGCTTAATTTGTGATACTAGGACCTAAGCAAACATGTCTGAACCAGAAACAATAACTACAATACCCTTAAGGTCAATGGATCCTACTGATCCAAACACACTCTAATCTAGATTGTTTTGAGTTTTAAATAGCTAAAAGCTATAAAAGCTTATCCTACTGATCCAACATAACTTATTATGTTATATTAAGTATTAATAAGTGCTTAGAAACAGAAATTAACTATAAATACACAAGATTGCTTATAACACTAGATTGACTGTGAAACTTTTGAGTTTTATCAACTATGAATTACAACAAACAAGATACTATTCTAAGGTTATATTATCATTATATAATACTGAATAAGCAATAAACAACTAAAGCAATAAGCAATGAACAAAGCTACACTATAAAGACAGTTATGAGAATTTTGTGAACTTACAAAGTGCTTCCCTGCTTAAACCATTAACCAAGAACAACTTATCTCCTCCCCTGAGGATCTAAACCAATACTCCAAGCTGCTTCCTATCCAAATTTCTTCTGAAACCCATAAATCAAGAACAAATGCCACAGTTGACTTTCTTTGACCAAATTTGTATATGATGAATTTTTTTTATCTTATACTGATTTGTAGATTACTAAAGCTTTATTGAGCTTATGGGAGCTTATATGAGCTTACTCAATCCATATAATCAAACAGAAACAAGTACAAAGCTTATTGAGATTCTTAATATGAAATTGAAAATGGCATTAACTAAGATAATAGTACAAACTTGATTTTTATTAACTTAAAAGATTACTAATACACTGAGAACACTTGAACTGAAACTTGAAAGATTAAAATTACACTTGAACTTTTTAAAACACTAATACGACATACACTTTTTTAATTAAAAACTAGATATCATACTCCTCTGCTTCTCTTCATCTTTATAGGCTTCAATTAGGTTTAGGAATATCTTCTGATCTTTTCCCACTTCATCTGAGCCATCCATTATGTCCAATTGATATCCACCGTTTAAACTTACTTTTGGCGCCAAAGTCCTCCACGTTAACGTGGAGGCAAAGGGTTGTAATTAAAGATTGTTGGGAGTTTGTGGAGGTGTCAGGAGGCAAAAGGTGATGTTTATTGCAAGTTGGAACTGTCTTGAAGAAAACAGAGGACAAAAAGGTAGTTTGGAGGGAAAAATGGTGTGGATAGCATTAAATGGTGATGGGATTTGCTGTGAGGTGGAAAGGTGAGGTTGAGGGAGTAGATGGTGAGCTGGAGTGGTGAGGTGGTGGTGGAATACCACCTGGTTTTGGTGGTTTCAGGTGGTGGTGAGGGCGGTGAACAGTGCGTGTGGTTTTGGGCGGTATTGGATGGTCAACGCGGGTCAATGCCCGTTTTAAATAAAAAGGGAAGTTTGGATTGGGCTTATTTTGGGCTAGGGGTGTGTGTGGGCTGGGTATTTAAGTTGGGTTGGATTAGTTTTTGGTTTTGGTTTTTAATAACAAGGGTCCGGTTTGGTTTTTAGCTTAGAAAATCACAAGGACCAAATGTGTAATATAGGTAAAGTTGAGGGGCTGTTTGTGATTTTTCCAAACTTCAAATAAGGACTGAACCTGCAATTAACCATTAGTACAAGGACCACAAGTATAAATTTTATTATTTTAAACTTCAGGGACCAAATCTGCCAATTCCACAAACTCCAGGGACCATTTATGTAATTTTGGATTTTTAAGGGACTGTGATTGTAATTTCTCAAAATGTTATCAAAATTGTTCCATTTTGTCATTCATGCATAGTACAAGGGTATTATTTGTAAATTTTCCAGTTTTGAATACCCAGGGACCATTTTTGCCAATTTTGTAACTTGAGGGGTAAAAGTTGCCAGTTTGTGTAAACTTTCATCCAGGGATCATTTGTGAATATTTTTGGTTTCCCAAGGACTTAAGTTGACTTTTTATTCATTTTAAACCTTCAGGGACTAGTTTTGACAATATTTGAAACTTGAGGGACTGAAACTGCCAATAATGCAAACTTTGTACGTTTTTCATTTGTTTTTGCATATTTTGTATTTGAAACATATAAAACACACTTCTAAGATATTTTAAGTATTATGATGCATTTTTGAGTGTTTTTGTATGTTTTGGCAGTTCAGATTGGTACAAAATGATGAGTATTTAGACACTCATCAACGACCCAGAAAAGTTTTGACGGCGTCACGTGGGAAGGGCGTCAAGAGTAAAAGAGTCATGACGGCCTGGAAGTGTATAAGTCTTGACGGCGTCAGATGTGGATCTAGGCAGTCCGAGGAGTGTTTTGGCGGCGAGGTGACCCTAAGTACGATTTTGGTGTAACTTTACAGGTTTTTCACATTTAAAGAGAGAAGTTTTGGGAGAAACCCTAAGTACCATTTTGGTGTAACTTTACAGGTTTTTCAAGGGTTCCAACCCCTTGATACCTTGCATGATTAATCAAGATAAGTGTTCTTCTAATTCAATCAATATGTCTATGTGTTGGTTGTCTATATCATGTTCTTATCTTAATTCTATCATGCTAGGCTAGATCTCTTTTGTGTTTGCTTGGATCTAATGAAACCTAGGTATTGATTATGTGTTGATTACTTGTTTATTCTTGTATTGGATGAATGATTTATATGTTAGGCTTAAGAAAACTGGCAGATCTCCAATTGGTAACATGCTTGAACGTCTTAAGAAACATGAACCAACGCGCACTAGGTCTTTATTGGTTGTATTTAATGCATGAGCTACTGTTTACAATCCCTATAGTTGTGCTGGGCATGGTGTAGGAGGAGATAAGAGCTCATAGAATTGGGGAGTTATGTGTGCCACCCCATGAATGGTATTAAGGAATACGATCCGTCATCCATGCAATTATAACAAGTAATTAACGTGTAAAAGATATCTAGAGAGTAATGAAATCTAAGTAAACACATTTTCTCCAATTACTGCTCACAACCTTAGTATAAATTAGCTTATTTTCATTTTTAGTATTTTATTTTGATTGCATCTTAGTATTGGGTTAGTTGAATAGCAACTAATTCCGCCCACTCTTCCAAAACCCGAGATTTTAATTTGCTTTCTAAAAAATATAAAAACACAAAAGGAATCATCCCTCACCTTTAGAACTAGTATTTAGGCTTTCTAATCCTAGCGACACTATTCCTAAGCTGAACGATCAATCCCCCGGTACTTGTCACTATACTATACTACAACGATCAGGTACACTGCTTGGTGGGGGTTGTAAGCTTCTCGAGATCCCTCGAGAGGTAAAGCCTGTTGCGATTCCCACGCATCAAGTTTTTGGCGCCGCTGCCGGGGAATAGTTATTGTCTAGGTTAGAATCTCTTTTTATTAGGTCTACTTGCTAGATTCCTTTCTAGTAAGATTTTATTTTTATTTTTTTTAGGTTTCTTTAGTCTATCTTTTCTTTGTGTCTTTGTTCGTAAAAACCTTTCCATTGACTCTTCCGTTCACCATTATGGAGAACGTGAATCTACCAAGTCCGACACTAGAGTTTTACCAGAAAAAATATAATTACACCAGTTTGGATATACCAAGATGGACGAATGAAATGAGGAGGACAAGATCTTATATTGATTTTATTGAGTACCTTGAGAAAAGAGGCCAAAGGCATAAGACTTTTAAAGAATTCACCTTAGGAGCTCCATCAACCCCTCAAAATGCCTCACTTAGTGAAACCTATGCACCATATGAGCCTTCACCTAGGATAGTTTCGTATGAGCCACCTAGCTGCATGTCATGGTTAGGCCCTACCATAATACAGGATGAACACATAGGTGACCTTGATGTGATGGAGGATGTAGCCGAACATGATCACATTGATAAAAAAGACCTAGGTTTTATGATTGATGATGATGAATCTCAAGAAACACATGATGAATCTTTTGGGCAATTTGTATATAGCAGTCAGAATATTGAGGATGATCCTTATGATTCGGATATAGAAGTTGAGATGCCTAGAGAAGCACGTGAGATACTTGGGAAAATGTTAGGGCTGGATTATGATAAAACACATGTTGAGGATATAGGTGATCTTGACACAAGGAATGATGAAGTAAATAACATAAGCTCACCAAGTACCCCACAAGTCCTACCATCATTTGAGGCACACACACCGCCCGTGACTTATCCGGAAGAAGTAGATGAGACTATAGGAACCCTAATAGAGGTAGAACCTTTGAACCAAACACAACTAGAGGATATAGGTTTGAATACTCATAATGATAACCTTACTCTTAGTTCTAGGGAAGTTCCTAGTTTTAATGAACCGGAGCCTCAATCAAAACCGTTACCTAATCTTCCATCCTTGGATGAAAATTTTGGAATTGAAATAGGTCCCGATCCACCCATCAAACCATATAATTCGGGTAGTGTTGGGATAAAGGTAGTAGACTCTAAGCCTTGTAGAGAGGAAGCTGACACAGGAGTGGAAAATGACCTTACATGCTTACATCACCCATTCATGATTGATCATAAGAAACATTATGGGTTTAAGCCGGGTTTATTAGGTCAAGACAGATCCCCAACTAGTAGTCTCTTGAAATTGATAGAAAATGATCCCTTTCTAGAAGAAAATCTTAATCCACCCATTAACCCGATTGAATTAGGTAAGGTTATGATGATAGGAGCACACCCCTTTGAGCATATAATTCATCCACCACTCTTTCCTCACGTGGCATATTTCCACCCTAAGGGTGTGTATCGCTACTTCCACCCGCACTTAATCCTAAGTGTAGGGAAAACCTCCCCTATTTCCGTTAAATAAGGGTAGAGTCAGGCTCGTGACTCCAACAAAAACAAGCACTTCTTGGGAGGCAACCCATGCTTTGTGTGATTTTATTTTTGTTTGATTGATATTTGCTTCCGTATGCATGCTTAATTTTTATTGTTGGTAGATCATGTTTCTAAACTAAATAGTGGAAATACTTTACTTTGTTGTTTTGGCCTAGTCTTAACTCCACCTAAAGGTATTTTTGCAAAAGATAAGTGTAAGGGGAAACCCCAAATATGTTTTCAAGAAACAAACCGATCATGATTCTCCACAATATTAAATGAACATGTATATTCGTATTTGTTAGAGTCAAATGCTTGTATTGAGTCATAATGAAGTTTTGCAGGATTTTCCAGGAAGTAGGACCAAGTTTTTCCAAAAATTTTCCGGAAACTTAACATAAGAATTTCTGCAAGTCACTTCTGACGGCGTCAAGAGTTTACTCTTGACGGCGTCAAGTGTAAAAATCTGGATATTTTACCGGTTTTGTTTTTCTAACGGAGTCTTATGGTTTTTGTGAATTATTAAGTTTTATAATCTCCAGGAGATCTGCAAACTTCATTCCACAAGCATTATATCTTATCTTGTTTTCTAGGATTTAGTAACTTATATAGGATGCCGCCGATTTTACGCGAGGTTGTCTTGTCTATTTTATCAGGTTTTACAGGTTATGTATGATAAGAAGATGATTTACATTCTGGAAGGGAAGCTTTGATTGTTCATTTTCTTGGAGGAAGATTTAACCTGGCCACCTTATTATCCATACCGAGCGAATCAGGGGAGTATTTGATTTCATTCTCTTTACTTTTTCACTTTTACATTCTTTACTTGAACATTAGGGACAATGTTCATCTTAAGTGTAAGGGGAGGGTAAAAAGATGATACCTTACATATGCACTTTCGCTTGAGTTTGTTTTGTTTGATGGTAGATGTGTAATAAAACTATGAGAAATACTTGTTAGTGCAATTTTAGCGCCAAATTTAAATTTTTTTACAACATTTAGGAGTGAAACTTTAGCCATAACAAGCGTCTCATGGATAGGAGATTGTATGACTAGCACATAACCGTATATTCAGAAAAATTTTACACCCAACAATCTGAGGTTCGCCTTTAGATTTGATAGGAAAAGAATTCATTATTAGTGCTTATGAGTGTACCGGTAGCATTTAGATTCTAGAACTTGCGTTAGTGATGCATCCCGAGACCGCTAGTGAGACTACATTTGTGTGGTAGGATTTACTACATGATAAGAGGCATTAGGATCACCCTTGTGTTAAACCCGTATTATAATTACTTGACCATTTAAGTCATATTACTTGGCTAGTTAAGTCAACTAATTTTTCCCACACCCTTAGCGTTGTACTCATTTTTAGTACACGAAACCCCTAGTACACCCCTCCGAGCCTATCTTTTCGTTTCTAACTTTAAGCATTTTACTTAAAGGAAGAATTTGTTACACCCCACTTAAATGTACAACCAAATCGCCTTAGCCTTCCGTGTATGCGCTCATTTTTAGTGCATTATTGTTATTTGTTAAACCCTAAGTTAACTTTCTAATTGATTACATGGTTGCTAAGTCGAGTCATATCCTTGTACATATTGTTTGGGACGATTGAGACTCATGGGTAAGTACTTATTTTATGGAGTAATGGGGAAGAACATCATTTATTACCCCCCATATGTACGTTAATCTTAAAAGTGCTCCAAGTGTTTTGATTTTCCTAATTCGAGTCACTAGATTAGTTAAATGTAAAGTATGTAAAGATTCAAGTGTAAGGGGAATTCTCATCCCCTATGATGTATTATTTTGGATGGTAGGGTAAGAGTGTATGCAAAAAAAAAAAAAAAAAAAAAAAGGAAAAAGAGAAAAAACATACGGACTACCATCCCGTTTCATTCTATGTTCATTTTATGTTTTTGTTATTTTTCATTTATTAGCTTAAGTCGAGTCTAGTCTTGGCTTAGCAACGCCACATTGTACATGTAATTAACCAAGATTGTTAACTCGCCACCAGTAAAACTTCCTTTATCCAACAAAACCGTGTATTTCATATCCCTACACCTAACGTTACAACCCTTTAAAAGACCTCTTTGATAGTTTATCCTAGGTGCTTACGCCATGTGGTGGAGGTTTGATCCTTTCCCAAGCCTATGGTAATCTATTTTGCTATGACAGGTAGTGAGAGATATCTTCCGTTTCCATATTGTAATTTATACTTTATTACACCCGAGAGATGTGAGTATCTAAACACTATTTGTGAGGTGCTTGTGTATGACCTCCGTGCTTGTCTATTGGTCTTTAGTGGAACGATTATTTGTTGTAATTACTTTTATATTAGTGTTAAATGACCCCTAACTTGTATTTTGACTAGAATAAAAGCGCATTTGCTTGAGGACAAGCAAATCTCAAGTGAAAGGGTATATGATGAGGCGAAAAATGATCCGTTTTTAGGGGGTCATTTATGCCCGAATCCGAATTTATTTGATCAAATATTGCCCTAAATCGTTCCTTTTGTGATTTTAGGTACTTTGGGAGTGAAATCTGGAAAAGGAAGCAATTCGGACGTTTTTGGAGCATAAAAATGAAGAAAACGCCAAAGTCTTAATTTTCCATGCTGGGAACAGTAGGTGACGGCGTCAAGAGCAAATCCTTGACGGCGTCAAGAGCAAATCTCATGAATTTCCATGACGACCCAGAAGAGTTTTGACGGTGTCACGTGGGAAGGGCGTCAAGAGTAAAAGAGTCATGATGGCCTGGAAGTGTATAAGTCTTGACGGCATCAGATGTGGATCTAGGCAGTCCGAGGAGTGTTTTGGCGGCGAGGTGACGGCGTCACAAGATTACTCTTGACGCCGTCAAACCTATTTTTCTATATATAGTTTTCTAATTTTTCACATTTTAAGAGAGAAGTTTTGGGAGAAACCCTAAGTACGATTTTGGTGTAACTTTACAGGTTTTTCAAGGGTTCCAACCCCTTGATACCTTGCATGATTAATCAAGATAAGTGTTCTTCTAATTCAATCAATATGTCTATGTGTTGGTTGTCTATATCATGTTCTTATCTTAATTCTATCATGCTAGGCTAGATCTCTTTTGTGTTTGCTTAGATCTAATGAAACCTAGGTATTGATTATGTGTTGATTACTTGTTTATTCTTGTGTTGGATGAATGATTTATATGTTAGGCTTAAGAAAACTGGCAGATCTCTAATTGGTAACATGCTTGAACGTCTTAAGAAACATGAACCAACGCGCACTAGGTCTTTATTGGTTGTATTTAATGCATGAGCCACTGTTTACAATCCCTATAGTTGTGCTGGGCATGGTGTAGGAGGAGATAAGAGCTCATAGAATTGGGGAGTTATGTGTGCCACCCCATGAATGGTATTAAGGAATACGATCCGTCATCCATGCAATTATAACAAGTAATTAACGTGTAAAAGATATCTAGGGAGTAATGAAATCTAAGAAAACACATTTTCTCCAATTACTGCTCACAACCTTAGTATAAATTAGCTTATTTTCATTTTTAGTATTTTATTTTGATTGCATCTTAGTATTGGGTTAGTTGAATAGCAACTAATTCCGCCCACTCTTCCAAAACCCGAGATTTTAATTTGCTTTCTAAAAAATATAAAAACACAAAAAGAATCATCCCTCACCTTTAGAACTAGTATTTAGGCTTTCTAATCCTAGCGACACTATTCATAAGCTGAACGATCAATCCCCCGGTACTTGTCACTATACTATACTACAACGATCAGGTACACTGCCTGGTGGAGGTTGTAAGCTTCTCGAGATCCCTCGAGAGGTAAAGCCTGTTGCGATTCCCACGCATCAGACACATTCAAAAATCAATATCTATTAGATTTTTTAAAGATTATATGTATTTTTTCGGTTTTATGACATACAAAAACTGAACCATCGGTTTTTCGATTTTGATTTCATGGTTTTGATTTTCCGGTCTAGATTCAGCTTTTTGCACGCCCCTAGTTTAGATAGAGCCTTTTTAAAGTTTTTTTTTAAGCCGTGAGCTTTTTATTTTAAAAAAAAAAAAAAAAAAAAAAAAAAAAAAAGAAAAAAACCTAGCTTTTTAAAATCATATTAAAAAGCTTTATTTATTAACTTAAACTTTAAGCTTTTATTTGAATCTCGTAACTCCTAAACAAAAAGCTAACAAATGCAGCTTTTTAAACTATTTAAATTTATTTAATTTGAAATTATTTAATTAACATATGAATACATGCTGCTCTTTTGTCTCGTTGAACTAAAACTTATTTATACTTTTAATCTTCACATTTTATAGTTAACATAATAACATATTATATCTTATATTATTCTATATTCTCTATTTTTTTTCTTTTCTTTTTTTAAGAACAAAAACGCATACCAATTAAACTTGCAACATCTTCTATTATAAATAATTCCATCATCTTCTAAATTACAAATGACTATATGTACTCATGATGTTTGTTGTCATAAAACAAACACTTAATGACTACTTCTTCAATATAAAACACATGTTATCAATGATTAATGGATTTCCTTTTGGGTTCAGCCTATCCAAATGTCCTTTTAGGTCATTTTACAATTTTTATATACAGCTACAACAATCTTACCAAGCATCCTCATCTACAAGCTATTAGTTTATAGTTATTAGCTTACAGCTAACATTTTACAATTAATTTTACCAAACGTACCCGAATGTCTTTTTCTTTCATAGGAAAACAAAACATACGTGTCTTTTTTTATTTTTCCTTTCTGAAATTAGAAATAAGCAAAAATTTTATTTCAATGAACCATTGTGGTTATTACGTGTTTTTCAGGCAACACCACTTTTAAAACAAATACAAACGATCTCACTTATATTCATTGTATGCATTTAACCAAAGACGCCTCATAAATTTTGAGGCCCCGTGCGATAACTAATAATAGGCCCTTGAAGCAACAATGTAAAAATGCGCGTTTGTTTCAGTTTGTCACATAATTGTTTATCTTGTATTATATAACATATTTATGCAGCTTTCATAAACTTTTTAAAAGTAGGGAGAATTTCATCTACTTTGCAAAACCATCAAAATATTCTCACTAATTTTTTAATCGCATCAATATCTTTCCAAAACTCTCAAAAATATCCAAATATACAATTAAACTCTAATTAGTAATTAAGTGTCATTTAGCTTTGAAACACCATTTTAATCTAAATAATTTATTTAACTATTTTACTCTTCTCTTCAACACTTTTAACATTAACAATTACTATAAAATCATGAACATATTTACCCAAAATCAAAATGTGAATGCATATATCAAAATATGATTCATATATAAGAATATACATGACCACTCTACTTACTACTTCTCTTGTGTCATAACACAAAGGATTTTAAGTAATGATTTCAAGTTTAAAAAAAAGAAAAAAAAAAAGAAAAACTTCTTCGCATGTATTTTAAGGGGGAATATACATATATCCCCAATAAAACTTCAATATTTACATATTTCCCTAAACCTTGCTTTAATAGCATTGTACACCATGCATTGAAAACTTGTGTTTTGGGGATATATGTAATTTTTAAAGTTTCATTAGGGATATATGTAATTCCCCCTATTTTAAGCATGGATGCAGTTGATATCTTGAAAAAGTTGTGAACAAAAGGAGTATTTTATTTTTACTCTAAAAGTCAATAAAGAATATATAATTCTTTTTTTCTTAATTCACTACTTGATAATGGTAAAACCCAAATAAATTAGTGAAACAATTTGCAATTATGATTTGATTTGTATCTGAATAATGAGAAAGAGGTGTTTTTTTCAATGGAATATGAAGAACAAGAATAATAAATGGCTTAGCGGAAACATGGTTGCTTGAAGAGATGTTTTGGAATCAATGATCAAGGTTTAATTGAATCAAATATGGTGATTAAAACTGATGACGTCAAATAATTTGATATTCTAAGTAACAATTTCCCCTATTTATTGACCATTTTAGCTTAATATTGTCTGTAGTGTTGTCTTATTACTTCATATTTCGTTTCAGGAGTATTAATCGGGTATGAAGCGGTTAATGGACGAAGTTGACCTCAAGACGGACAAAAGAACCTACTACAATAAGACTACGACATAACTACGTGATTATGTTACGCCGTAATTAAATTATGACGTGGAATTATCCACATTCTCAAGACTATGCCATAACTAGTAATAATGTTACGGCGTAATAAAGACTCCGTGGCGATTTTGTGGAAATTATGGATATACGGCGTAGCACCTCAAGTCATCTACGACGTAACATTATTACGGCGTATCTACACTATCCAACTACACCGTAACTAGCTCAACGGATAAGATCAAGTGAATATAACATTAGCTACGGCGTAACTAGTAATAGCGTTACGCCGTAGCTCTCTCCTACCTATAAATACAAGACGATTTTGCACCTATGAAATCATCTCCCATTTCCCAAACCTTTCTAGGGTTTGGGGAGAGCAACCACAGTAGAAGATGACGGAGTTAAGAGTTAGAGATAGAAGCTCTCGTCTACATTAATCATCTTTGTATTCGAGTTTGGATTCTTTTTATTCTTTTCATAATCATTTTATGAATTCTTATTATTAATTCAAGTATCATTCTGTTATTTGCTATCTTTCATTACTTCGTAGAGATATCTTCTTTGTCCATTCATTTATACTAATTTCGGCAGTGCTATAAACTTGTTTGTATCTATTACGCTAGACGTGATTGACTTGATACCTTAGTCTGTTTAGTAGGCTAGAAGAATTGACCATAGGACACTAGCCTGATAGATTGCGAGGAAATGGTTGGGATTACAACTGACCAAATTGGCTTGTGTGAGAATTGACCATAGGACCACCTTATAAGTGGAGGTGCTTAAGAAGTTAGAGAGATCTAAGATCCGAGAGGCTGGATCTCTACCGAATGTGATATATTAGATTTGACACTTACTGACTCGACCGAGTTTCCAATCTCCGCTTACTAGCATGGGGTAGTGCCTGTGGTTCCGGAGACGATATTAGGAAAGATAGACTAGGATGACTTTACCCTATGATTCCTAGTGATATTTATGCCACTTTACGATGTTTATGCATTAACTAGAACTACTTGAGTTATTCTTCTATCATCTTACTTTCCTTCTCTTGATTCGAATATGTGACTTACATGTGTGTTAACTACTCTATTTATCATCTCTATCAATCTTTACCTATTATTATCACATAACATATCTTGATTTCTTTCACAGCGGCTCTTAGAGACGACACTCGGATTTACCTAGGCTTTGCTACATCCGATCGGGTTCTCTGCCCGTTAGTATGTGTTTATGCTTGTATTTCTAAGTTTATAAATTTAAAAAAGGATGAAAATACGCATCAGGTTTTTGGTGCCGCTGCTGGGGAGTAGTTTAGTTAACTGATTTAAGGTATGTTTATGTTTGACCTATTTATGAGACGGATATTCCTGACCAGTGACGACTCAGGTATATAATTCCTTCTCTCGTATTATAATTTCAAAATTTAGTATTTTTCACTAAATATTCTCCAGTTACGGCGTAGCCAGTCATTGAACTACGCTGGAGCCTCTAATATATATATATATATATATATATATATATATATATATATATATATATATATATATATATATATATATATATATATATTTATGAACAACAGTTACGGCGTAGCCTGATAATGAGTGCTCAAACACTCATCATTTTTGGTCAAATCTGAACTGCAAAACATACAAAAACACTCAGAAATGCATCAAAATACTAAAAATATTTCAAAATTGTGTTTATATGTTTTAGATGCAAAACGAGTAAAAACAGATGAAAAACGTACAAAGTTTGCAAAATTGGCAGTTTCAGTCCCTCAACTTTCATAAAATTACAAAATTAGTCCCTGGTCATTCAAAATATGGAAAATTATCACCAAAGGTCCTTTTACAATCATAAGTTGTCATATTTTGTCCTTTGGTGAAAAATTGGAAAAGTTTTGGAAATTTACAGTTTGGTCCCTGGAGTTTCAGATTTTGGCAGAATTGGTCCCTGGTGGGATATTTTTGAAAGGAAAATCATTTTTTGTCCTTGGAAAATCAAAATGTGTCAAAAATAGTCCTTGGAATGAAAGATTGGTGAAATGGCAATTTTAGTCCCCGAGGTTTTGGAAATTTACAAATTTGGTCCCCGGGAAATTTTGAAAAACGAAAATGGCAAAATTGGTTCTTGGTTTGTTGGTGTTTAGCAATTTTGGTCCTTTGAAGCAATATGGGAAAAATACAAAATCAGTCCTCAATGTTTGGGTGTATTACATTTTTGATCCTTGTGTTGTTTCTAATATACTAAACCAAATGGACCCTAAATATTAAATAAACAAACACCACCCTTAAGCCTGATCCAACAAACAAAACCTGATCCACAACACACCCCTTGGCCCAATTACAAAAAAAATAGCCCACCCCCTATTTTATCACTCCCCGTTTTAAATAATAAACCCTCTCCAGTCAAACCTTACCCTTTGACCACCAATACCGCTTCACCCTCTCAAAAAACCACCCCACCATCTCCATTACCAGCATCATGTGATACTGCAAAACCTCCCCCAACCTCATTATCACCCCTATACTCTGCCAACACTCCACCTATCCACTTTCCTCCACAAAACTCCAATTCTTGCCCCCCTTGCCAAGAGCTAGAAGCCAAAACACAAAATACTTTTTCCCGCCCAAAAAAATGATAAACGGCTCAGATTATTTCCACTAATCCAATGGACTCAATCAAAAGTGGGAAAGCAGCTGAGGAGTGAGAAGAACCCTAAAGGTTGAATATAAAAGGAAGAAGTGGGAAGCAGAAAAAGAGTAGTAGATTTTAGTTGTTTAAAATAGATTTTAGTGTAATTTAGTATTAATAATTAGTATAAATCTGTATTTCAGTTTCATCCTCACTTTTGTACTCTTAAAAACTCAGCTGAATGCAATTTAGAATTTTCTTTTATCACATTGCAAAATTTTACCTTTTTGCTTATTAGCTTATATTACTGCTTATTTACTTTTCTTTTATGCTTATTAGTGGTTAAGAGTACCTTGTTTGGTTATCAGGAAGTACAATTGCTTTTGTATAAGGAATAGTATTGCAACAGCCTACTATATCTTTAAGTGCTTATTAACAGTTTGCTTATTATAGTTGCTTATCTAATAATGAATACCACTTTTTAAGTGTTTTTTAATCACTTTCAGTTTCTATGTCCAAGTAGTTTGAGATAAATTGGCCTTTCCTAGTTTAAAATTCCACTTTCTGAATTTAAATGGGTGTTTGGGTTAAGGACTGGATTTGATAAAAAATTTTACTTAATTTTGTAGCTTGGTAGCTTATTTCTATGCTTAATTTTGCTTCCCTAATATCACTCATTGAAAAATCCACACTGATGAGTCAGTGTGGACAAGCTATGCTCACAAGCTCCTTGTGAGCTTCTCTGTGAGAGATAGCTTGAGTTAATTGGCTCTTTGGGAGGTTCTCATAATTGGTTTGTAGGATCAAGGTTAAGTTTGGACCCCAGAGCTTATTTGATAAGCTAAATAGTGTCATGTAGTTGTCCCCCTTGGCCTGCTTGTTTTTTTTTTAAGTTTTTAAATTTAGTTTATTCGCTATTTATAGCTTATTAGTATGTGTCCTTTCATATTCTAGCTTATTTCCTGAGTCCTTAATTGGTTTATAGCTTATTTCCAGTTCTTGTTCAGTTAACAGCTCATTTAATAAGCCATTGAGGCCTGCAACATTACTCCTTGTGGGCTGCTTGTGTTTAAGGTATTTTGGATTTGCTTATTCTAAACATTCAGCCTTTTCAAGTTGTTCTTTTTTGTTATTTTGGCTTATTCCCTGTGCACACAACTTATTTGTAATTTCATTAGCCTTTGGTTCCAGCTTATTAGTTTCCTCATCTTGTTTCTGGCCTGCATACAACTCATCAGAGTACCCATTGAGCAGCCACCTTTGGTCTGTGTCACATGCTCATTTCATCAGCTTCCTCTGAGCTTTTGGATTTTTTTTGAAAGCCCTCTGGCTAAGCTTGTCATTTCTAGTGTCCTTTTTGGCTCCCCAACTTATTAGATAAGCTAAAAGAGGGCCTGCAAGTGACCACTTGGGACTGTTTGGTTTGAAGCAAGTATGGAATTGCTTATTATAGTTTCCTCAGCTTATTCAGTATGTTCCCTTGTGATTATTTGTTCATTTCCAGCTTATCTAATTGAGTATTAGCAGTTTGCACCTTTACTTTTATTTTACAGCTTATCATTAGCTTTTTCAGTTCTAGATTTCTTTTTAGCTTATTATTGTGTCCTGTTGGAATCATAAGCCCACATTTAGCTTATTTTTTAGTTCCACTGAGTTTGCTTTTACAAAAGTTTCATCATTTCAGTAGTATAACAGGTTTGTAAAAGAAAAAATCCAAAAAATCCAAATTTACATTTAGTGATAGCTTCTATTTAATAGAAGTTATTTTTTTCAATTTTCCTTTTGGCTTATTATTAAGTACTTTTGTATTTTCATATTTTTCTTAAGTTCCTGATAGTTTAAAGTATTTTTAGGAATTTTTCTAGATTTTTCTCTTTTCATTTGCTATTTTTAATAATTAATATTAGTTTATTACTAATTAATTAATATTAGATAATTAAATAGTATAAATAGTTTTTATTAAATACCCTTATGTTTTTATATTTTTCCTAGGTTTTAAATGTCATAAAATATTTTTAGAAAAAGTTTTAGGATTTTTACTATTCATTTGCTATTTTTCTTTAATTTAATTAGTTTAATTAGTATTTAAATCTTAATTAATTAATAATAAATAGAGAAAAAGTAGGAAAAATATATTTTTAGTTTTAAAATTATTTTTATATTATTTTAGAATTTTTAGAATTAAATTTTCATTTTTCTAGCTTAATTTCATAATTAGTGTAATTTAAAATTAGTTATTAATTAGTAATTAATTAATAGTAATTAATTAAATAGTGTAAAAATTATTTTTCTTTTTCTAAAAATTTTCTTTTATCATTAGGATTGTAAAAATGTAATTTTCATGTTCGTAGGTATTTTATTTCACTAAAACTCGCGTTTTATTTCGTACGCTAACGTAACTTTAATTCAAACGAACGCGTTTTTAGACTTAGCTCACGTTTTTAGTATATCTGATCATCAGTAAATGTTAATATAGTGTTTCTAAGTTATTTTCATTCCTCATCTCGTAGTGTAATCATTCACAACCCCTTTCTGTCCAAATTTCACCCGATCACAAACCCGTTTTGAATACAATCCACACCTTGTCGGGACATAACGACCCGGGGAAACACTATACTTCCACGGAGATTGACTCCAAACGGTCAACCTAATTGACCAGGTGATGGTCAACAAAGTCAAACAGCCTAGCATGCTTATAGGGTTTTCACCCTAAGTGTGGGGGAGTCCCCCATGCTATGGTTACAAAGAGAGTGAAAATACAAAATGGTGTTTTCCACGCTTAGCTTGTAATGTTGCCCTTTTACGTTCAAAATGTCGGCATAATAGCCGGAACTTTGAATATTGAGGACAATATTCATGCTAAGTGTGTGTGGGGGGGGGGGGGGGGTATTCGCTATTCTAGCGAATTTTATCACATTTTACTATATAATACCCCCGTTTTTAGCCAAAATTTCAAAAATTTTAAAAAATTTTCATTGGTGCTTCAAAATTTTTGTGGTAATCAGTCCGCCTTGTCTAACCGACAAAAAGGATTTGCTAGTCCAGGAGCAAACGGCTCTTGGTAAAGACATCTCAAATCTGTTTATGGCTTGCAATTTGCCCAAAATTGTATGGTTCCTCAACTCCCCAAAAACAAATGAGTTGGCTAGCCCACAAGATTATGGCTTGTGGTAAAGGCCGTGGAAAATCCATAATTGGTAATCAGCTCACCAAGATGTTGACGTTGTCCATCAAGAGCTGGCTAGTCCAGAAGCAAACGGCTCCTGGTAAAGACAAATCAAATCCGTTGACAGCTGGTGGTTTGCTCAAAATCACACGGTTATCAGGTGTGCCACAGTTCTTACACCTGGCTACTCCAGAAGTGATGGCTTTTGGTAAAGAGTTTAAAATCCATCAAGTTTTCAAAACAGTATTGCTAGGGACTAGCAATAGTTTAGTGTGGGGGATTGATGAGTGCTCAAACACTCATCATTTTTGGTCAAATCTGAACTGCAAAATATACAAAAACACTCATAAATGCATCAAAATACTAAAAATATTTCAAAATTGTGTTTTATATGTTTTAGATGCAAAACGAGTAAAAACAGATGAAAAACGTACAAAGTTTGCAAAATTGGCAGTTTCAGTCCCTCAACTTTCATAAAATTACAAAATTAGTTCCTGGTCATTCAAAATATGGAAAATTATCACCAAAGGTCCTTTTACAATCATAAGTTGTCATATTTTGTCTTTTGGTGAAAAATTGGAAAAGTTTTGGAAATTTACAGTTTGGTCCCTGAAGTTTCAGATTTTAGCAGAATTGGTCCCTGGTGGGATATTTTTGAAAGGAAAATCATTTTTTGTCCTTGGAAAATCAAAATGTGTCAAAAATAGTCCTTGGAATGAAAGATTGGTGAAATGGCAATTTTAGTCCCCGAGGTTTGGAAATTTACAAATTTGGTCCCCGGGAAATTTTGAAAAACGAAAATGGCAAAATTGGTTCTTGGTTTGTTGGTGTTTAGCAATTTTGGTCCTTTGAAGCAATATGGGAAAAATACAAAATCAGTCCTCAATGTTTGGGTGTATTACATTTTTGATCCTTGTGTTGTTTCTAATATACTAAACCAAATGGACCCTAAATATTAAATAAACAAACACCACCCTTAAGCCTGATCCAACAAACAAAACCTGATCCACAACACACCCCTTGGCCCAATCATAAAAAAAACAGCCCACCCCCTATTTTATCACTCCCCGTTTTAAATAATAAACCCTCTCCAGTCAAACCTTACCCTTTGACCACCAATACCGCTTCACCCTCTCAAAAAACCACCCCACCATCTCCATTACCAGCATCATGTGATACTACAAAACCTCCCCCAACCTCATTATCACCCCTATACTCTGCCAACACTCCACCTATCCACTTTCCTCCACAAAACTCCAATTCTTCCCGCCCAAAAAAAATGATAAACGGCTCAGATTATTTCCACTAATCCAATGGACTCAATCAAAAGTGGGAAAGCAGCTAAGGAGTGAGAAGAACCCTAAAGGTTGAATATAAAAGGAAGAAGTGGGAAGCAGAAAAAGAGTAGTAGATTTTAGTTGTTTAAAATAGATTTTAGTGTAATTTAGTATTAATAATTAGTATAAATCTGTATTTCAGTTTCATCCTCACTTTTGTACTCTTAAAAACTCAGCTTAATGCAATTTAGAATTTTCTTTTATCACATTGCAAAATTTTACCTTTTTGCTTATTAGCTTATATTACTGCTTATTTACTTTTCTTTTATGCTTATTAGTGGTTAAGAGTACCTTGTTTGGTTATCAGGAAGTACAATTGGTTTTGTATAAGGAATACTATTGCAACAGCCTACTATATCTTTAAGTGCTTATTAACAGTTTGCTTATTACAGTTGCTTATCTAATAATGAATACCACTTTTTAAGTGTTTTTTAATCACTTTCAGTTTCTATGTCCAAGTAGTTTGAGATAAATTGGCCTTTCCTAGTTTAAAATTCCACTTTCTGAATTTAAATGGGTGTTTGGGTTAAGGACTGGATTTGATAAAATTTTTTACTTAAACCTGCTTTGGTTCACTTTCCCAATTTTGATCAGCTCCTATTTGTGGTAATAAGTTAATTTGATCCATGTCTGATGCATTTTCTATGAGTCCTAGGTGTTTGGTGCTAGCATTCTTGATTTCAAAATTGTTCACTAACTCTGTTAATACAAATATCGCCTAAAAACGTTATTTATATTTTACGATCTTTGCTAAGTTTTGTTAATAACAAAGTATGAACTTTAGCTAAAAGTAAATTATCACTTTGAGTGTTTAAGTCTTGTTTAACTAATGTTTACATTTTCTTTTAAACTAAACATTGTTTTTTATTTCTTGAATTAGAAAGTGTCTTGTCATATCATATTTATTTCTTTAAATAGAATTGTCACATCACACTTATGGCAAGTTTTGTCAATATGCATTTATGTGTTTGACTAACTTTGTAGTGACTTGCAAGTTTGGTGTTTGACTAGTGTAATGTGATGTGACATTGTTTGGTTGCTAGGATTTATGAGACAAGACATTGTTTGGTTTAAAGAGTTATTGCATAAACCTACTGCAGACCCGGCGGTACCCTGGGGGTACACGGGCGGAACCCATCTGAGGGTTCCGCCTGATCCGCCAAGCATGCAGTATGGTGTGCTATAAATACCAAGCCATAACTTGATTTTTGGTTTACCCCTTTAGGACATATTTTCATATATTCTCTCAACTAACTCAGTAACCCTTGACTTGTGTGATTCTCTTATGTAGCAAGGAACTCCACAAGATCATTCATGAAGTTGCAAGTCTTGGTAGCTTGGTCATGTATAAGCTTTGGTAGTTTATACTTCATGTGTGTCATATATATAGAAGTAAGTGGTTAGTATTTTAGGCCAGAAAATACATAGAGTGTCGGGAGTGGTTGTACCCTTGGTAAAGAACTCGACATCTAGCTTTGTGTCGGTAAAAGTGTAAGCGACGAGTGGGAGTAGTTGTACCCTTGTAAAAGAATTCGACATCTAGCTTTGTGTCAGTAAAAGTATAAGCGACGTGTAAGGTTTTCTCCGCCGGTGAAAGGAGCTTGTTGATTAGTGTTTATAACTCTCGAGTTGGAAACTCGGGGCGTGGATGTAGGGCAAGGAAAAAGAGTCCTTGTAGCCGAACCACGATAAACTATCGTGTTGTGGTTTGATCGTTTCTTTCTCTATCTTTGCTTATTGCATGTTGTTATTTAGTTAGAATTGTCAACCACATATAAAGCTTTTCAAAGAAGTAAAACAAGTAAAGTTGTCTTTATGTTTTCAAACAAATGTAAAAGCTTTTCAAAGAACTAAATAAGCAAAGTTAGGATCATCATGAGTAAAGCTTTTCAAAGTAAGAAACATGTATAATTAGAATTGATACTCACACTAAAAGCTTTTGAAAGAAACAAACATATAATGATGTGTTTATATTATTGATCAAATCTAAAGTTATTTAAGGATATTTAAGTTCAAAAGGATTTTTAAAAGAGGTAAACTATTCAACCCCCCTTTTAGTTTTCCACAATTGGCATCAGGAGCTACGTTACTCAAGATCTTTAAAATAGAATGTATTTTAAAACTTGGATCGATCCATGGATTTTGAAAATCTCAAAGAAGGGCAACCTATTCAAAACCCACCGCTATTTGAAAAAGAAAACTTACTTGAGTGGAAAAGTAATTTTGAAAAATATGTGAAATCAATTGATCAAGATCTTTGGCATACTAATTCTTTTGGTGATCTCAAACCAAAGAAAACAAGTTTTAGAAAACCAAGATAACTATCTTAAACTTGATAAAAATACTAAAGCTAAAACAATGATTTATAAAGCTTTAGTACCAAATATGAAAGAATGTATTTTTGTCAAATGGCTAATGATATTTGGAAAAATATGTTGAACTTTCATCAAAGAATATGTCAAGTCAAAGATGATCAATTTGATCTTACATATGAATTAGAAGTTTTAGAAAAACTAATTGATAGACACTTAGTAGAAGTTAATACATGTGCTACTAGTTTAAATGTTTTAAATGAAGGTACAAGTGAAGATGAGTACGTGTGTTTTGATGAACCTGCTTGCGTATCTTGGAATGTAATGGAAGTTGATGAAGACAATGATCCGGTAGTTTATTGTCAACTTATTGATACAACAAGCAAGTTGTTAGTTAAGGTGATTACTCGTGTCAAGCTCGTAGTTGTCTTGCTTGCGATTCATGGAATAACTCGGATGAAGAAGAAGTCAATCATCCGGTTTGTGATTCTATACTAGATAAAACATCAAGCAAGGTACACTTTGAAACCAAACTCTTTTGCTTTGATTAATTTATCCTAGAGTTTTCTAAAATAGAAAATGAGTCTAAACATTTGTGCAACATGGACCTAAAAGCTATCTTCAAGAATGAGTCTTCAAAATCTCTTAAGAATATCTTTGAAAAGGAAATCTTATTAGAAGATAAAATGTCTAAAATTAAGAGTAATGTTGAAATTAATCTAGAATGTATATTATGTCTAGATTACAAACATGAGATTAAAATGCTAAATGAGAAAGGAAAAATTATTAGTTAAATTTGATGAAAGCTCAAAATCTCTTGAAAGATTGTTGAAGTGTCAAAGGTTGTTTAAAGATAAAACCGGATTAGGATTTAACTCAAAAGCACCATTAACTGATAAAACAAAGCAAGTAAAATTTTGTCTAACCTAGAAGAGAGATTTAGAGATAATTCTATCTCTATTAGAAACTCATGATAAAAGAATTAAGATTATCATACTCTATGCTTTTATATGATTGTCTAACCTTCTTGGATACATGAGTTATTGAGTTTCAAAGCATGTCATCAAACCAAGTTTTTACGCTTAATGCTTATCTGCTTGATAGCATCTCTATGCAATTTAAAAGGTACGCATTACTTAAACTTGACTTTGGTTATATCTTGTATCTAGCATTATGTGCTCAAATATGTGTTACTTGTAATACTCTAGAGTGTCTACCTGCTGTTTGTAAATAACTAAGATTAGACTCTATGCAATAAGGAATTTAGTCTTTAGTACTAGTAGGAGATATAAGGTGTTTTGGTTATTTAACCATCAAGAGATAAACACGAAAAACTCTTGAGTATGTCTCACTCAACTCTTGCTTACAAGTGAGCTAACTAAGAATTTCCTAAGTGTTAAAATGTCTAACACTTTTGTGATGCTTGCAAAACAAACCTTTGTTAAACAATTTTCTCAAACACCATACTTTGAGTCTTTAATTGTGTCTTTCTTCAATTACTCCTTTATGATAATCTCACATAAAACATACAAGGTAAAATAAATCACATTAGCATATATTAGGATGTGTGAAAGAAAATAAGTTTTCAACATCTAGGATTTACACATCATATGTGACACATAGTCTAATGATGTTGTACCTCTTGGACTTTTTAAAAATAAATAGAGTTCATAGTGTCTTAAGTAAGAAAACCTAAAGAGTCGAGGAGTCGTTAAATATGACATTTAACGAGTGATCTCCTCCTTCTATGATATCATATTTGGTAGATGATATCTTAGTCGAAAGTCCAATGATGGCAAGACAAGCATGGAGTAAAAATACAAAACAACATCTTTTCACCTTGAGTTAAACATTAAATCAAGTAAAATTGACATAAGTTATAAAACTTGATTTATAGGTCATTAGTTGTGTCTAAACAAATTCAACAAAAACAATTTTTGGAATTTAGAATAAAACAAATAGTGAAACGAAGTTGATATTTCAAAGTAATCAAGTGAGTATAGTGTCAATATTTGAAAGACCTCTTGATAATAAAAGCAAGCCACAAAAGCAAGGGATTTTAACTTTAAGACATTCCTAGTTGCTCTCTTGTTTTCAATGGTCAAGTTATTGATGACCTATCAAGAATGAGATTAGTAAATCCGTAGGTAAAACTAAACGTAGAGAAATGTTTGGAAAACTACTTGTTCTCATAACATTTAGATTCAACATTATGTTTAGCTTTTGTCTATGTGCTCGTGTTAACGAAGATCCTTAAACAACTCGTTAGTTGAGCCTAGTTGGATACATCATAAGGTACTACACAACTAGGATTATGGTCTCCCAAAAGAACGGGAATAGAAACCATAGTGTATGCCAAATGGAATTATGTCGGTAATAAGTTGATAAGAAAAGCACAAGTGGTACTTGCACTTTTATACTTACTTACCCAATGATTCTCCAAAACGCGTAAGATTCTCAAATTAGTATCGGATGGAGAAGCACAATCAACAAGCTCCAAGAAAACTCGTGTCAACAACGGAATTTATCTCATCAACATTGGAAGCATCGACTTCGGCAACAATTCAATCCATTATGTTCTTAGTCGACATATTGTGATCCCTCATCATCGCCTTGGTAAAAATGTTCATTGAGGAACATCTTAACTAAGAAAGTCTTATACGTTAACCATTCTATCAACGTTTTCACAAAACCTCTTGAATGAGAAGCATTCATCATCCCTAGGCTTAGTCAAGGACTCATAAGACCTAAAACCTTAGTTTTGAACATTAGGATAAAACCACAAAAATCAAGACAATTCCTTTTGAGTCTTCCCTCCAGATCCCACGGCACCCTCAGACCATACGGGCGGAACCCACATTTTGGTTCCGCCTGGTCCGCCAAAGCCACAGAATGTTTTATTTAAGTTCAAAACCAAACACCTCTTTACTCACAACTCCAACTTACCATCAACCCATAAGATTCACAAAATGAACAAAACCTCAAGCATCTTCCTCATAACCTTTCATCACTCAAACCTCAAACAACCAATGTGAAATGAGAAACCGAGTTATCCTTTGTCCTATCAATATCGAGTCATCCACCATTTCAATATCGAGTTATCCTTTGTCCTATCAATATCGAGTCATCCACCATTTCCATGCCCTCAAAGAAACCAAGAGTCAATATCATCTTCACCAATAACTCCACCTAGTCATCTTCACAAGAAGATTCCACAATGTAACCAAACAAGTGTGTCATCCCCACTATAACCTAACCTATTAAGATTAAACCACCTTTCATGATACATAAACCTATGTTCACCTTTGTGTCGCTCTTTGAAACAAAGGGCAATTGTCATATCCACTCTCGGTCGTCACCCATACTTTACCACCGTTCACCACATTGTTAAAACAAATGAAAAACGTCATTGAAACATCACTTGCATTATAAAACGTGTTTAAGCATCAAAATGAGTCAAGCTAACCGCACCTCCACATTGTTTTCATATAGGCACACACTAGAACATACACATTACAATAGTCGTTTACTTAGACTAAAATGTGAAATTTTGATTTTCTAGGAATCATCATGCCTCCTCGAACTCACTACAACCACAAGGACACCATCAAGTACCTACCAAAACAACCAAAGGTCTTACTCAAACTCAAATCGTTGTTTTCAAAACCTTAGAAAAACGATATGTCCATAAGGGTAGAACCATTGATCCATCCTTCTTAGAAGGTACAAACCTCTACACGGAACTTGCCACAATCAACTTTAAGTGTCTCTTAGAAATCGACGAGCCTATTTGTTCTAGGTTCATTTTAGAATTCTATGCATCCGTCACCCTCTCCAAGGATGAGTATGGTCGCATGTCTATTAACTTTAGGGCTAGTAGTCATCAATACTCCTTCACTCTCGAGGAGTTTGCTCAAATCCTAGGTGTCCCAAACCATGGTACTTACATCTACTCCGACTTGCTCTCTCTCTCAACTCTTGACACACTCTTTGACCGCATTCATCCCTATGATACCCCTCTTGTGTCCAAAGATGAACTTCGTGACCACCTCTTCATTAGGACCACCAACACTAGGAGAACTAGAACCTGAAATGAGGTCATCAAGGACCCATATGGAATGGAACTCAATGAACTCAAGCCCCAAATTCAAGAAATGGAAAGAACTCCTTAGAGCCAATGTCATTAGCACCATAGGAAACCGTGATCACATCAATGTTTGTCTTTACTACAGGCTCTACTCCTTCTCTATTAGGCAACCCTTTAACCTTGCCTACTTCATGACCAAGAGAATGGCCGACATTCCCGTGCAAGGCACAACGGCTAAGCCGTATGGAATGCTCTTGACCCGTCTCTTTGGGTTCATCTATCCAATTCCATCAACTCCTATAGTTCTTCACCTAGACTACTTTATCATTCCACACACATTTGTCCCACTAAGTGATAGGAGAGTCTACAAAGCCCAAGGAAAACATTTTTCCAACTCTAGGCTTTGCCCAACTCTAGGCTCCCACCTCTAGAATACATTTTCCAACTTTCGAATATTCCAAATGAGTCGGCGGAGTTCAAGCAAAGGGGATGTTCAAAAACATCGAGAGATTTCTTGAAATGCTCAAGAAGAAGATTAAACGTCTATGAGAGCGGGTGTGTAGGAGTGTTTGCCACTAGGTGCTATTTGAACGATTTGGTCATTTAAACATTACGTGTTATGTATTTGTGAGTTAGTAGGATATTTGGTACTATTTGGAACCTGTAGGAACTAACAATGATGCAGGAAGACAACATTTGGCATGTTGTCAAATTTTCATGCTTATGATAAATTTCACTAAGTTTAGTGAAAATCGTTAGCCCCCGGTCAAAGTCTTATGATATGAGTCTCTACATGTCTAATTTTTGCATTTCCTAACCAGATATGAATTATATTTTTGGTTTTAGGACTTTTCAAAAATTTTGAAAATCGTCTCGCGGGTTTAAATCGCGTTCTGTCCCATTTTTCAGCTCTGGCGGAACAGGCAGATCCCAAATTTGGGTTCCGCCCGTCCAAAACCTGGGTAACCCAGGTTTGGCCCAACGGACCAGACGGAACCCAAATTTGGGTTCCACCTGTGTATTCCCAGGGTGCCGCCAGTTGCCTGCAGAATTTTTATTTTTCCTTTCAACATTTCAACATCCAAACACCAAAATCCAATCCTTTTAGCTAGAAATCCATTACTTGCAATGTGTTTAGCTTACTAAGGTACTTAGCATTCCTTAGAACTCACCCAAACCCATTTCCCGCCAAAATTCAAAAATAGCCATAACCACCTCAAGTCTCCTTCCCACATAAAGGAAGGATCCCTTTTAAAGGCTCCTTGAAATCCCTGAGACTTTTCCATCAAACAAATTCACCAAAACCACCAAGCATTTAGTGCAAAACTTGTCTTCATACTTCACCATTTTCATTGGATTGACTTCCATGACTTGACAACCCACAATTAAGTTTTCCAAATCATTAGGAACCACCATTTTTGTATGAACTAACATCAAATCCAAACACTCCTTACCACAAACCTTCATCACTATAAATTAAGATTTCCTTAACCTCACTACCTCAACACCATCCTCAACACATTTCAATACCAATGTGATCACTATTCAAGATTTGCTTAATCTTGCTACTTCAACACTTACACCAATGGAACTTTTCCATACACCACCAACATCACCACATCCATTATTGGAAACTTTTGAAAACCTATCACCTAAACCATCAAGCCCTCCATCATTGTCACCTTTTAACACCATTGCTCAAATGGAAACCCATCAACAACCAATATTTCAACCAAACGAGTCATTGGATGATGCACCTCATCCACCGTCATTGCTTGAGAGTTTGGCCTACCTTTATGCTAAATCCTCAATTTTTCCAAATGATCAAGGTCATACACACCTACAATCATTTGTGTTTCACCCCATTCACAAAAACCTTCATGGTAACCATTTACAAATAACCAAGCCTACACCATTTTGTTCAAACAACAACCACCACAACAACAATAACTACCACCACCTCAAGAACCTTCCCAAAACTTTGAATCTCTATTTTCTTCGTATAAGAAAATAAAAGCATCTCAATGTTCTTCCACCAAGACCAACAACAACCACCACCTTTCACAAATGAATAACCAAGGTCATTGCTTAACCAAAATGAGTCTTTCGACCACAACCAACCACCACAACAAGAGTATCATCACCCAAAACCATTGTTGTTTCACCCTATCCAATAAAATGAGGTTTATCCTAAACCACATTGTGGAACGTCTCAAGTTTAGAGTCTCCAAAATGAAACAAAACCGTTTCTTTTGGAAAATATTTCCCATTTAAACCAACAAACCAAAACCCGTGTCACCCTCTCAACCTTCAAACTAAAGCCCGCTACAACCACAACCCACATTTTCTTCCTTAAACAACCTTAGCCTTGTTTTTGGAAAATGTTTCTCACAAAGGAAAATGATGATTTCCTTATAGCTTTTTATGGTCGTAGCTTATTTGTAGCTTTTTCTTTATTTCTAGAGGTAGGATAGTGTGACCAAAATTTCTTGTCTTTGACTTTTTAAGAAGTCTAAATTTTACATGAAATGAAGTTCATTACACTACAAGGTTTTCTTTGTTTGTTGACCATTTTAGGTATGATATGTGAACTACACCTTTATATGGTACCATACATAAATCTTGTGTTTTAGAAACTAACTTTTTTTGTAGGTTCATTATCCATGTCTTCCTTCCTTGAAACTCCATTTAGGGGAGTAACATTCAAGGGGGAGCATGAGTCTTGCTTTATTCCGCTTCACAACTCTTAGTTGTGTTTTTAAACATGAAATGCTTTCATGACTTATCTTGTGCGGAAACTAACTTTTCTTTTGTAGGTTCAAAATCCATGTCTCCTCTCTTGGCACTCCATTTAGGGGGGGTATCAACCAAGGGGGAGCATGCCTTTATAATTCCGCTTCGCTACTCTTCTTTTTGTTTCGACAAAAAGGGGGAGAATTTATATGAAACTTGCTCTATTATTTTAAACTTCCGCGTAGCTAACTCTTTGCAAAAACAAGTTTCATTACTAACTTTATAAGACTTAACACTAAATCTTATGACTTACTTTTAAATAAAGTTTATGTTTTGCCATCAACAAAAAGGGGGAGATTGTTAATACAAATATCGCCTAAAAACGTTATTTATATTTTACGATCTTTGCTAAGTTTTGTTAATAACAAAGTATGAACTTTAGCTAAAAGTAAATTATCACTTTGAGTGTTTAAGTCTTGTTTAACTAATGTTTACATTTTCTTTTAAACTAAACATTGTTTTTTATTTCTTGAATTAGAAAGTGTCTTGTCATATCATATTTATTTCTTTAAATAGAATTGTCACATCACACTTATGGCAAGTTTTGTCAATATGCATTTATGTGTTTGACTAACTTTGTAGTGACTTGCAAGTTTGGTGTTTGACTAGTGTAATGTGATGTGACATTGTTTGGTTGCTAGGATTTATGAGACAAGACATTGTTTGGTTTGAAGAGTTATTGCATAAACCTACTGCAGACCCGGCGGTACCCTGGGGGTACACGGGCGGAACCCATCTGAGGGTTCCGCCTGATCCGCCAAGCATGCAGTATGGTGTGCTATAAATACCAAGCCATAACTTGATTTTTGGTTTACCCCTTTAGGACATATTTTCATATATTCTCTCAACTAACTCAGTAACCCTTGACTTGTGTGATTCTCTTATGTAGCAAGGAACTCCACAAGATCATTCATGAAGTTGCAAGTCTTGGTAGCTTGGTCATGTATAAGCTTTGGTAGTTTATACTTCATGTGTGTCATATATATAGAAGTAAGTGGTTAGTATTTTAGGCCTGAAAATACATAGAGTGTCGGGAGTGGTTGTACCCTTGGTAAAGAACTCGACATCTAGCTTTGTGTCGGTAAAAGTGTAAGCGACGAGTGGGAGTGGTTGTACCCTTGTAAAAGAACTCGACATCTAGCTTTGTGTCGGTAAAAGTGTAAGCGACGTGTAAGGTTTTCTCCGCCGGTGAAAGGAGCTTGTTGATTAGTGTTTATAACTCTCGAGTTGGAAACTCGGGGCGTGGATGTAGGGCAAGGAAAAAGAGTCCTTGTAGCCGAACTACGATAAACTATCGTGTTGTGGTTTGATCGTTTCTTTCTCTATCTTTGCTTATTGCATGTTGTTATTTAGTTAGAATTGTCAACCACATATAAAGCTTTTCAAAGAAGTAAAACAAGTAAAGTTGTCTTTATGTTTTCAAACAAATGTAAAAGCTTTTCAAAGAACTAAATAAGCAAAGTTAGGATCATCATGAGTAAAGCTTTTCAAAGTAAGAAACATGTATAATTAGAATTGATACTCACACTAAAAGCTTTTGAAAGAAACAAACATATATTGATGTGTTTATATTATTGATCAAATCTAAAGTTATTTAAGGATATTTAAGTTCAAAAGGATTTTTAAAAGAGGTAAACTATTCAACCCCCCTTCTAGTTTTCCACAAACTCCATTAGCTTATTAGGACTGAATCCTTGAAATTACTAATGTATTGTTGATTTTGCATCTGTTATGACAAGTGTTTGAGTTTTCAGGCTTAACTTGGGTTTAGTGTAGGTTTTGGTAGCATTTGAGGCAAGTGGTGTGACAGTCAACTGTCCTTACCTTCTGTTTTTTATTAACATTCTAGTAAGCTAAAGTAGTTGATAGATCATATAATCCATTTTAACTTGCAGTTAGTAGTCTAGTTTTCACCTAGGTTAGCTTGCCTTTTACTTAGGAGTGCCTTGTTAGCTCATGCAATGCAACTTTTTCTCTTGAACCCACTGCTACATCAGTTAACATAATCCAATAGCTCCCCTTTGATTCCAAAATTAGGGATGTTAGAGTAGAATTAAGGACTTGACTTTAGGTTTTACTTACAGTTCATAGTTTGGATTTTATAGATTTCAACTTGTCTTTGATTTTGAACCCTGGGTATGGCTTATTCTTGTGTTGCAAAAAGCTTCCATCAGACCTGCAGCTTGCATCTCCCATCATCCCACATATTAGCTTCCATAAAAAGCTCAATACAAGCCCAAGATAATTAGTATTTGCTTTTACTTGTTCCTTACCAGTTAGTGTTTAGTTTTTCTGTAGCTTTTAGTCCTGATATTGTTGGTTTCCCAGCTTATTTATAAGCCAAAGTAGCCCCTTAGGACTGCCCTGCATCAGGGAAACAGTGGTGATCAACCACTTTCACTAGTCCCTCATATGTTCATCAGTGCACTCTAGCATATGTTTTTTTTTGGTATTTTGATAAGTCCACAGTCCCAGCTCATTGTTCCAATGCTTATTTGTAGCTTGGTAGCTTATTTCTATGCTTAATTTTGCTTCCCTAATATCACTCATTGAAAAATCCACACTGATGAGTCAGTGTGGACAAGCTATACTCACAAGCTCCTTGTGAGCTTCTCTGTGAGAGATAGCTTGAGTTAATTGGCTCTTTGGGAGGTTCTCATAATTGGTTTGTAGGATCAAGGTTAAGTTTGGACCCCAGAGCTTATTTGATAAGCTAAATAGTGTCATGTAGTTGTCCCCCTTGGCTTGCTTGTTTTTTTTTTAAGTTTTTGAATTTAGTTTATTCGCTATTTATAGCTTATTAGTATGTGTCCTTTCATATTCTAGCTTATTTCCTGAGTCCTTAATTGGTTTATAGCTTATTTCCAGTTCTTGTTCAGTTAACAGCTCATTTAATAAGCCATTGAGGCCTGCAACATTACTCCTTGTGGGCTGCTTGTGTTTAAGGTATTTTGGATTTGCTTATTCTAAACATTCAGCCTTTTCAAGTTGTTCTTTTTTGTTATTTTGGCTTATTTCCTGTGCACCCAACTTATTTGTAATTTCATTAGCCTTTGGTTCCAGCTTATTAGTTTCCTCATCTTGTTTCTGGCCTGCATACAACTCATCAGAGTACCCATTGAGCAGCCACCTTTGGTCTGTGTCACATGCTCATTTCATCAGCTTCCTCTGAGCTTTTGGATTTTTTTTGAAAGCCCTCTGGCTAAGCTTGTCATTTCCAGTGTCCTTTTTGGCTCCCCAGCTTATTAGATAAGCTAAAAGAGGGCCTGCAAGTGACCACTTGGGACTGTTTGGTTTGAAGCAAGTATGGAATTGCTTATTATAGTTTCCTCAGCTTATTCAGTATGTTCCCTTGTGATTATTTGTTCATTTCCAGCTTATCTAATTGAGTATTAGCAGTTTGCACCTTTACTTTTATTTTACAGCTTATCATTAGCTTTTTCAGTTCTAGATTTCTTTTTAGCTTATTATTGTGTCCTGTTGGAATCATAAGCCCACATTTAGCTTATTTTTTAGTTCCACTGAGTTTGCTTTTACAAAAGTTTCATCATTTCAGTAGTATAACAGGTTTGTAAAAGAAAAAATCCAAAAAATCCAAATTTACATTTAGTGATAGCTTCTATTTAATAGAAGTTATCTTTTTCAATTTTCCTTTTAGCTTATTATTAAGTACTTTTGTATTTTCATATTTTTCTTAAGTTCCTGATAGTTTAAAGTATTTTTAGGAATTTTTCTAGATTTTTCTCTTTTCATTTGCTATTTTTAATAATTAATATTAGTTTATTACTAATTAATTAATATTAGATAATTAAATAGTATAAATAGTTTTTATTAAATACCCTTATGTTTTTATATTTTTCCTAGGTTTTAAATGTCATAAAATATTTTTAGAAAAAGTTTTAGGACTTTTACTATTCATTTGCTATTTTTCTTTAATTTAATTAGTTTAATTAGTATTTAAATCTTAATTAATTAATAATAAATAGAGAAAAAGTAGGAAAAATATATTTTTAGTTTTAAAATTATTTTTATATTATTTTAGAATTTTTAGAATTAAATTTTCATTTTTCTAGCTTAATTTCATAATTAGTGTAATTTAAAATTAGTTATTAATTAGTAATTAATTAATAGTAATTAATTAAATAGTGTAAAAATTATTTTTCTTTTTCTAAAAATTTTCTTTTATCATTAGGATTGTAAAAATGTAATTTTCATGTTCGTAGGTATTTTATTTCACTAAAACTCGCGTTTTATTTCGTACGCTAACGTAACTTTAATTCAAACGAACTCGTTTTTAGACTTAGCTCACGTTTTTAGTATATCTGATCATCAGTAAATGTTAATATAGTGTTTCTAAGTTATTTTAATTCCTCATCTCGTAGTGTAATCATTCACAACCCCTTTCTGTCCAAATTTCACCCGATCACAAACCCGTTTTGAATACAATCCACACCTCGTCGGGACATAACGACCCGGGGAAACACTATACTTCCACGGAGATTGACTCTAGGCTGTTTGACTTTGTTGACCATCACCTGGTCAATTAGGTTGATCGTTTGGAGTCAATCACCTGATATTATACGCCGTAACATATTAACCCATCTACGCCATAGTTCGGCCCAATATGATAAATAAACCCTAAGACGGCTTATATAGACGTCTTTATCATTAATATTTTATTATAGTGGCACAGTAAATTTTTATTACCACCACTAAATCAAACCTTCTTTGTTTCCCTACATCCTATGGCAGGTTAATAATTCTTGACTCTCTTATTTGCAGATTTCTCACATTTTGACTTGGGAAATCTTAATACATCTTAAGCTTTTTAAATTGATTGCTTTTTATCAATATTTTAATCTTATAATTAGGGTCTGGTGTTATGCGATAATCATAGTTACGGCGTAACATAGTTATGGAACTACGCCGTAGCTGGATGATAATTATTACTGATTGTTTGCTTATCTTTTCAAACAATCACTTGGGTAATTCTGATCAGTATATGAGGGTGGCTGATCCTCCTCTTGAAACATTTGAAGTTCTTGACGATATTTTCGACAAGAAACCCTTTTGCTTAAGATATGAAAAAGAAGATGACTCTTGCATTCACAATGACTCTTCTGATGAGGACAGTGATTATGATGAAGCAACTAAGGAATATTTGACTAGTGATGTGGGCCCATTTAAGGTTACTGGGATTATTCATTGTTGCACACCAATGGGAGTAATTAAAAACAATGCAAGGCTTATTATTCTAACCTGCAATCATCTTATCAATACATGTAATGGCGGTGGAAGGAACAAAGTGGACAAATTAACTATGGAAGCACGAGTATGGTGGTGTTTCAGAAACTCCAAGAAAGTTAAAGATGATTGGTTAACTTATTACCTTTCCGGATCGTACGCTTATGAAAAGGTGGAATGGACAGTCCTCTTATGTAAACCCGCTATGATGAGACACGATGGTACTACCCAAGCTTGGCCTACATGTGACCCCTTTCAAAAAGAATGTAATGGTGGTAAGTCCCCGGAGGCTATTCTTGCCAAACGCCATGAATGGGCATGTTTTAATGCATACAAAAGAGCTCAAGTCGACTATCATGGGATATCATTTAAAGATTGGGTTAAAGTTAAGTTTGGGTATGTTCAACTTAACAAGCAAATTGAAGTTCAATGCCGCAATGAATGGGCGGAAGTGCACTTTTCTCATATGGAGAACCCTTGTTTAAATCCTAAGATAGAACCGGCATTTTGGGGGAATTCTTCCACTTGTGGAAACAATGGTTCAAGCATAATGGCTCAACAACCTACACAATAAACCATGGGGATGAGTCTAACTTAAAGACTCGTTAATAAATAAAAGTGCTCTTATAGGAGACAACCCGTATTATCCTTTTCTTTGTTTTTGTTGGTTTTATATTTTTTTTCAGGAATTGGAGCATGGAGGATTGAGGAAATCGGTTTACTGCAGAAATTGATGCTCTCGGCTCATGAGTAACGATGTAGCTCAGTCTTATGACTACGCCGTAACCACCCTCCTGTATCTGATGACTCCAGGTTTTAACTAACTACGGCGTAACACTTGTCCTTAGTTACGCCGTAGCATTTTTCTGTGAAAAATTCCTAAAAATATTTTCAAACATACCAAACTTGTATTAGTAAATAAATGAACTTTGTAGGTATGTTCCCTGTAAACCCTCACGAGACTACACTCGTCCACTTGGGACACCAAGTGGTTTAAAAGGCTTGTTTCATTCGCTAAATGCAACCGTGATTCCTACGAAAGTGATTTAGGATTTTCTTGTTTTTATAGATTTATGCTTGTGGTAGCATCGTAATTTCAGGGATTTGAAGTTTGCTCATGGAGGCTAGTCGAAGGCACGAAGATTTCTCGTGATCCTTCTTTCATTTATGGAGCAAATTTCAAGGAAGTTCTCGCTCTAATTCTACCTTCTCTTCACATTTACTTAATTTTTAGTACAAAAGGGACTTTGTACATTTCAAGTGGGGGGACGGGAGTAGAATTATCTTGAACTTTATTTTGTCCTCATTTTTCTAGTTTATTTTGAAATTTTTTGCCATTTTTAAAACTTTTGACATGTTTTTCTTAACCGAACTAGAATAGACCTTAGCCGAGCACATTTAACCCTTGAATTCCCATGGTGAGATTTTGCCTATCCATTTCCATTGAATTACCCCAAATCTACCTAAATATTGAGTGTGCCGGTAGTTTATAGACTTTAGAACTTGGCTTTTGCATCATTTCGAGACCATAGACGAGTAATGTGCTAGACACATTTGGAAGGAACAATTTTAGAAGGCAACGTTTTAGGATTATCACCCAAATAGCCTTATATGTGTGTGTTTATCGATTAGTCACCTCGACTTCTCGACCCCCGTGTAAACTCTTTTGTTGCACTCATCTTTAGTGCAAGATACCCCTAGTACAACCTCATGAGCCTTTCCTTTCATTTCTTACCCTTATAAATATTGTTTCAATACACCATTACACCTTAGCCTACCTTATAGTCTTAGTTTATAATTGGGAAGTCATTGTTTGCCCAAGTTCAAGGTCTAAGTAGAAGAATTCGGGAATCACGCCTACGTCGAAGACAAATTATTAAAGATCATTTGAAGACCCCCCAAATCATCATGTATTGTTCATCTCAAGTGGGGGGATGTACATATTGTTTGTATTCAAGTAAAAAAATATATATGAATTTATAGTTGAATAAATGGTGCACCATTGTATAAGCACCATGATTATGAGCTCATCAAGAATTAGTATCGAAGAGGCCATTCGGTCACATATGAAGATATGAGTTGGTGATCATTTCTACACCAACATGAAGACCAAGATATGTGCCCTTAATGACGTCCTCTAATGGCATATGTACTTGCTATGATCCAGTTCCAGCGTTTCGAAGCTTAGACCTTGGGCGAACGGTAAATGGTGATGACTTAGTTGTAGGTTTAGACTATTTGCTTGTTATTTTTATTTTTACTCCCATTTTGTGAAATCCCATGTCTATTCCTACCTTTTAGTCATGAATCATGCTTAGGTGATGGATTTGAGCAGGCATTGGTGTCTTGCCCGGCGTTACGGTCATGTATCGATGTTCTTTGTCGCTTTCGACGTAGTATGTTAGTAACGACACTACACCCTTAACCATATATGTTCACCCAATGTTGCCTTCAAGAGTTGTTTTGACATTAGCTCTAGTGGTGGAGTTTTATGTAACTGCCAAGCCTATGATAGCATACATACTATGCCTGAGCAATGAGTGATCACCCCGAAAATTGACACTTAAAATATATAAAGAGAGAGTGTTGTCCCCTTTTCATGAGGTGTTCGGCTTTGAGAAATTCTAGCATAGGATATTTTTAAATTCATATTTCCCTAGTAATAATGGGGGATATCTTTTTGAGAATACTTCTAATAAGATCTACTTGAGGGCAAGTATAGTTCAAGTGGGGGGATATTTGATGACGTCAAATAATCTGATATTCTAAGTATCAATTTCCCCTATTTATTGACCATTTTAGCTTAATATTGTCTGTAGTGTTGTCTTATTACTTCGTATTTCGTTTCAGGACTATTAATCGGGTATGAAGCGGTTAATGGACGAAGTTGACATCAAGATAGACAAAAGCACCTACTACAATAAGACTGCGGCGTAACTACGTGATTATTATGACGTGGAATTATCCACATTCTCAAGACTATGCCCGTAATGAAGACTCTGTGGCAATTTTGTGGAAATTATGGAGACTACGGCGTAGCACCTCAAGTCATCTATGGCGTACCATTATTACGGCGTATCTACACTATCCAACTACGACGTAACTAGCTCAACGGATAAGATGAAGTGAAGAAAACATTAGCTACGACGTCACTAGTAATAGCGTTACGCCGTAGCTCTCTCCTGCCTATAAATACAAGACGATTTTGCCCTTTGAAATCATCTCCCCTTTCCCAAACCATTCTAGGGTTTGGGGAGAGCAACCACAGCAGAAGATGACAGAGTTAGGAGTTAGAGATAGAAGCTCTCGTCTACATTAATCATCTTTGTATTCGAGTTTGGATTCTTTTTATTCTTTTCATAATCATTTGATGGATTCTTATTATTAATTCAAGTATCATTCTGTTATTTGCTATCTTTCATTACTTCGTAGAGATATCTTCTTTGTCCATTCATTTATACTAGTTTCGGTAGTGCTATAAACTTGTTTGTATCTATTACGCTAGACGTGATTGACTTAATACCTTAGTCCGTTTAGTAGGCTAGAAGAATTGACCATAGGACACTAGCTTTATAGATTGCGAGGAAATGGTTGGTATGACAACTGAACAGATTGCCTTGTGTGAGAATTGACCATAGGACCACCTTACAAGTGGAGGTGCTTAAGAAGTTAGAGAGATCTAAGATCCGAGAGGCCGGATCTCTACCGAATGTGATCTATTAGATTTGGCACTTAATGACTCGACCAAGTATCTAATCTCCGCTTACTAACATGGGGTAGTGCCTGTGGTTCTGGAGACGATATTAGGAAAGATAGACTACGATGACTTTACCCTACGATTCCTAGTGATATTTATGCCACTGTACGATGTTTATGCATTAACTAGAACTGCTTAAGTTATTCTTCTATGCTCTTACTTTACTTCTCTTGATTCGAATCTATGACTTACATCTGTGTTAACTACTCTATTTATCATCTCTATCAATCTTTACCTATTATTATCACATAACATATCTTGATTTCTTTCAGAGCAGCTCTTAGGGACGACACTCGGATTTACCTAGGTTTTGCTACATGCGATCGGGTTCTCTGCCCGTTAGTATGTGTTTATCCTTGTATTTCTAAGTTTATAAATTTAAAACAGGATGAAAATACGCATAAAAAACTCTCGGTTTTTTCATATATAAACAATACATCGCAGCCAATGAAATAGAATCTCGAGGCTAATGAATGAGCACTACTCATCTTCATAAGTTGATACTCGACCATTTTTCTAAAATTTATTGAACATAATAACGTTTGGATATGCTCACCCCTGTTGTTAATAATAGCATGTCCACACAACCTGAAGCCTGAGTCCCGCAAGTCGAGATTGATAAAGCGGTTAAGAATTTGGGTGCTTATAAAGCTCCAACGAAGATGGATTTCCAGGCATGTTTCTTTTTAAAAATATTGGGACATTGTTGGTGATATGGTTAGTAAGGCTATACAACAATTTTTGATCATGGTATCATGCCGCAATCTTTTAATAAAACACTAGTAGTCTTACTCCTAAAGGTCCCTTCTCCAAAGACTATTGGTCAATTCAGTCCGATTAGTCTTTGTAACTTTGTGTATCGAGTTATATCAAAAGTAATGATGAATTGTTTGAAACCATTTATGCATTGTATCTTTTCTCTGCAATAATATGCATTTATCCCAGGTAGGCTCATTCAAGATTACATGATTGCTGTTAATGACGCATTTCATTATATATGCAATAAGAAGAAAGAGGATCACAAGGTTATGGCTTAAATCTTGACTTTAATAAAGCTTTTGATAGAGTTGAATGAAATTTTTTAATGGTAACGTGTCGCAAATTGGGCTTTAGAGATCAATGGTGTAGTTGGGTTTTAGCGTGTATATCATCTTATGAAATGGATTATATGATTAAATGGGGAATCTATTGGTACGATCAAGCCCTCCAGAGGTATCCGTCAAGGAGATCCCATGTCACCATACTTGTTTATCATCGTCGCCGATGTTTTATCTCAAATGATAAACAATGTCATGCATCGATATTTTCTTACAGGTATAAAGATGGTTAGAAATTGTCCCGTTATATCTCATATTTCTTTCGCTAACGACTCTTTATTCTTCCTGAAAGCAAAGACTACTAAGTGTGATTTTTTTTATCGAGCTTATTAATCGCTATTGTGTTGGATGTGGTTGGCGTTTAAACTTTACCAAGTCTCAATTGATGTTTTCTCCTAACACTCCACCTGATGTGCAAAAAGAATTTTATGATCGTCTTAGTGTTAATTTAATGAGACGACACTCACGTTATCTTGGTCTGCCATCTGTCCATTGTTAACTTTAGAAGTGGTGATCTTATTGTGTATTTGAACTTGTTTAGTATATATTAGAATACACTATTTGTAAGCCTATGAAGGCCGGCCCATGAGGCCCATTATAATAGAGTGATTTTTGTGTCAAAAACAAGATCAAAATAGTGTTTTTATTTAGGGTGAAGTTTGAATATACGTAACAAACTTTCTCAAATTTACCAATATACGTAATATACTTATTTTATTCTCAACAAACGTAATATACTTTTAAATACTTACCAATGTATGTAATATTGTCATACTACCACTTATAAAAGTTACAGTTTTGATCCTTGTTGCTTGCGTTGACTTACACCGTTAGTCTCTGACATTTTTTCGCTTAAAAAAGTTACAGGAATGGTCCCTTGACTTTTGCGTTGACTTTTACCGTTAGTCCATTGACATTTTTCACCTAATATATGTATATTTTGTCCGTTTGTATATGTTTTTGTCAGTTTTTATACGTTCTCATCTGTTTTTATATACTTTCATCCGTTTTTCTTACGTTTTTTTTCCATCTTTATACGTTTTTGTCCATTTTGTTCGTTTTTATACTTTTTATCTGTTTTTATGCGTTTTTGTCCGTTTTTATCCATTTTCATCCATTCTTATACGTTTCCATTCAGTTTTATAAGTTTTTATCTGATTTCATCCATTTTTATGCATTTTTATATGTTTTTATCCGTTTTCATCAATATTTTATACGTTTACATTTACTTTTATACTTTTTTTATCCGTTTTTATATCTTTTATGCATTTTTGGCCATTTTTATAGGTTTTTGTCCGTTTTCCTACGTTTTCATCCGTTTTATCCGTTTTCATCCGTTTCTATACGTTTTCGTCTGTTTTTATACGCTTTCGTACGTTTTTATTCGTCCTTATGTATTTTGTCCGTTTTTATAAGGTTTTATCCGCTTTTATATGTTTTTATTCGTTTTTATACACTTTCTTCCATTTTTATTATATTTTTATCCGTCTTTATACGTTTTTGTCCAATTTTATACGTTTTCATCCACGTTTGTATATATAAAAACAGAAAAAAATATATAAAAACAGATAAAAACGCAAGAAAACATATAAAAATAGATAATAATGTATGAAAACATAAGAAAAACGGACATTAATGTATCAAAATGGAAAACGTATAAAAACGGACGAACATGTATAAAATGGACTAAAACGTATAAAAACAGACGAAAGCGTATAAAAACGCATAAAAATGGATAAAACAGATAAAAATGTATGAAAACGTATAAAAACGGATGAAAACTTATAAAAACGGACTGAAACATTTGAAAATATTACGTATATTGGTAAGTATTTAAAAGTGTAAGTATGTTGAGAATAAAATAAGCATGTTAAGTATATTGGTAAATTTTAGAAAGTTTGTTACGTATATTCGGCCTTCACCTTTTTATTTATATTGTAGCGTCTAAAAACTAAATCGAGAACAATCTTGATCAAAACCCTAGATTTTGTGGTTAAGAACCTAAAATTTGTTATTTTTATGAAGTCTTAGGTTATTTGGTTAAGGTTTAGTAGGACAAAAAAGAATCAAAAACACTAAATTTGAAATTTTAGACGATCTTTGATAAAAACTAGAAACGTGTGTTTTTAAGATCAAAATCAAGATATATGGTTAAAGTTTAAAGTTTGTGTTTTTTAATGAAGTATTAGCACTTATAGTAAATATCTATTGCAATAAAAACGGATTAGAAACACAAAATTTGGTAGAAAGGTACGGAATAGTGATATTTCTTTGTAGATTCAAATTTCAAATTTATTCTGTACAGTTGATATTTCTAGCTACATTCCTAGAATTTAGGATAAAATATATTGGTATTCGGTTAAGGAAAGTATACAGTAGTAATTTTACTCAGTATTAGAATGTATAGTCTTCAGTAGTTGAAAGTATTCTGTAATTATTTTTTGAGAAAAAGTATTTGGTAGATATTTTCTTTGGTAAGACAAAAGTACTCGGTAGATTGAATTTTTCGGTAGGATAGAGAGTTTTTTGGTACAATCACACGTCATCAAATCGAGAACTTTGGCATCTCCACTAACGTCCTACGTGGCACTGAAAACCATCAAACCGAGAATTTTACAATTTCACCGAGAACTTTGGATAACAAAATCGAGAACTTTCATTTCAAAGGAATAGGAAAATTTCATTGAATAGGGAACCGAAAACTTTCATTGGTACTTGACAAGAACAAGAACCTAGAACCTTCAAGGTAGTGAACCGAGAACTTTCATCTTTCACCTAAAACTCTCTATACCAACCAAGATATTTCACATATAACCAAAATCACTTCACCATTAATGACCGGGTATTATATGATTATGAAGCTGTTGACCGAGAAAGAAAGAGAAGCTGGGGAACTAGAAGTAGAGTGTATGATTTCATTGCATCAACTGATAAGGACGAAACAAATTAAAAGAGTACTTGCAAGCTACCATTTTTATCATGGCATATATTCGGGAGGATAAAAAACGATGCTACATATAATTACAAAAGGTGTCAAGTATAATACATTTTCGTGCTATTAGCCCAAGTAAATATATATATATATATATATATATATATATATATATATATATATATATATATATATATATATATATATATATATATATATATACATTTTCGTGCTATGGCCAAATGTACCCAAACCTCATGGCAAAGCGAGGATGCTTGCTAGTTAAGCAGTATTCCATTGACCATGCAAATTTCATCGATTCTGAGACACAAAAGTCAATTCGGCATTTTTGGATGATGGTATCCACAAACTTTCATTCCTACTAGTGATGACATCATCGTTTTGCAGCTTACATCCGGCTTGAATTTTGAACACTTCTTCACACGTTTCCCTTCAGCAACGATATCTCCGCCTTTATCGATGACTTGACGTGAATGCTTCAGCTAATTCATTAATCTCGTCCTCATCAAAACTGAATGCAACAATTCAAGTACAAACCGGGGGTTGATCATCAAGATGTAGTAGACGAGAAATGGATGTTCGTACACATAGCAAATCAAGAATACGAGAGGTACCAAAGCCAAGAAAAGCCCACCAATCATAAATAAACCACGGAAATTATGAAGGGTTAGAATTGTTAGGTTCGCTTCTTGAGAGTCTTTGGGCATAAAAGATGAATCTTTCCTGAACCATTTCTTTTCCAATTTCAATATCTCACCGTCCTCTCTTAGTTTTGCAATTTCCCTTGATATATCGGGCACCAGCGGTGATCCTTTTGGGAAAGCCTGTAATACAAATATCTTAATTGTCATGTTTTGCAGATATGTCACTCGATAAGTAGCTTTATATGTTAAAATGGGTCATGTGAAATGGTGCTTTTAACTTTGGATATGTGTTTTGTATTTGCAGTTGGTCTCACAGACATTGTGATTATTCAAGTGATTAATACATTAAATTGACTAAGAATTTCATTGTTTTGAAAAAAAGTAACTAATTCTTTTGAGATGAGACTAAAAGTTTCTGGAATCAGTTTAAAGGATGGGGTAACTACGTAAAATTATTCTACCATTTGATCAAGATCCAAGTTATAAAACACCCATATATATATATATATATATATATATATATATATATATATATATATATATATATATATATATAGAATCCGGATCGATTGAGAAGGTTTTTATTTTGAGAAGATTGAGAAGGTTTTCAAAAACGATAGATTTTTAACTTTGATTCATGTTTTTCAAACGTAAAACTCATTCTAATGTGATTAAAATTCAAAATGTGTAAAAAAAATTTTGAATCAATGTTAAAAATATCTCGATTTTGCGATATATGTAGAATACTGAATCATCTGTACAAATTTAATGAATCATCATCATAACTCGATTTTAATAATAATTTGTGAATCAAATTTGTGATTTATAGATTTGATTCACCATAAAATAATGTTTACTTGTGAATCAAATAAAAAACATGATTCAATTTGCTCAAACGAAGATTTCTCAATCTTCTTAAAATAAAAACCTTCTCAATGGAACCGGATCCTATATATATATATATATATATATATATATATATATATATATATATATATATATATATATATATATATATATATATATATATATATATATATATATATTTTCAGAACCCTGTTAAGTGCGGGAACTGCGAGAACTCCAATTTTGCATTAGAAAACATGCATGTTCATATAAAACATGTATATTTTCTTACATACACCTTAATACACATACATGCATAATATACATGTTCATATAAAAACATGTTAAGTGCAATAGATCAATGCAAAATGGTTTTATTTTTAGAACCCTGTTAAGTGCGAGAACTGCGAGAACTCCAATTATGCATTAGAAAACATGCATGTTCATATAAAACAAGTATGTTTTCTTACATACACCTTAATACGCAGGCATGTGTATTAAGGTGTATGTAAGAAAACATACATGTTTTATATGAACATGCATGTTTTCTAATGCAAAATTGGAGTTCTCGCAGTTCCCGCACTTAACAGGGTTCTGAAAATAAAGCCCCCATATATATATATATATATATATATATATATATATATATATATATATATATATATATATATATATATATATATATATATATATATATATATATAGTGTATCTTTATTTTCAGAACCCTGTTATGTGCGGGAACTGCGAGAACTCCAATTTTGCATTAGAAAACATGCATGTTCATATAAAACAAGTATGTTTCTTACATACACCTTAATACACATACCTGCGTAACATACATGTTCATATAAAACCCTGTTAAGTGCAACATATCAATGCAAAATGGTTTTATATGAACATGTATGTTACGCAGGTATTTGTATTAAGGTGTATGTAAGAAAACATACATGTTTTCTAATGCAAAATTAGAGTTCTCGCAGTTCCCGCACTTAACAGGGTTCTGAAAATAAAGCCCTATATATATATATATATATATATATATATATATATATATATATATATATATATATATATATATATATATATATATATATATATATATATATTGTAAAAGTGTTGGTGTATAAATTGACTTACAAAGCCAAAACCATTGGTATTCGGTTCATAAGAGACCAAATCGTAGGCATCACCATACTTTGCAAGAAATATCTTGATATATGGGAACTCGTCCATTATAGCAACAGCACCACCTTTCTTACTACCTCCTGATAATGCATTGGCGTATTGGTCTATTGAGTTAAGGGGTCGAAGAGAAGGGTCCTTGAAATCCGAGTTGTTAATGATAACTCCTTCAATAAAAGAACCAGCATGGTATCCAATGTCTAGTCCCCTTCTCCTTAACTCAATTTGCTGAACCGTTAACATGGAGCTCAAAGCAGCATTATAACATGTGATCAATACAAGGAGTATAAATAACCACACAATCACCAAAAGCCTGGACAAATTGCTCAACAACTTTACTCCTGAAAAACCAAACATCAAATTTTAATTAAAATGCAATCCTGATGCAGCAAGGCTACTCTGATTTAGTTTTGAGATCTTAATTTTCTTTATTTTGAGAAAGTTAGAGATAGTAAGAGATAAAGAAAGACATATTACTGTGACTAAAGGTAAGTGTAGAGAAAGAGAACCAAAGGACATTTCCGACTACGTGGTGCCATGGACCTTGAAACTCCTTATTCGTGGGATATTCAATAACCCATATTGTTGCTCCAATAACAAAGAACGAGAAAGTTGTTGTAACCCACATACGGGTGTCAAGTGGCTCCATAAACCACCACATATTTCTACGATTATTATTTTTTGCTATTATCCCAACGCCTAAATCAGTGTAAGGAATTGTGAAATCTACATATAACGATCTATTAGCAGTGATCGTTATATCGCCGACAACAGCATCGTAGTTCTGAATCACGAAAAAGAATTAGTCCTTTTCCCAAAGTAAACTGATCGAATGAAAGCACACATGAATCGTAAAAATATGATAATCACTTTCAAAACGCAAAATGAATCATACCTTAAGATAGACCTCGTATATAAGCTGGTTATAATCTTCTGAAGTTAGCCGTCCATTCGCGGCCTCAAATGGAACAAATTCGTAAGGAACATCATATGGTAATGCATCAAGAGCAATATTAAATGTTGGAAGACTCATTCAAACTAGCTGTTAGTTCTAGTCAAAGTAGAATAAGCTGGAAATATTCCAGTCGTTTATTTGTTCCTAGTCCTTAGTTGTAGTTCCAGTTTTCTAGGAGAAGTCTGTTGAGTCTTTGTTATGTTTTGCCTATTTAAAGGCCTCATTCTAGTTCAATAAAAAATAAGAGTGATCAGCAGAATCAATCAATATTCTCATTAGTGTTTCATTTTTAATAATTTCTCCAACAAAAGTGGTATCAAGAGCCAGGTTACAGTAAGCCTAAACACCTTTTTTTCGTTCAAAATTCAATGGCAACAAGTTCAAGTTCCACCAGTGTATCACCAACGCAGATACCTGTCTTCAAGGGTGACTCATACGAGTTTTGGAGTACCAAGATGATGACCCTTTTCAAGTCTCAGGAACTTTGGGAATTCGTGGAAACTGGTATTGTAGAGACCAGTGACGATGAGGTGTGTCGAAAGAAGAATCAGAAGCTCGATGCTAAGGCTCTATTTTTCATTCAACAAGGTGTGGATGAATCAATTTTTTCAAGAATCGCAGCAGCTACTTCATCAAAGCAAGCTTGGACGATCCTCAAAACTGAATACCAAGGATCAACCAAGGTGATCACAGTTAAATTACAATCTCTTCGCAGAGATTTTGAAACTTCTGGGATGAAAGGAAATGAATCGGTGCAAGCATATTTGGCACGAGTGTCAGCAATTGTAAGCCAAATGAGGTCATATGGAGAGAAAATCACAGATGAAACTATTGTCGCCAAAGTTCTTCGAAGTTTGGCACCTAAGTTTGACCACGTTGTGGCTGCTATTGAAGAATCCAAAGATCTCTCTAAACTATCTTTTGATGAACTCATGGGTTCCCTACAAGCTCATGAGGCTCGGATTAATAGAAGTGCAGCAAAAGAAGAAGAAAAGGCGTTTCAGATCAAGGGGGAGGCCGATTTCTCAAATCAACGTGGCCGAGGAAGAGATAGAGGAAGTTTTCGAGGCCGAGGCAGAGGTCGTGGTCGTAACTCTTCTTTGCATTGCTCATATTGCGACAAACCTGGGCATACTGATAAGTATTGTTGGTCTAAACCCGAAGAAGCTAACTATGCCGAAGAAGATGGAGGACAAGATGACTACTTGTTTATGGTCGAGACAAAAGCAGAGAAAGCAACAAATGATGTGTGGTATGTTGATAGTGGCTGTTCACATCATGTCACTGGAGACAAATCAAAATTCAACGACCTTGATAGGTCAATAAAATCGCACGTTAGACTCGGTGATGACAAAAAGGTACAAATTGAAGGACGTGGAAGTGCTGCAATCATCACAGGAAACACACAAAAGTACATAAAAGACGTTAATTATGCTCCGAATTTGGCACACAACTTGGTAAGTGTCGGGCAGTTGATGGAATCAGGTCATTCTCTTTTGTTTGATGATGGTAAGTGTATAATCAAGAACAAAGCTACAAATGAAATTGTGGCACGTGCTTACATGACGGGAAACAGGATGTTTCCTCTCGATTTTTCAACAGATGCAGCCTTAATGAGTAAGAATTTAGAAGAAAGCGAGTTGTGGCATTTAAGATACGGTCATCTAAATTATAGAGGGCTGCAACTGCTAAAATCAAAAGAAATGGTAGCCAACCTCCCATCCATTGCGTCGATGAAACAAGTATGTGAGGGATGCGTGCTTGGCAAACAAACAAAGATCTCTTTTCCTGTGGGAAAATCAAAACGCGCTGCGGATGTGTTGGAACTAGTGCATGCTGATTTGTGTGGTCCAATGAGGACCGAGTCTCTTGGCGGGAGCAGGTACTTCCTCTTATTCACCGACGATTATAGTAGAATGAGTTGGGTCTACTTTTTGCAACTCAAGTCTGAAACATTCGAAAATTTCAAGAAGTTCAAGGCGTTAGTAGAAAAACAAAGTGGGAAGGATCTCAAGGTTCTTAGAACTGATCGTGGTGGTGAGTTTATATCTAAAGAATTTGCGTCTTTCTGTGACGAGGAAGGTATAAAGAGGGAATTAACAGCCCCATATACTCCCGAACAAAATGGAGTGGCGGAACGAAAGAACCGTACAGTGGTTGAGATGGCTCGTTCGATGTTGACATCAAAAGGATTGCCGGATAATTTTTGGGCTGAAGGAGTTGCTGCTGCAGTTTATCTTCTGAATATATCTCCTACAAAGTCAGTGTGGAATATGACCCCATATGAAGCTTGGTATGGGAACAAACCATCGGTGAGTCATTTACGGGTTTTTGGTTGTTTGTGTTATGCATTGCGAACAACTGAGAAACATAAATTGGAAGAAAAATCACAGAAGTACATCTTTATAGGGTATTGTTCTCAATCGAAAGCATATCGACTTTACAATCCTACACGCAAAACAATTGTTGTGAGTAGGGATGTAGTGTTCGATGAGCAAGCTAGCTGGGATTGGAATGATAAGGTTGAATCTTCAAAGAATAAACTTATTGAGGATGAAGAAATCAGTAGCAAGGATACAGAAGAAGTCTCATCTATTGAAGAACAAAGTCCGACACCAACAAGATCAAGTTCATCATCAAGCCTAAGCACTTCAGTCGAAGGATCTTCTTCACACAAATCAATGCCAACACCTTCCACTGAACTACGTAGAAGTCAGCGTGGTCATATTCCTCGACGTCGTTTTCCAGTTGAAGGTGAGCTTGATAATGAAGATGAAGATGTAACATTATTGGCACTATTTGCTGGTGATCCCGTCACGGTAGATGAAGCCTTAAAGCGTGAGGAATGGAGAGGTGCAATGGAAGATGAATTGCAATCTATTCAAAAAAATCAAACATGGGAAGAAGCCGATCTTCCAGAAGGTAAAAATGTTATTGGTTTGAAATGGATATATAAAACAAAATTTCTTGCAGATGGCAGTGTTGAGAAGTACAAAGCTAGGTTGGTAGTGAGGGGATTCACACAACAGCAAGGGATAGATTATGAAGAAACATTTGCGCCGGTTGCACGGTTCGAGACTGTAAGAATGATATTGGCATTGGCTGCTCAAAAGGAGTGGAAGATTTTTCAGTTTGATGTTAAATCTGCTTTCTTAAACGGGGATTTACAGGAGGAAGTGTATGTATCTCAGCCCCCTGGTTTCGAGAACTCAAAATGTCCAAATAAAGTGCTTCGACTAAGGAAAGCGCTTTACGGGCTGAAACAAGCTCCACGAGCTTGGTATAGTAAGATAGACGAGTTTTTTCGTAAGCAAGGATTTGAAAGAAGTAAACATGAGCCAACACTCTATGTCAAAAAGGAAGGTAGTTTTGATCTTATCATTGTTAGTTTATATGTTGACGATATGATTTACACAGGCTCATCGAAGCGTCTCATAACTGAATTTAAGAACTCAATGATGAATATGTTTGATATGACGGACTTGGGGGAGCTGCATTATTTTTTAGGACTCCAAATTGTGCAAACAGCTGCTGGAATTTTTATGGCTCAAAGGAAGTATATTGAAGATACATTACAGAAATTTAATATGATCGAATGTAAACCGGCGGCTACTCCGATGAACATTGGGGAAAAACTTCAACCACTAGATGGTGCTGAAGCTGCCAATGGACAGTTGTACCGAAGTTTAATTGGGCGACTAATTTACTTAACTCACTCTCGTCCTGACATTAGTTTTGTAGTTGGCGTTTTATCTCGCTTTATGCACAATCCATCAAGACATCACTTTGGAGCAGCAAAACGAGTTCTTCGTTACTTAGCTGGCACAAAGAACTTGGGGATATGGTATCGCAAATCAAAAGAATTCAAACTAACGGGATTCACCGATAGTGATTGGGCCGGTTCCATTGAAGACAGGAAGAGCACATCAGGAAGTTGTTTTATTCTTGGAACAGGTGTTGTATCATGGAATTCAAAGAAACAGGCAACTGTAGCCTTATCGTCCACAGAGGCGGAATATGTAGCAGCCACTGCAACTAGTTGTCAAGCGGTGTGGTTAAGAAGAATTTTGTCCGACTTGGGAGAAGAGCAATTTGAACCTACTGAAATTTATTGTGATAGCAGGTCAGCTGTAATGCTTGCTAGAAATCCAGTGTATCACGGTCGATCAAAGCATATTGAAATTAAACACCACTACATTCGTGAGCTGCTGGAAAAAGGAGAAGTGAGGCTGGAAAATTGTAACACGGAAGAGCAGATTGCAGATTTGATGACCAAGAGTTTGTCTCTAAAGAAGCATGAAGCATTTTGTCTTGAGATGGGAATCAGCAAGTTCGAATGAAGGGGGAGTGTTGGAAGACTCATTCAAACTAGCTGTTAGTTCTAGTCAAAGTAGAATAAGCTGGAAATATTCCAGTCGTTTATTTGTTCCTAGTCCTTAGTTGTAGTTCCAGTTTTCTAGGAGAAGTCTGTTGAGTCTTTGTTATGTTTTGCCTATTTAAAGGCCTCATTCTAGTTCAATAAAAAATAAGAGTGATCAGCAGAATCAATCAATATTCTCATTAGTGTTTCATTTTTAATAATTTCTCCAACATTAAATACGTCTATGCAAAACCCTGCAGTGGTTACTACATTGGTTTGAGGATCGTGTACTACACTTAAGAGTTCGTCAAATCCAGCCTGCATAGGAACACCTATTCGTAGCTTCTTTCTCGTTTGCAATATCCGACGTCTTGGAGCTATCATTGATCCTCCTGGCCAGATAATATCTTCAAGACCATTTACAGAAAAAGAATTATGGTGCTCTAGCTTATGTTTTATATGCATGGTGATTCCATCATCTTCTGTCCAAAATCCGACTCTTCTCTCGCCTTTCCCAATCACATTTACTATTTCCAGAGGCTTAGGAACAGATTTCTTGCTAACAAGATGAAACTCACCAGTCAACCCCTTATAAGTAACATTTAACAACGCTTGAAAAACAAACTTTCGACTTTCCTCCCTTTCAACAGCCGTTGCTAAAGCACATATTGCATCATATGACAAGACGTTGTATATATTTGGGTTGTTAAAAGGATAAATCTCTCTCAATCTTCTATAAAAGTTACGAAATTGAGTAGTCGATGGGATATGATATCTCAGTCCTATAACACCTTGAAATGATTCAAGTACTTCTTCATCTAACTCCACAGGATCAAAGAAGTTCATGGTTTTATCGGTTACAATCCAAGCATATCCTTGACTCATCAATCCCAGTCTTTTTGCATATACCAAAATACGAAATGCTAAACTTGGAGAGATATGAATGATAAATATTGTTTCTTGCAAATTCGAGAGCTTATAAAGCTCGTCAAGTATTTGGTCATCCTTTGCTGATGGTGAGATCACACTCTTATAAGATACATGAATATTTTTAGTATGAAATGAATCCATCATAAAGGATACACTTTCTCTTCCAAATTCATTGTCTTCGTGAACAAGGATGATGTTTGTCCATTTAAATGATTCAACAATTGCTGCAAGACCATTCCATTGGACAGTCTCATCTTGTGTCATTTGCAAGAAATATGGATGCGTAGCAGAGAGGAACGATGGGTTTGTAGCTAAAGAAAAAATAGGAACTTTGGTATTCTTTCCCAAAACGCTTAAAAACTTCGCTTCAAGTGATGTTTCTGGTCCAACGATTGCTTGCACTTTCAAGTTTTCTAGTAGATCAGCAGCTGTATATGATATTGAATAATATGATTCAGACCCTTAGTGATAAAATTAAAGGTGCGTCGAGATATAATATTTGAATGTGTCTCAACTTACTTTGGCCAAGTCTGGTTATAGAAAGAAACAATATAAAAGTACTTTGGTGGTATAATATACGTGATCTTACTCAACCCATTGATATAAGGAATAAGTTTGAAGATACGCAACATACTTTCTAAAAAGTACCGAAATACGTAACATACTAAAGATATTACTTATATCGTTAAGAAACTTTCAAATTTTGTACAATATACGCAATTTTGACCGATTTTTTACCTGTTTGACCGGTTTGTAGGTTAACACTTAAAAAATATACATTATTGGTCCCTGTGGTTTGCGTCTGTTTTCACCGGTCATCCTTTAACTTTTTTTCAGTTATAAAAGTTACAGTAATCGTCCTTATTGTTTCGGTTGACTTTCACCACCAAAAATTTTCCAAAAAACTATTATTTTCAAAAAAAAAAAAAAAAAAAAAAAAAAAAAAAAATAGACAAAAAATTAAAAAAAAAAGTTTTTCGAAAAAATGTTTTGAATTTTAAAATTCCAAAAAAGATATTTTCGAAAAAAAAAATTCAAAAATTCAAAAATTTTTTCTAATTTTTTTTGAATTTCTAAAAATTTCTAAAAATATTTTTTTAGAAAAAAATTAAAAAAAAATTCTAAAAAATATTTTATAAAAAAATTTCGAATAAAATTTTTTTCGAATAATTTTTTTTAGAAAAATATTTGAATAAAGATATTTTTTGGAAAAAATGATTTAAAAAAAATATTTTTATTCAAATATTTTCTAAAAAATTTTTATTCGAAAAAATTTTTTTATTCGAATTTTTTTTTAAAGTATATTTTAGAAATTTTTTTTTTGTAAAAAATTCCAATTTTTTTTCGATAATTATTTTTTGAATTTTTTTTAATATTTTTTTTTCGAAAAAAAGAATTAGAAAATAAAATTTTGAAAAAAAAAAGTTGTAGAAAAAAAAGTTTTTGAAAAAAAAATTTAAAAAGAATTTTATTTAAAAGATTTTCGAAAAGAATTTTATTTTTTTTGAAAAAAATTGAAAAAAAATGTTAATGTAAAAAGGGACCAAAGGTGAAAGTCAACCCAAACGACAAGGACCATTATTGTAACTTTTATAACTGATAAAAAGTTAAAGGATGACCGGTGAAAACAGACGCAAACCACAGGGACCAATAATGTATGTTTTTTTAAGTGTTAACCTACAAACCAGTCAAACAGGTAAAAATCGGTCAAAATTGCGTATATTGTGCAAAATTTGAAAGTTTCTTAGCGATATAAGTTATATCTTTAGTATGTTACGTATTTTGGTACTTTTGAGAAAGTATGTTGCGTATCTTCAAACTTAGTCCTTGATATAAAGATTTGCTATAGAAAATGATATATCCTCCAACTTCTTCTCCTTAATTATCCTTCTACTCATATGATTTTGACAATTGGAATATCAATGAAATGGGTCAAACGAAGCGCAAAACATGCATATTCACAAATCAAAATATAAGCAAGCCCCTAAATCATTCAATTTTATAAATTAGATGTCATTGTAAAAGTAAAGTTTACGAATCATATTTTAAACATTATTTAGTTACATAAAAGACCAAAAAATGTTTATGGATAGAAATCTTCTCCAATTTAGTGATTAGTGACATTTTGGATGCAAACAAAGAGAGCTACATAAAGAATAATTAAACAGTCTAAGAGAACTAATTACCGACTGATAGAGCATGTAGTGGTTCTCCTTTGGAATCCCTTGTGTGCAAGACTAACCTTGTCTGGTATTTATCATTTAAAGTGTAAAAATCAGAAACTGCCATGGAAATGCTGCTCTGAATCATCTGTCCAGACAATGATCCCATATCAAGAATGACTCCTATAGGAATCTCAAGCTTATTGCTAATATTCATACTTGCCGCAGGTAGGATAACGAGGAGCAAAAATGAAAGAATGGTATATTTTCTGTAACTCATAAGCTCCATATTTTTCATATGTGTTGTTTGATTACTGATTAGCATAAATCTTACCTCCAAGTTTTTGAAGTCAACTTAGAAAAGGTCAACTAGTCATCTTACTTAAGTAACAACTCAGACTTTAACAACACACAGGACCGCTTATGTAGGAAAGATTTGACCTTCAGATTAAATACAAAGTGCATGAAACTTCCTGCTGGTTAGCATTATATACTCCCTTCGTCCCAAATTATAAGTCCACTTTTATATTTCACAAAGTTTAGAGAAGTGGGTCCCTTACAATATTAACCAATAAAAATTCATTCTCACACACTTAGAAGCATTTTGATTGGCTGAATTTGAAAGTGGACATTAATTTTGGGACAACAAAAAATAGCAAAGTGAACTTATGTTTTCAGATGGAGGGAGTAATTAACAACTTAATTCAAGATCTTCTTTGCAAGTCTTGTATAAAAACTGATTAGAATCTTAGTTGGATCCTTTATTCAATACATTATTCAGTTAAGAAACCATGCACGGTTAATATATTAAAAGGAAATTTTCAACTTGGAATTAAAATAAGGATAAATATTGGACTAGATCGTTGACTATTTGACTAGTCACTTGGTAGAATTTCATATTTCACTTTCCAAAATTAGATCAGGGCAACTTCAAGAATGGGCAACTCAATATAAACGCGACACGTCTCTTAAAATTTTTTTAGTCAAATACAAGTGTAAGTGTGTGTAAGGTATGTGTAAGTTATTTCGTATATGGCAACTTGTACTTATCGAACAACCGTATTTGGGCAACTTTATATTTTTTGTCTTTTAGCATATTTTAAATATTGATTAAATATTTATTAGTAGAATAGTTAACTAATAATTTTAAGCTAAGTTATAATTAATTTTTTAAACAAGTGATTAATGAAAATTAAACACCTCAAAATCAACCTCACTGTATTCTATATCTAACAAAAAATACACACACATACTAAACATTCTGGTATCACAAAACATTCCCATCTTCATCACCATCATCACCACCACCACCACCACCACCATGAACGATTAATATATTAAAAGGAAATTTTCAACCTGGAATTAAAATAATAAGCCTAAACTAGCTAACATGACTTGGTCTTAACAATGAATTAATCATTCATAGAAATTTCACAGAAATATCACGTTAATGTTCTTCTGGACTGAAAGAGTAAAAAAAAATCATGAACCAAAAATAAATACTCCGTATCAATCACAGACTTAAGCATTACAAGCATAACTGTTACATCATATCGAATCTTTAACTAATTTAAGTGTCCTTAACTTGTTGATCTAGGTGTGAGAATCATGTAACAAATATGTTTTATCACATTAAAACCTTCAAGGAACCTCATTAATCATTTTACATATTAATGTCCAAGGTAGAAACCTAAGACTGCACTGCTCTTGACATCGCTCGCTCTAGCTGAAGGGTCATTTGACAATATATTTGGTCGAACGAATAAAAATGAAACCCTTTCATATCAAGGTTGGCCGGGTCAAATTTCTCGTACCACCGTTTATGATCATATATAAGACATCCAGTGATTTTTAAGTTTTTCAAGAGACAATGAACATTTTCCGCATATGTTTTCCCTTCATGTATTTTTCTTGCTTCATTCTTTTGGTCTTTTGAAGAACAGCTAATTCAAGTAATTTAGTTATTCTGTGCCATAAGCTTATAATGTTTTGCCTCCACTCATACTTAAATTTTTGAAAATTTGTTTGGATCCGAAATCTTAAAATCAATGCATGTTTATGAAGGAAACATTTATGTCTTAGTCTACCAAGCCACACAGCATCAAAATAAGCAAAAGCAGAAGTGCTGGCATGACAGCTTAATAAAGGTTCAGTAGAAATAAAGAATGAGCTAGATCGTTATTTCTTCCACACAAAACCCAAAGTACGAGCAATTATAGATTTTTCAGCTTCATAATTTTTTAATGAAGCATTATAAGCAAACTACAAGAGATGGACTAATATCTAGTCATTTAAAGACATTGTTTGTTGAAGGTAAATTTTAGAAAAATCGTCCCTTTTTCATGTACTTCAGTAGTCACAAAGTCTCCCACGAAGGCATGTTTCCTTGAATTTATGATATGCGTATGATGGATAGATATATTCTTGCGCTCTCAAGAACATACATATAGAGAGATGACACCCGTATAATTAAGATAATGGAAGCTTGTATATTGAAAGGAATACATCAAATGATACTTAAATTACATCCATACTGTTATATCATTCTAAGAGTACGTATTACATATTGAAATACCCCGCTAATTTTTTTATTTCAGCCTCCACTAGTTTGTTGTACCCCTATGAAATTTCTATGTAATAGATGCTTCAGAGTTGCCATTAAATTTTTCTGCAAAACAAAAAATATGATGCTATGGGCCTCTAGTTTTGCTCGAAGTAAACAAAACACGGATATTGTAAGGGCTATAGCCGAAGAGATCCCACTAATAAGAAACAAACCTCGAAACATTCCAAAATTCAAAGTTTTCGGCTTTCTTGGAGGATCTTGGGATGATGAAGAATGTTTTTCGAACCACTTCTTCTCTAAAAGTCTTAGGGTTCCATCTTCTCTTATTTTGGCAATTTGTCTTGACATCTGTGCTACCAAAGGCGATCCTTTTTGAAAGATCTAATGAGATACATTCATTAGAAACGAGACATAAAGTATAGGAAAATGGTAATTGAATTATACTATTTAATTGTTGGATTATGTAAGCATAGAGAGCTAAATTGTACAACTCATTTGGAATAATTAATTCAAAAGGAAATATAAAAAAGTTACTTACAAAGGCAAAACCAGAAGTAGTAGGTTCAGATGAAATCATGGCGTAATCAGTTGAATACTTTCCAAGGAACGTCTTAATGTAAGGGACTTCATCGATGATAGCATGAGCACCACCTCCTGATAAAGCTTTTGCATAAGCATCATACGAGTAGTATGGTTTACGCCTGTAATCTTCAAAATTCAAGTTACTAACGGGCACTACTGCCACAAAAGAGTCTCCATGAAACCCCACGGTTCCACCCTTTGATGCTAACACAAACTGTTCGACTGTTAGTACTGAAGCCAATGTTGCAGTGTAACTCGAGATCAGAATAAGTACCACCAGTAACCAGACAAACTCCACAAATTTTGAAAGATTACTTGACAGCTTCTCTCCTACACCCCAAGTTTTCAGAAAATTAATATATGTAATTGTGGGTCCCATACTCCCATTTATTGTAAGCGAGGAGACTTGTATGTATTATATAGTACTAGGGAGGCCTTTTGGCCGTGCTTAGCACGGGCCCATAAGTCACTGATTCACGTGTTTAATAAAATTTCTCATTCTCATTTATTTATATATTAAATAGATCACTGATTCAAATAGATCACTGATTCACGCTTCTAAAGAAATGACTCATTTATTCATATATATCGTTTTTGAAGCTACGAAAATATCATTTGAAACATTTTTATGTGGTTACACAAATCACATAAGAGGGAGATCGAGGTGTGGGCTCGCCATGGCAGCTCGCCGTCCGACGTGGAGCTCGCCACCACACCGGATGTAGCTCGCCACAGCTCGTTGGAGGGCTCCTCGTCACCCAGACGACGAAGCAAACCTTCTGACACCAACTGAAAATATGTCCTTTTGTTTTTTTTTTTGTTTTTTTCTTTTTTGGGTTTTATGGAAGCTTGATGTTTTAAGGTGGTGATGGAGGTGTGTGGGTGGTGCAGCTGTGGTGATGGAGCTGTGGTGATGGAGGTGGTGCAGCTGTGGTGATGGAGCTGTGGTGATGGAGCTGTGTGGGTGGTGCAGCTGTGGTGATGGAGCTGTGGTGATGGAGGTGGTGCAGCTGTGGTGATGTTTTATGGAAGCTTGATGTTTTAAGCTTGATGGAAGCTTGATGTTTTATGGAAGCTTGATGTTTTAAGGTGGTGCAGCTGTGGTGATGGAGGTGGTGCAGCTGTGGTTTTAAGGTGGTGCAAATCAGATTTGGTTTGTTGGTTCAGGAAAGAAAGAAGAAAATATGAATAAAATAACTAAAATGAATAAATAAAAAAATAAAAGTGTAAGTGGTGGGCCCAAATGAATAAGTTAAGGTTAGTTATGAGTGAGGAGGGGTTAGTTGATGTTAGTTGTGAAGAGGTGTTAGGATGATGTGGCACCCGTGGGCCCCAAATGAGGAGGTATAACCTCCTCACCACACCTCTTGGTCTAAGCAGTATCAAGGTTTATATTCTTTTTTCGCCATTGCTTTTTTAGCCTCATGCAGACTATTTTTCTTTTTGGCCTTTTAATTAAATTTGGTCTTACGATGTGTTTAAACTAAAGGGTAGAGTCTTGCGCTCACTCACATGAGCATTTTTTCATCTAAAGACAAGTTTACATTAGAATAAAAGGGCAACTACATAAAGATATATCTTTGATATCACAATTTAAATAAACATATTTTTATAGTATTTGATATATGTCTTTCTCCACCTATATGGTCTATAGTCTATACCATCACCCACTCCATAGACTTACCATGCCGTATACAACACTTCTATAGATTCCCCATTGCTTTTGAACAAGACACCCATACTCTGTACAACACAATTTTCTTTGACAAACCCATCAGATCTATCTATCAATAATAATGTACTAAAAACAAGTCAACAATAGTTCTCTCCATACATAGAAAGATGATCACTTGTGCAGCTGTGCCATTTCCTTTGTAGCTTAGCTATATGCCTATATTTGTTCATCTTGCGTCAGTCCTTGTATTCGTATGTCTTAGGTTGTGCCTTAAACCAAATACCTGATGAAAAGGAAAATAATAAACATCAAACACAGTCGGTGATACACCCCTAAATTCCTAATTCGTATGACAGTATCTAATTCTAAATACTCATATAGTATTTAATTCGTAGTAAAACATGCAAAAATTAGGATATCATAACTTTTCGGCAGGTTGAAAGTTTTGGAGTTCAATTTTTTGTAGTGTCATTTGCAAACAAGACTCATATTTTTTTTGGCAACTTATTTATTCTTGTTACCTAGTTAAAGGGATATTTAAATCTACTTTCTATTTTTCTATAAAAAAAATTACAAGTTAGCCGAGAGATACAGTCATCAACTCATATGAAGTAGTAATCAATTATCTCAAATTTATATATTTTGAGTTATTGGTGTCATAGTTTTACCTCAAAATAATGTTGTAGTCGTTTACATTTTTTATTAACTTAAAAACCGACACACAATAATACATCTATTTTGCCAATATATGGTGCATCTGAGCTTACATGCGAAAAGGAATAAAATGTTGGGAAAATTGAAATAAACTTTGAAAACATACCTGGTAACATAATCTTTTTGAAAAAAAAGCCGACGTCTTTAGCTAGAAATAAATCCAAAGAACCAAGAAAAATCTAAAAAAGATATTGTAACCAAAAAAATAATGCTGAAAGTATGCTTTGATTCACTTTTTCATATTACAAGCAATTAAGGGGTGTGTTTGGGTTGGAATCACTAACTTTTCTAGTTACCTACTTTTAAGAAAAAAAAAAGTTTCATGTTATCCAAATTGGTTCTGCTTTTCTGTTTACTTTCAAAGTAAGTAGAAGCAATTTTGCAGTGCTTATCTGCTTATGTCACCTTATGCGGGCGAGCTACGTATTCCAAAATGTTTAAAACTACAGTAATATTTTACCAAGATATCTAATCTAAAACCTTTTATATGTGAATATAATCGACATTTTCAGCAGATTATTCTTATATTCTCGTAATATTGCAATTTTTACAAAAAAAGCAAATCCAAACTGTAGGACCTTAAATATCACAACTTTATCACACCAATATAGAAGCAAAGATGAAGTAGAGATGAAAGATGGTGACTTGATATGTATATATATGTATGTTAGAGAGAGAAAGTAGAGAGAGTAGAGAAAGAAAGAAGAGAGAATATTATTAGAGAAACACACACAAATACACACACAAGCACACACCTCAAATGGGCCTTTGAGGTGTTTAAATAGTTCTAAACATGAGATGCCCTATGGGCTTTCTATGGGCTTGGGCTTGGACTTGGTTACATGGTTGGATAACTAGGCTTATGAAACATAGCATATAACATATTAGCTTGCCAAGTCCAAGCCCCAATGACTAAACTATTACTAATCTTAACAAACGACACAAAGTTACAATATGAGAATGACCATCACTTCATAATACATATTTTTAATGCTAACAATCTCCCCCTAAGGGGTGGTCATTCGAATGATGCTCCACGTGAGTGGGTCTTCCGTGTTCTTTGTCTTTAACTTTGTGTGTCGTTGTAGAATAGACTTTAGTCTTTGTTCCTTCATGCTTTGTGATCTTTGATAACTGATTTTTCATCGTTCTTTGTTCCTTAGTGATGTGGAGTTATCTGCCTTTTGTCACTTCTGCGTCTGTGGTGGTTGTTTGCCATTCCAACATGCTCATACATCTTCAGTCTTTGTGATATTCATATGCACGTAGTTCCCTTTCGTTCACTTTGATCTTTAGTCTTTATACTTTGTAGATTCTTCTTTTTGGCGTAGAATCTTTCTTTGATCTTTGTGTTGTATAGATCTTTGAGGGAGCTTTCTTTAACTTCCAGATGTATGTATGAGCATGTGGAATCTGTCGCCATGGAGATGAAGTGTCCCTGCATATAAACAGTTAGCAATAAAACATCCGGTACTTACAGATAAGAATTAGAGATCGTCAACAGCATAGTGTGAAGACTCCTTCTAACCCTTACCATGGCCGTTCCCATGTCAGATACTCTCGAGAGAGCTTACAAGACCTACTTAGTAGCTCAATGACTGGGTGAGTCGCTGGGGATCACTCCACGACTGTAGACCGTTTGAAACCACCGCGAACACTAAGCGTAACCCATAAAGAATTACCGAAGTGACCTGCTGTCAGGGCTGCTTGATGTTGACCCTGGCAGGAATTTCCATTCAATCATTGAGAATCACAAAAGTGAATCCTCTCATAAATGTTCTGGCAGATTGCTAAGATCTGCGTAGGACTCTAAAGTTTACATCTGGCGTCCTTAATGATGAACAACCAGTGTAGAAATATCATGTGTTCCTATGAGATCTTTTGATGAATCTCGGGGCTCTAGACTCGATAAGTGCACATTTGGTTTCCTATGCGGAGATTAGGGAGAGGTCTCCTGCTTCAATATCAACCATCTCTAAGAGATAGGTCGATAGATTATACCGGTTCCCCGTGAGAATGAAACAAGCTCTTTTAAGAGAACTTGAGTGGTTAAGAAGGTTTAGTGCAGTGCGTCACTGGGTCCATGACGTCTTTGTCTTCAATACCGGTGTCACCTTAGTAACAACCAGTAGCATATGAGTTGAACCCGGTGTCTGCCCTAAGGTTGAACATTTGGAGGGTTATTTCTTTTCACCCTTTTTCATAACTTTTCTTTTTAATTCTTCAACCCCTTCTTTCTCCTTTCTCATTTTCTCCTTTTTTCAATCATACCTAAGGACTTTCTAATACTAATCTATTGGATTTGTCCTTGGGTAGATCCCTCCGGCTCTGGCGGATCATAGGACGGTTTTACCTAACCTTAGTCACCTTATAACACCATGACTATCCTATTGTTGATCATATGCCATAAAACCTTTCGTGAAAAATCTCTCAAAGTGTTTATGATAATAAAACATACTTTGTTAACACTTCGAGAGTTTTGCATTTCTTTTGAAGGACTCCCCCTTCACATGTGCTCATGAATTTTTAAGAAATTTGCACATGCGTGAGGAGTTTGCACTTTTTGAATTGATCCACTTTCATTGAACATGACCGATTCGAGACACGCTTACATCACTAGTTAGACTAGCTTGAAGTTATTACCCGTCCTGGTCAAGTCCAAAGAAAGTCTCTCGATACGGTACATTCTACTCAGACAAGTCCTATTCGAGACACGCTTACATCACTAGTTAGACTAGCTTGAAATTATTACCCGTCCAGGACAAGTCTTTTCGATTACTGACATTTTAAGCTTCGTCAATTCATTGGTACTTACTGAGTCGAGCTCTTTTGAGATTCAGCCACAATCTTAAACATCTTTGATCACATTTTAATCATTTCTTCTCCCCCTCAAAAATAGCATATCGTGATATTTTTTATATCAACTGATTAAGAAAAAAGATTTTGGAGAGAAAGATAGATTTGATTTTGCATGAAATCGGAACATTTTTGTTTTTATGAAATACTCCCCCTCAAAACTTGCATATGTTTTTGAGAAATGTTAAACTTTTTAAAGTTTAGAGGGAAGGAGTCTTCTTGAAGCAAAATTCTGAAAGAGAAAGAAGTTTCAGATTTGTTGAATTTTGCATCAAGGTTTTATGAAAAACATAGACTTCTCTTTGTTTGAATAGGAATGTCGCACTGAGGCGTACAACAGTGTCCATTTTTAGGATAAGTGCACTTTTTTGATGAAAATCATTTTTGCGTAGCACTTTCCTATCTTTGAAAACTTGAGTTGTGCACTGTAAGGTGTACACAAGTCATGTTGATGATGAGCACCGATTTTGATAGATTTTGAAAATCTTTTTGAAGAATCTTGAAAAGTTGGTGCTCAACATAAAATAGAATTATTGTTTTTAGGATAAGTGCTCGAGAAATATTTAAAGCCTTGTTTTTGATAAGCACTTTCCTTTCTTTGAAGAACGAGTCCTTAGCTGAAATACTAAGAAGTCGTCATTGAAGCCCGGGTTTCGTACTGAAGTATACGAAAGCCATAGTGAAGAAACTTTTTGAGAAACAACATGTTTTAGAAAAAAACATTTTAAAGAACTCTCGCTCAAGCATCTGTACATATCTGTATCATTGTTGAATGACATTTCTAGAAACGTACAGAATATTGATTATACAAGAGACATGTCGTGAGAAGAATATTTTTGGATTTTTTGATTTTATAATGTTTTTGGATTTTTGAAAATTTTATATTTTTGTATTTTGTTTTTATTTTTATAAAAGAAATGGAAAATCAAAAAAAGAAGATTGAAAGAATGATTTTATAGAATTTACAGAATTTGAACCCTCTAAAGAACTGGGTTCTGAGATAGTTGAAGCACCTGCAACCAAAGACGAAGAGGTTTCACAAATAACAGTGTTAGAAGTACATGAAGCATCACTCTGCGGGTGTTGACTATCAACGGTTGTTGTGGTTTCTACTTCCTTATCCTGAAGATTATCATTATTATTTGTCTTGGTGCAACTATCAAAAATCTTCCCTGTGGGAATCCATCTAAGACCAACTGTTTTAAAAACTTTCCCGGTAGGAATCCACCTAAGGTAAGATCTAGATGTAGTTTTCTTATCAGATGCAGCGGAAGTCTCAGTCTTGGAAAAACTACATTCTTTAGATATCCACCTATTAGGTTTCTTAACCTCTTGCTTCTTATCAACGGGTTTGTTTCGATTTGGTGTCTTAGTGGATTGTGTCTTGACACTTGATTTGGAATTCTTTGTGTTGCATTCTACGTTCCTAGCATACTCTTTTGTGTCACTACTCTTAGATGCAAGCCAATCCCTAGTATTTTGTTGAAAGTTCCTAGGTAATGGTTTACTACTACTAGCGGTGCTTTGGAATCTTGTAGAATTCATCACACTAGGTTTTGCACCTAAAATTCCGTTTTTTCGATGTTGTGCCTTTTTTCTAGCTTCTTCTAGATGATGATTGAGGACCATGTCATTAGAACCAACAGACTCATTAACAGTTTTTGTAGTCTTATTTGGTGTACTATACTTAGAAGAGCCAGGTGAAATCACATTTTTGTTTCTTTCAACAAACAAATTTTGTTTTTCAACAATCTTATCATTTTCACATTGCTGGGGCAAGGGTGTTGGTGTGACTGGTTTTGACAAATCCTTTTTCTCATCGACTTTTGGAGCAAACCGTGAAATTGACATTTTTGGTTTTTGAACCATGTTTGAAACATTTGGTTTCTCCGAAGTCGATGGTTTTGCAAACTTAGTTTCCGCACCCTTTCCTTTTATACTTATAAGCTGAACTCTCAAAAGATCATTTTGCTCTTTCATGTCCTTGTAGGCATGCTCATACGACAATTTGTCATACTTGCGTTCCTCTGATTTTCGATCAAGTTGTTTGAAAAGTGACATGTTTTCTTTTTCAAGTTTTTCAAGAGCATTTTCATATTTGGAAACAATTTCGGAGGTCTCAGCTCTCAGTCTTTCATCGTCTTGAACCGAATATGTTTGTAAAATGATGGACATAATGTCAGTGGTCATAACAGCTTCGAAGAGAGAATCATTTAGGTTTTCCAAAACATTCATGTTTTCACGAGCATCATTAGCTTCGTTTACCAGGGATTTGTGGTCCTTGACAAAGTCGGCCGTTTCTTTTAAAAAAACTAGTTCAAAATTTTTTACACTCGCGCTGATGTTATTCAGTGGAATAGTAATTTCGTTTTGAAACACCTTTTTCTGTTCGATGTGATAACTAGAATGCCAGTTGTTAATATCGATGGAAGTTTTAGATTTAACTATGTTTTGAAGTTCTTGAATTCTCATTTTAACGTCATCGAGAATGTTTCTAGCCTCACTTGTTTTAAAAGTGTTGTTAGAGGACATTTGTTCTAATTTAGAAAGAGATTTGGAAACAACTTTCTTTTTAGACAAGAATTTCGCAAATGGTCGTTTAATGGAAAACACAGACGGTTCTGTTTGTGGAACAAAAGTGATTCCCGAAAGTTTGTTCAATTTGTTGTAATCAATGGGTTTCAAATCCTTTTGTTTCATTTTATTAATGCTCTCTTCGACATGTTCAATCGTTAGCACAGAATCCCGAACGACGAGAGGATCATGTTTGGTATAAATCACATTACCATTGTACAAAACATTCTGTTCTTGCTGAGCTTTCTTGAGATTACAAGGGGTGTTGTTACCAAGAGCCATTTTATGTTTCGTATGGTAAATCGGATTAATTTGATTTGAAATCATTTTCATTGTTTGACTCGACTGACCCGACTTAACCACTAATTCCTCTAAATGAGCAATCATGTGTTCTGACTCTACGATTTCTTCCAAAAGTTTGTCTTCTTTCTTTGCAAAATCCTTTTTCAACTCATCCATTTCCTTTTCAAGATTGGAATAAGCTGTTTTTTGTTTAGAAAGTTAGTTTTGTAAATAAGAAATTTCCGTGTTTAAAGATTTTATCTTTTTGAAAGAATTAACATCAAGTGTGTCAAACTTGAGTTGCAATTGTTGTTTCTCTGAAACGGAATTTTGATAACCAGTTTCTAATTCAGACAATCTTTTGTTATGAAATTCAAAAGCTTTAACGGTGGATTTGTAACTCTCAAGCTCAGCGGTCAATTTAACATTCGCGGCCTTAACATCGCGATTGACCTTTTGCACATTCTTAATTTCAATACGACAATTATTCAATAATGATTCAAATAAAGCACGTGTTTCCTCATCATTCTCAGCATGCTGTGAAACGAAGCCTCCATTATGATTCATATCTGGAGTTGCTGAAGGAGTATTGCTACTACTTGGCGTGTCCAGGAATGTATCATAAGTGGGTGCTTGTTTCTCAAAATGTTGTTCCTCATGAGGAGACATATCAAATATATCATTATTGTGACATGTGTTGAAGTTAGATACCTCAGATGGTGCATTGGTGTCATAAACAGGAAGTGTGTCAGAATCCGTGTCATACTTAGCTTCCTAAAGATTCGCCATGAATATGCAGTTCGCATCGATATCTTCTCTATCTTCCATGTCATCCATAAGAGCCATAAAGTCATTCTCCTCTACGTTCAACTGAAATCCTGCCTCTGCCTTTTGTGCCAACATCACTGCTTTCTGCAAGTACGCTAGATCTTTCTTGTTTGGCTTAGTAGGACAGTTCCTTGCCATATGACCTACACCCTGGCAGTTGAAACACTTTACCGGATTACCCTGATTCATATTTCCCAAATTCCCAACTACTGGAGCTGCAACATTTCTATTCTGATTACCCATTGCCTGATTACCAACATTCTGACCCCTCTGATTTCCAACAATCTGACCCAACTGATTCCCTGCATTCTGACCATACTGATTCCCTGCATACTGACCTGCATTCTGCATATTCTGATTGCCCATATTAAATCCCGTAGCATATCCTTGCTGATTCCCATAAACTCCAACCATTTGGCCTCCGTTGTCCATATTGACTCGGCTGAGCGATCTGCCTGTTACGAGTATTCGATGAAATCCTTTGGTTGTTGTTTGTTGGTGTAGAATAGCGTCCTTGGAATGCCTTTGACAGAAAAGCAAATGCTTGAGTCAATACTGCAGCAGCTTCATCATTGTCAGTGAATTCTGGTTCTTGGAATTGTGGGTATGTCTGTTGTGGAATAACTTCTTGTTGTTGTGGGTAGAATTGTTGTTGGTAGACCGGTGTTGGTTGTTGAATGCATGATGGTTGCATGTAGTTGTGAATGGATGATGATGGTTGTTGAGTGTTCACTTGTAATGGTGTTGGTGTATTAGCAATTAGTGCGAGAGGATCATGATTCTTTGCCAATCTTTCTTTCCTAACTTCATTCGCCTCAGCTTGGTTTTGCTTCAGAAAGTCATAGAGTTGATCATAATTCACCTGATGTAAGTCTTTTGTCTGATTAACAATTGTAACATAATGACCCCATTCTTCTGGAAGGTTATTGACGAATTTGATGTTTGTTGCAATTGTTCGAGGTGTCAACTTGTTTCTGATTAACTCATTCATCAACGTGCAAAACCTTGTGTAGTATGACTCAATCTGTTCACCTTTAGTGGATGTGAAGTTCTCCCATTCAGTAAGGAGTTTGTTCTCAACGTCTTGTTGTCCAATCTCTGTTCCATGACAAATCCTTCTAACACGTTCCCACATAGCATGAGCAGTTTCACAGCTGTCGACCGCAGCAAAGATCTCCCGAGGTAATCCAAGTTGGATTAGATGCATTGCCATATCATCAGCTTTGATCTGCGTCTTGTCTTCATCTGTGTAATCTTCTTCTGTTTGTAAACGCATGTATGGTTAAGTAGGATTTGTTGAGTTTAGATCACCGGTAATTTGAACTTGTCTTGGCTGAAATGGACCATTCTTAATGGAGTTGATCATGAGGTTACCAAGATCTTTAGTTTTGATGTAACGAAGCATGCGGCTTGTCCATGGGAGATATCCACCTTTTTCAAGCATAGGAGGTCGGTTTTCCGCACCGGCTGCATGAATATCTTGCTGAGATGCCATTTGATGAAGTTTAGATGGATAAAGTTGATTCTTGGATCGTTCCAACGAAATAGGAGTTGAGTTGAGTTTGGTGAAGGTTATTCTCGAAACTTTGTCACCCGGAAAATTCTCGAAACTTTGTCACCCGGAAAATTCTCGAAACTTAGTTACCCAGAAAATTCTCGAAACTTTGTCACCCGGAAAATTCTCGAAAAGTCACGATAAAATTATCTAGAATTGTTCTCGATAAAATTATCTAGATTGTGTTTTAGATAAAATTATCTAGAATACGTTTTAGATAAAATTATCTAGAATGTGTTTTAGATAAAATTATCTAGAATATGTTTTAGATAAAATTATCTAGAATGTGTTTTAGATAAAATTATCTAGAATATGTTTTAGATAAAATTATCTAGAAAACGTTTTAGATAAAATTATCTAGAATATGTTTTAGATAAAATTATCTAGAATATGTTTTAGATAAAATTATCTAGAAAACGTTTTAGATAAAATTATCTAGAATATGTTTTAGATAAAATTATCTAGAAAACGTTTTAGATAAAATTATCTAGAATATGTTTTAGATAAAATTATCTAGAATATGTTTTAGATAAAATTATCTAGAAAACGTTTTAGATAAAATTATCTAGAATATGTTTTAGATAAAATTATCTAGAAAACGTTTTAGATAAAATTATCTAGAATATGTTTTAGATAAAATTATCTAGAATATGTTTTAGATAAAATTATCACCCAAAACTTTCTAAATTATACAATTTACATAGTTATCCCAAGTCGAAGTGTTTTTACTAACTTATACAAGTAAGAAAAACACCGAGTAAACCACAAAATCGTTTGAAGATAACTTTAAGAAGGTTCTCGATAACTAGGGTTTTGTGTTCTAGATAAGTTTTGATAGATTTTGATTTTGAAAAAAGCACACCCAAATGACTTTTGCAATCCAAGATTCTTGTACTTCTAGGCTAAAAAACACCAAAACTTGAAGAAAGTTCAAAACTTGATGATTTTTATGAAACTTTTTCGAGATCTAGAAAACAAGTACAAAAACCAAATCGAATTTTTAAGCTTGAAATTTTCAAAAAGGTTGAAACTTTCTTATTAGAAAAGGTTTATAACACTAGTTTGTAATAAAAAAAAGTGTTAAAGACCAAGAAAAACAAGAAAAGTAAGAAACTTTTATAAGAATGGCGTGATAAATAGCTTAAAAACACGAAAAACACGAACACCCAACACTCCTAAATCATTGTTAGGCGATTGATACCACTTGTAGGACCTTAAATATCACAACTTTATCACAAATATAGAAGATTAGAAGAAGAAAGATGGAAAGATGGTGACTTGATATGTATATATATGTATGTTAGAGAGAGAAAGTAGAGAGAGTAGAGAAAGAAAGAAGAGAGAATATTATTAGAGAAACACACACAAATACACACACAAGCACACACCTCAAATGAGCCTTTGAGGTGTTTAAATAGTTCTAAACATGAGATGCCCTATGGGCTTTCTATGGGCTTGGGCTTGGACTTGGTTACATGGTTGGATAACTAGGCTTATGAAACATAGCATATAACATATTAGCTTGCCAAGTCCAAGGCCCAATGACTAAACTATTACTAATCTTAACAAACGACACAAAGTTACAATATGAGAATGACCATCACTTCATAATACATATTTTTAATGCTAACACAAACACTATTATCATAAGCTCTTATTTATAAGCAACCCTAAACACCCTCTAAGCCATCAAATCTGCAAACACTAAAACACATTAAACTATCAAGTTTGCAATGACATTAAACCAACTGAGTAACAGATCCACAACTAATCAACAGAAAAAAATTCAAAATAAGCCAGATCTACAACAGATAGAAATAGGAATGGATACATAGAAGAGCTTACTCTTCCATAGATGAGATGAGATGATGATGAAGCTTGAAAGGGTTGGATTGTTAGATGGTTTTAGGGTTTTGTAGGAAAAAGAAGAATGAAGTGCAAGGAAAAGCTAAAGTGTTGAAAGTGTTTAGATTTGCAAGTTGGGTGAAACGTACGGACCAATACATACCTAGTTTGTTTTTTTTTTTTTTTTTTTTTTTTTTTTTTTTTTTGCAATTGGTTTTATTGTTTTAAACAGTGGGATGCTTGGATTATGGTTTATTCGGTTCGGTTCCGTTTTTTTTTTTTTTTTTTTTTTTTTTTTTTAAATGTTTTTTTATCAAGGTTTGGCCCTTTCAAAGGTCAAATTTTTTTATGCTATCATACATTACATTTTCAAGTTACAACAATAAAGAAACACACATTAACGACAATAATAAACTAATTATAATAAAGAAAATACTATAAGATAATCGTAAATTAATACAATAATAACAATAACAAATATAATTACCAAAAAATCTTGCAAGAAATTGTTTATGCAGTTTAAATGACACTTTCAAAAAGCAATATCTATTAGATTGTTTAAAGATTATATGTATTTTGTCGGTTTGATTTTATGCTAAAACCAAACCGAACCATAAACTTCTGTTTTTATGACATACAAAAACCGAACCATCGATTTTTCGGTTTTGATTTCATGGTTTTGATTTCTGGTTTAGATTCAGCTTTTTGCACACCCCTAGTTTAGATAGAGCCTTTTCAAAGTTTTTTTAAGCCGTGAGTTTTTTATTAATAATAATAATAATAATAATAATAATAATAATAATAATAATAATAATAATAATAATAATAATAATAATAATAATAATAATAATAAAACCTAGCTTTTTAAAATCATATTAAAAAGCTTTATTTATTAACTTAAACTTTAAGCTTTTATTTGAATCTCGTAACTCCTAAACAAAAAGCTAACAAATGAAGCTTTTTAAACTATTTAAATTTATTTCATTTGAAATTACTTAAGTACCTTTTATTTAATTAACATATGAATATGTGCTGCTCTTTTGTCTTGTTGAACTAAAACTTATTTATACTTTTAATCTTCACATTTTATAGTTAAAATAATAACATATTATATGTTATATTATTCTATATTATCTCTTTTTTTTTTCTTTTCTTTTTTTTCAGAACAAAAACGCGTACCAATTAAACTTGCAACATTTCCTATTATAAATAATTCCATCATCTTCTAAATTACAAATGACTATATGTACTCATGATGTTTGTTGTCATAAAACAAACACTTAATGACTACTTTTTAAATGTGAAACACATGTTATCAATGATTAAGGGGTTTTCTTTTGGGTTCGGCCTATCCAAATGTCCTTTTAGGTCATTTTATAATTTAAATATACAACTACAACAACCTTACCAAGCATCCTCATCTACCAGCTATTAGAAATAAGCAAAAATTTTGTTTCAGTGAACCATTGTGGTTATTACGTGTTTTTCAAGCAACATCACTTTTAAAACAAATACAAACAATCTCACTTCTATTCATTGTAATGACTTGAACATGTAACCAAAGACGCGTCATAAATTTTGAGGCCCCGTGCGATAACTAATAATAGGTCCTTGAAGCAACAGTGTAAAAATGCGCGTTTGTTTCAGTTTGTCACATAATTGTTTATCTTGTATTATATAACATATCTATACAGCTATAATAAACTTTTTCAAAGTAGGGAGAATTTCATCTACTTTGCAAAACCATCAAAAATATTCTCGCTAATTTTCTAATCACATCAATATCTTTCCAACACTCTCAAAAATATCCAAATATACAATAAAACTATAATTAGTAATTAAGGGTGCGTTTGGTATGCCGTCATCAATTAAAATAGGAATGATTTTGAGAGTATAGTGGTGGGCCCCTTTGTATGAAAGATCTATACCTTACCCTTTTGAGATATATGGAGTATGGAGCATTTATATCATTCATTACTATAGTTGTAGGCCTTCTCATCCTAAACAAACACATTTAATCACTTTCATAGCATAGTGTCATTCCTATAGTCAGATATCAAGCGTACACTAATATAAATAATTTATTTAACTATTTTACTCTTCTCTTCAACACTTTTAACACTAACAATTACTATAAAATCATGATCGAACATATTTACCCAAAATCAAAAAGTAAATGCATATATCAAAATATGATACATAAGAATATGATACATCTGAATAATTGTTATATGCTGAAATTTTCTTGGTATGATTAACTGTGAAATTACTTTAGGCACTACCCGACTTTGACACTAGAAAAACCTAATAAAACGAGACATAAACAAGTAACGGGCATGTTTATTTAAATAAAAGTTTTTATAATCAAAACTTGCGGAAAAACAATTTTAAAACTAATGGCGATGTTTACAAATGTTTTTGGTGACGTTTAATATTTATCGCGAGCCAAAACATGTGTTTCGGGAAAGTCTATAAAAATTACACCGATGGTCCTTATTAGCCATTGCAACCGGCCCCTTTTATCCACTAAATATTTGCACCCAAGGTCCCTACCAACAATAAAAACCCTACTTCATCTCTATCTACTTCATTTTACACTAACCCTAAAATAACACCATCCTTTCTTTTCTCTCTTCTGCGCTGCCATCTGCCACATCCCAAAGTGGGCATCGGGTCGGAACCGACCCGAACCAAAAAAACCGATGACCATTCATGAAAAACCGAAACCGAACTGACGGGCCGTCGGGTCGGTTCGGTTCGGGTTTGTCGGTCGAAGTGTATTTTGGTATGTTTTTGTCGGTTTTGGGCCGAACCGGACCGAACCGACCCGAAACCGAAATCATGTAAAACCTGAAACCGAAACCGAACCGACAGGCCGTCGGTCCGGTTCGGTTTTTGTCGGTTCGGTCGGTTTCGTCGGTCCAGTTCGGTTTTGAACCTTCGGTGCTCAGCCCTACCCCAAACCAACATCACAACTACACCGCCACCACCATATGGTAGCTTGCGACCTCCCCAACTCATCTATACACTTCACGCGCCTACTCAATCACATACAAACATCACCACCATCATTTCTTTGCCTCACCACCGTGTACTACTTCCACCACCATCACTTCTATCCATAGATCTAGTGAAGACAAGGTGAGAAAATGCGTTTGACACGTAAGTTAACTCGATCAATGAGTCAAACTAGTGACAAATCTTGGTTTCGGGTTAAATACAAATGGGTTTTAATGTTTCTGAATTAATAAAACGTGAGATGATAAAATGGTATCGATTAGGTGTGTTGTGTAAATAAGCAAATCCAAACACTAATATTTTACCAAGATATCTGATCTAAAACCTTTTATATATGAATATAATCGACATTTTCAGCAGATTATTCTTATTATCATATTGATGCAATGTTTACAAAAATAAGCAAATCCAAACACTATTATCATAAGCTCTTATTTATAAGCAATCCCAAACACCCTCTAAGCCATCAAATCTGTAATGAACCAAATAAAAAAAACAACACTAAAAACACATTAAACTATCAAGTTTTCAATGACATTAAACCAACTGAGTGCCAGATCCACAACAATTTTTTTTTAAATAAGCCAGATCTGCAACAGATAGAAATAGGAATGGAAACATAGAAGAGCTTACTCTGCCATAGATGTGATGATGATGAAGCTTCAAAGGGTTGGATTGTTAGATGGTTTTAGGGTTATGGGTTAGTATGGTTCGGTTTGGTTCGGTTAGGTTTTATCTGGTTCAGTTTTTTTTTTTTTTTTTTTTTTTTTTTTTTTTTTTTTTTTTTGGTTTTTCGGTTTCTGTTTGGTTTATTGGAGTTTAGGGCCGGTATGGTTTGAGGGGGTAGGATTAGGATTTGACATTGATGCCAAAAAATGTTGTTTGGTTTGTTTATGCGGGTCCCACAAGTGTGGATAAATACCAAATATATATTCATGTGCAAAACCCATATAACTTGACTTTTTTTTTTTTTTTTTTTGTTATATTATCATTTTTGTGGGCCTTTATTATACCACAACCATCCATATTGAATTTTTTTTTACAATAACAATACTTTTAAAATACTCATTTATAACATATATAATATATTATTATATTATATTTTTCTATCTCCTCATTTAATTTAAACCTCATATCCAAATTTTAATCTACAAATTTACATTCAAATCCAAAACCTAATCTAAACTCATCTACAAACCAAACGGGCGTAGTCTTTTCAAGGTCTAACTTTTTATGCATTATACATTAACATTTTTAGGTTACAACAATAAAGAAACACACATTAATGTCAATAAGAAACAAATTATAATAAAGAAAATACTATAAGATAATCGTAAATTGATTTAATAATAACAATAACAAATATAATTACCACAAAATCTTGTAAGAAATTGTTTATGCAGTTTAAATGACATTTTCAAAAATCAATATCTATTAGATTGTTTAAAGATTATATGTATTTTTTCGGTTTGGTTTTTAGGCTAAAGCCAAACCGAACCATAAACTTCGGTTTTTATGACATACAAAAACTGAACCATCGGTTTTTCGGTTTCGATTTCATGGTTTTGATTTTTCGGTCTAGATTCAGCTTTTTGCACGCCCCTAGTTTAGATAGAGCCTTTTTAAAGTTTTTTTTTTAAAAAAAAAAAAAAAAAAAAAAAACTAGCTTTTTAAAATCATATTAAAAAGCTTTATTTATTAACTTAAACTTTAAGCTTTTATTTGAATCTCGTAACTCCTAAACAAAAAGCTAACAAATGCAGCTTTTTAAACTATTTAAATTTATTTAATTACATTTTATTTAATTAACATATGAATACATGCTGCTCTTTTGTCTCGTTGAACTAAAACTTATTTATACTTTTAATCTTCACATTTTATAGTTAACATAATAACATATTATATCTTATATTATTCTATATTATCTCTTTTTTTAAGAACAAAAACGAATACCAATTAAACTTGCAACATCTTCTATTATAAATAATTCCATCATCTTCTAAATTACAAATGACTATATGTACTCATGATGTTTGTTGTCATAAAACAAACACTTAATGACTACTTCTTCAATATAAAATACATGTTATCAATGATTAATGGGTTTCCTTTTGGGTTCAGCCTATCCAAATGTCCTTTTAGGTCATTTTACAATTTATATATACAGCTACAACAATCTTACCAAGCATCCTCATCTACAAGCTATTAGTTTATAGTTATTAGCTTACAGCTAACATTTTACAATTAATTTTACCAAACGTACCCGGATGTCTTTTTCTTTCATAGGAAAACAAAACATATGTGTCTTTTTTTATTTTTCCTTTCTGAAATTAGAAATAAGCAAAAATTTTATTTCAATGAACCATTGTGGTTATTACGTGTTTTTCAGGCAACACCACTTTTAAAACAAATACAAACGATCTCACTTATATTCATTGTATGCATTTAACCAAAGACGCCTCATAAATTTTGAGGCCCCGTGCGATAACTAATAATAGGCCCTTGAAGCAACAGTGTAAAAATGCGCGTTTGTTTGAGTTTGTCACATAATTGTTTATCTTGTATTATATAACATATTTATGCAGCTTTCATAAACTTTTTAAAAGTAGGGAGAATTTCATCTACTTTGCAAAACCATCAAAATATTCTCGCTAATTTTTTAATCGCATCAATATCTTTCCAAAACTCTCAAAATTATCCAAATATACAATTAAACTCTAATTAGTAATTAAGTGTCATTTAGCTTTGAAACACCATTTTAATCTAAATAATTTATTTAACTATTTTACTCTTCTCTTCAACACTTTTAACATTAACATTAACAATTACTATAAAATCATGAACATATTTACCCAAAATCAAAATGTGAATGCATATATCAAAATATGATTCATATATAAGAATATACATGACCACTCTACTTACTACTTCTCTTGTGTCATAACACAAAGGATTTTAAGTAATGATTTCAAGTTAAAAAAAAAAAAAAAAAAAAAAAAAAAAAAAAAAAAAACTTCTTCGCGTGTATTTTAAGGGGGAATTTACATATATCTCCAATAAAACTTCAATATTTACATATTTCCCTAAACCTTGCTTTAATAGCATTGTACACCATGCATTGAAAACTTGTGTTTTGGGGATACACTAGTACAAAATGTTCTACTGGTCACGCATGGTCGATTTTGAAATGTCACACTGTAACATTTATACGTGACTAAATGTACCAGAATAAAATGAACAACCACACTTGATCCGACTTGTGTGACCATTTCGGAATTCTATTGTCACACATTTGAATATTTATGTGACTAGAGGTAACTGGATTTTTTTTTTTGATTATTTAGTCACTTTTAATTCGAGACGTGTGACAGATACAAATGAGCTCGAAACATTAGTCACACTATAGATATACATATGTGACAAATATATGTCACACAATTTAAAAGTGTGACCAAAATAGATACATGGTCACATGAGGTAATTGTGTATGTGGCTAAGTTATATAGTCAAGTTTGTCACACATTATTTAAACGTGACTACTATTCTTTGCTGAATATTTAGCCACATAGCGTTTGAAATGTGTGACAACGGAAAAGTAAGTTTGAAGCGTTTGTCACGATATGCATTTAATAGTGACAAATATATGTCACACAGTTGACGAGTGTGACCAAATGTCATATCTGGTCACACTAAACCATAGAAACATGATTGAGTGTAACGAAAATTCGATACATATGGTCACGTAAGTTAATATGTGTGTCTAAATTTTAGTGTGTGTTTGTTTGCCAAATCCTAATGTGTATAGTCATACTTAATTGAAGCACGATCATGTGACTATAGGCTTTACAACAGTTACACCATATCACAAATGTGTATCTAAATGATGTTTATGGCCACATTATAAGGGTATTTTAAGTGACCAATACATTCAAAATAGTCACATTGTGAAATATTCATGTGACTATTATTTATAGCAAAGTGTGAAGTCATGAGTTATCATTAACCTTGATATTAGTCACATTGAGTTTTTGTGTGACTAAATCATAGTCATATTTTGTCACACATTACTTAAGCGTAGTCACAATTCGATAAATATGGTCACACATTTCTGATAAGTTATGTAATTTGATATTCACTTAATTGAGTTCAGTCTATTAGTCATGACTGCATATTGACTAGTTTTTCAACCACTGTTTTTTCAACAAATTGTGCCTGAAATTGAGAATCTTTCATACCAAACACTGTTTTTTTTCAACTCTGCACTATATGCAGGGTGTTTACTAATGCTAGTACATAGTTAATACTGCTAGTACACAATTTATGGTGCCAGAAGTTATAGTTTTGTATAATCTGGAATCCTTTAAAAGAGTATTCGCAAGTACGAACTAAACAATTAACACAACAACAACAACAACATAAATCCTTTAAAAGAGTATTTGCAGCAAAACAAAAGCTTAAATAGGTTCTGCAGACAAAAATAAATCCCTAAACAGAGTGTTACAGCTTGAGATTAATGACACGTGCTTCACTTTGATTTTCGTATAACAATACCTTCGAAGTCGGTTCGATAGTAGGCATCTTTTGCTTGTGGATTTATTCGCGGCAATATGTTGTCATTTTGCTCGTAAATGACTGTACTAAATTCCTCATCGACATCGTCATACGTATCTTTGTAATTCTTGGTCGGTGTTTTAAAGACAATAGACAATTTTTTATCTGCCTGGTCTTTCACATAAAACACTTGTCGTGCTTGTGAGGCTAATATGAACGGATCATTCTTGTGGCCTAAATTATTCAGGTCTACCAATGTGTAACCAAGAGTATCGCGTTTGACCCCACCATGTTTTGAATTAACCCAATCACATTTGAAAAGAGGAATTTGCCTGAAACGGTAATCTAGTACCCATATCTCTTGTAAAATCCCATAATAAAATGCTTTTCTTGTGGTTGCAACTTCTTTGGATATGTGAAGATCTGCTGCCTCAACACTAACCCCACTGTTCTGGTAAACTATGCCATCATTACTTTTCGTACGAAATGTATACCCATTGATGTTATATGACTCGTATTTCACTACGTTGGCGCGTGGTCCAAATGATATCCACCTCACAGTTTCTGATACACTATCTTTGGATATCGCTAACTCTCTCTCAACCTGAATTTCATTACAAGTATATATTACCTTTAAATTGCAGGAACAACTCACTTATATTTATCAACAAACAAACAAGTAGTATAAACAACATACGAGTAATTACCTCTTCGTGTAACCACTTAGCAAAAGATTTAGTGTGCTCATTCTCCAGCAATGCCATTTTTCTACCCGGGTATTTTGTTTTCAAAAATCGCTTGTGTCGGCTGAAACAAAATAATGTATTTGATTATTATATTTGATACAACATTTTAAGCAATGAAATAGACATGTGTTAGTAATACTTACTTGATATACGGCACAATTTCATCTGTATTATGTATTAAATACAAATGTGCTTTCTGAAAGACATCTCTGGTAAGTACATTTGTTTTTGCCGGCCGTCAATGGCTTTCCATCCTCATTTTCATTGGTTACATGTTTATCAGGTGGGATACCAATAGTTTTCATGGTTTTATGATACTCGCTAAAAAACTCTATTGTTTCTTCCGCGATAGTCTCCTCAGCAATGCATCCCTCTGGTCTATTTCTGTTTCGCAAATGTCCTTTAATAACCTTCATACATCTTTCGAAGGGATACATCCACCGAAAGCATACGGGACCACCTAATTTTACCTCCCTAGTTAGATGCACTGTCAAGTGTATCATAATATCAAAAAATGAGGGAGGAAAGAACTTCTCGAGAAGGCACAGTGTCACAACAAGTTCTTGTTGCATCTTATCTAGTTCTTGCAAGATGATTTCTTTCCTACATATAGCTTTAAAGAAAAAGCAAAACATGATAATAGCAAATCGTTTGGGTGGGTGCATGATTGAACGTATAGCAATGGGCAAAAACTCTTGCATTAGCATGTGATAGTCATGCGATTTAAGGCCAATGAGCTTCTTATCATTTTGGCTAACCAAACTAGAGAAATTTGAACAATAGCCTTGTGGTACACTGATGTTGCTTAACGTTTCACAAAAGATGTCTTTTTCAGCATTCATTAATGTGTAACCTGCTGGAGGTAGTGTTGTTTTGTCTGCTTCTTTCCTAGCAAACAACTCTTTTTTTTATCCCCAACTCTTCCAGATTCAATCAAGAATTCATTCCATCTTTTGTCTTTCCAGGAACATTCAGCAAAGTTCCGACTAGACTCTCAGCAACATTCTTTTCTACATGCATGAAGTCAATATAATGTGGAACAGCATTATGTCTCCAATACCTTAGCTTTCGATACTAAATGTTGAATTTTTTCCAATATGGTTCATTTACTTGGCTTGCACTACCCTATGCTTCTGTTCTTTTCCTTTTTCTGGGTTGTAATCTTCCTACCACTGCCTCTCATATCTTCTTGGTTATTCGAGGTGTTATTGTTTGTTCGTTTTCCTTTTCCCCACTTATTTTCAATTAGTTGTACCTCGTTGTATATTTGTTCTCCAATCAATGGAGTTGGAGCAAGCTGAAAATCTTCTTTTCCATTAAACGCCGCCTTTTGCTTTCTGAACACATGGTTGTGTGGTAGATATCGTCTGTGTCCAGCATAACTTTGCTTGGATGAGGCGGAAAGTCTAACACAGTGTGTATCTTTCCTACATACAACACAACCTTTGAATCCACTGTATGGGCAGCCACATAATGCACCGAGTGCAGGGTAATCATTTATCGTCCATAACACAGCGGCACGCAGTTTAAACATTTCTTTTGTACAAGCATCATATGTATCAACCCCATCCTCGAATAAGGTATGCAGATCATTAATCAACGGTTCTAAAAATACATCGATATCATTTCCCGGGTATCCCGATATCAATACCGAAAGCATGATAAACTTTCTTTTCATACACAACCATGGAGGAAGGTTGTATATGACAGATAAAACTGGCCATACACTGTGATGCCTAGTTCCTGAGTTGACGTCAACCCCATCAGCCGATATTCCTAGCCTTAGATTTCTCGGATCTTGAGCAAAGTGGGGGAATTTTTCATCTATGGTACACCATGCATGTGAATCTGCAGGGTGATGTAAAACACCATCTGTTACCCTCCTTGTGGCGTGCCATCTTAGATCTTCTGAAATACTCTCTAACTTAAAGAGTCGTTGCAGTCTTGGTATAATTGGAAAGTACCACATGACCTTTGTCGGAATGTTTTCATACACTTTACGTGTCTTATTATCCACCTTCCATCTTGATATCCTACAAGTTGGACAAACAGTCAACTCCTTGTTAGTCTTCCAGTAAAGAATGCAGTTGTTGCTACATATATGTGTCTTTTCGTATCCTGATCCCATCATTCTCATTAGTTTTTTGGCCTGATAAGTTTTTTCAACCATTTCGTTACCAGCAGGTAGCATTTTTTTTTTATCAATCCTAGTAATTCAGTAAAGAACTTATCAGAAGCTCCATACTTACCCTTCAAGTTGAGTAGTTTAATTATTGCGGACAACTTTGTGAAGTCAGGACATCCTTTATAAAGTGGCTTCTCCGCGTCAAATAATAGATTTTGAAACTTGGCAAGGTCATCCTCATCAAAATTTTCTTTCGTAGCATTAACCATTTCTACTGTTGCTGGGCCATCTGTTGGAATTTCTAAATGTGACTCCATGTCGAAATCTGTGTCGTCAACAAACTCTGTTTCTGCATTATCAGGTATTTGGGCTGTTGTTGCTTGCTCATCCTTTTCTCCATGTTTATCCCATTTTCTGTATCTAATATTAATCCCATAGTAGAATAAATGGTACTCCACGTCATCCACTGTTTGCTCTATTTTGTTTAAACATGTGGTACACGGACATGGCATCTTAAGCTGTCGTATATTAACTCGTGGGTCAATGTTCTTCATCTTCTGAAAGTTGTGTAGTGCATACTTAATAAACGCTGCTACTCCATCAATATATTCTTTGTTGGTTGATGCGTACGGATTTGCACCAGGCTTTACCTCTCAAGGGATCTTGAGAAGCTTACAACCCCCACCAGGCAGTGTACCTGATCGTTGTAGTATAGTATAGTGACAAGTACCGGGGGATTGATCGTTCAGCTAGGAATAGTGTCGCTAGGATTAGAAAACCTAAATACTAGTTCTAAAGATGAGAGATGAGAGAGGAATTGTCATAAGGAATAAGGCAAGGTTAGTAGCACAGGGATACACACAACAAGAAGGCCTTGATTATGATGAAGTATTTGCTCCAGTGGCAAGAATAGAAGCAATTAGATTATTCTTGGCTTATGCTTCATACAAAGATTTTGTAGTGTATCAAATGGATGTAAAGAGTGCTTTTCTGTATGGGACCATTACAGAAGAGGTTTATGTATCTCAACCACCAGTCTTTGAAGACCCTGATCATCCTGATAAAGTTTAGAAGGTAAATAGAGCAATGTATGGTTTACATCAAGCTCCTAGAGCTTGGTATGACACTTTGTCAACATACTTGTTAGAGTCTGGGTTCAGTAGAGGAAAGATTGATAAAACTCTGTTTCTCAAAAGACAAGAGGATGACATTTTGCTAGTTCAAATCTATGTTGATGACATCATCTTTGGATCTACAAATAAAGCTATGTGTGTTAGTTTTGAGAAGCTTATGAAGGACAAGTTTTCTATGAGTTCTATGGGAGAACTCACTTTCTTCTTAGGTCTGCAAGTTACTCAGAAAGATAATGGTATATTTATCAGTCAGGATAAGTATGTCAATGATATTTTGAAGAAGTTTGGATTTGAAGATGCTAAGCCTGCCAAGACTACCATGGAAACAAATAAACCATTGCTGAAAGATGAATATGGAAAGGAAGTGGATATTCACTTGTACAGGTCTATGATTGGCTCATTGATGTATCTCACAGCATCAAGGCCTGATATCATGTTTGCTGTGTGTGCCTGTGCAAGATTTCAAGTGTGTCCCAAGGAATCACATCTCAATGCAGTGAAGAGAATTTTTAGATATCTGAGGCATCAACCTAAATTGGGCCTTTGGTATCCTAAGGATTCACCTTTTGATTTGGTTTCATATTCAGATAGTGACTATGCTGGAGCTTCTTTGGATAGAAAGTCTACTACAGGGGGTTGTCAATTTCTAGGAAGCAGATTGGTGTCATGGCAATGCAAGAAGCAAACATTGGTGGCTAATTCTACAACTGAAGCTGAGTATGTGGCTGCTTCAAGTTGTTGTGGACAAGTTCTATGGATGCAGAATCAATTATTGGATTATGGGTACAATTTCATGAATACCAAAATTCATATTGATAACAACAGCACACTTTGCATAATTAAAAATCCTGTTTTTCATTCTAAAACAAAACATATTGAGATAAGACATCACTTTATAAGGGATTGCTATGAAAAGAAGTTGATCCAAATTGTTAAAGTTCATACTGATAACAATGTTGCTGATCTTCTCACTAAACATTTTGATGTGGGGAGGTTTCAATTTTTAATTGCAAACATTGGTATGATAAATCTTTGAAAAACTTATCTCTTTGTCTTTGTAAAAGTATGTAAAGGTATTGTGCTGCTTGTTACTCTGCTGCTTATCTTAAAGCATAAGTTTGTGGTGGAATGTACTATGCTACTGTTTCTAACTCTACTGCTAGTACATATACTTGTTTGTTCTGTGTTGTTTGGTCTAACATTTTGCAGGTACACGAATGGTGTTAGTTGATGATTTGCAAGGAATTAACACAAGAAAGTACACATCTTTCATTCATCACTAACAAAGTACATTAGATCCAACATCAAAAGAAAACAACAAAAGATGGAAACAAAAGACTAACATCTACAACTACATCACTTCCTAGGGCATGGAAGTCCAAGGACAATCTTTCTTTCCTTAGGAAGAGGAGGGTTTGTATTCTTTGTCTTCTTTGTCTTGGTGGATGTCTTGGGTCTTTGCCTTGATGATTGTGGCCTCTCAGGAGTGGAAGGTGGTTCATTTGGTAGCTCATCCTCATCTGATGAAGTGTAGATGAAAGGGGAAACAAGCTCCCTTGGAGATGGTTGCCTGACAGGGATCCAAGCTGGGTCTTCTGATGATTCTGAAGACGATGGAGACTTGGGGGACATCACAGCTTTACCCCTGGAAGTGCTTGGGGTTTGATTCAAATGAAGAAGATCTTTGAACACAGGGAGATCATGCTTTCTCTTTTTGGCTTGCTCTTTGGTTCTACAACCATTATGAGGAGGACGGAAGGGAGGCACATATGTTTCAAAAGGGGTTTCATCTTCCGATGATGAATCGGATGAGATATTGATGATTTCGGGTGAAGATTTCATGGTTATTTAATTTGATTTGGGTGATTTGAAGTTTCGATTTGGTTGATTGGCGTTTTGATTGCGATTAGGGTTTGATTGTGGTGAATTAGGGAAAAGATTTAGTCAGTTTTTATAGGGATTACGAAATATAAAGCGCATTAAATGCTAAGGATCTTTGACTTTTTTACCAAGCTGTTTAGTCAACTCTGCTGCTGGATAATTACACTCTGCTGCTAGTTATATAACTCTGCTGCTAGTGATATCGGGCTGCTATGGTTGTAAGTGTGAGGGTGGGATGTGTAACTTCTATCAATTACTTTAAAACCTAATTGATCTTCATTATTGGTTTTCTCACGTTTCAAATTGAAGTTATCACAAACCCTAACACTTAATAATTCTCAAAGTCAATTATTCCCAATTTCTCTAAATCCTAAGTCATGGAATGCACACGTACCTGGGCAGAGCAACACAATAGTGTGGTTGTTTTGGATGCAGAATCAGTTCCTGAAGGGCTCACAGACATGGTTAAATTTTTGAATGCTACTTCTCTTAGGTATGCACTCACTGTGAATCCTACTATATTTGCTTCCTACATCAAATAGTTTTGGCTTACTGCTAAAATCAAAACTATGAATGGGGAAAAATATGTCAGTGCTTTAGTAGATAGGCAAAAGGTTCGTATCACTGAATCATCTATAAGGGAATCTCTTCTCTCAAATGATGAAACAGAGACTACTTGTCTAGCCAATTCTGCTATTTTTGATGGTCTAAAAACTTTGGGGTATGAGGGCAAGCATAACAATTTAAAATTTCAAAAGGCTCTACTCTGTCCTCAATACAAGTTTTTGGTACACCTTCTCCTTCATTGTTTGAGTCCTAAAACTTCTGGGTGGCATGAGTTTAGTACTACTATTGCTTCTGCAATGGTATGCTTAAGTACAGGTCGACCATTTAATTTTTCAAATATGATTTTGGAGGGGATTGCTAAAAGTGTTAAAGAGTCTGGTTCTTATTTGCTTTATCCAAGATTTCTCCAGCTCTTTATTGTTGACCAACTTACTGATTTTAGATCCCATGCTGGTTATTATGAAGCTCCAAGATTGATTTCAAAAACTTTCACTTTCTTGGTTAAGCATGGAAAAAGTTTTTCAGGCACACATACAAATCTTACACCTTATATGGTGCAACTTGTGCAAAATAATCAGGGTGAAGGATCAGGAAATCCCACTGACTCCCATCACACACCCAATTTTTCTGCATCTGCAACACAACCCAAAATACACTATACCCGTAGGAAAACCAAAAAGAACACTGATCTACCTCAGGATAGTGTTAGTATGGCTGTACTAGATGAGGCTGTCCTAGTTGATGGAGGGGACATGTTGGTGAGGGCTGTCACTACTGCTTCTAGCTTAGCAGCAGAGTAGGATAGTGATAACATTAATAAGACCCAATCCAAGGCAACATCTAGAGAAAAGGATTATACTGAATCTACTTCTCAGGATGGTAACCCTAGCCAAATGGAAAATATAGGGGGCTCAGATGATCAAACTAGGTTTGATACTGAGTTTATGTCCCAAGATTCACCTCTCGGACTAGGTTACACAGGTCGAAGTGATGAGGACAGGCCAATGACCAATGAATTGACGGAAAATCTTGTACATGATGACAATGTCCATGATTCACCTCTCGGACCAGGTAACACAGGTCGAAGTGATGAGACTACTATGCAACTCATTCAGGAATTGACGGTTACTTGTACCAATTTGGGGTTGAAGTGTACTGCTTTGGAATATAAGGTTCTTACTCTGTCTACAGTGGTTACAAATCAAGGCAACATAATCACAACATTGAAGAAACAGATTAAAAAATTGAAGAAATCAAAAACTTCAACCTCGTTGAAAAGGCTAAAGAAGGTGGGCACTTCTCAAGTTATTAGTTCACCTGAACTTTCTACTCATTTAGAAGAGGATGATGCTTCCAAATAGGGGAGGAATGAAGATGCAATGGGTTCAGGGGAGGCAAATTTGAAGAAGGTTGAAAGTGCTCAGGTTATGAATGAAGAGATGGCTTCAGGGGAGGTTCCAGTGATTGGAGACATGGATGTGGAAAGTCCTGAAGATGCTGAGAATTTTGTGGTTACTGATCAATCAGGGAATGAGGTGGTAATGGAATAAGTGATTGTTACTCAAGAAAAGGTGGTGGAAAAACTCAAGACTTTGGAGCCTGAGCAATTAGTGAAGGCAACAGGGGTAATGGGTGAAGCTTTAAAGACTTTGGGGGATTCAATGGTGAAAGAACTTGAAAATGCTACTATTGCTGACAAGACTAATGACTCTACTGCTGCTCATGATTCTGCTGCTAAGGATCCTGCTGATCCTGCTGCTAGTGGAAAAGTGACTTCTGCAGACTCTGCTGCTGGGTCTAGTGATAATGTTGCTGCTGAAGCAATGGTTTTGTTAAGTAAGAAGACTTCAGAAGTTCTATGTGAATCATCTTCAAAACATATACCACTATCAATACCATCACTACCACAACAACCTACAATAACAACCACATCATCCACACCAAGTTTACCTCTAAAAGGAGTTGTCATTAGAGAACCTGCTGCTCAACCAAAGAAGATAGTATCTTCATCTACTGACAAAGGAAAGGGCAAGCAAGTTGCAGAATCTCAATGGATGTATAAGGGGTTTGACTACTCTGTACTACCTTTTAATCTGTGGCCTAAGGAATTACAAATTAAACATGACTCAGCTATTGCTTTGAAAGAACAAGAGATGATTGATCAAGAAGATCTACAGCTGGCTCAGAAAGAAAAGGAGACAGAAGATTTAAGGAGGTATGATGAATGGTTGGATGAGAAGATAAGAATAGAGGCTGATATTGAACTTAACAAGATGATCAAGATTGAGGATAATGAAGATCAAACTTTTGATGTGAAATTTTGGTTAAGTAAGTTCAAAGATAAGAAAAAGAAAGAAGATGCTGCTGCTAGAAAGAATAAAAAGGTACTTAGAGGTCCAACTCCACTACAAAAGAGAAAAGAGTATGAAAGATATCTGAAGAATATGAAAGGATGGAAATTGGTGCATTTAAAACCTAAGTCTGATCAAGAGGTTTATGATTTGTATCAAGTGGCTAAAAGACAAACAGATACTTTTTATCCTATCGGCTGTGCTGAAGACTTGGAATATATTGCTCAGATGAACAAGAAGTTGGTACCTGAAAAAGTGGCTGAAGTTGAGCATGTTCAAGAAGCTGATGTTGTTAAGCAGTTTGATGATGCAGCTAAGACTACTTCTTCTGTGCAAAGTGGTAAAAGAAAAGGTGTAGTTCATAAATCATTTGCAAAGAAGAAAAGGAAAACAGGGGAAGAAAGCAGTTCTAAGCTAGAAGGAGATGAGTTCAAGAATGATTGTGATCATATTCCTCCTGAGCATTTAAAAGAACAACTGAAGGTTTACACTATGGTTGGTAAGATGGAAGATCCTGAAGTAGTTGATGCAAAACCAATAGGAGTCAAATATCCTATTATCAAAGTAACTACAGGATAAGATACTAACATTGGAGCACTTCATGATGTTGAGAGATCTGATGGAAAGACTCACAGGTTTCTTAGATTTCAACAGATGCTATACTACTTTGATAGAGAGGATGTTGATGACTTGTGGAAGTTATACAAGGCAAAGTTTGGAGCAGAGAAGTTTGATGGTAAAAAGTATGAGAAAGATCAAATTGATCATATCATAGCTATGACAGATAATGTTCTATGGAGAGCTCTAAAACTTATGTATGAACCTTCATTAGATGATTCTGAATGGACAGAGATAGTAGAATACAAAGTAAGAAAATGGAGACTCTTTCAAGATTCTGGTATTGGACCAATTACTTTGTATATGCTAGCTGAAAATGATTACCCAGTGGTAAGATACTGGAATATTGTCAATCAGATGGTTAATGGTGATAGATCACTTAAGTTGCAGAAAGACTATGATTCTGATGATAAAGCATTCAATTTGCTGTCAAAGTATAAGAAAATATTTGATCAACTGAATTCTCAAGGTTTGAAGTGTTTGGAAGAATCCTCCTAGTGATGAACTGAGCTTAGAAGAAACTTAATTATTTAGAAATAGATAATAAGTTTAGGGGAGAATTGTTGGGTTTGAAACTGCTGGTAAGTGAAACTGCTGCTATGAATGAAACTGCTGCTAGTGGTAATGATTCTGCTGCTGATGTCAAAGTGCTACTAAGGTTAAATGTTGCTAACAGAATCTACTGCTGAAGGGATAAGGATGTATACGGTTTAGATTTATATAGAATAGATTGTGTAAATATTATATATATCTAGAATATTCTTATCGTGTAGAGAAAGGTATTGTAAACCTAGTAGGATTCCTTAGTCTATAAAAGGAGGATCCTAGGGTTAGTTTGCATACGCATTGTTTAAGTATTGTTTACACTTCAAGGTTGTAAAACCCTAGCATTGTCGAGTGCTCGTATTAATAATATTGAAGTGTTGAAAGTGAATCATTATTCTTCTTAAGTTAAGCTTTTATATTCCGCATATTTGCTTAAGTGTTTAATCAAGTTAACTTCTATATAAGATCATTTAAGCTCAACTAGGATCAACACTAACCATGTCTAGGACATGAAAATCTGCTAAGATAGTTAACTTTCCTACGTGAACAACTACATCCTTAATCATTCCAACCGGGTGGGCAATACTCCCATCCACTAGACCTATCAATACCTCCGTTTCCTCTAACTTTCCTAGCTTAAGAGTGGTAAATAGGGATAAGGGAATCAAGTTGAGGCTTGACCCTAAATCGGCTAGTGTGTCGAAAGCTTCGGATCTTCCTATCTTAGAAGGCAAAACAAATATACCCGGATCATCAAGCTTTTTAGGCAACTTGTTTTAAACGAAGGCGGTCCCATTTTTACCTAGTTTAAACTTCTCATATTTTTCTAGGAGGGCACTATAGTAGGGAGCACGGGCTAAGACATCAATGACGGGGCGTTCAAGGTGAAGTTCCTTGAATTTATCGTCAAGGTCTTGCGTAGGAGGTGTTTCAACTATACTTTTGACCGGTTTTATATCGGGTGTTTTACTTGATTGGTCCTTTTGAAGAATTTGGTTTTGTTTGAAACACGTGCTCGTTGATTTAACCGAGTAGTATTGTGGACACGAAGTGGGTGACGAAACTGAAGATATGGAATTAACGTTTAGTTTCGGATTCTTGACCGTGTCGCTTGGGAGTGCTCCCATTTCTCGGTCATTGAGAACTTTCAACAATGCGTCAATTTTGGTGGTCATCTCGCTTTGCTTTTGTTTGAAATCGGCTTCAAACTTAGATATGCGAGCTTCTTGAGATGCCATGAATTTAGACATCAACCCTTCAAGATTGTTGGTACTACCATAGTTGTTAGAAGGATTGTTGTTGAAAGTACGGTTGGAGGGTGGACCGTTTGGTTGGTAACGATTAGGCGGATTAGAAGAATTGGGTTGATTTTGTTTCCACCTAAGGTTTGGGTGATTTTTCCAAGAGGGGTTGTAGGAATCACCGTAAGGGTTTGGCTCGGGTTTGAAAGTGTACCACTTATCTCCCGCTTCGTCGGTACGCAAGGATGCGTAGTCCGCAAAAGCTGTTCCGGGGAGTTCCACACAATCACGAGTGTCATGGGGACCACTACATAATTCGCATGAAGAAGTGATTTTGTTCACTTGGCTTGAAGGCATAGGAGCTTCGTAGGATTTCATGAGAAACTTGACTTGGTCCTCAAGTTCCATGATCCTACGGTCGGGAGTGCTAGAATTGTTCGAAGGCAAAGATATCGCCTTGACCATTTTGTTCAAGTCACGGGGATCATTCCAACTTTCGTTGTCATAGAGAGCAAGATCTTCTATGAGTTCCCATGATTGTTCCGCACTTAGATCACGTAGCTTACCACCGGCCGATTGGTCAATGGCTCGCCTCGTGGAGAGATCGATATGGTCATAAAAGATTTGGACTTGGAGCTAAAGATCTATGCCATGATGAGGGACTTTTTGGAGTAAGTCCTTGAAACGAGTCCATGCTTCATAAAGAGATTCATTTTGACGTTTTTGGAACATCAAGATGTCATTTCTAAGCTTAGTAGTTCTCCCCGGTGGGAAAAATTGAGCAAGGAAACGAGTGGTGAGATCATCCCATGTGGTGATGGATCCCGTGGGTAAATGCTCAAGCCATTGACTAGCTTGATCACGTAGAGAGAATTGGAATAGGCGTAATCGGGTTATCTCTCTAGTTGCAACATCTAGGTCTATGGAATCTACGATTTTAAGGAAGTCGTTGAGATGTTGATTTGGATCTTCGGAACGAAGTCCATGGAATGCACATCCGCTTTGCACCAACCGGATGGTGTCGGATCGCAAGGGGGTCACATTGGCTCCGGTGAGCTCAATGGCGTTTCGGTAGCCTTGGTGGCTAGGTCGGGAATACTCTCCTAAGGTTCGGGGCCTAAGAGGTTCTAGTGGTGGGTTTTGTTGTAGTGGGATGACGGGTTCAAAGATGTTCCCATCGTCCATGATGTCGGGTGGTGAAAAGTTACGAACAAAAACACAAAGAAATAAGATAGACTAAAGAGAACCTAAAAATAAAAATAAAATCTTACTAGAAAGGAATCTAGCAAGTAGACCTAATAAAAAGAAATTCTAACCTAGACAATAACTATTCCCCGGGCTGCGGCGCCAAAAACTTGATGCGTAGGGATTTGCACCAGGCTTTACCTCTCAAGGGATCTTGAGAAGCTTACAACCCCCACCAGGCAGTGTACCTGATCGTTGTAGTATAGTATAGTGACAAGTACCGGGGGATTGATCGTTCAGCTAGGAATAGTGTCGCTAGGATTAGAAAACCTAAATACTAGTTCTAAAGATGAGAGATGATTCTTTTTGTATTTTTTACATTTTTTAGAAAGCAAGTAAAAATCTCGGGTTTCGAAGGATATGGGCGGAATTAGTTGCTAGTCAACTAACCCAATACTAAGATGCAATCAAAATAAAATACTAGAAATGAAAATAAAACTAAATTAAACTAAGGTTGTGAGCAATAAGTTGAGAAATGTGTTTACTTAGATTTCACTACTCCCTAGATATCTTTTACACATTAATTACTTGTTATAGTTACGTGGATGACGGATTGTATTCCTTAATACCATTCATGGGGTGGCGTACTTAACTCCCCAATCCTATGAGTGCCTACTTCACTCCTATGTCGAGCCGGCTAAGAAGCTCCTAACATGGGATCATTAGAATTTACTCATGCATTAAATACAACCAATAAAACCTAGTACACATCGGTTCATGTTTCCTAAGACGTTCAAGCATGTTACCATTTGGAGATCTGCCAGTTTTCTTAAGCCTAACATTGAAATCATTTATCCAATACAACCATAAACAAGTAATCAACACATAATCAACATCTAGGTTTCATTAGATCTAAGCAAACACAAGATAAATCTAGCCTAACATGGTGGAATCAAGACAAGCACAAGATATAGACAACCAACACATAGACGTATTGATTGAATTAAAAGAACACTTATCTCAATAGCACACGTAAGCATTCAAGGCCTGAAAACCCTTGAAAAAGCTGTAAAATTCGTATATGGTTCGGCCTTAGGGTTTTCCAAACTTTTTCCTCTTAATGAATGAAAATTAGAAAACTATATATAGATAATTGAGGCTGACGGCGTCAAGAACAACATTGTGACGCCGTCATCTCGCCGCCAAAAGAATCCTCGGACTGCCTTGATCTACATTTGATGCCGTCATGTATTACACTTTTCCAGGCCGTCACATATTTAACTCTTGACGCTCTTCCTTGTGACGCCTTCATTTCTGTACTGGGTCGTCATGATATTTACTCTTGACGCCGTCAGGAAAATGCTCTTGACGCCGTCACACACTGTTCCCAGCTTGGAAAATTAAGTCTTTGGCGTTTTCTTCACTTTTATGCTCCAAAAACGTCCGAATTGCTTCCTTTTCCAGATTTCACTCCCAAAGTACCTAAAATCACAAAAGGAACGATTTAGGGCAATATTTGATCAAATAAATTCAATTCCGGGCTTAAATGACCCCCTAAAAGTGGTTCATTTTTCGCCTCATCATTGGTCCTACAAGTTGTCATCCAAGACTTGTCCATGCTATTATTGTTGAGGTCAAATGATAACGTATATATCCTACAAGTTACAAGTTAAACCAATATAAGCATATATGAAGATTTAGATTGATGAAGTTCCAATGTCAAATCACAAGTGTCTAGCTAATTAATAAGATAGGTTTACAATAAGAATTGCAACAACACAATGGAATGAATGTATTGGGCATCAATCTAATTAAGCTTCAAATGTCAAATATGAAAATGTGTAAATTACAACATGTTATCTTTATTGTGTTGTTGGTTAATTAAACGATTCAGCCAAAAACACGATAAGTTAACATTACCAAAGAAACAAGAAACCAACAAATCCATAACAAATAAAATGTACAATGAAAATGAATAATAAGTTAAAATTCCAACATAATGAATTCCTAATTCAAAAAAGTACCTAATTTATATCTAAATGAACCTCCCTCCGTTGCTGATGGCCGGACCGACAAGTGATATGATGGATGGTGACTGGCGAATGGTGGTTGTGATGTGACTGGCGATTGGTGATTGGTGATTGGTGGTTGTGCGTGGTGATTGGTGAGAAATGTGAGAAACGTGGGTGGAGATGGAAATGGGTGGAGCGAGAATTCGAAATTTGGTGAAAAAATATAGAGGGCTTTTCAAAAAATTTGGGGAGGACATACCAAAAAAGGGAGCCACAGGTATTTTATATTCCTCTTATAGACTATTTTTATATTCCTCTTTTAGACTATTTTTTCATTTTGTTACAAAATCTAAACAACTAAACTATAGAAACTGACTAGGATGGAATTAGGAAGGGTATTTGTTTAGTGGAAATGTAGCCAATAAGGAATATTTCTCCATGGTTGCCTAGATGTTAGCATGTAGTTGCTAAGTCTAGAAGAATGGTGGATATTGAATCAGCTAGTTTCGTGATTCGTGAATAATTGTGTAGAATGTATCTGTTATATTGTATCAGTCAAATCAGTGTGTTCAATTTGACTGCTTGTATAATCTTTGTAAGTTGCTGGTTCCTTAATTAATAAAATTCACTATTTCAGGAAGGAAAAAAAAAGTGTAGAAACTGATATGGGCATTCCCAAGATCAGATACAAATAAGAACATACAATCCAAACCTCTACAGCAGTTGTAATCTCACAAAAGGTGAATTATATTACTTAACAAAAGTTTTTTACAACATTAACAATTGCTGATATGGGCATTCCCAAGATCAGATACAAAGAATAACATACAACCCAAACCTCTACAGCAGTAGAAACTTGGTCTTGTTGTACCACCTTAGCCATTTCTTCAACATTACTAGTAGCATCAGTTTCTCCCAAAAGTGGGGTGAAAGTTTTATATGCAGATTGGCTTGAACCTTCACAACATCTTCTGGCCAATCATGATCCATTGGGACGAGCATTTACCAGGGATGAATGATTATAATTCTTGAAAGAACTATAAATACATTAGTCACCAACGAAGACTAGCCACAATGGAACATGATTGACCTGAGTACTAACTAAACAAGCTACTTAAACACAAATAATCTAATTAACTTGCAAACATATCCATACATCAATTTCAAGCAACCCTTAATAATCCATCCGAACCCTTAATAATCCATCCCAAACACTCTATAACATCTATAGCAGACAATAAGAATCAAGCAACCCTTAATAATCCATCCGAACCACACAAAAAATCGTAACCTAATCAACTTAAAAATCTTATTAGCATACAATTAAAAAACTAATACATGAATGACTTGATAAACACCCAAATGGATGCCTGTAATGATGATAAAACAATCAAGCTAGCTCTTATATAGAGCATTTATTTTGATTATTTATTGCTTGATTTCATTTTGATAAAACAATCAAGCTCTTATATGGATGCCTGTAATGATGGTAAAACAATCAAGCTCTTAAAATAAAAACACAAGATTATGAAATACTTAAAAACCTAAATCATATTTATTACTATTAAAGATTAAGGAGGGTGATTACATGTACCAGTTGTTCCTTCAAAACAACAACCAAAAACATAACAAGCTAAGGAACCACCAAACCCAACCAAAAAGACCCTACTTAAACAACCATTCAACTGGAGCTCTGATCATAATAATCCATATCGGCAATGGCTTCCTCCTTCTTGGATACCAGAGCATGAAGGTCAACCAAAATGGCCAAAAGGGACTCCAGCAAACGGCGCTCCATCACTTGAACCTCCTCAAGGGACTCATAACCATCAGCAACAACTTCTTCTTCATCAAAGTTAAGATCTAAAACCTCAGCCATTCTCTCGGTGCGCTTATCAACACTTATCCGCAGCTCATCACGCTTCTCACCCAAACACTGGATCATTACTTCATTTAGAGGAATTTATTGACTGAAGAGGAACTTGAGACATTTGTGAAGTTTATCAGACCCACACAAATCTTTCAGTTCATCGAGATTAGGAGATCCAGTCATGTTTTTAGATGATGATTTGATAAAGGTTAAGTAAGAAATTGTGTTTTTTGATGATGATTTATGTGGCTAGGGATGAAACTTATAGATACAGTAATTAATTAATAATCTACTCTCCAAACATATATATGTGGCTGTGTAAACTAAATCATTGCAAAAAGTAATTACAGAGTACTAATTCAAAGTATTGAGTCTTCCCATGCAGTCTTTTCATGTTCTCATGCATGTGTTATGACCCGAATAAAATTATAACCGATTTAATGAGCCGAACTAATCCAACAACATGATTTACACATTTAGTCCCTTTTCATCCGTTTCCATACGTTTTTACCCATTTCTGTTTGTTTTTACATGTTTTTTATGCATGTGTTATGACCCGAATAAAATTATAACCGATTTAATAATGAGACCGAACTAATCCAACTACACGATTTACACGTTTAGTCCCTTTTCATCCGTTTCCATACGTTTTTACCCATTTCTGTTTGTTTTTACACGTTTTTTTTGCATGTGTTATGACCCGAATAAAATTATAGCCGATTTAATAATGAGACCGAACTAATCCAACAACACGATTTACACGTTTAGTCCCTTTTCATCCGTTTCCATACGTTTTTACCCATTTCTGTTTGTTTTTACACATTTTTTATGCGTGTGTTATGACCCGAATAAAATTATAACCGATTTAATAATGAGACCGAACTAATCCAACAATACGATTTACACATTTAGTCCCTTTTCATCCGTTTCCATACGTTTTTACCCATTTCTGTTTGTTTTTACACGTTTTTTATGCATGTGTTATGACCCGAATAAAATTATAACCGATTTAATAATGAGACCGAACTAATCCAACAACACGATTTACACATTTAGTCCCTTTTCATCCGTTTCCATACGTTTTTACCCATTTCTGTTTGTTTTTACACGTTTTTTATGCATGTGTTATGACCCGAATAAAATTATAACCGATTTAATAATGAGACCGAACTAATCCAACAACACGATTTACACATTTAGTCCCTTTTCATCCGCTTCCATACGTTTTTACCCATTTTTGTTTGTTTTTACACGTTTTTTATGCATGTGTTATGACCCGAATAAAATAATAACCGATTTAATAATGAGACCGAACTAATCCAACAACACGATTTACACGTTTAGTCCCTTTTCATCCGTTTCTATACGTTTTTACCCATTTTTGTTTGTTTTTACACGTTTTTTATGCATGTGTTATGACCCGAATAAAATTATAACCGATTTGTTAGAAACTTTTTAAGTCTTTCTTTTATAACTTTGACCTTAAATATTTGTATTTGTGTTGTATAATATTTGATAAAAATACATTTAAATTAAAACACAATCCATCCATCTAAAAGTATTATATAACACAAGATAGAAAACTTAATGTGAAAGTTGTAAAAGAAAGACTTAAAGGGTAAAACAACAACAATATTGGGACTTAGTATTTATCATCATCTATGATTACTGTTTTAACTTTTAATTACTCTCCTCGGTTTTCTGATCGAAGAAGCTGCCTGACTCAATAGTACTCATGATCTTGGAGAAAAGAAAAGTATTTTGTGTTCATAAGGAATTTTTTTGAAAATAATTTACAAGAATTTGGAGCCAAAATTTTGATCCAAAATTTTTAAATCACCTAATTATTTGGCATTTAACATAAATAAGAGCCCATATTCATGAAAATACTCTGTTTTGTCTCCTAATTAAACTAAACACTGCAACCAAAACACAAAAATCAAATCTTCAATCACCATTACTCTCCAAGCCAGAATCATTTTCTTGTACACATTGTTGCTCAAGAGTCGTCATGGAAATGGTTGAAGACATTGATACTGATATTTTGCTTCCAGATAATGAAGCTGATGTTAACACAATACAGTATGCGGACGAAACATATGCTTCATCTGATGAAGAAAATGACGACAACCAATTAAATAGAAAAATATCTAATATGGGCATAATCAGGCTAGCTAAGTTTCGCCTTCAATATGGCCATCCTGGTCAAGCAAAGCACAAGGTAACCATCGATGCATTAAATAGGGTTACGGGGTTAAACAGAGCACTGTTTGCGAGTTTTTTAGGAGATGCGGTTCATGAGCACATAGGTTTGAAGGTTCTATCCTGGAAGAAGGTGGATAAAGAATCAAGACAAAAATTATGGGATGAAATCACGGTACATACACTAATTTTTAACCCAGTATATAAGTTTAATTTAACAATTATCTACAACTAATTAAAAACATTGTGTTAATCTTTGCAGCGATATTTTGATGTTGACGTGACATTCAAAAAGGTGGTAATGAATCGTCTTGGTCAACTGCTAAGGAATTTCAGAATGAAACTCAGGGAAAAATACATATTGCCCAACCTAGATACACCTGAGAAAATGAATGAAAGGCCGGAAAAGTATAGTACAATTGTGACACAAGAACAATGGGTTGCGTTTGTAACCTACACGACCACCAATGAATACAAGGTTTTAATTAGTCATCTTTATTTAGTTTATATGTCATTTCATAATTTTTAGTTTGCAGCATTACCGCATATCTAAATGCCTTATGATTTTGTGTTTTTTAGGAGAAATCAGATAAAGCTAAATTGTCGCGTTCCAAAAATATTTATCAGCATAAAATGGGACGAGGTGGATATGTTTATGTTAAAGAGAAAATGGTAAGGTTATACATACTGTTTGTTTTACTAATTGATCAGAATCGATTATCTTGGTTTAACTTTACATATATGTGTATGCACTTGATGTCCATTTGATCGAAAAAAAAGAAATTGAAACAGATGTTGAACCGCCGCGTGGTGTATTGTGGGTCAAAGGAAGGCAAAACAAAGACGGAGAATCTCCAGATGCTGAGATTAGTTCGGTGGCAGATAAACTTGTAAATTTGACTGCAAATTCTATTATTATGCTTATATACCAGCAACATTAACTTTGTACTAGCCGTACTAACTTGTATACTAGCAGTACTAACTTTTAATACCAACAATTCCCATATTTTTTGTGCAGAGAGAAGCTGATAAAAAGATCAAGGAAGGAACCTTGGCTGTTGATGATGGCATTGATGCCATGACAGTTGTGTTTGGTAAGGAAAAGGGAGGTTATGCAAGAGGAGCGGGAAATGGAGTTACATATAAGAGGTATTTTAATCTTCTTCGAACCAGAAAAGAAACTGATGAAAGAATTGAGTTACTTCAAACTCAACTTGATAATGAGAGAAGCGAGCGTAAAAAAAAGATCTAATGCTCAAGATACTGTCCACCGAGATGTCACAAAAAGATGACCAGGTCAAGCAATTGTCCGCTGAGATGGCAGATACAAAAGGAATGGTTTCTAAAATGCTGAGTATTTTGAGTTCACAAGGGATTAAGTTGGATATGCCATCTCAATTTCCATTAGACTCAGATGTAAGCCATTTTTTATGTTGTTAACAATTTCATTTTGTAATGCTAACACCAATGTATTTCTTAATATAATTTAATTATATTACAGGTGACGACTCCAATGGCCATTGATAATATAGATATCAGCACTAATGATCATCAGGTGGTCGACGGAACTCAGTCCAGTGTTGGTGTACGTGCACGTGATAAAGATGTGATAATTCAGAAGAAGCCTACAGCTGGGATTGAAACTTTGGAACCGGTAATGGAAACAATGGTAAGGAGTAAAACATTATCCCCCTTTGATTTTTTAATTTTACCTACATGACTAATGTACCGTGTTTTATATACATATAGGAACGTGTTAACAATGTTAAGAAAACACCAACGACACGACAAAATGGGTCTGCAGATTCCTAATCGCAAGGAGATGCATCTCCAACAAAAGAACTACCAAAAGTAAGTATTTCATGCAACATGTTTCTTGTTATTTTATTTTTACAATAATGTACCGTGTTTTATATATACGTATAGGAACCTGTTACAAATGTCGTACCTAAGAAAATGGGTAAGTCACGACGAAACGGGTCTCCAGCTTCCCTATCGCAGGATAATGTGTCTCCAACAACACAAGCACAAGTATGTATTTCAACATGTTTCTTCTTGTTATTCTTAATTTTGTTTAAATAATTTCTGATATATACGTATGCAAAAATTCTTTTTTTTAGACAATCAATTGCAAACTGTGGCACATAAAGAAATCAAATATTATTGCTTTGGGTCGCATACACAACATTCCAGGAAAACAAATGATACCTAACAAACCACTCCCAAATGATTGCTACAAAGTCTCAATTGATAAATCGTTAGTGGATGCAGCATGCATACCGGACATAGGGAATATTGGGTTAAAAACAGTTAGGGAAGGCGTGAATTGTTTCTTTGCATGGCCAAAGGATCAAGTTATTCTTGCTGATCATGAGGAGGTACATACATGTGTTTTTTCAACCTACATATATATATATATATATATATATATATATATATATATATATATATATATATATATATATATATATATATATATAGTGTAACTTTCTTACGAGAACCACTTTTATCTGCAAGAACTGCGAGAACCACCTTTTTTACTTCTAATAATACATAAGGTACATCATGTCAATGCATAATGGCAGTTTTGAAAATATATGTAACTTAATTTGATAGAAAAAATTAAATGAGGGGCAAAATGGGAATTTAATTCTTCCATAAAAAAAGGGTTAGATACCAAAAACGGTTTCTCCATTTTTATTATTTTCAGATCTATCTCTCTCCTCTACCATCTTCTCTCAATCCCTGCTCCCACAAGCAAAACCCTAGCAACTTTTTTTCACTGTATCAAAATTAAACCACCCCGAACCTCCATGATCTTGAAAGAAAACACAAGGTTTTTCAAAGATCAGTTTCAATATTAAAAACCACCACTTTAAAAACCGCCGCCTCTTTTATAGATCTATCATTCGGCCTGAAAAAAAATTAGACATCACAGATCTCTTTTGATCGAGCCATAAAAGTAACAAGATCCGATCTTTGCATTTCGAACAAAAAAGTAACAAGATCCCGGCCACATGCTCCTTCATTCAAGAAAATAACAAGTGTCAAAGATACATATATTCAATAAGAAGTTCGATTTAATCAAGGTAATAATATTCATTCGTATATTCTTTTTTATTTCAAGGGTTCGTGTTGTTCACAACCAATATCATATTTATATTCTATGTTCATTTGAGAACAAGGATCTGCAAGTTTTTTTTAGTTATTTTATGAATTATTCTTTTGTAGTTGGTTACTGTTTGTTTCACAACAATTCAGTTAAACATTATATAATGGAAGGCAAATAATTCATATCCGGATTATTAAAAAGCTACTAGTGTTTATTTAAAGTCGTCGAGATTGAATTTAGCTGAGTGAAGCAGATTCCTTAATAGTTACATTGTATGAAAAGTTGTTGCATAATTAGAATAGTGTTTGGGCTTAAGTGGTTTAATCTCTATATTGGTAGTTGTGGGTTTGGTTCAAAAAAAACATATGTGTTTTGATTATAAAACATATATGTTTTGGAAAGATACATATATGTTTACATATAAAACATACATGTTTTGTGTTTTCGATTATAAAACATATAAGTTTTGTGTTTACGATTAAAAAACATGTATACATCATTAGTTTAATATACACAATATTGTGCATATGCGTTATGCTAATTGTTGCGACTAATTTTCGTTTCTTATTTGTTTATGCTTTAATTATTTTTGTGCATGCTTGTAACAGGGGAGTTTGGAATAGGTTTTAAAATGGATGCATATATGTTTTAAATTGTGCAAAACATGTATGTTCCAAACATACATCTTCAAAACATATATGTTTTTGGAAGATGTGCACTTATGTTTTATGTGTTTTATAGTTGGTATAAATTTTTTTATGTTTTTTTGAAGGAATACATTTTTGTTTTTGAAAGGGGTACATACATGTTTTATGGTTAATATAAAATGAATGAAATGGTATGATGATAATACATTTATGTTTCGTGCATGCTTGTTTCAGATTGATTGATGCAGATGATGATATCATTCAAGACCGGGAAGTGGATGCACACGATTATACATGAAGATACTTTGGGTCTTTGGAGATATATGATTATTTCATGTGTTTTTGTACTTGTAATCAAGTGAAATGTAACATTTAAGTATATCAATCTTGTTTTTCTTTCTATAATGATTTATATTCTTTAATTTGTGTTTATAAAAATATTGGTAGTTTATTAAAAAAAAGTGTTAGCTAAAAAAACATGTATGCACGTTGATTATTTGGAAAAAAAAAAGAAAAAAAACATGTATGCACGTTGATTATTTGGAAAAAAAAAAGAAAAAAAAACATGTATGCACTTTGACTAATTGAAAACATATATATACCATAACTATTTGAAGGAAAAAAACATGTATGCACATTTGCTTAAAAAAAACATGTATGCACCATCATTATTTGAAAACTTGCTAGTATTAAAAAAAAAAAAAAAAAAAAAAAAAAATCCGAATTTTAAGAATTATGAAAAATAGGAATAAAAAAAAATGAAAATGTCTTTTACTATTATACCCTTTTGAATTAAATAAAAATAACAAAATGCTATGGAGCATTAAATGATGTACATTGTGTATTATTAGTTGTAAAAGAGTGGTTTTCGCAGTTCTTGCGCATAAGATGGTTTTCGCAAAAAAAGGGACCCTATATATATATATATATATATATATATATATATATATATATATATATATATATATATATATATATATATATATATAATTCTTCATATTAAATTCAATGTTTGATACAAGCGTCTTTTGTTTACTACAGGTTACACCACCAACTACGAAACCAAAAGTTAGTGAACCGATTCCTGGACCAAAACTACAACCGAACCGCAGAAGTTATGTCTCTAGTGCAGAAGTGCAAAAGCAAGCTAGGGGTCCGGGGAAGATTCAAAAGGTTTTAACTTATAGTAGTTGACAATTTCATTACATGCGACATTAAAATTCTATATATATTTTGTTCATTTATATATATTCGAATTGTATGGAATTTGAAATTGCTTTTTATTTTTAATTATGTTTTATTTATATACTAGCAGTTTTATTTCTCTGATCCAGCAGTAGTAACTCTGATCCAGCAGTAGTAACTTAGTACTAGCAATACTAATATCATTGGTCACTCTTTTCTTTAATTCGATGTGTGACTAAATATTACCAAATGCCACACGAATTAACAATTCATGTGACCATTGGATTAACATTAGTCACACAGAACACACATGTCTGCATTTTAAACAGCATATGGTCACACTTATTAACACTTTTGGCCACTGTTTGCTTAATTGTATGTGACTAAATACCCAAAAAAAACATGCGTTGTGTGACTAAATATTACAAAAGGCCACACAAACATAAAATTCATGTGGCCATTAGATTATCAATAGTCACACAAAATACACATTTCTTCATTTTAAACAGCTTATGGTCACACTTATTAACGATTTTGGCCACTGTTTGCTTAATTGTATGTGACTAAATACCCAAAAAAACATGGTTTGTGTGACTAAATATTACAAAAGTCCATGCAAACATAAACTTCATGTGGCCATTGGATGATCAATAGTCACACAAAATACACATTTCTTCATTTTAAACAGCATATGGTCACACTTATTAACGCTTTTGGCCACTGTTTGCTTAATTGTATGTGACTAAATACCCAAAAGAAGCATGCTTTATGTGACTAAATATTACAAAAGGCCACGCAAACATAAACTTCATGTGGGCATTGGATGATCAATAGTCACACAAAATACACATTTCTTCACTTTAAACAACATATGGTCACACTTATTAACACTTTTGGCCACTGTTTGCTTAATGGTATGTGACTAAATACCCAAAACAAACATGCTTTGTGTGACTAAATATTACAAAAGGCCACGCAAACATAAACTTCATGTGGCCATTGGATGATCAATAGTCACACAAAATACACATTTCTTCACTTTAAACAATGATTTGGTCACACTTATTCACACTTTTGGCCACTTTGTGTTAAATTGTATGTGACTAACTCCAAAAAATAACACCCATTGTGTGACTAAATCATCACAAACGTCACATTTATTCTATATTCATGTGGCCATTGGATTATCAATAGTCACACAAAATACACATTTACTTGAATATATCATCTCAAATGTCACATATATTATATATTTATGTGGCCAAAGGACGAACAATAGTCACTCTCAAAAAACATTCGTGTGACTTATAAGGTGTTTACGGTCACTGATAATGACTAATCCAACAAAACTTGTGCCTAATTTGTCACACATATTCAGGGTTTTGGTCACTCTTTTTCGATGGAAAAGGCCACGAACTCAACAATGTGACCATATGCCATCTACGGTGGCGGGACCTTTTGTCACACATGACGAAAAAAACGTGCGTGACTATATGCATATCGTCACACATTTTTGGCGTGACTAATAGCACTTTTTGTACCAGTGATATATGTAATTTTTAAAGTTTCATTAGGGATATATGTAATTCCCCCTATTTTAAGCATGGATGCAGTTGATATCTTGAAAAAGTTGTGAACAAAAGGAGTATTTTATTTTTACTCTAAAAGTCAATAAAGAATATATAATTCTTTTTTTCTTAATTCACTACTTGATAATGGTAAAACCCAAATAAATTAGTGAAACAATTTGCAATTAGGATTTGATTTGTATTTGAATAATGAGAAAGAGGTGTTTTTTTTCAATGGAATATGAAGAACAAGATTAATAAATGGCTTAACGGAAACATGGTTGCTTGAAGAGATGTTTTGGAATCAATGATCAAGGTTTAATTGAATCAAATATGGTGATTAAAACTGAAAGACGTCAAATAATTTGATATTCTAAGTAACAATTTCCCCTCTTTATTGACCATTTTAGCTTAATATTGTCTGTAGTGTTGTCTTATTACTTCGTATTTCATTTCAGGACTATTAATCGGGTATGAAGCGGTTAATGGACGAAGTTGACTTCAAGACGAACAAAAGCACCTACTACAATAAGACTACGACGTAACTACGTGATTATGTTACGCCATAATTAAATTATGACGTGGAATTATCCACATTCTCAAGACTACGCCGTAACTAGTAATAATGTTGTGGCGTAATGAAGACTCTGTGGCGATTTTGTGGAAATTATGGAGACTACGACGTAGCACCTCAAGTCATCTACGACGTAACATTATTACGGCGTATCTACACTATCCAACTACACCGTAACTAACTCAAAGGATAATATCAAGTGAAGATAACATTAGCTACGACGTAACTAGTAATAGCGTTACGCCGTAGCTCTCTCCTATCTATAAATACACGACGATTATTCACCTATGAAATCATCTCCCATTTCCCAAACCTTTCTAGGGTTTGGGGAGAGCAACCACAGCAGAAGATGACGGAGTTAAGAGTTAGAGATAGAAGCTCTCGTCTACATTAATTATCTTTGTATTCGAGTTTGGATTCTTTTTATGCTTTTCATAATCATTTGATGAATTCTTATTATTAATTCAAGTATCATTCTGTTATTTGCTATCTTTCATTACTTCGTAGAGATATCTTCTTTGTCCATTCATTTATACTAGTTTCGGTAGTGCTATAAACTTGTTTGTATCTATTACGCTAGACGTGATTGACTTGATACCTTAGTCCATTTAGTAGGCTAGAAGAATTGACTATAGGACACTAGCCTGATAGATTGCGAGGAAATGGTTGTGATGACAACTGACCAAATTGGCTTGTGTGAGAATTAACCATAGGACCACCTTATAAGTGGAGGTGCTTAAGAAGTTAGAGAGATCTAAGATCCGAGAGGCCGGATCTCTACCGAATGTGATCTATTAGATTTGACACTTAATGACTCGACCGAGTATCCAATCTCCGCTTACTAGCATGGGGTAGTGCCTGTGGTTCCGGAGACGATATTAGGAAAGATAGACTAGGATGACTTTACCCTATGATTCCTAGTGATATTTATGCCACTGTACGATGTTTATGCATTAACTAGAACTACTTGAGTTACTCTTCTATCCTCTTACTTTCCTTCTCTTGATTCGAATATGTGACTTACATGTGTGTTAACTACTCTATTTATCATCTCTATCAATCTTTACCTATTATTATCACATAACATATCTTGATTTCTTTCACAGCAGCTCTTAGAGACGACACTCGGATTTACCTAGGCTTTGCTACATCCGATCGGGTTCTGTGCCCGTTAGTATGTGTTTATGCTTGTATTTCTAAGTTTATAAATTAAAAAAAGGATGAAAATACGCATCAGGTTTTTGGCGCCGCTGCCGGGGAGTAGTTTAGTTGACTGATTTAAGGTATGTTTATGTTTGACCTATTTATGTGACGGATATTCCTGACCAGTGACGACTCAGGTATGTAATTCGTTCTCTCGTATTATAATTTCAAAATTTAGTATTTTTCACTAAATATTCTCCAGTTACGGTGTAGCCAGTCATTGAACTACGTTGGAGCCTCTAAAAAAATAATATATATATATATATATATATATATATATATATATATATATATATATATATATATGAACAACAATTACGGCGTAGCCTGATATTATACGCCGTAACATATTAACCCATCTACGCCGTAGTTCGGCCCAATATGATAAATAAACCCTAAGACAGCTTATATAGACGTCTTTACATTAATATTTTATCACAGTGGCACAGTAAATTTTTATTACCACCACCAAATCAAACCTTCTTTGTTTCCCTACATCCTATGGCAGGTTAATAATTCTTGACTCTCTTATTTGCAGATTTCTCACATTTTGACTTGGGAAATCTGAATACATCTTAAGCTTTTTAAATTGATTGCTTTTTATCAATATTTTAATCTTATAATTAGGGTCTGGTGTTTTGCGATAATCATAGTTACAGCGTAACATAGTTATGGAACTACGCCGTAGCTGGATGATAATTATTACTGATTGTTTGCTTATCTTTTCAAACAATCACTTGGGTAATCTGATCAGTATATGAGGGTGGCTGATCCTCCTCTTGAAACATTTGAAGTTCTTGACGACATTTTCGACAAGAAACCCTTTTACTTAAGATATGAAAAAGAAAATGACTCTTGCATTCACAATGACTCTTCTGATGAGGACAGTGATTATGATGAAGCAACTAAGGAATAATTGGCTAGTGATGTGGGCCCATTTAAGGTTACTGGGATTATTCATTGTTGCACACCAATGGGAGTAATTAAAAACAATGCAAGGCTTATTATTCCAACCTGCAATCATCTTATCAATACATGTAATGGCGGTGGAAGGAACAAAGTGGACAAATTAACTATGGAATCACGAGTATGGTGGTGTTTCAAAAACTCCAAGAAAGTTAAAGATGATTGGCTAACATATTACCTTTCCGGATCGTACGCTTATGAAAAGGTGGAATGGACAGTCCACTTCTGTAAACCCGCTATGATGAGACACGATGGTACCACCCAAGCTTGGCCTACATGTGACCCCTTTCAAAAAGAATGTAATGGTGGTAAGTCCTCGGAGGCTATTCTTGCCAAACGCCGTGAATGGGCATGTTTTAATGCATACAAAAAAGCTTAAGTCGACTATCATGGGATATCATTTAAAGATTGGGTTAAAGTTAAGTTTGGGGATGTTCAACTTAACAAGCAAATTGAAGTTCAATGCCGCAATGAATGGGCGGAAGTGCACTTTTCTCATATGGAGAACCCTTATTTAAATCCTAAGATAGAACCGGCATTTTGGGGGAATTCTTCCACTTGTGGAAACAATGGTTCAAGCATAATGGCTCAACAACCTACGCAATAAACCATGGGGATGAGTCTAACTTAAAGACTCGTTAATAAATAAAAGTGCTCTTATGGGAGACAACCCGTATTATCCTTTTCTTTGTTTTTGTTGGTTTGTACGTTTGTTTTATATTTTTTTGCAGGAATTGGAGCATGGAGGATTGAGGAAATCGGTTTACTGCAGAAATTGATGCTCTCGGCTCATGAGTAATGATGTAGCTCGGTCTTATGACTACGCCGTAACCACCCTCCTGTATCTGATGACTCCAGGTTTTAACTAACTACGGCATAACACTTATCCTTAGTTACGATGTAGCATTTTTCTGTCAAAAATTCCTAAAAATATTTTCAAACATACCAAACTTGTATTAGTAACTAAATGAACTTTGTAGGTATGTTCCCTGTAAACCCTCACGAGACTACACTCGTCCACTTGGGACAGCAAGTGGTTTAAAAGGCTTGTTTCATTCGCTAAATGCAACCGTGATTCCTACGAAAGTGAGTTAGGATTTTCTTGTTTTTATAGATTTATGCTTGTGGTAGCATCGTGATTTCAGGGATTTGAAGTTTGCTCATTGATGAGTGTCTAAATACTCATCATTTTATACCAATCTGAGCTGCCAAAACATACAAAAACACTCAAATATGTATCATAATACTTAAAATATCTTAGAAGTGTGTTTTATATGTTTAAAATGCAAAATATGCAAAAACAGATGAAAAACGTACAAAGTTTGCATAATTGGCAGTTTCAGTCCCTCAAGTTTCATAAATTGGCAAAACTAGTCCCTGGTTATTCTAAAAACTTGAAAAAGTCATCAAAGGTCCTTTTTAATCATAAAGTTACATATTTAGTCCTTTGGTGCAAAGTTTCATAAAATTACAAGTTTAGTCCCTGTACTTTGGAAATTAACATAAATGGTCCCTGGGATGTAAAAACTTTGAGAAATTCAATTTTGGTCCTTGTACTAATAATCTTTTGCAGGAATGGTCCTTGGGTGATAAGTTTGGTGAAATTACATAATCAGTCCCTGAAGTTTGGGAATTGACAGAAAAGGTCCCCGGGTGGTTTAAAATAGAAAAATTACATTTAAGGTCCTTTGGTTTATCATACTTGGCAAATATGGTCCTAATGAATACTATGGGAAAGTTCCAAATCCAGCCCCTCAATATTTACCAATTTACAAATTTGGTCCTTGTGATTTATTAAACAAACAAACCAACCGGACCCTATAATAAATAACCAAACAAACAAACCCAACTTATTACCCAGCCCACACACACCCCTGATCCATACCCTTCCCAGGCCCAACTCACCAGCCCACCCCCTTTTAAATAAATAAAACCAGCAAACCATGGTCATTGTTCATCTCCCTCACAGCCAATACCACCACCTCCACCTCGACTGGTATTCCACCCAACTTGCTACCACCTATCTTCCACCTGTCTCTCCACCTCACACAACCCTCCAAAATCCCTTAAGTCAATTTCAAGTTTCAAGTTGATTCTCAGTTGGTGTTCATTTTTCTTTATTTCAAAAATCACAAAAAGCTTATTTGTTGTTTGTAGTTGTTATTGTGAATTCTCTCAGCTCACATAAGCCTTGACAAAGCTCTTGTAAGCCATTAGATACCACAAAAGTCAGTTTAGGACAGAAAAGCAAAAATTCCAACAAAAATAGAAAATAAATAGAAAAATAGTAAAAAGAAAGAAAGAAGAAGTAAGCAGAGCAGGATGGTGATTTCGGATTGCTTGGGTAATTAGAACTCCATGGGGAGTGTAGGGAAAGGATTTGAGTATCTTTGTTTCATGTTCTGATCTTGGAAGTCATTGTAAGCCTTTACTCCTAAATTTTGTTTGCTACTGTTCATCTGCTTAAAATCTGCTTATTTCTATCTATTTATACTTATTAAGTGTATTTAAGTTGTTATATAACTTAATATTGTATTTAGTTCATTAATATCCTTTGTGCTACAAAATTGCTAAATCAACTGTCTCAATTAGTTTAATATAGGAATTAAGGTGTTTGTAGTTTAGGCTTATGTTTTTGTGCTTATTTTAGTTTCTTATACCATATTAGATTATAGTGTATCAGTTCCACAGCTTAAGCTATTCATTTGTTTTAGAAACTCAAAACAGTTAAAGTTATAGGGGTGTTTGTTTTAGACTGCAAAGTGAGTCCTTGTTGGGTTATGCTGATAAAATTGGTTCATATATGTTCACTAAGTCATATTAACTCAATCTAGTCAATAAAACATAGGGGTTAAACAAGAAAAAGTCAAATCACAAGATTTCTACCACCACAGTTAACTGTGGTGGACATCAAGGTTCATAAACACCCATATTACTACATAAGTAGGAGTTTTAGCTTAAATTAAGTTACTTTTGTCTTATTACATCATATCCAGTAATCTAGGATTACCAAAAGTTCAATAAAGTCAAATCTTAGGTTTATATCAAAAGTCAAACTTTGCTCTTCTCAGATTTTCTCAAATCTTGAGGGATTTTTATAGATTTATGTGGTGAGATTTAGACTGAGAGCTTTTGAGATTTAGTAGTCTACCACCTCATTGCCAAGTTCCCATAGTGATTATATTTTTGGGATTTTTCTGGTGGGCCCCACACAACCCCAAAGTCACTTGCAGGGCTGGGGATGTACCCTGCATCAGCAGACCATGGCCAAACCACCACCTTTGGTGGTGATTTGTGACCACCACAGTAGGCCCTACACATCAAACTTGGTTTATTACAACCCCCCTCCTACCAGACTTCTAGGATTGACCATTTGTTTGACCTGAACCTCATTGGACCCCACCTAGAATAAGCCATAAAGTATGTCCCCATTCTGAGTTGAATTTGAGTTTTGGAATAGCTTATTTTCGCTTATCAAGCTTATCTACTGAGCTTATTTGGCTAGTTTTAGCTTTGACAAGTCCAAAACACTTATTAGAACCAGAATTAACCAAGGTGGGTCCCACATAAGCTCATTTGAGCTTATTTGCCTTATTAGTCAACTGTGGTCAACTGTGGTAGCAATAAGCTTCCATAGAGCTTATTAATAGCTTATTAAATATTTGTTTTTACAAAAGTTATCTATTTTTATGTATAATATAGTTTTGTAAAAGAAAAATCCAGAAAAGACAACATAAAAATAAGTGATAGTTTCTATTTAATTTAATTTAATTTTAATTTTCATTTTTAGATTTTTATTAAGTAAGTTGTGTTTTTATATTTTTATTAATTTCCTCTTAGGTTAAAGTATTTTTAATAATTTTCTCAAATTTTTATATTATCATTTGATATTTATTAGATTTAAAATTAGTTTTATTAGTAATTAATTAATAAGTAAGTTATAAATAGCATAATTAATTTTTATATAGTAACACCTAGTTTTTATATTTTTTCTAGCTTTTATAAGTTATAAAATAGTTTTATAAATTTTCTCATAATTTTCTAAGTCATTTTAGTATTATTTGTAATTTAAAATAGTTTAATTAGTATAATTAATATAAATAGTTTTTAATTAATAAAAAGCTCATAAAAAGACAAAAACATTTATTTTTATTTTTTATACTTTCTTCAAGTTCATTTTAAGTTTTAGAAATTATTTTTATAAATTTTTATTTTAATTTGTAGTGTTTATTATTTTTAGTTTTATTTAAGTTAGTTTTAATTAAATAGTTAAATAGTTTTTAATTAAATAATTAATAATAAATAATAAAATAATCTAAAAAATAGTTTTCTTTTTAATTTAATTTTATTTTAAGTTTAAGTTTATAGAATTTTCATTTTTAACCCTTGTAGTTTATTTTTCTTTAAACTCACCTTTTTCTCAGCACGCAGTCGCGTCTGATTTTAATTTGGTGTACGTTTATACGTATTAGATATTTAGGTTTCACTTAATCGTTAAGATAGTTTATTTAAGCCACTTTAAGTTATAAAACCCTAGTTTAAATCACAAACACACACTTATACCTTTCCTGTTCATATTCACTCGATCACAAATTCGTTTATAATAAAACATCGCACACCTCGTTGGGACATTACGACCCGGGAAAACACTGTATTTCATGGAAGCATTTGCCTCAGCTGTTTGACTATTATACTTGACCATTCACAAGTGGTTGACCAATAATTATCTGACCGTTTGAGGCAAATCAAAATTTGGCGCCACTGCCGGGGAGGTTGTGCGCTTATTCTAAACGATTTTGCGTATTAGTGAACCTGAATACACGCTCATTGTATATTTACCATCTTTTACCTTTCCTATTTATTCGTTGTTTCTTAAATAATAATTTAACATAATATTAGGTGTTTATGTTTTGGAATTTAACTATGGTTTGAAATGGTATTTTAACTGTCAATATACATAATTTTTGATAATCCTAGGCTTAAGCTGTGTGACTACTTGTTTATGCTTAAAAGGGTCTAATTTGACAAATTGTGACCCCTGGATTTGATGAAATTGGTTTATACAGTTCTATGCTTTGAAAACCTCAATTAGGTTTTATTTAAGGGTTGTTTGGATCTAATGGTTTAACTGTGTTAGAGGTTGTGTAGGGTGTTATTCTTGTTTGATATATGCCATATATGATTATTTTGACTCAGTGATAGCTTCAATTAAGTGGTGTAGCATGTTAGAAATCAACTTGACATTTGATCATCTCAATATGAGCACTGTGATGTTGTTAGACCCTAGAATCTTGCATATTAGTTTAAATGTTGTTTATCTTGTATATTTACCCATCCTTATTCATATTATTATAAATATAAAAACAAAAAAAAACAGTTCCCGAAAACATTTTAAAATTAGTTTTCAACGAAAAAAAAAAAAAAAAAAAAAAAAAAAACCAAAAATATTTTCCTTTTTGTAGCATACAACTTGCCCAGTTTGATAGACTCCTCAATTACAACATTTGGTTGTTGGCTGTTTTGAAAACAATTTGGTAGACGTTACAAACCTAGATTCCCTTTTAAGGGGCGGAAACGCGCAGTTTGTTAACTCCGCTATTGAGAACGTTTGATCGTTCACTTATCGGATTCCAGTTGCTGAGCTTTGTCAAGCCCAGATTCCCTTTCGAGGGGCGGTTGTTAGAATTTTTCTTTTTCTGTATATATATATATATTTAAAAAAAAAGATAAAAATACAAAAACATTATAAAATATAAAATACAAAAAGATTTTAATGGTTGAAATCTATTTGTGGATTGAAAATACTTTTGACTGTCAATTTTCCTAATCTTGATATTCCTAGGTCTAGATTGGTTTAATCACTGGTCTACACTAAAAAGGATTGGATATGCATAGCCCAATCCCTGGAATGAGATAGATTAGGTTATTACAGTTTCATGTATTGAAAATCTCATTTAGGTTTCATTTTTAACCGTTTCTTTGTATATATATATATATATATATATATATATATATATATATATATATATATATATATATATATATATATATATATATAATATATATATATATATATATATATATATATATATATATATATATATATATATAAACCTTAAAAAAAATAATAATAAATAAATAAATAAATAAATTTTTTTTTATAAAATATAAAATCTAAAAAGAATCTTCGTATCCTTTTCTAAGTTTCCTACGCTCAAAAAGGATCCTTAGACTAATAAATTCTTCATAATTCTGTGAGTGGACCTCACCCCTATTTCTTACCCCTTTCTACCACCTAAGTGTGGGGGTGTGCCCCACATTTTGTACATAGATCTGAAAAAAAATTTGAAAATTGTATATAATAATAAAAAAAAAACCAGAATAATTGTTGTGTTACCCCACTTAGTTTTAAATGTTATCTTTTTACGTTCAAGGATTCGACATAATAGCCGGGATTTTGAATATTGAGGACAATATTCATTTCTAAGTGTGGGGGGGAAATTCTGGCGAATTTGATCACTTATATACCCTTGTATACCCTTTTTTCCCCAAAAATGGCCAAAATTAAAATTTTTTTCATTTGGTGTTAGTATTTTACACTAAACACAACAAATGGTTATCAGTCCGCCATGTCTAACCCACATAAGGATTGGCTAATCCAGGAGCAAACGGTTCTTGGTAAAGATAACTCAAACCCGTTTATGGCTTGCAATTTGCCAAAAATTGTATGGTTCCTCAACTCCCCATCATCCTCAAAAGATAATGAGTTGGCTAGCCCGCAAGATTATGGCTTGTGGTAAAGGCCGTGGAAAATCCATAGTTGGTAATCAGCTCACCAAGATGTTGACTATTCCATCAAGAGTTGGCTAGTCCAGAAGCAAACGGCTTTTGGTAAAGACAAATCAAATCCGTTGACAGCTGGTGATTTGCTCAAAATCACACGGTTATCAGGTGTACCACAGTTCTTACACCTGACTACTCCAGAAGTGATGGCTTTTGGTAAAGAGTTTTTCAAATCCATTAAGTTTTTCTCAATAGATTGCTAGGGACTAGCAATAGTTTAGTGTGGGGGATTGATGAATGTCTAAATACTCATCATTTTATACCAATCTGAGCTGCCAAAACATACAAAAACACTCAAATATGTATCATAATACTTAAAATATCTTAGAAGTGTGTTTTATATGTTTAAAATGCAAAATATGCAAAAACAGATGAAAAACGTACAAAGTTTGCATAATTGGCAGTTTCAGTCCCTCAAGTTTCATAAATTGGCAAAACTAGTCCCTGGTTACTCTAAAAACTTGAAAAAGTCATCAAAGGTCCTTTTTAATCATAAAGTTACATATTTAGTCCTTTGGTGCAAAGTTTCATAAAATTACAAGTTTAGTCCCTGTACTTTGGAAATTAACATAAATGGTCCCTGGGATGTAAAAACTTTGAGAAATTCAATTTTGGTCCTTGTACTTATAATCTTTTGCAGGAATGGTCCTTGGGTGATAAGTTTGGTGAAATTACATAATCAGTCCCTGAAGTTTGGGAATTGACAGAAAAGGTCCCCGGGTGGTTTAAAATAGAAAAATTACATTTAAGGTCCTTTGGTTTATCATACTTGGCAAATATGGTCCTAATGAATACTATGGGAAAGTTCCAAATCCAGCCCCTCAATATTTACCAATTTACAAATTTGGTCCTTGTGATTTATTAAACAAACAAACCAACCGGACCCTATAATAAATAAGCAAACAAACAAGCCCAACTTATTACCCAGCCCACACACACCCCTGATCCATACCCTTCCCAGGCCCAACTCACCAGCCCACTCCCTTTTAAATAAACAAAACCAGCAAACCATGGTCATTGTTCATCTCCCTCACAGCCAATACCACCACCTCCACCTCGACTGGTATTCCACCCAACTTGCTACCACCTATCTTCCACCTGTCTCTCCACCTCACACAACCCTCCAAAATCCCTTAAAACCCGAACGTTTTCCCCAAGTTAACGTGGTTGACTAATTGGCGCCAAAAAGCAAATTTGAACGGTGTGGATTACTCAGACCATATCAAGGGCTGGGAATTGGTGGGAAATGACCCAGTGGGTCCCACAAACTCAGAAAAACTCTATAAAGAAGAAAAGAAGCACTAGGTGAAGATTATTAGATTAGGTTTAGTGTAATTTAGTCGTAGGTAGTGTAAATTTCAATTTCAGTTGTAATTTCAATTAAAACAGCTTGCTCTCAGTTAATTTCATGTATTTCAATATTTAATTTAAGTCAATTTCAAGTTTCAAGTTGATTCTCAGTTGGTGTTCATTTTTCTTTATTTCAAAAATCACAAAAATCTTATTTGTTGTTTGTAGTTGTTATTGTGAATTCTCTCAGCTCACATAAGCCTTGACAAAGCTCTTGTAAGCCATTAGATACCACAAAAGTCAGTTTAGGACAGAAAAGCAAAAATTCCAACAAAAATAGAAAATAAATAGAAAAATAGTAAAAAGAAAGAAAGAAGAAGTAAGCAGAGCAGGATGGTGATTTCGGATTGCTTGGGTAATTAGAACTCCATGGGGAGTGTAGGGAAAGGATTTGAGTATCTTTGTTTCATGTTCTGATCTTGGAAGTCATTGTAAGCCTTTATTCCTAAATTTTGTTTGCTACTGTTCATCTGCTTAAAATCTGCTTATTTCTATCTATTTATACTTATTAAGTGTATTTAAGTTGTTATATAACTTAATATTGTATTTAGTTCATTAATATCCTTTGTGCTACAAAATTGCTAAATCAACTGTCTCAATTAGTTTAATATAGGAATTAAGGTGTTTGTAGTTTAGGCTTATGTTTTTGTGCTTATTTTAGTTTCTTATACCATATTAGATTATAGTGTATCAGTTCCACAGCTTAAGCTGTTCATTTGTTTTAGAAACTCAAAACAGTTAAAGTTATAGGGGTGTTTGTTTTAGACTGCAAAGTGAGTCCTTGTTGGGTTATGCTGATAAAATTGGTTCATATATGTTCACTAAGTCATATTAACTCAATCTAGTCAATAAAACATAGGGGTTAAACAAGAAAAAGTCAAATCACAAGATTTCTACCACCACAGTTAACTGTGGTGGACATCAAGGTTCATAAACACCCATATTACTACATAAGTAGGAGTTTTAGCTTAAATTAAGTTACTTTTGTCTTATTACATCATATCCAGTAATCTAGGATCACCAAAAGTTCAATAAAGTCAAATCTTAGGTTTATATCAAAAGTCAAACTTTGCTCTTCTCAGATTTTCTCAAATCTTGAGGGATTTTTATAGATTTATGTGGTAAGATTTAGACTGAGAGCTTTTGAGATTTAGTAGTCTACCACCTCATTGCCAAGTTCCCATAGTGATTATATTTTTGGGATTTTTCTGGTGGGCCCCACACAACCCCAAAGTCACTTGCAGGGCTGGGGATGTACCCTGCATCAGCAGACCATGGCCAAACCACCACCTTTGGTGGTGATTTGTGACCACCACAGTGGGCCCCACACATCAAACTTGGTTTATTACAACCCCCCTCCTACCAGACTTCTAGGATTGACCATTTGTTTGACCTGAACCTCATTGGACCCCACCTAGAATAAGCCATAAAGTTTGTCCCCATTCTGAGTTGAATTTGAGTTTTGGAATAGCTTATTTTGGCTTATCAAGCTTATCTACTGAGCTTATTTGGCTAATTTTAGCTTTGACAAGTCCAAAACACTTAATAGAACCAGAATTAACCAAGGTGGGTCCCACATAAGCTCATTTGAGCTTATTTGCCTTATTAGTCAACTGTGGTCAACTGTGGTAGCAATAAGCTTCCACAGAGCTTATTAATAGCTTATTAAATATTTGTTTTTACAAAAGTTTTCTATTTTTATGTATAATATAGTTTTGTAAAAGAAAAATCCAGAAAAGACAACATAAAAATAAGTGATAGTTTCTATTTAATTTAATTTAATTTTAATTTTCATTTTTAGATTTTTATTAAGTAAGTTGCGTTTTTATATTTTTATTAATTTCCTCTTAGGTTAAAGTATTTTTAATAATTTTCTCAGATTTTTATATTATCATTTGATATTTATTAGATTTAAAATTAGTTTTATTAGTAATTAATTAATAAGTAAGTTATAAATAGCATAATTAATTTTTATATAGTAACACCTAGTTTTTATATTTTCTCTAGCTTTCATAAGTTATATAATAGTTTTATAAATTTTCTCATAATTTTCTAAGTCATTTTAGTATTATTTGTAATTTAAAATAGTTTAATTAGTATAATTAATATAAATAGTTTTTAATTAATAAAAAGCTCATAAAAAGACAAAAACATTTATTTTTATTTTTTATACTTTCTTCAAGTTCATTTTAAGTTTTAGAAATTATTTTTATAAATTTTTAGTTAAATTTGTAGTGTTTATTATTTTTAGTTTTATTTAAGTTAGTTTTAATTAAATAGTTAAATAGTTTTTAATTAAATAATTAATAATAAATAATAAAATAATCTAAAAAATAGTTTTCTTTTTAATTTAATTTTATTTTAAGTTTAAGTTTATAGAATTTTCATTTTTAACCCTTGTAGTTTATTTTTCTTAAAACTCACCTTTTTCTCAGCACGCAGTCGCGTCTGATTTTAATTTGGTGTACGTTTATACGTATTAGATATTTAGGTTTCACGTAATCGTTAAGATAGTTTATTTAAGTCATTTTAAGTTATAAAACCCTAGTTTAAATGACACACACACACTTATACCTTTCCTGTTCATATTCACTCGATCACAAATTCGTTTATAATAAAACATCGCACACCTCGTTGGGACATTACGACCCGGGAAAACACTGTATTTCACGGAAGCATTTGCCTCAGCTGTTTGACTATTATACTTGACCATTCACAAGTGGTTGACCAATAATTATCTGACCGTTTGAGGCAAATCAAAATTTGGCGTCGCTGCCGGGGAGGTTGTGCGCTTATTCTAAACGATTTTGCGTATTAGTGAACCTGAATACACGCTCATTGTATATTTACCATCTTTTACCTTTCCTATTTATTCGTTGTTTCTTAAATAATAATTTAACATAATATTAGGTGTTTATGTTTTGGAATTTAACTATGGTTTGAAATGGTATTTTAACTGTCAATATACATAATTTTTGATAATTCTAGGCTTAAGCTGTGTGACTTCTTGTTTATGCTTAAAAGGGTCTAATTTGACAAATTGTGACCCCTGGATTTGATGAAATTGGTTTATACAGTTCTATGCTTTGAAAACCTCAATTAGGTTTCATTTAAGGGTTGTTTGGATCTAATGGTTTAACTGTGTTAGAGGTTGTGTAGGGTGTTATTCTTGTTTGATATATGCCATATATGATTATTTTGACTCAGTGATAGCTTCAATTAAGTGGTGTAGCATGTTAGAAATCAACTTGACATTTGATCATCTCAATATGAGCACTGTGATGTTGTTAGACCCTAGAATCTTGCATATTAGTTTAAATGTTGTTTATCTTGTATATTTACCCATCCTTATTCATATTATTATAAATATAAAAACAAAAAAAAATAGTTCCCGAAAACATTTTAAAATTAGTTTTCAACGAACAAAAAAAAAAAAATATTTTCCTTTTTGTAGCATACAACTTGCCCAGTTTGATAGACTCCTCAGTTATAACATTTGGTTGTTGGCTGTTTTGAAAACAATTTGGTAGACGTTACAAACCTAGATTCCCTTTTAAGGGGCGGAAACGCGCAGTTTGTTAACTCCTCTATTGAGAACGTTTGATCGTTCAGTTATCGGATTCCAGTTGCTGAGCTTTGTCAAGCCCAGATTCCCTTTCGAGGGGCGGTTGTTAGAATTTTTCTTTTCTTTGTATATATATATATATATATATAAACCTTAAAAAAAAAAAAAAAAAAAAAAATTAATTTTTTTTTTATAAAATATAAAATCTAAAAAGAATCTTCGTATCCTTTTCTAAGTTTCCTACGCTCAAAAAGGATCCTTAGACTAATAAATTCTTCATAATTCTGTGAGTGGACCCCACCCCTATTTCTTACCCCTTTCTACCACCTAAGTGTGGGGGTGTGCCCCACATTTTGTACATAGATCTGAAAAAAAATTTGAAAATTGTATATAATAATAAAAAAAAAACAGAATAATTGTTGTGTTACCCCACTTAGTTTTAAATGTTATCTTTTTACGTTCAAGGATTTGACATAATAGCCGGGATTTTGAATATTGAGGACAATATTCATTTCTAAGTGTGGGGGGGGGGGGAAATTCTGGCGAATTTGATCACTTATATACCCTTGTATGCCCTTTTTTTCCCCAAAAATGGCCAAAATTTAAATTTTTTTCATTTGGTGTTAGTATTTTACAATAAACATAACAAATGGTTATCAGTCCGCCATGTCTAACCCACATAAGGATTGGCTAATCCAGGAGCAAACGGTTCTTGGTAAAGATAACTCAAACCCGTTTATGGCTTGCAATTTGCCAAAAATTGTATGGTTCCTCAACTCCCCATCATCCTCAAAAGTTAATGAGTTGGCTAGCCCGCAAGATTATGGCTTGTGGTAAAGGCCGTGGAAAATCCATAATTGGTAATCAGCTCACCAAGATGTTGACTATTCCATCAAGAGTTGGCTAGTCCAGAAGCAAACGGCTTTTGGTAAAGACAAATCAAATCCGTTGACAACTGGTGATTTGCTCAAAATCACACGGTTATCAGGTGTACCACAGTTCTTACACCTGGCTACTCCAGAAGTGATGGCTTTTGGTAAAGAGTTTTTCAAATCCATTAAGTTTTTCTCAATAGATTGCTAGGGACTAGCAATAGTTTAGTGTGGGGGATTGATGAGTGTCTAAATACTCATCATTTTATACCAATCTGAGCTGCCAAAACATACAAAAACACTCAAATATGTATCATAATACTTAAAATATCTTCGAAGTGTGTTTTATATGTTTAAAATGCAAAATATGCAAAAACAGATGAAAACCGTACAAAGTTTGCATAATTGGCAGTTTCAGTCCCTCAAGTTTCATAAATTGGCAAAACTAGTCCCTGGTTATTCTAAAAACTTGAAAAATTCATCAAAGGTCCTTTTTAATCATAAAGTTACATATTTAGTCCTTTGGTGCAAAGTTTCATAAAATTACAAGTTTAGTCCCTGTACTTTGGAAATTAACATAAATGGTCCCTGGGATGTAAAAACTTTGAGAAATTCAATTTTGGTCCTTGTACTAATAATCTTTTGCAGGAATGGTCCTTGGGTGATAAGTTTGGTGAAATTACATAATCAGTCCCTGAAGTTTGGGAATTGACAGAAAAGGTCCCCGGGTGGTTTAAAATAGAAAAATTACATTTAAGGTCCTTTGGTTTATCATACTGGGCAAATATGGTCCTAATGAATACTATGGGAAAGTTCCAAATCCAGCCCCTCAATATTTACCAATTTACAAATTTGGTCCTTGTGATTTATTAAACAAACAAACCAACCGGACCCAATAATAAATAACCAAACAAACAAACCCAACTTATTACCCAGCCCACACACACCCCTGATCCATACCCTTCCCAGGCCCAACTCACCAGCCCACTCCCTTTTAAATTAATAAAACCGGCAAACCATGGTCACTGTTCATCTCCCTCACAGCCAATACCACCACCTCCACCTCGACTGGTATTCCACCCAACTTGCTACCACCTATCTTCCACCTGTCTCTCCACCTCACACAACCCTCCAAAATCCCTTAAAACCCGAACGTTGTCCCCAAGTTAACGTGGTTGACTAATTGGCGCCAAAAAGCCAATTTGAACGATGTGGATTACTCAGACCATATCAAGGGCTGGGAATTGGTGGGAAATGACCCAGTGGGTCCCACAAACTCAGAAAATCTCTATAAAGAAGAAAAGAAGCACTGAGTGAAGATTATTAGATTAGGTTTAGTGTAATTTAGTCGTAGGTAGTGTAAATTTCAATTTCAGTTGTAATTTCAATTAAAACAGCGTGCTCTCAGTTAATTTCATGTATTTCAATATTTAATTTAAGTCAATTTCAAGTTTCAAGTTGATTCTCAGTTGGTGTTCATTTTTCTTTATTTCAAAAATCACAAAAAGCTTATTTGTTGTTTGTAGTTGTTATTGTGAATTCTCTCAGCTCACATAAGCCTTGACAAAGCTCTTGTAAGCCATTAGATACCACATAAGTCAGTTTAGGACAGAAAAGCAAAAATTCCAAGAAAAATAGAAAATAAATAGAAAAATAGTAAAAAGAAAGAAAGAAGAAGTAAGCAGAGCAGGATGGTGATTTCGGATTGCTTGGGTAATTAGAACTCCATGGGGAGTGTAGGGAAAGGATTTGAGTATCTTTGTTTCATGTTCTGATCTTGGAAGTCATTGTAAGCCTTTACTCCTAAATTTTGTTTGCTACTGTTCATCTGCTTAAAATCTGCTTATTTCTATCTATTTATACTTATTAAGTGTATTTAAGTTGTTATATAACTTAATATTGTATTTTAGTTCATTAATATCCTTTGTGCTACAAAATTGCTAAATCAACTGTCTCAATTAGTTTAATATAGGAATTAAGGTGTTTCTAGTTTAGGCTTATGTTTTTGTGCTTATTTTAGTTTCTTATACCATATTAGATTATAGTGTATCAGTTCCACAGCTTAAGCTGTTCATTTGTTTTAGAAACTCAAAACAGTTAAAGTTATAGGGGTGTTTGTTTTAGACTGCAAAGTGAGTCCTTGTTGGGTTATGCTGATAAAATTAGTTCATATATGTTCACTAAGTCATATTAACTCAATCTAGTCAATAAAACATAGGGGTTAAACAATGAAAAGTCAAATCACAAGATTTCTACCACCACAGTGGTGGACATCAAGGTTCATAAACACCCATATTACTACATAAGTAGGAGTTTTAGCTTAAATTAAGTTACTTTTGTCTTATTACATCATATACAGTAATCTAGGATCACCAAAAGTTCAATAAAGTCAAATCTTAGGTTTATATCAAAAGTCAAACTTTGCTCTTCTCAGATTTTCTCAAATCTTGAGGGATTTTTATAGATTTATGTGGTGAGATTTAGACTGAGAGCTTTCGAGGTTTAGTAGTCTACCACCTCATTGCCAAGTTCCCATAGTGATTATATTTTTGGGATTTTTCTGGTGGGCCCCACACAACCCCAAAGTCACTTGCAGGGCTGGGGATGTACCCTGCATCAGCAGACCATGGCCAAACCACCACCTTTGGTGGTGATTTGTGACCACCACAGTGGGCCCCACACATCAAACTTGGTTTATTACAACCCCCTCCTACCAGACTTCTAGGATTGACCATTTGTTTGACCTGAACCTCATTGGACCCCACCTAGAATAAGCCATAAAGTTTGTCCCCATTCTTAGTTGAATTTGAGTTTTGGAATAGCTTATTTTGGCTTATCAAGCTTATCTACTGAGCTTATTTGGCTAATTTTAGCTTTGACAAGTCCAAAACACTTATTAGAACCAGAATTAACCAAGGTGGGTCCCACATAAGCTCATTTGAGCTTATTTGCCTTATTAGTCAACTGTGGTCAACTGTAGTAGCAATAAGCTTCCACAGAGCTTATTAATAGCTTATTAAATATTTGTTTTTACAAAAGTTTTCTATTTTTATGTATAATATAGTTTTGTAAAAGAAAAATCCAGAAAAGACAACATAAAAATAAGTGATAGTTTCTATTTAATTTAATTTAATTTTAATTTTCATTTTTAGATTTTTATTAAGTAAGTTGTGTTTTAATATTTTTATTAATTTCCTCTTAGGTTAAAGTATTTTTAATAATTTTCTCAGATTTTTATATTATCATTTGATATTTATTAGATTTAAAATTAGTTTTATTAGTAATTAATTAATAAGTAAGTTATAAATAGCATAATTAATTTTTATATAGTAACACCTAGTTTTTATATTTTTTATAGCTTTTATAAGTTATAAAATAGTTGTATAAATTTTCTCATAATTTTCTAAGTCATTTTAGTATTATTTGTAATTTAAAATAATTTAATTAGTATAATTAATATAAATAGTTTTTAATTAATAAAAAGCTCATAAAAAGACAAAAACATTTATTTTTATTTTTTATACTTTCTTCAAGTTCATTTTAAGTTTTAGAAATTATTTTTATAAATTTTTAGTTTAATTTGTAGTGTTTATTATTTTTAGTTTTATTTAAGTTAGTTTTAATTAAATAGTTAAATAGTTTTTAATTAAATAATTAATAATAAATAATAAAATAATCTAAAAAATAGTTTTCTTTTTAATTTAATTTTATTTTAAGTTTAAGTTTATAGAATTTTCATTTTTAACCCTTGTAGTTTAGTTTTCTTAAAACTCACCTTTTTCTCAGCACGCAGTCGCGTCTGATTTTAATTTGGTGTACGTTTATACGTATTAGATATTTAGGTTTCACGTAATCGTTAAGATAGTTTATTTAAGTCATTTTAAGTTATAAAACCCTAGTTTAAATCACACACACACACTTATACCTTTCATGTTCATATTCACTCGATCACAAATTCGTTTATAATAAAACATCGCACACCTCGTTGGGACATTACGACCCGGGAAAACACTGTATTTCACGGAAGCATTTGCCTCAGCTGTTTGACTATTATACTTGACCATTCACAAGTGGTTGACCAATAATTATCTGACCGTTTGAGGCAAATCACTCATGGAGGCTAGTCGAAGGCACGAAGATTTCTCGTGATTCTTCTTTCATTTATGGAACAAATTTCAGGGAAGTTCTCGCTCTAATTCTACCTTCTCTTCACATTTACTTAATTTTTAGTACAAAAGGGACTTTGTACATTTCAAGTTGGGGGACGGGAGTAGAATTATCTTGAACTTTATTTTGTCCTCATTTTTCTAGTTTATTTTGAAAATTTTTGCCATTTTTAAAACTTTTGACATGCTTTTCTTAACCGAACTAGAATAGAACTTAGCCGAGCACATTTAACCCTTGAATTCCCATGGTGAGATTTTGCCTATCCATTTCCATTGATTTACCCTAAATCTACCTAAATATTGAGTGTGCCGATAGTTTATAGACTTTAGAACTTGGCTTTTTCATCATTTCGAGACCATAGACGAGTAATGTGCTAGACATATATGGAAGGAACAATTTTAGAAGGCAACGTTTTAGGATTATCACCCAAATAGCCTTATATGTGTGTGTTTATCGATTTAGTCACCTCGACTTCTCGACCCCCGTGTAAACCCTTTTGTTGCACTCATCTTTAGTGCATGATACCCCTAGTACAACCTCTTGAGCCTTTCCTTTCATTTCTTACCCTTATAAATATTGTTTCGATATACCATTACACCTTAGCCTACCTTGTAGTCTTAGTTTATAATTGGGAAGTCATTGTTTGCCCAAGTTCAAGGTCTAAGTAGAAGAATTCAGGAATCACGCCTACGTCGAAGACAAATTATTAAAGATCATTTGAAGACCCCCCAAATCATCATGTATTGTTCATCTCAAGTGGGGGGATGTACATATTGTTTGTATTCAAGTAAAAAAATATATATGAATTTATAGTTGAATAAATGGTGCACCATTGTATAAGCACCATGATTATGAGCTCATCAAGAATTAGTATCGAAGAGGCCATTCAGTCACATTTGAAGATATGAGTTGGTGATCATTTCTACACCAACATGAAGACCAAGATATGTGCCCTTAATGACGTCCTCTAATGGCATATGTACTTGCTATGATCCAGTTCCGGCGTTTCGAAGCTTAGACCTTGGGCGAACGGTAAATGGTGATGACTTAGTTGTAGGCTTAGACTATTTGCATGTTATTTTTATTTTTACACCCATTTTGTGAAATCCCATGTCTATTCCTACCTTTTAGTCATGAATCATGCTTAGGTGATGGATTTGAGCAGGCATTGGTGTCTTGCCCGGCGTTCCGGTCATGTATCGATGTTCTTTGTCGCTTTCGACGTAGTATGTTAGTAACGACACTACACCCTTAACCATATATGTTCACCCAATTTTGCCTTCAAGAGTTGTTTTGACATTAGCTCTAGTGGTGGAGTTTTATGTAACTGCCAAGCCTATGATAGCATACATACTATGCCTGAGCAATGAGTGATCACCCGGAAAATTGACACTTAAAATATATATAGAGAGAGAGTGTTGTTCCCCTTTTCGTGAGGTGTTCGGCTTTGAGAAATTCTAGCATAGGATATTTTTAAATTCATATTTCCCTAGTAATAATGGGGGATATCTTTTTGAGAATACTTCTAATAAGATCTACTTGAGGGCAAGTAGAGTTCAAGTGGGGGGAATATTTGATGACGTCAAATAATCTGATATTCTAAGTATCAATTTCCCCTATTTATTGACCATTTTAGCTTAATATTGTCTGTAGTGTTGTCTTATTACTTCGTATTTCGTTTCAGGACTATTAATCGGGTATGAAGCGGTTAATGGACGAAGTTGACCTCAAGATGGACAAAAGCACCTACTACAATAAGACTACGGCGTAACTACGTGATTATGTTACGCCGTAATTAAATTATGACGTGGAATTATCCACATTCTCATGACTACGCCCGTAATGAAGACTCTGTGGCAATTTTGTGGAAATTATGGAGACTACGCCGTAGCACCTCAAGTCATCTACGACGTACCATTATTACGGCGTATCTACACTATCCAACTACGCCGTAACTAGCTCAACGGATAAGATGAAGTGAAGATAACATTAGCTACGGTGTAACTAGTAATAGCGTTACGCCGTAGCTCTCTCCTGCCTATAAATACAAGACGATTTTGCCCTTTGAAATCATCTCCCTTTTCCCAAACCTTTCTAGGGTTTGGGGAGAGCAACCACAACAGAAGATGACGGAGTTAGGAGTTAGAGATAGAAGCTCTCGTCTACATTAATCATCTTTGTATTCGAGTTTGGATTCTTTTTATTCTTTTCATAATCATTTGATGAATTCTTATTATTAATTCAAGTATCATTCTGTTATATGCTATCTTTCATTACTTCGTAGAGATATCTTCTTTGTCCATTCATTTATACTAGTTTCGGTAGTGCTATAAACTTGTTTGTATCTATTACGCTAGACGTGATTGACTTAATACCTTAGTCCGTTTAGTAGGCTAGAAGAATTTACCATAGGACACTAGCTTGATAGATTGCGAGGAAATGTTTGGGATGACAACTGACCAGATTGCCTTGTGTGAGAATTGACCATAGGACCACCTTACAAGTGGAGGTGCTTAAGAAGTTAGAGAGATCTAAGATCCGAGAGGCCGGATCTCTACCGAATGTGATCTATTAAATTTGGCACTTAATGACTCGACCAAGTGCCTGTGGTTCCGGAGACGATATTAGGAAAGATAGACTACGATGACTTTACCCTACGATTCCTAGTGATATTTATGCCACTGTACGATGTTTATGCATTAACTAGAACTGCTTAAGTTATTCTTCTATCCTCTTACTTTCCTTCTCTTGATTCGAATCTATGACTTACATATGTGTTAACTACTCTATTTATCATCTCTATCAATCTTTGCCTATTATTATCACATAACATATCTTGATTTCTTTCAGAGCAGCTCTTAGGGACGACACTCGGATTTAACTAGGTTTTGCTACATGCGATCGGGTTCTCTGCCCGTTAGTATGTGTTTATCCTTGTATTTCTAAGTTTATAAATTTAAAACAGGATGAAAATACGCATAAAAAACTCTCGGTTTTTTCATATAAAAACAATCCATCACAACCAACGAAATAGAATCTCGAGGCTAAAGAATGAGCACTACTCAACTTCATAAGTTGATACTCAACCATTTTTCTGAAATTTATTGAACATAATAACGTTTGGATATGCTCACCCATGTTGTTAATAATAGCATGTCCACACAACCTGAAGCCCGAGTCCCGCAAGTCGAGATTGATAAAGCGGTTAAGAATTTGGGTGTTTATAAAGCTCCAACGAAGATGGATTTACAGGCATATTTCTTTTTAAAAGTATTGGGACATTGTTGGTGATATGGTTAGTAAGGCTATACAACAAATTTTGATCATGGTATCATGCCGCTATCTTTGAATAAAACGCTAGTAGTCTTACTCCTAAAGGTCCCTTCTCCAAAGACTATTGGTCAATTCAGTCCGATTAGTCTTTGTAACTTTGTGTATCGAGTTATATCAAAAGTAATGATGAATTGTTTGAAACCATTTATGCATTGTATCTTTTCTCCGCAATAATATGCATTTATCCCGGGTAGGCTCATTCAAGATTACATGATTGCTGTTAATGACGCATTTCATTATATATGCAATAAGAAGAAAGAGGATCAGAAGGTTATGGCTTAAATCTTGACTTTAATAAAGCTTTTGATAGAGTTGAATGAAAGTTATTAATGGTAACGTGTCACAAATTGGGCTTTAGAGATCAATGGTGTAGTTGGGTTTTAGCGTGTATATCATCTTATGAAATGGATTATATGATTAAATGGGGAATCTATTGGTACGATCAAGCCCTCCAGAGGTATCCGTCAAGGAGATCCCATGTCACCATACTTGTTTATCATCATCGCCGATGTTTTATCTCAAATGATAAACAATGTCATGCATCGATATTTTCTTACAGGTATAAAGATGGCTAGAAATTGTCCCGTTATATCTCATATTTCTTTCGCTAACGACTCTTTATTCTTCCTGAAAGCAAAGACTACTAAGTGTGATTTTTTTATCAAGCTTATTAATCGCTATTATGTTGGATGTGGTTGGCATTTAAACTTTACCAAGTCTCAATTGATGTTTTATCCTAACACTCCACCTGATGTGCAAAAAGAATTTTATGATCGTCTTAGTGTTAATTTAATGGGACGACACTCACGTTAGCCATCTGTACATTGTTAACTTTAGAAGTGGTGATCTTATTGTGTATTTTGACTTGTTTAGTATGTATTAGAATACACTATTTGTAAGCCTATGAAGGCCGGCCCATGAGGCCCATTATAATACAGTGATTTTTGTGTCAAAAACAAGATCAAAATAGTGTTTTTATTTAGGGTAAAGTTTGAATATACGTAACAAACTTTCTCAAATTTACCAGTATACGTAAAATACTTATTTTATTCTCAACAAACGTAATATACTTTTAAATACTTACCAATGTATGTAATATTGTCATACTACCACTTATAAAAGGTACAGTTTTGATCCTTGTCGCTTGCGTTGACTTACACCGTTAGGCTCTGACATTTTTTTACTTAAAAAAGTTACAGTAATGGTCCCTTGACTTTTGCGTTGACTTTTACCGTTAGTCCATTGACATTTTTCACCTAATATATGTATATTTTGTCCGTTTTTATCCGTTTTTGTCAGTTTTTATACGTTTTCATCTGATTTTATATACTTTCGTCCGTTTTTCTTACGTTTTTTCCATCTTTATATGTTTTTGTCCATTTCGTTCATTTTTATACTTTTTATCTGTTTTTATGCGTGTTTGTCCGTTTTTATCTATTTTCATCCATTCTTATACGTTTCCATTCAGTTTTATAAGTTTTTATCTTATTTCATCCGTTTTTATGCATTTTTATATGTTTTTATCCATTTTCATCAATATTTTATACGTTTACATTCAGTTTTATACTTTTTTTTATCCGTTTTCATCCGTTTTTATCTGTTTTTATGCATTTTTGGCCATTTTTATAGGTTTTTGTCCATTTTTCCTATGTTTTCATCTGTTTTATCCATTTTCATCCGTTTCTATATGTTTTCGTCTGTTTTTATACGCTTTCGTACGTTTTTATTCGTCCTTATGTATTTTGTCCGTTTTTATAAGGTTTTATCCGCTTTTATATGTTTTATTCGTTTTTATACACTTTCTTCCATTTTTATTATATGTTTATCCGTCTTTATATGTTTTTGTCCATTTTTATACGTTTTCATCCACTTTTGTATATATAAAAATGGACAAAAATATATAAAAACAGATAAAAACGCAAGAAAACATATAAAAATAGATAATAATGTATGAAAACATAAGAAAAACGGACATTAATGTATCAAAATGGTGAAAACGTATAAAAACGGACGAACATGTATAAAACGGACTAAAACGTATAAAAACGGACGAAAGCATATAAAAACGTATAAAAATGGATAAAACAGATAAAAATGTATGAAACGTATAAAAATGGATGAAAACTTATAAAAACGGACTGAAACATTTGAAAATATTACGTATATTGGTAAGTATTTAAAAGTTTAAGTATGTTGAGAATAAAATAAGTATGTTGAGAATAAAATAAGTATGTTAAGTATATTGGTAAATTTTAGAAAGTTTGTTACGTATATTCAGCCTTCACCTTTTTATTTATATTGTAGCGTCTAAAAACTAAACCGAGAACAATCTTGATCAAAACCCTAGATTTTGTGGTTAAGAGCCTAAAATTTGTTATTTTTATGAAGTCTTAGGTTATTTGGTTAAGGTTTAGTAGGACAAAAAAGAATCAAAAACACTAAATTTGAAATTTTAGACGATTTTTGATAAAAACTAGAAACGTGTGTTTTTAAGATCAAAATCAAGATATATGGTTAAAGTTTAAAGTTTGTGTTTTTTAATGAAGTATTAGCACTTATAGTAAAGATCTATTGCAATAAAAATGGATTAGAAACACAAAATTTGAAGTTATGGGCAATTTTTGGTAGAAAGGTACGGAATAGTGATATTTCTTTGTAGATTCAAATTTCAAATTTATTCGGTACAGTTGATATTTCTAGGTACATTCCTAGAATTTATGATAAAATATATTAGTATTCGGTTAAGGAAAGTATACAGTAGTAATTTTACTCAGTATTAGAATGTATAGTCTTCAGTAGTTGAAAGTATTCTGTAATTATTTTTCGAGAAAAAGTATTTGGTAGATGTTTTCTTTGGTAAGACAAAAGTACTCGGTAGATTGAATTTTTCGGTAGGATAGAGAGTTTTTTTGGTACAATCACACGTCATCAAATCGAGAACTTTGGCATCTCCACTAACGTCCTATGTGGCATGCACTGAAAACCTTCAAACCGAGAATTTTACAATTTCACCGAGAACTTTCAAGAACCATAAACCGAGAACTTTGGATAACAAAATCGAGAACTTTCATTTCAAAGGAATAGGAAAATTTCATTGAATAGGGAACCGAAAACTTTCATTGGTACTTGACAAGAACAAGAACAAGAACCCAGAACTTTCATCTTTCACCTAAAACTCTCTATAACAACCAAGATCTTTCACGTATAACCAAAATCTCTTCACCATTATCATTAAACAGATCCATTATCAAGTTTCACTCATACGTGAACAATGGATCAACTGCAAGATGCAATAATGACCGGGTATTATATGATTACGAAGCTGACTGAGAAAGAAAGAGAAGCTGGGGAACTAGAAGTAGAGTATGATTTGCATCAACTGATAAGGCCGAAACAAAAGATTACTTGCAAGCTACCATTTTTATCATAGCATATATTCGGGATGATAAAAAATGATGCTACACACAATTACAAAAGGTGTCAAGTATAATACATTTTCGTGCAATTAGCCCAAGTAAATATATATACTTCTTGAAGAGGAAGTTATAGATCGAATTACCTAGAGTACTCCTAATTTGATTATGAACAAATTCATAATCAATCCATAATTAAAAGAGGAAATTCAAAACAATTGAATTTGTGGCGCAAACTTTGAGAGAGAAGAAAAAAAAAAAAAAAAAAAAAAAAAAAAAAAAAAAAAAAAAACCTATTTTGAACCCTTTGATGATTCCGAATGGCCAAATGTATCCAAACCTCATGGCAAAGCGAGGATGCTTGCTAGTTAAGCCGTATTCCATTGACCATGCAAATTTCATCGATTCTGAGACACAAAAGTCAATTCGGCATTTTTGGATGATGGTATCCTCAAACTTTCATTCCTACTAGTGAAGACATCATCGTTTTGCAGCTTACGTCCGGCTTGAATTTTGAACACTTCTTCACACGTTTCCCTTCAGCAACGACATCTCCGCCTTTATCGATGACTTGACGTGAATGCTTCAGCTAATTCATTAATCTCGTCCTCATCAAAACTGAATGCAACAATTCAAGTAGAAACCGGGGGTTGATCATCAAGATGTAGTAGACGAGAAATGAATGTTCGTACACATAGCAAATCAAGAATACGAGAGGTACCAAAGCCAAGAAAAGCCCACCAATCATAAATAAACCACGAAAATTATAAAGGGTTAGAATTGTTAGGTTCGCTTCTTGAGAGTCTTTGGGCATAAAAGATGAATCTTTCCTGAACCATTTCTTTTCCAATTTCAATATCTCACCATCCTCTCTTAGTTTTGCAATTTCCCTTGATACATCGGGCACCAACGGTGATCCTTTTGGGAAAACCTGTAATACATGAAAATATCTTAATAGTCATGTTTTGCAGCTATGTCACCCGATAATTAGCTTTATATGTTAAAATGGGTCATCTGAAATGGTGATTTAACTTTCGATATGTGTTTTGTATTTGCAGTTGGTCTCACAGATATTGTGATTATTCAAGTGATTAATACATTAAATTGACTTAAGAATTTTATTGTTTTGAAAAAAAGTAACTAATTCTTTTGAGATGAGACTAAAAGTTTCTGGGATCAGTTTAAAGGATGGGGTAACTACGTAAAATTATTCTACCATTTGATCAAGATACAAGTTATAAAACACCCCTATATATATAGGATATTGTAAAAATGTTGGTGTATAAATTGACTTACAAAGCCAAAACCATTGGTATTTGGTTCATAAGAGACCAAATCGTAGGCATCACCATACTTTGCGAGAAATAACTTGATATATGGGAACTCGTCCATTATAGCAACGGCACCACCACCTTTCTTACTACCTCCTGATAATGCATTGGCGTATTGGTCTAATGAGTTGAAGGGTTTAAGAGAAGGGTTCTTGAAATCGGAGTTGTTAATGATAACTCCTTCAATAAAAGAACCAGCGTGGTATCCAATGTCTAGTCCCCTTCTCGTTAACTCAATTTGCTGAACCGTTAACATGGAGCTCAAAGCAGCATTATAGCATGTGATCATTACGAAGAGTATAAATAACCACACAATCACCAAAAGCCTGGACAAATTGCTCAACAACTTTGCTCCTGCAAACCAAATATCAAATTTTTAATTAAAATGTAATCCTGATGCAGCGAGGCTACGTACTCTGATTCAGTTTTGAGATCTTAATTTTCTTAATTTTGAGAAAGTAAGAGATAAAGAAAGACATATTACTGTGACTAAAGGTAAGTGTAGAGAAAGAGAACCAAAGGACATTTCCGACTACGCGGTGCCATGGACCTTGAAACTCCTTATTCGTGGGGTATTCAATAACCCATACTGTTGCTCCGATAACAAAGAACGAGAAAGTTGTTGTTACCCACATTCGGGTGTCAAGTGGCTCCATAAACCACTACATATTTCTATGATTATCTTTTTTTGCTATTGTTCCAACGCCTAAATCCGTGTAAGGAATTGTGAAGTCTACATATAAAGATCTATTGGCAGTGATCGTTGTATCGCCGACAACAGCATCGTAGGTCTGAATCACGTTAAAAAGTTTTAGTCCTTTTCCCAAAGTAAACTGAATCAAAGCACACAAGAATCGTAAAAATAAGATAATCACTTTCAAAACACGAAATGAATCATACCCCACGATAGACCTCGTATATAAGCTGGTTATAATCTTCTGAAGTTGGCCGTTCATTCGCGGCCTCAAATGGAACAAATTTGTAAGGAACATCATATGGTAATGCATCAAGAGCACTCTTAAATACGTCTATGCAAAACCCTGTAGTGATTACTACATTGGTTTGAGGATCGTGTACTACACTCAAGAATTCATCAAATCCAGCCAGCATAGGAACACCTATTCGTAGCTTCTTACTTGTTTGCAATATACGACGTCTTGGAGGTATCATAGATCCTCCTGGCCAAAAAATGTCTTCAAGACCATTTACAGAAAAAGAATGCCGATGATCTAGCTTATGTTTTATATGCATGGTGATTCCATCATCTTCTGTCCAAAATCCGACTCTTCTCTCGCCTTTCCCAATCACATTTACTATTTCCAGGGGCTTAGCAACAGATTTCTTGCTAACAAGATGAAATTCACCACTCAACCCCTTATAAGTAACATTTAACAATGCTTGAAAAACAAACTTTCGACTTTCCTCCCTTTCAACAGCCGTTGCTAAAGCACATATTGCATCATATGACAAAACATTATAGATATTTGGGTTGTTAAAAGGATAATTCTTTCTTAATCTTCTATAAAAGTTTCGAAATTGAGTAGTCGATGGGATATGATATCTCAGTCCTATAGCACCTTGAAATGATTCAAGTACTTCTTCATCTAACTCCACAGGATCAAAGAAGTTCATGGTTTTATCAGTTACAATCCAAGCATATCCTTGACTCATCAATCCCAGTCTTTTTGCATATACCAAAATACGAAATGCTAAAGTTGGAGAGATATGAATGATAAATATTGTTTCTTGCAAATTCGAGAGCTTATGAAGCTCGTCAAGTATTTGGTCATCCTTTGCTGATGGCGAGATCGCACTTGTATAAGATACATGAATACTTTTAGTATGAAATGAATCCATCATAAAGGATACACTTTCTCTTCCAAATTCATTGTCTTCGTGAACAAGAATGACGTTTGTCCATTTAAATGATTCAACAAATGCTGCAAGACCATTCCATTGAACAGTCTCATCTTGTGTCATTTGAAAGAAATATGGATGCGTAGCAGAGAGGAACGATGGGTTTGTAGCTAAAGAAAAAATAGGAACTTTGGTCTTCTTTCCCAGAACGCTTAAAAACTTCGCTTCAAGTGATGTTTCTGGTCCAACGATTGCTTGCACTTTCAAGTTTTCTAGTAGATCAGCAGCTGTATATGATATTGAATAATATGATTCAGACCCTTAGTGATAAAAGGTGCGGCCAGAGATAATATTTGAATGTGTCTCAACTTACTTTAGCCAAGTCTGGTTATAGAAAGAAACAATATAAAAGTACTTTGGTGGTATAATGATCTTACTCAACCCTTTGATATATAAATTTGCTATGGAAAATGATATATCCTCCTACTTCTTCTCCTTAATTATCCTTCTACTTATAGTATGATTTTGACAAGTGGAATAATCAATGAAATAGGTTAGGGGAGAGAATTGTTGCATGGTACATGTTGTATTTTTGTATGGGTATGAGGATGAGTAGGATAATATAGCAATGCTCGTTTGCTATAACCATTATATAACTTTGAAAATTTCATATAACCGCAAACAGAAGCATAGGTTATCCGAAGTTCCAAACACAAGAAACTGATTATTACAATATCAAATAGTTACAACTCAACAACTCAAACAATTGCTTTTGGACCCCTTAAATTTGTAACTAGCATTGTCATTTAGAGCGATACTTTGCCTCAAAAGGGGCAAATGGTTAAACTTATAAACACTTACAGTAGCTAAAATTTGTTTGAACGGGTCAAACGAAGTGCAAAACATGCATATCACAAATCAAAAGACAGGCAAGCCCCTAAATCATTTAATTATATAAATTAGATGTCATTGTAAAAGTAAAGTTTATGAATCATATTTTAAACATTATTTAGTTACATAAAAGACCAAAAAGTATTTATGGACAGAAATCTTCTCCAATTTAGTGATTAGTGACATTTTGGATGCAAACAAAGAGAGCTACATAAAGAATAATTCAACAGTCTAAGAGAAGTAATTACCAACTGATAGAGCATGTAGTGGTTCTCCTTTGGAATCCCTTGTGTGCAAGACTAACCTCGTCTGGTATTTATCATTTACAGAGTAAAAATCAGAAACTGCCATGGAAATGCTGCTCTGAATCATCTGTCCAGACAATGATCCCATATCAAGAATGACTCCTATAGGAATCTCAAGCTTATTGCTAATACTCATACTTGCCGCAGGTAGGATAACGAGGAGTAAAAATGAAAGAATGATATATTTTCTGTAACTCATAAGCTCCATATTTTTCATATGTGTTGTTTGATCTCTGATTAGCATATATCTTACTTCCAAGTTTTTGAAGTCAATTTAGAAAAGGTCAACTAGTCATCTTACTTAAGTAACAACTCAGACTTTAACAACACACAGGGCCGCTTATGTAGGAAAGATTTGACCTTCAGATTAAATACAAAGTGCATGAAACTTCCTGCTGGTTAGCATTATATAATTAACAACTTAATTCAAGATCTTCTTTGCAAGTCTTGTATAAAAAACTGATTAGAATCTTAGTTGGATCCTTTATTCAATACATTATTCAGTTAAGAAACCATGCACGGTTAATATATTAAAAGGAAATTTTCATCTTGGAATTATTATAATAAGCCTAAACTAGCTAACATGACTTGGTCCTAATAATGAATTAATCATTCATAGAAATTTCACAGAAATATCACATTAATGTTCTTCTGGATTGAAAGAGTGAAAAAAATCATGAACCAAAAATAAATACTCCGTATTAATCACAGACTTAAGCATCACAAGCATAACTGTTACATCATATCGAATCTTTGACTAATTTAAGTGTCCAGTAGTGATAGTCTATCATTTAGTTCACGACAATGACACTTTTAATATTGTCCTTAACTTGTTGATCTAGGTGAAACTTACTAGATGAGAATCATGTAACAAGTATGTTTTATCACATTAAAACCTCCAAGGAACCTCATTAATCAATTTACATATTAATGTCCAAGGTAGAAACCTAAGACTGCACTTAAATTGCTCATAACATTGCTCGCTCGTGCTACATGCACCGGCGGCGCCGCTGAACTAGAGAGGTTATTATTGATTAGATACATGTTTACAGTTATATTGGAGATGTATTTATATATTGGGGGAAAAGCTTTTTAGAAACCCTAGAATAATCCCCAATATTAAAGTTTCAAGCTTAAAACTAATCCCCATAAGGTGTTGCGCTTTGGACTCCCGCCTTTGTGGCGGCTCTCTGGGTCATTTCGGGGTGACATGAGTCTTCACAACTCAACACATGATATATAGCAAGGGGTGTTTGGCTATGCTTATGAATTAGGCTTATGTTTATGTTATAAAAGCGGCTTATGGCTTATATATCCTGAGCTCATAAGCCATGGCTAAGTGTTTGAATTAGCTTATCATAATTAATTAATAAGGTAAAATGACAAAAAAGTGCATGAACATTAAAAGAGTGTAATTATTAAATGACGGTATAAAAATCCTTTTATATAATATCCTTATATAAGCCCACCCCTACGGCAAATAAGCCACAAATTTTGGGCTTATTAAACACCCCGTATATAAACTCATAAGCCGACTCATATAAGCTTAGCCAAACATTTAGTTTTGGCTTATTTAACACATATAATAATCTAATAAGCTTATAAGCCCGTCATATAAGCTTAGCTAGTTTATTATTTTTGCTAATTACAGTTTTTTGTTTTCACTCTCTCTTTGAAAAGGAAAATAGCAAGTTTGAAATAAAATTTAGAACTCTCCGTTGACATTCTCAGTTGATATTTAATTATTAGCTTATTTATACCAAGTTGTATTTTTCATCCCTCTTAATCATAAGATTCTTTGAATTTAAATGTGCATTCTAAGCTTAGGAAAATAAGTAAAGTAACTCAACAAGTATATTATACTCATTCGTCATGTATCCAAATGAGTATATTATACTCATTTGTCAGGAAAATAAGTAAAGTAACTCAACAAGTATATTAAATGTGCATTCTAAGCTTAGGAAAATAAGTAAAGTAACTCCATAAACATAGCATGGTTTTGCTTTTGCTTCTGATATTCTTGATCCTTTTAAACCATGGATTATGTAAGAATCTAAAAGTTGGCGTAGTAACAAGACGAAAGTTTAAGTACTTCATAGATGCAAATCATAACATTCAGAAAAATGTTACAACTGCTACAGGATTCTCTGTAGATGTGTTCAATGCTTGCATTCACGCATTACCATATGAAGTACAGTACGAGTTAATTCCATTTGCCAGTGGAACTTATGATGAACTTATAAAGAAGGTTTATGCTCAGGCATATTAGCTTCCTTAATAGCATATTTAGAGGTGGCAAAATTGATCCATTTAGTTATGCAAGAGTCAATTTGGGTAGGGCTTTAATCTCAAATGATTCAACTCAAAAAATTGCTATGAGGGATATCAGATATGGGTCAAATGGGTGTGAAAGCTGACAAAAGTCTGCTTTTAATGTATCAGCCTTCTAAGCCGTTTTAATCATAATTGGCATGTTGCTTATTTCTTATAATCTTTTGAAACTAAAGAAGGTGTTGTGAGAAAATTCATGTAAGTTTTGGTTTATCAGGAGATTGATGCTATCTTGGGTGATTCAACAATTCTTGCAAACAGATGTCAATATGTTGACTTTACAGCAACTTACACTGACTTGGGCATAGGAACATTGGCAAGAATCAACCATGATGACATGTGGATATTTTTGAAGCCACTCGATGTGAAGCTTTGGCTGAGCATTGCTGGTTTTGCCATCGTCACTGGCATTGTCATTTGGGCAATAGAATCCATGGATCAAGGGTCCCAAACTTCACCTTCTCAGAAAATTGGAGCAACCTTTTGGTTCATCCTAATGACCTTATTTTTTGCTCAAAGTAACATACTGTTTATAAGAAATACTATGATGCCTCTGCTGCTTCTTGTTTTATTTATGTGTGTGCTCTTTTAAATACATGCTACAATTCCAATCCTGCACACAAGTTCTCTATGTACCGGTGTTAGTATAATTTTAAACTAGCACAATGAATATCTCTGATTGTATTCTGCTTTGTGTTGTAGGAGAGAAGCTGTCAAGTAATCTGTCAAAATTTGTGGCATTTGTTGGTTACTTGTTGTCCTTATTTTTTTTGGGTAAAGGGGAGTAATCCTGCACCCTGGTAAATGTATTAAAACCAAAACGTTAAAGTACAAATGGAATGTGGCTGAAGTACCACATTAACCTCAAGCTAAAACAGCTTGATAAACAAACTACCTAGAGCTTATGACATGCCAAAAGCTCTTGACAACTCTAGAATCAAGAAGAACCTAGAACAAGAAACAGAAACTAATCAAAACTAACCAGCAGCATCCGTGAAAGATAAACTTCCACCTTTTGCAAAGTTAGGGAGTAAATTAGCTGATTCATCATACACGTTATCCACACAATCATCATCACCATCTTCATCAGTAGCAAGAGCAATATAAGGATTGGATGTAGACACTTCACCTCCCTTAGAGGAGGGACCTTTAGACTTCAACTTAGATGACGAAGTAGGCACATTATAAGTAGCTCCCTTCTTGGGTTCACTAGGAGCCTTCTTAGGCTCATACCTGACAGTCTGCTTAACAGACGTACCAACCTGACTCCCTAAACCAGACTGGCCTTTACCTTTTTTCTTCTTACGACTCACCTTTTGGAAACCATCATTAGCAAGCATAGCAGCAGGAGGAACCACATTATGAGTAGTAACAACCGGAGGAGTAATTTCTTTTTTAGGACAATTCTCATGGATGTGCCCAAAAATCTTACATGAAATGCACCTAGGAGGCCTCCATTCATATTCAACTCGAATAGATTCATTAGAAAATCCATCCCCTGTAAGAGAGGGGACACCAATAGTGATAACATCCACTAGCTCATCAGCTGAACCCACTTCAATCAAACACCGAGCAAAACTGCTTCTACCCCAAGAATCCTTACACATAGAGCTTGTGTACGAATCCATCATAATAGGTTTGCCAATAAATGAAGCAATCAAGTTAATACCCTCATCTTCAAAAACTTGGATAGGCACATCATGCAGTTTAACCCATATCGGAATGCGAGTCAACTCTTCCTTACATACGCTAGTACCAATAGACCATTTCTTAAGGATGATTGGAGAGTTACGAATCATCCAAGAACCATCTTCCAGAACAGATTCTAAACCAGCTTGAGTATCAAATTTAAAAAAGAAAAAACCTTTAGCATTCATCATTATCTTTTTCAAACCATACTTAGCCCAATTGTTTCTAACAAAGTAATCAACCACCGGAAACGCCATTCTCTTCCCAATAAAGTAGCCATATAAAGTGTGCTCAAGGCGTGCACTAACCTTTTCTACTACTCTACGTGGAATAGACACGTTAACTCCTACACAAACATCCTCATCAACCAAAGGACCAGACGGAGATGCTTTAAAAGCCTTCCACAAACTATCGACCGCAACCTGAACCCTTTGATCTCAAGTTACACTGCTACATTGAGTTCATTGTTAACGGTTGAACAATTTGAGTTAGCATCAAAGGGTGGAACTGTCGGGTTTCATGGTGGCTCATTTGAGGCTGGTTTATCAGGAGTGACTGTTAGCAACTTGCATTTTGAGAACTACAGGCATAGGCCATACTTTTCATATGAAGATTATGCTGAAGCATTATCCAAAGGTGGAAAGCATGGTGGTGCTGATGCTATCATCGATGAAATCCCTTACATAAAGATGTTTCTTGGTAAGTACTCTGATGATTACGTACGCGATGATTTCTTCTGAACCTTCTACTTCTGGTTTTGGCTTTGTAAGTACCGTTTTCTTTTCCCGTCTCGATTAAAGTGAGTCATTAGTGTTATCTATTCATTTGGACTAATATAGTATCAAAATTGTACATAATCCAACAAATAACTTCAGATTATATATTGATATGAACTGCTAACACTTTTGCTTCGCCTTCCACTTAATGCCTTCTTACGAGACAAAATTATGAGTACTTGAAAAATGGTTGCATGTTTAGAACAATCAAAGTAACCTTTTCTGTTTTGAAATGTTTTATGTTTTCTAATATATCTATGGATCTCAGATCTTCCAAAAAGGTTCGCCCTTGGCGAAAGATATGTCGAGCCAAATTGCCAAAATGAGAGAAGATGGGATTCTGAGACTTCTGGAGAAGAAGTGGTTTGAGAAACAATACTCTTTATCATCCGAAGATCCTCCAACAAAGCCAAAAATCTTGAGTTTTGATAGGTTTAAAGGCTTGTTTATTGTTAGTGGGGTCTCTTCCGCTTTAGCGCTTATAATATCCATGATTTGCTTACTTCGGGAAAAAATGGAAGTCCATAATATAATTTCCATCGTCATGCGTCAAAATTTGTTGGTTAATTTGAGGTATTTGCTACGTAGAAATGTCATTCGGATATGAGAAAGAATGGAGGTTGTACTCATTGGTCAGTTTGTTTGTTTCGTGGTGTAATTGACCCCCTAAGAATTTTATCGAACAATCAAAGTTTGAATGTATACTGAGTAGAATATTTGATAAATTTGTAGAATTTTATAATGAATCCAGAAAACAAGACTTGAATCTCAATTCAAGTCAAACTTATTATTCAACCAAAACAATCACAAGATCAGAAAGCAACTGATTTCAATCAGTACAACAACCAGAATGAATCACACAACTTGCCACTGCTACTCAGGTGCAAGTCTATTGACTATCTTGCCAATAGTTTGTTACAATACACTCAATCTCACAATGAATACTAACAAAAGATCTCTACTAACTTTGATTGAATAACAAGGAATAAGACTGCGTGAATTTGATGTGTTGAAGTTAAGAAACCCTAGCAGGGAAGAAAGTATATATAGCTCCTCTCAGCATCTTTCAAGAGTTGTCAACTTCAGCCCTTGTACTTCTTAGCTTTAGTCAACACACTTCCAAAGAACCAAAATAGCTATAATCTGAAAATACAACAATGTACAAATTAGTCCCTCAACTTATATTTCCAGGTTGAGTTATTTATTTCAACATCCCCCTTAACTCCAACCTGGAACACATCAATCATACCCAGTTTACCAACAAGCTTATCATGTTGAAGCTTGCCTAATCCTTTAGTCAAAATGTCAGGAGTTTGATCTGCAGTATTAATCTTTTCAGTTTTAATAACTCCAGCCAAAATTTTTTCCCTTACAAAATGTAGGTCAATTTCTAAGTGCTTAGTCCTTTCATGAAAAACAGGATTGGCTGCTATTTTAATAGCAGCTTGACTATCACAAAAAAGTTTAACAGGTAAGAAATGTTCCCAGTTCAAGTCATTTAAGATTTTTAAAACCTAAACAACTTCAGAAGTAGCAGAGGCCATAGCTCTGTATTCAGCCTCTGCTGATGACTTAGAGATGGTATTTTGTTTTTTGCTTTTCTAGGAGACTAATGAACCATTTAAGAACAAACAGTAACCTGTGACAGATTTTCTAGTGATAACACATTTTGCCCAATCTGCATCAACAAAAGCCTCAAGAGAAACATTTGGACATCTAATAACATGAACACCTTTTCCAGGAGAGCCTTTTAGATATCTTAAAACTTTAAGTGCAATTTTCAAATGAGACCTAAGAGGCTTATGCATAAACTGACTCAAACAATGAACTGAGTATGCAATATCAGGCCTTGTATGAGTTAAGTAAATCAATTTTCCAATCAATTTTTGATATTCAGTCAAATTATCTATCACAGGGTCACTTATTGTAGGTTCACTAGTCAAAAACAAATTCTGCTCAAGAGGAAAAGCAGATGGTTTACAAGCAAGCAATCCAAACTCAGTTAATAAGTCCAAGCAATATTTTCTTTGAGTTAAACAGACTCCTTGTTCAGTTTCAATCACTTCAATGCCAAGAAAGTATTTAAGTTTTCCTAAATCTTTAATTTGAAATTTAGAATTCAAAAAAACTTTAAAACTTTCAATTTCATTCAAATTATTTCCAGTGATTATTATATCATCTACATAAACAAGAAGTGCAATGAAGTTACCTGAGTCATTCTTAGTAAACAAAGAATAATCGCTTTTACTCTGTTTGAAACCATTCTCAATAAGAGCACTAGTCAGTTTAGCATTCCATTGTCTAGGTGCTTGTTTCAATCCATACAAAGATTTCTTGAGTCTACAAACTCTTTTATCATTAACATCAAAGTAACCCTCAGGTAAAGTCATATATACAGTTTCATTAAGATCACCATAAAGAAAAGCATTATTAACATCAAGTTGGAAAATAGGCCAGCACATTTGAACAGCAAGATTCACAACACATCTAATAGTGACAATTTTAACCACAGGAGAAAAAGTTTCATCAAAGTCAACACCTTCTTTTTGGCTATAACCTTTAACAACTAATCTACCCTTATATCTTTCAATCTCTCTTGTGGACTTATACTTAATCTTATAAACCCACTTATTTCCTATGGCCTTTCTACCAACAGGTAACTCACAAACCTCAAAAGTGTCATTACTATAAAGAGCATACATTTCTTTATCCATTGCATCTCTCCAGTGCTGTTGTTTATAAGCTTCTCTAAAAGTTTTTGGTTCAACAGCTTTATTTAGCTCAACAACAAAACAAAAGTTTTCAGAACTTAGTTTTGAGTAGTTAACAAATTTTTCAAGCCCATACTTAACTTTAGACTCAACCACAAACTCTTTATATTTATTTGGAAAAACCGAAGTTCTATCAGATTTTCTTATAGAAGACTGATCATTATTATCAAAAACTACCTCTTCTGCTTGTTCAGGTAAGGGACTACTAACACCCTCAGAAGTGCTCACATCTAGAGGTGTAGCAGCCATCTCACTTGGACTGGCAACCCCATTGGAACCAGCAGAGTGCCCCAAATCACCCTGCTCATGGTCAATAGTTGGGCTACCTAGATGCAAGGAGTTGCCACCCTCACCCTCATGATGATCATCTTGACTATTATTATCATCATTGGGTGTGTCAGAGCTGTCACATGCCACTTCATTAAAGAAATTAACATGATTCAGACTCTGACTGAGAGGGTCAGGAGTAGCAGAAGAGTGATTTATCTTGAAAGGGAACACATTTTCAAAAAATCTAACATCTCTAGAAAAGATAAACTGTTTCCTCTCAAGACTATACAATTTATAACCTTTTTGAGAATTAGAATAGCCAACTAGAACACATTTTTCTGCTCTACTACTAAACTTATCATTACTGGTAAGTATAGTAGCAAAACAAAGACATCCAAAATTTCTTAAATGACTTAAGTCAGGTTTACTTTTAAACACAAGATTGTAAGGAGAGTTTCCACTCAGCACTGAAGATGGCAATCTGTTAATAAGATAAGTAGCAGTAAGCACACATTCAGACCACAGAAATAAAGGTAATCCCCCCTGAAACATAAGGGATCTAGCAACATTTAAAAGATGCCTATGTTTCCTCTCAACCACCCCATTCTGTTGAGGTGTATAAGCACAAGAGGTCTGATGTATAATTCCTTTGTCTTTACAAAACTTATCAAATTGATTATTAACAAATTCAGTTCCATTATCAATTCTAAAAATTTTAACACTTTTCTCAAACTGTGTATTAATCAGATTATAAAAAACTTGAATACATTCAAACACCTCATGCTTACTCTTAAGTAAGTAAACCCAAACAGCCATGGTGAAATCATCAACAATAGTTAAAAAATATCTATATCCTTCTTTACTTTTAACTCGATAAGGACCCCAAAGATCCAAGTGAACAAGTTCACCAAGAAAAGTAGTTTTATGATCACTCAAGGGAAAAGGTTCCCTTGTCTGTTTAGCCTTTTGACAAATGTCACAAGGCTCAGATTCATTACTATTTAAAAAATTGATTTCACCTTTTAGCTCAGATAAGACTTGATCAGAGGGATGACCAAGTCTACAATGCCAAGTTTTCTTAGGTAACTGACACACAGATTTAAAATTCTTAAAATCTAGGTCAATACCTTGATTTCCATCAAAGTAATATAAACCATCCATTTGTCTACCAATCCCTAGAACACTCATTCCCCTCAAATCCTGAGGTAAAACATAACACTTGGTTTCATCAAAAGCAATAACAAATTTACTATCTCTAGCCACTTTATGAACAGACATTAAACTAACACAGTATTCTAGAACAACTAACACATCATATAGAGTCAAATGTTTGGTGAGAACCATATTTCCAACTTTGGTAATCAAGGCTTCAATACCATTAGGATGTGAAACCTTGATACCAAGTTTGGAAATATCAAGAACATTTACCAAATATTTGTCAGTATGTGTTAAGTGTTGATTTGCACCAGAATCAACAATGATTCCAACTGCCACAAGAGCAGTTCTCATTTTACTATTATGACAGAAGAATCTTTTGAAATTTTGATTAAAGAATTTACTAGTGTTAAGAATAATACCTGCCATATTGGCATGAACATTTTTCCCATTTCCATCTGTTTTAACAGAGGTTTCTTTAATCAACGAAAGAAGTTTTGAAATCTGTTCATCAGAAAAAGCAGAAGTGGAACTAGATCCAACAGAGTTGTTATTGTTAACAAATCTTTTATTAAAGTTTTGAGTACCCTGAGTGTTACCATTATTACCATTTCTTTTATTTTTCCCAAAATCAGCAGGATATCCAATGATTTTAAAACATCTATCCACAGTATGTCCATTAAACCCACAATGTTCACAAACCAAGAGAGGACTACCAGAGGTCCTTCTATTATCATTATTCCTAGATCCATTGTTGGGTCTAAAAGAGTTACCAGAGGTGGGAGACCTTTGGAAATTTCCCTTATTAGGCACACTGGAGTTGAACACAGATGATTGGGACTTTTGGGAAGTCCCACCACCTAAACCAGTAACCACATATCTGTGGGATTCCTCACTAGAGATGATGGCAAATGCTCCTTTCACATCAGGGAGAGGGTCTCTAGACAAGATATTGCTTCTAATTTGCATATATGAGTCATCTAATCCCATTAAAAATTGCATAAGCTTCATTAATTGATTATGTTTTTTAAACTCCTCAGCAGCATGACAAGTGCATTTAGGCAGTTGTATTAAAGCATCAAATTGTTTCCACAAAGTACTCAACTTATTAAAATACTCAGCAATAGAACAACCATTTTGAGACAAAGAATTTATTTTATGATGCAGATTAAAAGTAACAGATCCATCAACCCTATCAAAAGTTTCCTTTAATTCAGTCCACACATCAGAAGCCTTTTTTGAAAAAATTTGCCCAAGAAACAATTCTTCTGATATGGAATTTAAGATCCATCCCAAAACAACAGCATTCACCCTGTCCCATTGTCTACCTAGGACTTCATCAGTATTAGATCTTCTACAAGACCCATCTATAAACCCAGTCTTATTTTTTCCCTCTAAGACCAATAACATAGCACAAGACCACACATTATAGTTCTCAGTCCCTTTTAGATTTATAGACACAACAGTAAGGGTGGCAGAATCATTAGGGTGTAAATGTAAAGGATGGCTGAGGTCAAGTTTACTAATTAGGGTAACTTGAACCTCATCATCATCAGTCTCATTCTCAGGCTGAGGTGGGGTATTACCATGCACAGACATAATGCAAAGAGAATAACACACAAAAGGGTCAAGAAGGTAGTTCCCAGGCTTCCTTGCCACTCAAAGTGGTAGGTCAAGGGCTAAAATACACAACACAGAGAATCTAATGACAAATAAAGAAAACAGGTACCAAGTAAGCACAGAAACACAAAACACAATAATCTCAACTTCAGCAACCCAAATCCTACTCCCCGTCACTAAACAAGAAAGTAAAGAACAGAATTAAAGAAGAGAGCGTGAGAGGTGTTACAGTGCACGCAAGAACACAACCAGCAGCGGAACAATCAACCCAGATTATAATTCTTGATTCACTTAGTCAAGAATTATAACCCACACGATCTAAATCAACCCAGAATCAACAATATTCACCAAGAACCAACAACCCAGGTCAAGAACCCAGAAACCAACTATCAATCGAAACCTGAGATCAAAACCCCCAAACTTATCTAAACCCTAATTTTCTAAAAAATTAGGCGTTTTGAAAAAACCTTTTTGAATTGATCAATTAGAATCAAGAACACTAATTAACCACGGTTAATTAGGTTTAATCAAAGCAATTTTGAAAAACCCCCAAATTTTGGAAACCCTAATTTTCCAGAAAAACGATTTTTTAAAGAGAGCAAGATGAAGAGCCTTGCTCTGATACCCTGTAGAATTTTATAATGAATCCAGAAAACAAGACTTGAATCTCAATTCAAGTCAAACTTATTATTCAACCAAAACAATCACAAGATCAGAAAGCAACTGATCTCAATCAGTACAACAACCAGAATGAATCACACAACTTGCCACTGCTACTCAGGTGCAAGTCTATTGACTATCTTGCCAATAGTTTGTTACAATACACTCAATCTCACAATGAATACTAACAAAAGATCTCTACTAACTTTGATTGAATAACAAGGAATAAGACTGCGTGAATTTGATGTGTTGAAGTTAAGAAACCCTAGCAGGGAAGAAAGTATATATAGCTCCTCTCAGCATCTTTCAAGAGTTGTCAACTTCAGCCCTTGTACTTCTTAGCTTTAGTCAACACACTTCCAAAGAACCAAAATAGCTATAATCTGAAAATACAACAATGTACAAATTAGTCCCTCAACTTATATTTCCAGGTTGAGTTATTTATTTCAACAAAATTCCTTTCAAGATGCAACTATCTATGCATCTTACACCGTATGCAAGTAAAAACCTTAATAGTCTTTTTTCTTTGCAATGAGTACGCAGCTTTCATCTCTTTTGGCCATAAAAATCCTGACACTATTTCATTGTATAACTAGTTTGTCAAATTAAAATTATGGATGTTCTTTTGACATATGGTATAAGGGATAGGTTATATGTACCCTTTTTTACTAGTGATAACCCCCTACTCTTTTCGGTTTTTTATTTTTTATTTTTATTTTTATAATTTTGTTTATAATAAAAAACGTATAAAATTGAAAGTAGGGAACATAAAATATAAAGTTTAATAAGTCAAAAGTATTAAACTGACAGAAAATACAGAATAGAAACTTATAAAAATGGTGTTGTACTGTAAAAATATTAAACAGAGTGGGTCACGGGACGGAGGATGTAAAAGGTATACAACAGAGTGGGTCAGGGGTACCAATAACATAACCCATGGTATAACCCATGACTTGGATCAGCATCAGTATGAATGCAAGTCTAAAAGTCTGTCCATAAAATTTCTTCAAATGATAATTTTACTATAAGACTTGGTCAAGCTAGTCTGGATTACTTATTCAATACCAAGTTGCTCCTTCCAGTCATGAACTATATAGTTTTTCTTCTTTTTTATTTCAATGAGTGGACCTTAAACTGAGATTGTGAGTCATTAAAATTACAAATTATTTGCTTAAAGAATACTTTTCTATAAATAGTCAAAGAAATTCCCCTACCAAATTGTTAATTTGTTTTATGACAGATTTCCGGGATGTTCTGTGCTGTGTATGTAACTTGATAATATCTAGTCTCCTACATTTGCTACTTCCATATTTGTATGCATGCACATTCCTTGCCTCCTTGGGAAAATACATGGCTAGTTGACTTTTTTAAAGTTGACTTTCTTATTGCCACTTATTTTTTTCTTGGACAAAGGAAGTGTTTACAAAGGAGTTTATATGAGCATTAGAAACTTTTCTGTTACTTCTTGCAATGATGAAGCTCAAAATCATAACAAATTCATTCTTTTGTTTCTAATATACTCAGAGCTTTATAAACCATGCATTATGTACCGACTCATTGCCATTCAAAAACAGTAGCCTTTTTTTGTACAACGAAGTTCTAAATTCTAATACGAGTGGGAGTAGTTCTTGACATGGAGTCATGGGTTGGAAAGTCAATTAACAGCTTCGTTGTTGTCCCACTTTGTCTCTAGATCGATTATGATATGTTGCAAATTAATGAATAAGTAAAACTATAATTTCATTAACCTTTTTAATGTTACATGTATCTAACTATATATAAGGTTCCAAACAACATGTTTGAACCATCATGTTTGTTCACCAATGGTCATGTCCATTCAGTTTGTTACCCAACCGAATTAACTACCAAAGTTAGTTAATAACTTTCTAATCTACATAATTGGTCCTTCTAACTTTAAACTAACTATAACTAATACTAAGCATAAGAAATGAAGATTATTTCGGGTCACATTCTCCTCCTTAATCTTCATCGTTGCTTCTTGTTAAATCTTGAACTCTGAGCATTTGTCGCATTGTCATGAACTTCAATCTTGGTAGAGCCTTTGTTAGTATATCTGCTCTTTGTAGTTCTCCTCTGACATGTTCTATGTTGATGTGTCCATTCTCTACGCATTCTCGAATGAAATGGTATCGAATATCTATGTGTTTACTTCTTCCATGAAAAACTGGGTTCTTCACTAATGTTATTGCTGAGACGTTATCTATCTTCAACGTTATCTTTTGTTCTTCATTTCCAGTTAATTCACTGAGTAATCTTTTCAACCATAATGCTTGACATGCTGCTGCTGTAGCCGCCATAAATTCTGATTCACATGATGATAGTGCCACTGTCGGTTGTTTCTGAGTGCTCCATGTAATGGGTGACTCTCCAAAATAAAATACTACGCCTGTAGTTCCTTTTCCTTGATCAGTGTTGATTCCATAACTACTATCACTGTATCCTGTAATCTTGCAGCCGCCTTCTTTCTTGTAAATTATGCCATGCTCCTTTGTTCCTTTAATATATCGGATTACTTGCTTTACTGCTTTCAGGTGATGTTCTTTTGGTTCTTGCATCCATCTGCTGAGTAGTCCGACTGAATAACTAAGATCTGGTCTTGTATGTAGTAAGTACCTGAGACTTCCAATTAAGCTTCTGTAATAAGTTGCGTCAACTGATTCTCCATATTCCGCCTTGACCAACTTAGTACCAGGATCCATTGGTATCTTCGTATCATTACTATCTTCCATGTTTGTTTCCTTCAAGATCTTGTTAATATAACCTGTTTGCTTAATTGTAATCTCTCCTCCTGTCTGTGTAACTTCTATCCCAAGGTAATAAGCTAACAATCCTAAGTCGCTCATTTCAAACTTTTCTTCCATCTGGGATTTAAATAATTCTACTTCTTTCTTTGGAGTGCCCGTGATTATTAAATCATCTACATAAACTCCAACTGTAATTGTTGAGTTCTTGGTTCTCCTTGTATAAACTGCTTGTTCGAGATTACACTTCTTGAAATCTAATGATTTTAAGGTTTGATCAAGCTTCACATTCCAAGCTCTCGGTGCTTGTCTTAATCCATATAAAGCTTTAATAAGCTTGTACACTTTTCCTGATTCTCCTGGTTGTACAAATCCTTCAGGTTGTGTAACGTAGACTTCTTCTTTCAAATCTCCATGTAAAAATGCTGATTTTACGTCTAAATGATGAACTTGCCAACCGTGATATGCTGCTAATGCTAATATTAACCGTACTGTTTCTATCCTAGCTACTGGGGCAAATACTTCATCGAAGTCTATTCCTTGTTCTTGTACATATCCTTTTGCTACTAACCGTGCCTTGTATTTGATGATATTTCCATGTGCATCTCTTTTGGTTTTAAAAACCCATTTGAGTCCAATTGCCTTTTGATTCTCTGGCATTGTAGTAAGAATCCATGTGTTGTTCTTATTTATTGAATCCAATTCAATCTTGATGGCCTCAATCCATTTATGATCCTTTGATGCTTCCTTATAGTTACGAGGTTCTTCTTCTATGAAGAATAAACTAGGTGCTTCAACGACACTAGCTGTTTCGTAGATTGCTTTCAAATCCTTTAATCCTCTAACTGGTGTATGATCAATTCTTCCCGAGCTTCCTAACGAGCTTCTAAGTGAACTAATAATAGTTTCTATTTCACTTTCTGAGTTAGGTTCGTAATTATATGTTGGTGGTGTGAATGGTGAGTTTGGTTCTGTGGGGGAGTTTGGTTCTGATGTTGGATCTGGTAATGGATCCAGTATTGGAAATACATCATCATCGTTTCCTATGTTGACAGGTATTTGGTTTGCATTGTCAACTTCTTCTACCACAAAACTAGTCAAAAATGTGTCTTGTGTACTTGTATTCTCTCCATTCTTTTCCCAATTCCACGGCTTTGTTTCCATAAACTTTACGTCCCTACTAATATATTTCTTCTTGGCTATTGGATCATATAACCTACATGCTTTTGATCCTTCCTCTACTCCTAAATAGATCATTGGTATGCTTCTATCATCCAGCTTCTTTAAATGAGGTGTTGTTATCTTAGCATAAGCTGTGCATCCGAATATCCTTAGGTTTTCTAGATTTGGTTTTCTAGTGTAGAGTGCCTCATATGGAGTTTTATCTACTAGGGCTCTTGTAGGTACCCTATTTAGTATGTAAATAGCATGTTTCACTGCTTCCGCCCAAAAAGTTAAAGGTAACTTCATGGCTTTCATCATACTCCTCGTAGTTGATAACACTGTCCTATTTCTTCTCTCCACTACTCCATTCTGTTGTGGTGAGTATGGTGCTGTCAACTGTCTAGCTATTCCATTATTCTTACAGTATTGTGTGAATTCATTTGATGTAAATTCACCACCTCTATCTGTTCTAAGCATCCTTATTTTCAATCTCAATTCCATTTCTACCTTTTGCTTAAATTCCTTAAATGTACTAAATGCTTGGTCTTTCGAAGTAAGAAAGTAAGCCCACATGAAACGTGTACAATCGTCTACTAACAAGAATATTAGTTTCTTGCCTGAGTGTGTTGCTGGACTAATAGGACCACAAAGGTCTCCATATATTAAATCCAACGGGTTCTTTGATCTGAATTTAGCTTGGTTTGGAAATGGTGTTCTACTATGCTTTCCCAATAAACATGCATCACAAATCTGTCCTACATGATTTATTCTAGGTAATCCATCCACTATACCCTTTCTAGTCATCTTGTTGATATCATCAAAGTTTAGATGACCTAATCTAGCATGACATAACCATGCTTGGTTATCTATATTTGCTAATAGACATATAGGTGTGTCTATTCGTAGCCTAATACTGTAAAGTCTGTTCTTAGATCTTTCTACTTTCATCAACAACCTTCTGCTCTTGTCATACAAAGTCAGTTTATTTCCATCCATTATAACTCTACAACCTATTTCTGTAAGTTGTCCTAGACTTAGTATGTTGCTCTTAAGGTTCGGTATATAATACACATCCGTTACTACCTTTTGTTCCTGGTTTATACAACCTAACAATATAGAGCCTTTTCCCTTTATCTCTACATATGACCCATCTCCAAAACGAACTCGTCCTGTTATTTTTTCATCTATATCCTTAAAATGAGTCTTAATTCCTGTCATATGGTTACTTGCACCATTATTTAAATACCATACGCTTTCATCCTTTGAAGCATACTTTCCTGGTTGAATTTGGCCTTCATTCAACAATACTTCTTCATGTTTGGTTTCATGTACGGTCATTAATAGTGATGGTTCTTCATCTTCTAAGATAAGGTTTGATTGTTCCTGAGCTGTTGTTTTTGATCTACATCCACTCATGAAATGTCCAAGTTTGTTGCACTTGTAACATCTTAAAGTACTCAAATCCTTCCTATTTGTATTCTTATTAGGGTTTCCCTTATAATTTGAGTTTCCTTCTTGTGAGTTATTTCTGTGTTTATTGTTTTGCCAGTTTCTTCGTGAATAATTTGATCTACCTCCGCGTTTAATAAATTTCTTTCCTCTATCTGAGTGTTCACCTTGTGTGAATAGTAAATTATCCTGGCTTTCAACTTGACTTCCCTTACGGAGTTTTATTCTTTCCTCAAATGCCTTGAGTTTTCCAGTGATCTCATCTAGGGTAATTTCATCTAGATCACTAGTTTGTTCTATGGATGCTACTATTTGAATGAATCTATCTGGTGTGGAGTCTAATAGTTTTCTAACTACAAGTGATTCATCCAGTGTTTTCCCTAATTCTTTTGCCTTAGTGACATAACCGTTTAACTTATCTGCAAATGCATCCACTGTTTCATCTTCCTTCATCTGAAGGGCATTAAATCTGTAACAATTCGCATTTTCAGGATAATTATTATTCCTAGAAAATTTCACTATTCACTTTTACTATTCATTTTTCCCGAAATTTTCCCGAAAGTTGATTTTTATTTGATATTCTCGAGTGATAAATCATTTCCACGGCAAATTAAATGTTTGACATTCGTCAGATCATTTTCGTGAAAGTTATTAAGGAATTACACGTTTTAGGGTAAAACGTCATTCAGAAATTCCACGCACAACGAAATTCGACCCCGTCAGGTGACCCCACATCAGAAAAATGTTTGACACACTCATGATTTATTTGAGAATAAATCATGACTGAGAAAAATATGACCAGAATAAACCTCGGCCGTGAAAAACTGGAATTTTCAGTTTTAAGCGTTTTTACTCAGCCGTAACCCTAGCCTATACCTGCACCGCGTTTCTAAAATGATTTGAGTTTTCAACTTATTAGAATAAGTCAACATATTTTTCCCTCTTCCATTGACCAAAAATCATCCCTTGATGTTATAAGTCATTTCGTGATTTTTAGGCTTACGGTTTGATGTCTAAAAGACATTTAATACCAACCGACACTAGACTGAGCCCAGTCTAGACATAATAAGTCTTTTTAAATCATTTATATCCTATTAGAAAAGTAACATTTTACTTTTCTCAATTTTACGCAATATTCGTACATTTTACGTATTACGCGTTTTAGACCCGTGTTTCCAGTTTTAGCAGGGTTTTACCACTCAAATGGAATCTACCACTCATTTTATATTTTATTATGGAACATATGGGCATGTTTATCAATACTTTCAAATTCCATAATTTTACGACACCCGGTTTTACGTTTTGAGGCCTAATCATTTACGGTTAGCAATTTACGGAGTCAAAACTAGTCACATAAGTAAGATAACTCATCCAAAAACCTAGTCACTCCCCCTTCCTTGTGCCGTCCATCACCAACACCAAAACCACTCCATCCTTAGCTTATTTCCTTCTAATTTCTAGCAAGGTTCAAGAACTAGTTCAAGTATTGAAACCCTAGTTGATCTTAGGTTACCAAAACTTTTCCTAACCCTAATATACTTGGTGATTTCTCTTGAGTTTAAATCCACTCAATTCACCTCAACCTTCATAATCCATCTTTCAAGAATACCAAGGGTAGAAAGGTTGCATGAAGTGAAAAGGGTTGAAGCAAGTCTATCATAGTCCATTTCCTTACTTGTTACTTCCTTTCTTTATTAGAAAGCCAAAAGTTGTAAGCCTAAACCTAACATGCTTCTTGTTAATTTATCATGTTCATATCATTTACATGTTATTCTTGCTATATTATGTCTTGTATGAATGTCCATGGTGTATAAAAATGAGTAAAAGATGTTGTTATAATTGATTGTTACAATAAGTTACTAAAACAAGCAAACTAGTGACTTTCTTAGTAGGACCTGATCAAAATGGTAAAAATTTGATATTGGATTATTACATATTACAGTAGAGGACTTAACAAGGAAACCATAGCAACTTGAACTACCTAAAACGAGTATACGAGTCAAAAGTTACGCCCATTTGAAGTTACCAAAGATTTCCGGCAAAACTGCCTAAAATGTTTCTGTGACAGAACCTAAAACACGCAAAAAGAGGCCTTTCTGCTCCGATTCATGAAAAAGTTAAAACACGAAAGTTGTCCGGAATCACGTTTTCATTTAGGAACAAAGAGGCTCGAGCCTTGAAAACGCTTTATGAGTGAGATATTTCTCAGTTTCTTAACAGCTATTTACATATATATAAGTCACTATATATTGGTTATATTTTAAAAGGAACAAAAGGTCTTATGACCTATAAACAAGACCACCACCATGGCTAGAGCCAAGGTTGTGTCTCATGACCTTGGAACAAGGACCAAAGGTCATGGCTAGGCCATGACGAAATGACCAAGTAAACTTACATAGGCGTAAACATGAAACAAGGAATTAGGCGATAACTTGAACAAGCAATTTGGATCTACTTCATTTAAAAAGGAACCATGAGATATTACAAAGAGAAAATGGTCATACAAGACTTATGAAACTACCCCTAATAACAATCTTCATGTACTAATAAACTTTCCTAAGTTTATTCAAATATCGGACATGTAACTTTTCGGATCAAAACTTATATCTATATATTTTATCAACTACTACAATAGTAGGGAGCCTCATGTGAGGAGTTCATTATGTAAGCCGTCGAGATGAGTTGTGGATTTACGAGTTAAAGTGTCCTGGCTCCTCGAACGCTTACTAACATGACTTCTGAATTATGTCGGCCCGAACGGTAGTAAATGATATACCAAAACATACATATTTCATGAATCTTTCTTTCAAAGACTTATACTATACATCATACCACATCATGGACTTAATTGCAAGATATATATATAGGCACTACTTCATATTCTTTACTCCGATCCTAAGTCGCGACATTCTATTATAGGTTGCTTGTAGAAACCTTCATGATTCGACCATCACATTCGTTACTCACTACATAACTTAAGGTGAGTTCGTAGCCCCACTTTCTATTGTTTAACTATTTTACAAACCCAGGGGGGAATACATGCTATTATTTTTCTACTCGAACACAATGCTTTCTAATGTATGCTTCCCGACTATGTTTTATTGTCACTAAGTAACGATTGCCATGTTCGAAGTCCCTATATCATGAACCATTAGTCACTACCTTTAGTGAGCGCGAATATTGTGAATAGATCTATTGGGATTGACGGATCCCATTTGTGTTGAACAACGATGAGTTCACACAAATGCACTATATTTGAGATTTAGCGGTATAATGGCAAAAGTACCTTGATAGGGCTTCTATAATGCCAATTTTGTTGGTTCGATGTTAATGTTTTGGTTGCATGAGCTTAGTGAAATAAATAACGATTTTGTTTTCTAAACATTGGTGTGAGTCTATAGCTCACACTACGACATATTGTGTTCAAACGATTTACCTAAACTCTACGAATTCCACTCAACCTTTGTGTTGACCTCTCAAGCATGTATTTCAGGTTCATGACGATCAAGGATGGCACGGAAGGACACGGATACTCAAGAGGGCTATAAATTTTATTATCATTCAAAAACTCATTTAATGTAAATTGTAAACATGGAACCATCTGGGACCTCATTTTGTAATCTCTGATATTTATACAATTTGAATGATAAATCTTTTAAAAACGACTCAATTGGAGTTCGTTTTCTATTATTGTGACTATTGTGCCGTCAAGTAACACCCAGTTCGAATTCCGCTACAACCATGAATTGGGGGTGTTACAGATTGGTACCAGAGCCATGGTTATAGAGAAACGGGTCTAAGTGAGACCTAAACTATAACTACAATAACAAGCAAAAACATTTTTATAGCCTTCCGCTCTTCGTGCCTTCCATCCTCCAGACGATTATGGACTTATTATGCAAGTTAGGCTACATAAACATATTAGTATATTGCTATATATATGCTTGCCATATTTCGAGCACTCCCCATAAACGATAGAATTATATTAACATTGTAATTCTTCTTATAGAAATCATGTGCGTACCCACTTCTCCCGATTATGTGCCCACTCTACCTAATAACTTCCAAGTCTTACCACCCTCACCCGAGTTCAGATTTGACTTCGTAAATGCCTTCGCTTCTGATGACGAAGAAGAACCTTTCGAAGATGCAACCGACGAAGAAGAGAATGAACCAATGCCAAATATTTTTGCATCGAATACTACTAATTATTTTGAACAAAATTGGGTTGAGGCAGACTCCGAGGAGGATAATGAATACGAATATGTACTAGAGCCATTACCACCACCACTATCACTTCCCTTTGATATCCCTACATGTGATGAATTGGATCACTCACTATGGATTGTACCTCGACCACCATTGATCCAACAAGAAAGTCAACATGAAAACTACAGCTTCTCAAACTTCATCGACTCGTACCTCTATGACACACTAAACCAAGAAGTTGCCGATCAATCAGAGCTGCTCGGACCTTCTAACCCACAATAGACTAGTATGATGATACTAGTTAACTTTTGTACTACTTAACTGATTAGACTCAGTTAGTAAATGTTACGAAATCTATGTAATAACTAGCGATAGTAAAAACGTTGTAATTACTAAACTGAAAGTATCAGTTAGTAAATTTTGAAGAAGCTTGTAATAAGTCTCGATTTTGTAAATCAACCAACGTTGTACGAATAAAACTCTTGTTTTATACTATCATGTGTTATGCCTTTAAATCTTCAACATAATTATTCTATCATTTCCTATCAAAAATTGTGCTCATCTCACAACTCTCTAATTACAACATATCTTTTGAACAATAGAATCATGGCGCCAAAGAAAAACACACCACCAACAATGACACAAGCTGCCATCCGCAAACTGGTAAAGGACAGTGTCAATGCAGCACTTATCACGGAACGAGCAGCCGTAGCTGCAGCAGCTGCCGAAGCCGCCACAGCTGCTGATGCTGCAGCAGCCGCTGATGCTGCAGCAGCTGCTGATGCTGCAGCAGCCGCTGAAGCCGCCACTGCTGCGGAAGCTGCTATAGCTGCCGAAGCTGCCAGAATTGCCAGTCTTAACCTAGGAGGACCAAACTCAACTACCCCTCCGGTGATCAATGTTGCTACAGTACCAAAGGGTTGCTCATTCATTTCCTACTTGAAATGTGAACCCATCAAATTCAAGGGTACTGAAGGAGATGTAGGTTTAACCCGCTGGTTTGAAAAAGCGGAGTCGGTATTCTTGGTCAGTAAATGTACTGAGGATGATAAAGTTCAGTATGCCACGAGTACTCTGTTGAATGAGGCGTTGTCCTGGTGGAACTCAATTGCTCAACCCATGGGCATTGAGAATGCCTACAAAATTACTTGGGCTAATTTGAAACAAATGATGATCAAGGAATACTGTCCTCGCAGTGAAATACAGAAGTTGGAGGTTGAATTCTGGGATCATACGGTTAGGGGAAATGATATCATAACCTACAATCGTCGATTCCAAGAATTGAGGATACTTTGTCCAACAATGGTTTCCACAAAGGAAAAATTATTGGAAAGGTATATCTGGGGACTTCCATCAAGCATTCAAGGGAATGTAACTTTGGCAAATCCAAAGGAACTTGATGAAGCTATGCGGATGTCCCGCAGCCTCATGGACCAAGTGGTACGAATGACAGAAACCCGAAAGCAAAACAACCTCAACACCAACAACAACACCAACAACGCCAGCAATACCAATAACCCCAACAATTCCAACTACAGTAACAACAATAACAATAGGAACAACAACAACAAGCGACCATGGGATGGTAACCATGGAAGTAACAACAATAACAACAACAACCAAACTCAAAACAATAACCAGCAAAACAAAAGACAAGAGACCGCAAAGGCTTATGTGGTTGCACCAACTAGAGGCGCAGGGTATACCGGGAATGCTCCACTATGCAACAAGTGTAACTTCCATCACTCGGGTCCTTACCCAGCTAAGTGTCGCAACTGTCAGAACACTGGACACCTTGCCAGAGATTGTAGAGTCAAGGCTGTAGCTACCGGTAGCAACACACAACCGATAGTTATATGCTTCGGGTGTGGGGAAAGTGGACATTACAAGAACCGATGTCCCCAAAACCAAGGTCAACAAGTTGAAGAAAACCAAGATTGAGCATATATGATAAGAGGAGAAGGAGCTTATCAGAATCTCAACAACATTGCAGAACAATGAAGTTTAGAAATTAGCAGTCATGTTTATTTATGCACTATGTTGTACTACGTGTATGTCATCCCTAGTAATGGGAGTTTTATGACTTAAGAATATTTACTGTTCAATAAACGACTCTTTGTGATAATTCTTATCTATTGTACTTTCTATATCCAAACCAATTTGACTAATTAGTAGACTATTACCATTCTATAAGATTTACCCATTTGTCCTATAAACCATTCCACAAATTTTACTTCAAGCTAATTTGTTACCACTTTATTGTTTCACATCATTTTACTCCAAGTTATTCTATCACCATCTTAGAAAAATCACTTCGTTGATACCACCCTATAAATCAATATCATGCCTTCATTTCCAACTTTCATCACAAACCACTAAATCTCAACATACCAAAATGAAGAACACAAACCTTCTTAACCTTATCACCATCATCATCTTCACAGCCCTTAATCCCACAAGCTCACTTTCTGATCTTGATGCACTTTTAAAAGCTCAAATCATCCTTAGTTACACCACAAGCAACCTCATCAGCTTTACAAGATTGAATACCATCTAAAACTTTTAAGAAACACAATACTACGTGACTAAACCGAACATCACATTATCGGTCCTAAATTATACATAGCCTGATCACCTATGTCTAATTCAGGAGGGATCATGTTATGCTGGGAGCAATCACCCGTATGTTTTCTTAGAAACAAACTTCTCATAAGTAACCTCATCCTACGCCATACACTGAAACGACAAATCAAACCACATCACTCTAATCCTCATAAGTAACTACACCTCTTCATCGACACCACTCCAATGTATAACACACACAGAACTTCAGGACGAAGTTCCCCGTAAGGGGTAGAGACTGTAACAATTCGCATTTTCAGGATAATTACTATTCCCGAAAAATTTCACTATTCACTTTTACTATTCATTTTTCCCGAAATTTTCCCGAAAGTTGATTTTTATTTGATATTCTCGAGTGATAAATCATTTCCATGGCAAATTAAATGTTTGACATTCGTCAGATCATTTTCGTGAAAGTTATTAAGGAATTACACGTTTTAGGGTAAAACGTCATTCAGAAATTCCACGCACAACGAAATTCGACCCCGTCAGGTGACCCCACATTAGAAAAATGTTTGACACACTCATGATTTATTTGAGAATAAATCATGACTGAGAAAAATATGACCAGAATAAACCTCGGCCGTGAAAAACTGGAATTTTCAGTTTTAAGCGTTTTTACTCAGCCGTAACCCTAGCCTATACCTGCACCGCGTTTCTAAAATGATTTGAGTTTTCAAATTATTAGAATAAGTCAACATATTTTTCCCTCCTCCATTGACCAAAAATCATCCCTTGATGTTATAAGTCATTTCGTGATTTTTAGGCTTACGGTTTGATGTCTAAAAGACATTTAATACCAACCGACACTAGACTGAGCCCAGTCTAGACATAATAAGTCTTTTTAAATCATTTATATCCTATTAGAAAAGTAACATTTTACTTTTCTCAATTTTACGCAATATTCGTACATTTTACGTATTACGCGTTTTAGACCCGTGTTTCCAGTTTTAGCAGGGTTTTACCACTCAAATGGAATCTACCACTCATTTTATATTTTATTATGGAACATATGGGCATGTTTATCAATACTTTCAAATTCCATAATTTTACGACACCCGGTTTTACGTTTTGAGGCCTAATCATTTACGGTTAGCAATTTACGGAGTCAAAACTAGTCACATAAGTAAGATAACTCATCCAAAAACCTAGTCACTCCCCCTTCCTTGTGCCGTCCATCACCAACACCAAAACCACTCCATCCTTAGCTTATTTCCTTCTAATTTCTAGCAAGGTTCAAGAACTAGTTCAAGTATTGAAACCCTAGTTGATCTTAGGTTACCAAAACTTTTCCTAACCCTAATATACTTGGTGATTTCTCTTGAGTTTAAATCCACTCAATTCACCTCAACCTTCATAATCCATCTTTCAAGAATACCAAGGGTAGAAAGGTTGCATGAAGTGAAAAGGGTTGAAGCAAGTCTATCATAGTCCATTTCCTTACTTGTTACTTCCTTTCTTTATTAGAAAGCCAAAAGTTGTAAGCCTAAACCTAACATGCTTCTTGTTAATTTATCATGTTCATATCATTTACATGTTCTTCTTGCTATATTATGTCTTGTATGAATGTCCATGGTGTATAAAAATGAGTAAAAGATGTTGTTATAATTGATTGCTACAATAAGTTACTAAAACAAGCAAACTAGTGACTTTCTTAGTAGGACCTGATCAAAATGATAAAAATTTGATATTGGATTATTACATATTACAGTAGAGGACTTAACAAGGAAACCATAGCAACTTGAACCACCTAAAACGAGTATACGAGTCAAAAGTTACGCCCATTTGAAGTTACCAAAGATTTCCGGCAAAACTGCCTAAAATGTTTCTGTGACAGAACCTAAAACACGCAAAAAGAGGCCTTTCTGGTCCGATTCATGAAAAAGTTAAAGCACGAAAGTTGTCCGGAATCACGTTTTCATTCAGGAATAAAGAGGCTCGAGCCTTGAAAACGCTTTATGAGTGAGATATTTCTCAGTTTCTTAACAGCTATTTACATATATATAAGTCACTATATATTGGTTATATTTTAAAAGGAACAAGAGGTCTTATGACCTATAAACAAGACCACCACCTTGGCTAGAGCCAAGGTTGTGTCTCATGACCTTGGAACAAGGACCAAAGGTCATGGCTAGGCCATGACGAAATGACCAAGTAAACTTACATAGGCGTAAACATGAAACAAGGAATTAGGCGATAACTTGAACAAGCAATTTGGATCTACTTCACTTAAAAAGGAACCATGAGATATTACAAAGAGAAAATGGTCATACAAGACTTATGAAACTACCCCTAATAACAATCTTCATGTACTAATAAACTTTCCTAAGTTTATTCAAATATCGGACATGTAACTTTTTGGATCAAAACTTATATCTATATATTTTATCAACTACTACAATAGTAGGGAGCCTCATGTGAGGAGTTCATTATGTAAGCCGTCGAGATGAGTTGTGGATTTACGAGTTAAAGTGTCCTGGCTCCTCGAACGCTTACTAACATGACTTCTGAATTATGTCGGCCCGAACGGTAGTAAACGATATACCAAAACATACATATTTCATGAATCTTTCTTTCAAAGACTTATACTATACATCATACCACATCATGGACTTAATTGCAAGATATATATATAGGCACTACTTCATATTCTTTACTCCGATCCTAAGTCGCGACATTCTATTATAGGTTGCTTGTAGAAACCTTCACGATTCGACCATCACATTCGTTACTCACTACATAACTTAAGGTGAGTTCGTAGCCCCACTTTCTATTGTTTAACTATTTTACAAACCCATGGGGGGAATACATGCTATTATTTTTCTACTCGAACACAATGCTTTCTAATGTATGCTTCCCGACTATGTTTTATTGTCACTAAGTAACGATTGCCATGTTCGAAGTCCCTATATCATGAACCATTAGTCACTACCTTTAGTGAGCGCGAATATTGTGAATAGATCTATTGGGATTGACGGATCCCATTTGTGTTGAACAACGATGAGTTCACACAAATGCACTATATTTGAGATTTAGCGGTATAATGGCAAAAGTACCTTGATAGGGCTTCTATAATGCCAATTTTGTTGGTTCGATGTTAATGTTTTGGTTGCATGAGCTTAGTGAAATAAATAACGATTTTGTTTTCTAAACATTGGTGTGAGTCTATAGCTCACACTACGACATATTGTGTTCAAACGATTTACCTAAACTCTACGAATTCCACTCAACCTTTGTGTTGACCTCTCAAGCATGTATTTCAGGTTCATGACGATCAAGGATGGCACGGAAGGACACGGATACTCAAGAGGGCTATAAATTTTATTATCATTCAAAAACTCATTTAATGTAAATTGTAAACATGGAACCATCTGGGACCTCATTTTGTAATCTCTGATATTTATACAATTTGAATGATAAATCTTTTAAAAACGACTCAATTGGAGTTCGTTTTCTATTATTGTGACTATTGTGCCGTCAAGTAACACCCAGTTCGAATTCCGCTGCAACCATGAATTGGGGGTGTTACAAAATCCTATCATTAAATATTGCAACTTTGCTTGTTGCACTTTCTCTTCGCCAACGTGTCTCCTTTTTAATGATTCCCATAAATCTTTTGCCTTTTTACAACTAGCTACTTGTAAAATTACATCCTCTGATAACGCTTGATATAGAAGGGCAATAGTTGACTTATCCTTCTTATCATCTACTTCTACGCCTGTCTTAGGTTCTATTGTATCCCATAAACCATGTGCTTCTAATATAACCTTAATTTGTATAGCCCATACCGTATAATTTGTATTTTTCAACTTAGGGCATTGGTATTGTGCAATAGGTGTTATGGGTTTTAATGTAGTTGTTGCGTTTGTATCATCGCCCATCTTGAAAGTGTTAATGATCTTCACTTTCTAATTCAATGAGAATTTCTACCCTTTTGTGTTATACTTAATACTACGGGAACAATAATAGTTTTTGGAAAATCCTAATAGTATAACGAGTATCTAAAAATATGAATATAACGAAATTCAAAGAGTTTGAATTTTGTTTGTGACCTCGTTGTTGTGATAATCACCAATTCGAATTCCCTTTAGTATTCCCCTTTTTTTTTGCCTCGTTGCCTCCTTCTCTTATTTCTCCAATTCGACTTCAAAAATATCCAAGTGATTCTCGGACTGTTCTTCCTTTCCTTCTTGTTTTTCTGTTTCGAACCAGTAAACAACCAAAGGTTTCTGTTTTTTTTGTTTCCCTCTAGTCGAATTGTTGTAGTATCTTTTCTTTTCAACGAGTCAATTCTTTTGAAAGCCTTCTAGTTCTTGTTTGAGACTTATCGAATCAAAAAGAACTCGACTTCTTTTCTGTTTTGGTGTATGTCGAACTGCTTTTCTAGAAATTCGAAACCAAACAAATACCACTTCTGCACGTCTTACTTCCTTGTGTGTTGTACTTGATCCCTTGTCTTGAAATCTCTAAGTCTCCTACACACGCTCTTTGTTACCACGCCTTGGTAATCTTTGGAACAAAACAATCACGTCGCTCGTTCCTTTTTCTTGCAGCAAAAACAAACCAAAACTTTGGTTTTTCTGTTTTGTTGCTTTCGTTGTTGTTGTTGTTGTGTTAATCCGACACAACAAAATTTCCACACTCTTGTTTCCAATATTCCAATATTACTACGTATACGTTTTCTTCAATCAACAACGCTCTTGCTTTGTGTTTTTCTTCTTCAAACCGGTTCTATACTTTCTACACAAAGACTTTTGTTCTTCCTCGACACCAATTCGCTTGGTGTTAAGCGTTTGCAACCCCTTACGTAAAACAGATTGTGCACTATCCCTTCTACGTGTTCTTATTCAAATTCTTGTGTTTTTTTGGAAGAATAGAAAGAAAACAAGTTGTCTCTCGCTCAAGAAGAAAAACAGATTTTGTCCTTCTCCTATCCTGCGTATTCCTTGGCTTCGATGTGTATGATGTTTTCAGAATTTTGTTTGTGTTTCGGTGTAATAAAATCCTTGCTCTTGATGCCAATTGTTGTCCCACTTTGTCTCTAGATCGATTATGATAAGTTGCAAATTAATGAATAAGTAAAACTATAATTTCATTAACCTTTTTAATGTTACATGTATCTAACTATATATAAGGTTCCAAACAACATGTTTGAACCATCATGTTTATTCACCAATGGTCATGTCCATTCAGTTTGTTACCCAACCGAATTAACTACCAAAGTTAGTTAATAACTTTCTAATCTACATAATTGGTCCTTCTAACTTTAAACTAACTATAACTAATACTAAGCATAAGAAATGAAGATTATTTCGGGTCACATTCGTGAGTATGGCAGTTTCTGATTTTTATGCACTTAATAACAACTGCAGAACAAAGATCGTTCTCCACACAAGGGACTCCAAAGGTGACCCATTACAAGCTCTGTTAACGGGTACAATTTTTTTCCCCTTTATTTTCTCACATTTTCTTATCATTATGTCAGCTGTAGTCATGATCCATTATGCTAACTTTTTTGGTAGAAAAAGAAAAACTTTTAGTTTAAATATTACTTGTCAGTCATGCTAATAGATTATCAAGAAACATTTCATCTCCTTTTAACATATCAAACCTGTCAACTTTCTCCAAAAACACTTACTATTGCCAAGTGCAATTTTTTTTTTTTTTTTTTTTTTTTACTTTTTTTTTCAACTCCATAACCGACATAAAGCCAAATCACAATCCATATGGAGTTGTAATCATGCTCCATATTTAAGTACCTTCACTTTATCGATTTTTCGTGTAGTCATTAAATTGGTTTGTTCTAACTTTGTTTGGGCAGTGCTTGATCTTTTGGATAACGTTAAGGTGCAAGCAATCATAGGCCCATAATCATATCGAGAAGCAAAGTTATTGGATCCAATTGCTGATAAAGTTAAAGTTCCTATATTTTCGTTTGCGGGTTCTCCTTCCATGGATTATCCGTACTTGTTTCAAATCAAGGAAGACGAATCAGTTATGGCCAAAAGCACTGCTGCCCTTGTGAAATCGTATAATTCGAGAGACGTTATATTTTTAAACAAGGAAAATGATTGTGGGAGGGAAATCTTATCATATTTCCTTGAGTCCTTCCAAGACGAAGGCATTCAGATTAGTCAAAGAAATGCAGTTCCTGCCTTGGCCTCCGATGATCAAATCATTAAAAAGTTGCAAAAGGTTATAACTAGTTACACAACAGTAATTATTGTACACATGTCGTCTTTATTAGCAAATAGACTTCTTTTTATTGCAGAAAGATTAGGAATGGTAAGTGAGCAATATACTTGGATAGTAACTTACAAAACCATTGACAATTTACAATATGTTGATAATGAAGTTATCGAGAGTCTGCAAGGAGTAACAGGGCTAAGGTCCTACATTCCTACATCAAGCAAGCTGCTCAACTTAACTTCAAGATGGTATAATGAATGCTATATCAAACACCTTACATTAGCAACGAGGGAGGTAAGTGTTCTTGCCATATGGGCATATGACACAATTTGAGCACTAGCGGAATCCATTCAAAGGCTTGAGGTACACTCCTTGTTTGTTGTTCCTGATATTGATTCGATGCTTCTAAATGAGGTTTCAAAAACTAAATTTAATGGTGTAATTGGCGAGTTTCGACTTATTGATGGAAAGTTAGTCTCCAGTGGATTCAAGATTGTAAATGTGATAGGCAACAGAGGGTCTACAATCACTCCAAAACGTCAGATGTTGCAAAAGAGTCATGGTGAAAATTTGAAAGTTGGTGTTCTGGCAAGAAGAAAGTTTAAGAACTTCATAGATATTGAAAATAATGACACAACTGCTACGGGATTCTCCGTAGATGTGTTCAATGCTTGCATACATTCATTACCATATGAAGTACCATATGAGTTAATTCCATATGATGGTGAAATGACTTATGATGATCTTATACAGAAGGTTTACGGTCAGATATGTACACCACAATTAAGTCACTCAATTTTAAACATTATCTAGATATGTTTTTTAGCACGCATATTTCCTTATTTATTATATATCAGGAGATTGATGCCATCTTAGGTGATTCAATGATTCTTGCGAAAAGATCTCAGTATGTTGACTTTACAGCGACTTACACTGACTTGGGCGTAGGAACGCTGGCTAGAATCAACAATAATGACATGTGGATCTTCTTGAAGCCACTCGATGTGGACCTTTGGCTGATAACTGTTGGTTTTTCTATTCTCACGGGCATTATCATTTTCACTATCGAGTCCATGGATCAAGGATTTTAAAGATCGCCTGCACAGCAAGTTGGGGTAACCTTCTGGTTGATCCTAATGACATACAATCACATATATTGATTTATTGTAAACTTGTGGTATAGGAGAGAAGCTGCCAAGTAATCTGTAGAAATTTGTAGAGTTTGTATGGTTAGTGGTGGTACTTATTCTGATCTTGAGTTACACTGCAACATTGGCTTCACTACTCACCGTTGAACAGTTTGAGTTAGCATCAAAGGGCGGAACCGTGGGGTTTTATGGTGGCTCTTTTGTTACAGGTGTGACAGTTTGTTGAAATATATACCTCTTATGCAAACTTATGAAACTCAAGGGTTGGTTTTGTAATTTGTTTTTATCTAACAGATGTTTTAGTTTGGTTTTGTCATGTTTTATATTGTACAGGGTTGGAAGTGTAAATAGCTTCTATATAAGCTTAAGTCCGAGCTAGGGTTTCATAACTTCCACATCTGCCTCTTGTTTATACATTGTTTCTCTCAAGATTGGTTTATAGTTCTTCATCTGGGTTTCATAAGGTTTCTTGGTAGTTTTAGTTTCTTGTTATTAAGAAGATCTTCTTGATGTCAGTTTAGTTTTGTTTCATTGTTAAAGTATGAGTTGATTGTATTGTTGTTGCACCTAATAAAGGGACAACAACTGTTTCTTGTCTATTGTATTGATTAGCACCCGTGTTGGGGACTAATCATCTGTGTATATTGTTATAATAAACAAGTGTCACCAAGGGGTGGTTGGTTGGGTGATTATCTAGATGTTTTGGTACCATTTTAACATGGTATCAGAGCTATAGGTTTTGACTTGGCTGTGCTCTTGGGTTTCTTGATCAATTTGTTTGGTGGTGGTTGGTTGATTCAACTTCTTGTGGTTGAATCTTGTTGTTTGAGGTATTAGCTGGTGGTTTTAGGCTTTAATCGAATTTTAGGGTTTTTTCTTGAAACCCAAGATTTTGTTGGTTTTTGGATTGAGATTGATTCTGAGTAATTGGAGTTGGTTTCTAGTTGGATTCAGTGTTAATTGACAGATTCTTGGTTTGATTTCTTGAAACCCTTGATGAGGCAAAAAATGATCCGTTTTTAGGGGGTCATTTAAGCCCGGAATTGAATTTATTTGATCAAATATTGCCCTAAATCGTTCCTTTTATGATTTTAGGTACTTTGGGAGAGAAATCTGGAAAAGGAAGCAATTCGGACGTTTTTGGAGCATAAAAGTGAAGAAAACGCCAAAGTCTTAATTTTCCATGCTGGGAACAGTAGGTGACGGCGTCAAGAGTAACATCCTGACGGCGTCAAGAGCAAAATTCCATGACGACCCAGTACAGATTTGACGGCGTCACGAAGGTAGGGCGTCAAGAGTAAAAGTCATGACGGCCTGGAAATGATTTAAGTCTTGACGGCGTCAAATGTAGATCAAGGCAGTCCGAGAATAGTTTTGGCGGCGAGGTGACGGCGTCACAATGTTGGTCTTGACGCCGTCAGACCCCTTTTCCTATATATAGTTTTCTAATTTTCACATTAAAGGAGAGAAGTTTTGGAGAAACCCTAAGTACGATTTTGGTGCGAATTTTACAGGTTTTTCAAGGGTTCCAAACCCTTGATACCTTTCATGTGTAATTGAGATAAGTGTTCTTTCAATTCAATCAATATGTCTATGTGTTGGTTGTCTATATCTTGTTCTTGTCTTAATTCCATCATGCTAGGCTAGATCTATCTTGTGTTTGCTTGGATCTAATGAAACCTAGATGTTAATTATGTGTTGATTACTTGTCTTGGATGAATGATTTATATGTTAGGCTTAAGAAAACTGGCAGATCTCCAATTGGTAACATGCTTGAACGTCTTAAGAAACATGAACCGATGCGCACTAGGTCTTTATTGGTTGTATTTAATGCATGAGCCACTGTTTACAATCCCTATAGTTGTGCTGGGCATGGTGTAGCAGGAGATAAGAGCTCATAGAATTGGGGAGTTAAGTGTGCCACCCCATGAATGGTATTAAGGAATACGATCCGTCATCCATGCAATTATAACAAGTAATTAACGTGTAAAAGATGTCTAGGGAGTAGTGAAATCTAAGTAAACACATTTTCTCCACTTATTGCTCACAACTTTAGTATAATTTAGTTTATTTTCATTTCTAGTATTTTATTTTGATTGCTTCTTTAGTATTGGGTTAGTTGATTAGCAACTAATTCCGCCCAAATCCTTCAAACCCGAGATTTTTACTTGCTTTCTAAAAAAAATATAAAAATACAAAAATAATCATCCCTCACCTTTAGAACTAGTATTTAGGTTTTCTAATCCTAGCGACACTATTCCTAAGCTGAACGATCAATCCCCTGGTACTTGTCACTATACTATACTACAACGATCAGGTACACTGCCTGGTGGGGGTTGTAAGCTTCTCAAGATCCCTTGAGAGGTAAAGCCTGGTGCGATTCCCACGTATCAACCCTAATTTTGGATTTGGGGGTTTCTTGGATTTTTGGTGATCCGTGGTATATCTAGGCCTGTTCTTGATATTGGTTATTCAAGACTAAGTGAATCTTGAATAATCAATTTCCTATTATGCTTCTTCAGTTTATAGCACTGTAAGTTGATCTTTCTTCCTTTAAGATCACTGAATTTGAGTCTCCTTGATCTGCCACTTTGAGTGGTATGAATACCTGCTCTGGCCAATCCTAGTTCACTAGGCTTGATTCAAGTGAAACTTGGGTGTGAGTTATTGATGTGTGGTTTTGCAACCTTGCAAAATGTTTTACTTCTCAAGGGATCTTGAGAAGCTTGCAATCCCCACCAAGCAGTGTACCTGACCGATGTAGTATAGTGTAGTGGCAAGTATCGGGGGATTGATCGTTCTCTCGGGGAATAGTGTCGTTAGGGTCAAAACTTAATTAAACTAGGTCTAGGGGTGAGGGATGATTCTTTTTGTATTTTTATTGTTTTTTATAAAGCAAGTAAAAATTTCGGGTATTGGAAGAGTGGGCGGAATTAGTTGCTAGTCAACTAACCCAAATAACTACAAATGCAATGAAAATAAAATAACAAGAAATTAAATATGAGAAAAACAATAATAAGAGAAATGTGTTTACTTAAATTTCACTACTCCCTATTCTTTCATTAGTTGAATAGTTTGTTACAATTGCATGGATGACGGGTTATATTCCTTAATACCATTCGTGGGGCCGTGTACGATCTTCCCCAACTCTACAAGTTTCTACCTCTTCCTATGTCGAGCCGACAACTAGCTCCTAACATGGCCTCCTTAGTTGTCACTCAAGCATTAAATACAACCATAAAAATTGTAGTACACATCCGATTCATGTTTCTTAAGACGTTCAAGCATGTTACCAATTGGAAGTCTGCCAGTTTTCTTAAGCCTAACATCGATATCAATCATCCAATACAATTAATAACAAACAATCAACCAACAATCAATAGCTAGGTTTCATTACATCTAAGCAAACACAAACAAACCTAGCCTAGCATGTTAAAGTAAAGACAAGCGTAAGATAGAATCAAACAACAAATAGACATATTGAATTATTATTGGAAGACTTATCTTTATTGAAACATGTATGAAAGAAGGGTGAAAAACCCTTGTAAAATTCAACATAGGGTTTGTCCCAAAGTTCTCTCTCTAATGAATGAAAATTAAAAAACTATATATAGAGAATACAGGTCTGACGGCGTCACGTTATGATCCTGACGCCGTCAACTAGCCGCCATTTTTTTTTTTTTTTTTTTTTTGGTAAACATGGGTTTCCGACTCGACATTGCGAGCCGACTAATCCAGATCTGACGCCGTCATGTGTTATTTAACTTTTGGCCGTCACGTGTAATTTGCTCTTGACGACCTTGGTGACGCCGTCATGTGTTATTTCTGAAAAACGTTCTGGCGCATCTCGTGTAACTTTTTATCCACCTCTTTGCCAATACGTGACGCCGTCAAAACGGGAGAAAATGAAATTAATGGCCACATCAAAACGGGAGCAAGACTTGATTTTCTACAATACATAAATCAACCCAAATTTGCTTGCACGACAACGACAAGAACCTTTGGGTATTAAGGCAGCAATCAATGCACGCTACAAGTTAGATTATTAGTTTAAGTTTTTAATCAGTATTGTAATGTTTAAGTTTTATTAGTTTAAGTTTTTAATCAGTATTGTAAATATTTTAATTTTAATGAAGTTTAAATTTGTTATTTAAAATATTTGAATTAAAAATAAATAAATAACTTGGTCACCACTGTAGCAACTTGGTCGTCGTCAGGTCGTCGGAGAGAGAAAGCTGATTTGGCAAGGTTGTGTCTGGTCACCACTGTGCCCAGCTTAATAAAAGAAATGATTGGGAGGCCTAAACTCATGTCTAGTTTTTGTGTCTAAAAATATGTGGCATTAGCTCACTAGGTTACGATGAAGTGGCAAGTTAGATACGAAAATAGCAATTAGCATATTTTAAACCTAACAATAGTTTACCACAATACACGAATTCAAGCTCCGTGCTATCACAACCTAGCGTGGTTCACAAAATGGGAGTAATCGTGCTATATAACTACAGAGGGTATCTTATAGGGAGTAAAAAGCTTTTTAATTTAGAAACCAACTCTAAAACCCTAAAATAATCCCCATGCAATATTAAAGTCTCAAGCCTAAAACTAATCCCCAACTACGGCGCTGCGCCCTTTGACTCCTGCCTTCGTGGCGGCTCATTCGGTCATTTCGGGAGCCATGAGTCTTCACAACTCAGCACATGATTTTTAGTAAGTAGTTAATCATTGTTAGTTGTTACTAATTTATTTATTTATTTATTTATTCTATTTTTCCCCCTTACCTCTTGTTATGAAAATGAAATAACAAGAAGGATTATTCTAATTATTTTATTTTTACCAAGTTGCATTTTTTCCTATCAATCCTAAAATCTAAACTCTGTAGTCTGTATTGACATTCTCAGTTGAGCACTATTAATTCCTTGACTTGGAAACATTAATTTAATAAAAGGAATATGTTTCATTTGTCATGCATCCAGAGATGATGCTCCATAAGCATATCATAGTTCTTCTTTTGCTTATTATCCTTTTACGCCATGGATTATGTAAAAATCTAAAAGTTGGCGTAGTAACAAGAAGAAAGTTTAAGTACTTCATGGATGCAAATCATGACATTCAGAAAAATGTTACAACTGCTACTGGATTCTCTGTAGATGTGTTCAATGCTTGCATTCACGCATTACCATATGAAGTACGGTACGAGTTAATTCCATTTTCCAATAGAACTTATGATGATCTTATAAAGAAGATTTATGCTCAGGTATGTTAGCTTACTTAATACTCCGTAGCATATTTAGACTTTAGAGGTGGCCAAATTGATCCATTTAGTTATGCATGAGTCAATTTGGGTAGGGCTTTTATCTCAGATGATTCAACTCAAAAAATTACTATAAGGGTTATCAGATATGGGTCAAATGGGTGTAAAAGCTACCCAAAGTCTGCTTTTAATGTATACAGCCTTCTACGCCGTTTTAATCACAATTGGCATATTGCTTATTTCTAATCTTTTGAAACTAAAGAAGGTGGTGTGAGAAAATTCATGTAAATTTTGGTATATCAGGAGATTGATGCTATCTTGGGCGATACAACGATTCTTGCAAACAGATCTCAATATGTTGACTTTACAGCAACTGTTATGAGACCGATTTGAGATGGTCAATCTCCCAAGAAGTAGATAAAAGAAAAGGATTGATAAGGCCCTTAGAGCGGGCAAGACTCCAAGAAATATAGAGAGACAAGACTTGAAACTAAGTTTCTTTTTCATTCATTTCATTCATACTCTACTGATGCAAAGCTTACAATTATATATGAAAGATACAAACTACTAACTTACCACTAGCCTAAGAAATAGGAACTGAATAACATGGGAAGGAAACGTGCATGTATTACTAGCCTAAAATAACTTACACATGATGACCACAAATGCAATAATAATAAACCAAATTGTTGACTACTTCTCCTTAGACTACATGCATGTAAACAGTAACCGGTCTTCATCTCATGTCTTCACGTGTGCATGGAATTCGGACTCGTTAACATGGAGATGATTGTATCAATACCCCACACCTGAAAACGAGTCTTGTCCTCAAGACTCATGGTGGTCAATCTCCCAAGAAGTAGATAAAAGAAAAGGATTGATAAGGCCCTTAGAGCGGGCAAGACTCCAAGAAATATAGAGAGACAAGACTTGAAACTAAGTTTCTTTTTCATTCATTTCATTCATACTCTACTGATGCAAAGCTTACAATTATATATGAAAGATACAAACTACTAACTTACCACTAGCCTAAGAAATAGGAACTGAATAACATGGGAAGGAAACGTGCATGTATTACTAGCCTAAAATAACTTACACATGATGACCACAAATGCAATAATAATAAACCAAATTGTTGACTACTTCTCCTTAGACTACATGCATGTAAACAGTAACCGGTCTTCATCTCATGTCTTCACGTGTGCATGGAATTCGGACTCATTAACATGGAGATGATTGTATCAATACCCCACACCTGAAAACGAGTCTTGTCCTCAAGACTCATGGTGGTCAATCTCCCAAGAAGTAGATAAAAGAAAAGGATTGATAAGGCCCTTAGAGCGGGCAAGACTCCAAGAAATATAGAGAGACAAGACTTGAAACTAAGTTTCTTTTTCATTCATTTCATTCATACTCTACTGATGCAAAGCTTACAATTATATATGAAAGATACAAACTACTAACTTACCACTAGCCTAAGAAATAGGAACTGAATAACATGGGAAGGAAACGTGCATGTATTACTAGCCTAAAATAACTTACACATGATGACCACAAATGCAATAATAATAAACCAAATTGTTGACTACTTCTCCTTAGACTACATGCATGTAAACAGTAACCGGTCTTCATCTCATGTCTTCACGTGTGCATGGAATTCGGACTCGTTAACATGGAGATGATTGTATCAGCAACTTACACTGACTTGGGCATAGGAACACTGGCAAGAATCAAGTATGATGACATGTGGATATTTTTGAAGCCACTCGATGTGAAGCTTTGGCTGAGCATTGCTGGTTTTGCCATCGTCACTGGCATTGTCATTTGGGCAATAGAATCCATGGATCAAGGGTCCCAAACTTCACCTTCTCAGAAAATTGGAGCAACCTTTTGGTTCATCCTAATGACCTTATTTTCTGCTCAAAGTAATGTACTATTTATAAGAATTACTATGATGTCTCTGCTGCTTCTTATTTTACTTTTGTGTGTGCTCTTTTAACTATATGCTATAATACAAATACGTTTATCGTTGCAAATGATTCATATTGTCAAGTGCCAATCCTGCACACAAGTTCTTTATGGACCATTGTTATAATTTTAATCTAGCTCAATGAAGATCTCTGATTGTATTATGTTTTGTGTTGTAGGAGAGAAGCTGTCGAGTAATCTGTCAAAATTTGTGGCATTTGTTTGGTTACTTGTTGTCCTTATTATGATCTCGAGTTACACTGCTACATTGAGTTCATTGTTAACAGTTGAACAATTTGAGTTAGCATCAAAGGGTGGAACTCTGGGGTTTCATGGTGGCTCATTTAAGGCTGGTTTATCAGGAGTGACTGTTAGCAACTTGCATTTTGAGAATTACAGGCATAGACCATACTTTTCATATGAAGATTATGCTGAAGCATTAACCAAAGGTGGAAAGCATGGTGGTGCTGATGCTATCATCGATGAAATTCCTTACATAAAGATGTTTCTTGGCAAGTACTCAGATGATTACGCGATGATTTCTTCGGAACCTTCTACTTCTGGTTTAGGCTTCGTAAGTACCGTTTTCTTTTCCCCTCTCGGTTAAAGTGAGTCATTAGAGTTATCTATTCATTTGGACTAATTTAGTATCAAAATTGTACATAATCCAACAAATAACTTCATATTATATATTTATATGAACTGCTAACTCTTTTGCTTCGCCTTCCACTTAATTCCTGCTTACCAGACAAAATTTTAAGTACTTGAAAAAATGGTTGCATGTTTAGAATAATCAGAGTAAGTACCCTTTTGTGTTTTGAATTGTTTTATGTTTCTAATATATCTATGGATCTCAGATCTTCCAAAAAGGTTCGTCCTTGGCGAAAGATATGTCGAGCCAAATTGCCAAAATGAGAGAAGATGGGACTCTTAGACTTCTGGAGAAGAAGTGGTTTGAGAAACAATACTCGTTATCATCCGAAGATCCTCCAACAAAGCCAGAAACCTTGAGTTTTGATAGGTTTAAAGGTTTGTTTATTGTTAGTGGGGTCTCTTCGGCTTTAGCGCTTATAATATCCATGATTTGCCTACTTTGGGAAAAAATGGAAGTCCATAATATAATTTCCATTGTCATGCGACAAAATTTGTTGGTTAATATGAGGTATTTGCTACGTAGAAATGTCATTCGGATTTGAGAACGAATAGAGGTTGTACTCATTGATCAGTTTGTTTGTTTCGCGGTGTAATTGATCTCCTAAGAATTTTATCAAACAATCGAAGTTTGGATGTATATTGAGTAAGATACTTGATAAATTCCATTCAAGATGCAACTTTTTATGCATCTTACACGTACCGTTTGCAAGTAAAAACCATATATAAAAATCTTCTTTTTTCATCACTTTTGGCCATAAAAAATCTTGACACCATTTCATTGTATAACTAGTTTGTCAAAATAAAATTTTGGATTGTTATGAATTATCACTTGATATGTAGTACATTATTGGTTATTACGTGGATTTACACATTTGTCAAATATATGCAAGAAACTTGCCCCCCTAATAAGTGGGGTGGATGGTATAGTAATATACATGCATGTTGGTAGTATAAATATTATAAGAAAATAATGAAATTAGATGCACCAAGATCAGCTTACAGAGGTGATATTTTACTTCCTTTCTTTGGTTACCTATTTCTCATGAAAGCTACATAATTACGTTATCAACGTGATCGTTTACTAATCAAGAAGGATTAAGAAAATCTATCAAAGATTCGTTTTTGGAAAACACTTTTTGAATTTGTAATCCACATAAGGTATTGTTAATAATTCTCATAAGGTGTTTGCTTTTTCTTCAAACACATTACCATCTACAATTTTATTATTATTATTATTATTATTATTATTTTTATTTTTTTATTATTACTATTATTATTATTATTATTATTATTATTATTATTTATTTTTTGGTAAAACCACTTTATAAAACAAAAATAAAAGAGAAAATGTCTAATCTCTTTGAACAATTAATTGTTTCACAAAATAAGGGATTGTGATACGTACGTTTCCTTTATTGAAAGTGACCCATGTTAAATATGGAAGAAAACCACAATAATAGACTACATGAAAGTTCATCACATGATAAAGCAAATCCAAATATGTTTCTTCGCAAACATATTGATGATGGACTAAAATTTGAATATCTTACAACAGATGATCCAAAGTGTTCTTTGGAAAGAACTTAAGATCGGTTTGATAATCAAAATGATGTTTTACTCCTAGCTATTATAAAAGAATGGAGATCTTTAAGATTCCAAGACTTTAAAAAAGTCAATGAATACAGCTCTACTTTGTTTAGAATTAATTCATAGTTTAAACTTTGTACACAAAGTCTTACTGATACAGATATGTTGAAAAAAACTTATTCCACATTCCATGCATCAAACATGACTTTGCAAAAAAAATACCAATTGCAAAATTTCACAAGGTATATAGAGCTAAATGCATATCTCATTATTGGTGAGCATAATAATGAAATTTTGATGAAAAATCATTAGTCTTGTCCCACTGGATCATTGGCATATCCTCAAGTGAATATTACTAAAAATGATCCCAAAAACTTTATATGTGGGCATGGCCAAAGTCAAGAAAAAGGTTTTGATCACTTTGGCAAAAACAACTCTCACATCCATAGCCATTCTTTTGATCGGAATAATAGGTATGGCCGAGTTTATAATCATGGTCAAGAATTCACCCATGGTGTTAATCAAAGAACTACCAATTATGCTCCACGAAATAACAAGGCCAAAAATGTGAGGAAGCCAAAACATAATAGTGAATTTGGTAAATCACTGAACATCAATGGTTCATGCATTAAATGTGGTACCTCAAACAACTCGGAAAAAGCTTGTTGAACAACCCCACACCTTTGTTTGTATCAAGTATCTCTGAAAGAAAAAGAGAGAGGATTCAATAGTGAATCAAGTTGATTCTAGAACACTAACTTGAATTCTCCATAATATGTCAATGACTCGAAACTTTGAAATCGACATTGTTGAACTATATATATGTTAGAGTTCGTGGATAAATATTAATATATGTATGTCTAGAATCGAACTCGAGACCTCGGAATTGCACACATTACGTATAAAGAAAGTAATGAATAATAATTAATATGTAAAACGTTATGTATATTTAATTATTAGAAACACAAAATAATGACTAACGATCATTAGAAGTTAACGGAATTGGCTAACTATCATTAGATATCAAAGAACAAGGACTAGAGTGTAATTAGATGCCAAGAAGGATCTAGAATCCCTCTTGGATCCTTGTGGTCGGTCGACTAAGGGGAGGGGAAGCCCAATCCTAAGCTAACTTGTCCTCTAAGTTTACACACTATAAATACAAGACCAAGGGTTATTTGTTTCTCACCTTTTGTGCCCAAGCTATAACCCTAAAACTTGTTTTCTCTTGTTCTTGTTCTTGGCTGATCGTACACCTATCCCTAGGGTCGATTGGTTTGTTTTTTCATAAAACAAATCTTGTGTTTTCATTAACTAGCATTAAAATTAATTTGGTTATAGTACGTGTGTACAAGAACGAGGTAATTACTCACTATAGTAATTATCAAGGGATCGATTAACAAAACGGTAAGGGGTTAATCATTGATCCATATAAACCCTAATTAGGGTTCATCACTTGTTCAAGTTAATTAAAGTTTGATTCTTGTTTAGCTAGAATCCAAAGGTACGTTCTTGTTAAGTTTATGTTAATCTTTTATATGTTATACTTGATCCTACACTTCCGCATAATGTGACTACTTGATTTATTTAATTATATGAATGTCATGGTATATTAATTTTAACAGTGGCATCACGAGCTTACTATAACATGTAATTGGTTACTAAAAACACATAGAAAACGAATCTTTATTGGTTTTGTTACATGTTGATTGATTATTATAGAACTAGGGTTCTTTAAATTTTTGAAACCCTTAAAAAAAATTGGTGGGGGGTCGATTGCCTCCTTTATCCAAGTTAGGGTTTGTGGTTTAAATATTAATTGGATTAGAAACCCTAGGTTGTCAACATGTTTATGTGTTCATGAACGTATCTTGTGACCTAATTATTAATTGTTATGCATGAATCCATAATGAAACATGCATGTTAGTCATGTATTGGTTGATTGATTAATTGTTAGTATTGTTTCTTTTATCACATGTAATTTTTAGATAGATCTAAAATTGAGGAAGACCTCAATTGTTATAAATTAATTTATGTGCTATGTGTTGTGTAATTGACTATGACCTACGCAATTGATACGTCAATGTATGTGGCTCCACTTCCTTTGAAGGGAAGGCCATAGTTAATTACATGCATATTGGAAAACCTAGAATTGATTTGATTAGGCTTTATCTAATCAAGTATGCATGAGGCTAATTGTTTCACTTTATAATTGTTATGTTTATTCGTTGTTTAATTTTTCTTTATTATTACTTGTTTTATTGTTTTTGTTTGACATGTTTGTAAGCAATAAAAGGGCAATTTTATGAAAAAAAAAATAATTGGACTAATAATGGTGAAACTTGTTGTGATAAATTATAATTCTTGCAAGGTCTTATGTGCTGACAGTGGTTCGCTTCGCACGGTAATTGGCTCCCAGGCGAGACTAGCAAGTTTTATAATTTATTACATGTTTTTAAGACTAAAGTCATAAACTTTTCTTGATTGATGTTTTTGTACGTAATGGAAACATTACATGTGCAATATCATCTTAAGGGTGATTTACCTCAATTCCACGCGCCACTTTTGTGGTAATTATCCGAATAACTTGGGTCTTTATGACTCATGCAGCAGTAGGATATAGTGGGCGATAATTGGAGGTTCTTCTTTAATTGGTGAACCCAATACCTCAAGTAATAACAAGTTTTTGATTTAATGTTAGCTTAAAAACGGTTAACTAAAATGGTTTTGAAAACTTATGTTATGAAGATGAGTGCATGCATCTTTGTATGTGTTTTGATTGTCACATCAAACTAAATACCCTAAAATTTAAGTTGCATGTCATCAAACTATAAGAAACACTTGAAGTTATTATTTGGTAAACGTGAGACCTAGACTAAATTTCAATGACAAGGTAAAATTATGTTAATGCGTGAGACCATATATGGATATTTTACTATTTCTAAGTTAGACGACTTAATTAAGTTGTGCGTTAGACCTTGAACTTAAGGCATAAGATGGGATGAAACATGCTTACTTTGAAAATTGAATTTGGTAAATGTAATTCCCTTAATGATCTAGGAATTGGAAATTATAACACCCCCAAAAACGAACAATACAGCGGAAGACTTATATTGACAGCGGAAGACTTTTAGGGTATTATATCGTGGATCTTTGTCACAATTATAGAAAAAGACTCAAATGAGGCGTTCTAAGTTTTATTAAAAATACCAAATATTCATGTTTCCAAGAGGTTTATTTATTTAACAACAAGTTTTTATTCAAAGAGAGATAAATGTTTCTTTATTTGCCCACTTCGTGCCTTTGCTATCCATTCCATTTAGTTACCTGAGATAAACATGCTAAAAGTCAACAAAAGTTGAGTGAAATTCATAGGTTTATAATTAAGAGTTTGAACACAAGAGATATGTGTTTATTGTATGAAGATACAACTAAACAAGTTAGAAATCACATTCATTATTGCCTTAATCTCATGACACTCAACGATTCAACAGACATCAAAATTATCCATAATAATGATGTGAAATAAGTTGCCCCCAAGATAGGTGTTTGCCAGTAACCTATGATATTTAAATAAAGTGCATTTGGTAACTTTCCTCTAGCAACCAAATGGGGATTGTCAATCACTAATAGATGTATTCACAATTATTTACGTTCACCCTTCAAGTGATTAAGGTTCATGATCGAGGGACTTTCGGCAATAGCTACTTAAGCAATAATAATATCAGGAAAAGACTTGTGTTTGGTTTTTGAGCATGTATCCCCCCCACAAAACAAGTTAAATGTGGGCTATTGAACTCACCTTAGTAGTACAGTAGAATAATCGTAATCTCAACGATGCAAGGCAACGGTTTCACACACAACCTAAAAGATATGGCAAGTTTCAGTTTCTAAGTCTCGTTTTATTGCGAACATTTATTATTAGTTACGAATAATCCATAATGTGCATAGGTGATGTGTTACGTCGTAGATAAAAAATAAAATAATGGTTACGTATTGTTTTATCGTCTAAAATTTAATTATAGTTATATATATATATATATATATATATATATATATATATATATATATATATATATATATATATATATATATATAAGTTACATTTATAATTTTTATTTTATATATATATATATATATATATATATATATATATATATAATTTATTATTCAAAATCAATATTATTATTTGATCCTTTAAGTTTCTCCAATTTACACATTTTACCCTTAACGGAAAATATTTATGTCGTTAGTCCAAAGTTATATATTATTACATTTTAGGTCCAATTATATCAATATTTACATTTTTCAATCCCAAGTTTCAATATTAACAGTTTATACCCTTAGAAAATAGATTTGGCAATTTTTACCCAAAGTTTACATGTTTGACAATTTTAGTCCCTAGTTAACGAAATTTTGCAAAATTAGTCCAAAAATTACCAAATTCAAAACTTAACATTTTTATTATTCCAATAAGCTCAGGAAGCTCAAAACAGCTTATTTCAATAGTTTATTTGCTTATTTTCCTTATTTTTCCTTAAATGGGCTTAACGAGTCCAAAATAAGGGCCCGTTAACGTTTTGTGATCCAAAGGGGTTTGGGGGAACACTAGGTTTATCAAAGTCCATCATTTTAAGTTACAAAAATATTTCAAAAGAGTTGTTACACTCAGCTTATTGTAATAAGCTGAAAATAGCTTTTTGGGCTTAACGGCCCATATATATAGTTTTTATTTCTTGAAAAGCTTACAAAAATAGCGATATGCTTTAGGCTTGTTTAAGCTATCAAATTAAGTTGTTAGGTCGAATTATTTATCATTCTCATTAGTATACCAGGTAGACAATTAGTTCGTATAATAATAATAGGTGGTTATGTGTCGAATTTTAAAATGGCGAGGCCAAAGTACACGGCCAAAACTCCATACGCAAAACTTATAAAACTTGAAAATATTCTAAGTGTTTTAGTATATAACGTATAGGTCCAACTTACTTAGAAACGTGTGATATTACTTGTGTATACGTTAATATGAGTTCAATTCTTTTATAGGGTCTCATTAGTGATCTAGTAAACTAATGATAAGATATATAAAATACGTACGTTGTGTTCATTATTTACGAGTTATTCAAGGAAAGTGTTGGTGCATAAAACATAAACGTAAGTATATAAATATAGTAATAAAGTTCAAGGTCTCACCTCACCTTTCAAAGGTGGAGTAAAACGATGTATAGAGATCGTGTGAGGGTACGAGAGCTTCGTGGTTCACTTCACGTTCCACCAAGGGTTCAAAAGATGTCAAGCTTGGAGTCCTAGGCTTCCTTGAGACGTGGTACTCTTGGCAATCCGTATGCCCTTCAACAACTCCTTTCCTCGTTAATATTTTTGTGATATGGTACATATGAGTGCATGAGGCGACTGAGATTGCATGTGAGGGCTTATATAGCGAGCTTTTGAGTGTGTAGAGACAAGATAAGTTCACAAGAGTGAAGGGTGCATGTTAGGCGAATAGTAACGCCACTCTCCACACCCAATCGCATGTTTACATAGCTTAGATTTTGTGAGATTGTTCCATGTACATTCCTGACAGTCACAAGGTGTATAGTGATCGATTACTTATCATTGGGGAAGCAAGGGTGGCAACAAGGAATGTTATGACACGTTTTGGTCTTATCTTTCAAATACGAGTTTGGTGTTTCACTTGGGTGATTTATAGGGTAGTAAACGAGTGAGTGAAGGTGTAATAATTATCATTTCTGTATCTTGGGCACTAGGTGATACGAGACAAGCAAAAATATGTTTGTGTTATGTGTAAAAATCGCAAGAAAAAGGGTGTGTTTTGGGTGTGTCGCGGTTGGCAGAAACAAAGAAAGAAAAATAAAAATATTAAGGGTGCGTTTGGGCTTGGCCTGGTGGGCTTGTGGTTTGCGTTGGCCCAAAACAAAAAAAAGAAAGAATAACTAGTCCGTTTGGTTTGTATCTTGGATCCGTGGCCCATTGGGTGTTGGGAGCCCCCATGGTGTGTTTCAAATATCGTGTCGAGGTTCAAAAATATTAGTGAGCGTTCTCGGGAAGTTTCGTAGGTTCGGGGAATATATAAATAGTATACGGTATTTTAGACGAAACGTATAGTTATAAATATAAATGTTTTATATATATTTATAGTTCGCAATAATTATAGGTTATCTAGGTTGTGTGTAAGCATCGTTCCTGGGTAAACGGTCAATCACAGTTATCGTAGTGGTTCCAATATCAAGCCATAAATAAAAAAAAAATTGTTACCCGTAGAAATGGTATTAAGTTATCATAACATCGTTTTATTTCTTCGTGTGCATTTACTAATCGTAAGGGAAATTTACGAGAGGTTACATTACCTACCTCTTACAGGGAATTCCGTCCCGGAATTCTAGTCTAAGATAGTTGTCAAGGGTGTTTTAGGTGAACAGATGTGGGTACTTGGAGCGAATCTGATCCTCGCGCTCCCAAGTATATTCCGGTCCTCGCTTGGAGTCCCAACGAACTTTGACAATAGGGATACGGTTTTGTTTGAGTTGTTTGACTTCTCTATCCATGATTTCAATGGGTTCCTCGGTAAAGACAAGGTTGTCATCTAGTCGAATTTCTTTCAATGGAATGACGAGAGATTCATCGGATAAACACTTCTTAAGGTTTGACACATGAAAGGTGTCGTGAATCAGACTAAGCTCTTCGGGTAGTTCGAGTTTATAAGCCACGGGTCCTATCCTTTCCAGGATTTTGAATGGACCGATGTATCTTGGGTTCAACTTTCCATGTTTTCCAAATCATACCATTCCCTTCCAGGGAGATACTTTCAATAAGACTCTATCTCCTATTTGAAATTCCATGGGTTTCCTTCTTATGTCGGCGTAGCTTTTCTGTCGGTCTCGGGCTGCTTGTAAGCGTTGCTTAATCTTAACGATTTTCTCAGTAGTTTCCCGAACAAGGTCTGGTCCTATAAGTTGTCTCTCCAACTTCTGCCCAACAAACGGGCGATCTGCACTTTCTACCGTACAGTGCTTCAAATGGTGCTCCTTTTATGCTGGCGTGGTAACTATTATTGTATGAAAACTCTGCTAATGGTAAGTGTTTATCCCAACCTTTTCCAAAATCAATAACGCATGCTCGGAGCATATCTTCCAAGGTTTGAATAGTTCTTTCACTTTGACCATCAGTTTGAGGGTGGTATGCGGTGCTCATATCTAGTTTAGTTCCTAAGGCTTTTTGTAACGATTTCCAAAAATGAGAGGTGAAACGACTATCTCGATCCGAGATGATTGAAATTGGTACTCCATGTCGAGTGACAATTTCCTTCACATACAGCTGAGACAGTGTATTCATCTCATCGGTTTCTTTGATGGGTAGAAATTGAGCGGATTTTGTGAGACGATCCACAATAACCCATATTGTGTCGTATCCGGATGAGGTTCTTGGAAGTTTGGTGATGAAGTCCATAGTGATTCGTTCCCATTTCCACATAGGAAGTTCAGGTTCTACAAGTAGAGCTGAAGGTTTCTGATGTTCTGCCTTTACTCTTGAACACGTCAAATATTTACCGACATATTCTGCGATGTCAGCCTTCATGTTTGGCCACCAATATAGTTTCTTTAAATCCTGATACATCTTGTCGGAACCTGGGTGAATGGAGTATTTTGACTTGTGGGACTCATGCATGATGAGCTCACGAATACCTCCAACCATAGGGATCCAACTTCTGTCCTTGAAACACAGTGTTCCATCGGATTTCTTCACGAAACCATTCTTATTCTCGGGCATGCCGTAAATCTTTTCCTTGGGTCAGTTTTCTTCTTTAAGTGCTTCGTTCTATGCGGTAAGGATTTGGGATGGAAGGGGTGAGTGAATAGTCATCCCTAGTGATCTAACTCAAAGTGGTTTCAATCGTTCTTTTCGGCTTAACGCATCTGCTACTACATTAGCCTTTCCTGGGTGGTAACGTATCTCGCAATCATAATCGCTGAGCAGCTCTAGCCAGTGACGTTGTCTCATATTCAAATCCTATTGATCCAAAATATGCTGAAGACTCTTGTGGTCTACATTTGGTGCCATATAAGTAGTGTCTCCATAACTTGAGCACAAACACTACAACTCCTAACTCCAAGTCATGAGTCGTTTAGTTTTCCTCATGTTTCTTCAATTGTCGAGATGCATAAGCTATCACTTTGCTTCTTTGCATCAAAACTGCTCCTAGTCCATGATAAGATGCGTCGCAATATACTATAAAGTCCTCATTTCCTTCTGGGAGGGCTAATATTGGAGCATCACAAAGCTTTTGTTTTAACAACTGGAAGGCTGCTTCTTCCCTTTCTTCCCAGATGCACTTCTCATTCTTTTGGGTTAGCTTAGTCAAAGGTTTTGCAATTTTGGAGAATCCTTCAATAAATCTTCGGTAGAAACCTGCGAGACCTAAAAATTGACGTATCTCCGTGGGGTTTGTAGGAGACGACCAACCTTTTACAGCCTCAATCTTTGCAGGGTCTACGTGAATGCCTTGACTATCTATGATGTGTCCTAAAAATTGTACGGTGCGAATCCAACAGTCGCATTTGGAGAACTTAGCGTACTGTTCTTCTTTCTTGAGTAGTTCTAAAATGATTCGTAAATGTTCCGCGTGTTCCTCTTCGTTGCGAGAGTAGATCAAAACACCGTCGATGAATACTATTACAAACTTATCCAAGTAAGGTTTGCACACTCTGTTAATACAAATATCACCTAAAAACGTTATTTATATTTTATGATCTTTGCTATGTTTTGTTAACGACAAAATGTAAACTTTAGTTTCTAAGTAAAACATAATCTTAGTTTTAAAGACTTGCATAAACTAGACTTTTGCTACATTTTACATTTCATAAAACACAACACTTTTTATTTCTTAAAATAGAAATGTCACATCACATTTATGGCAAGTTTTGTCAGGATACATTTATGGAAAGAAAGTGTGTTTGACTTATTATATGGTTGCTTGCAAGTTTTGTGTTTGACTAATGAGATGTGACATTGTTTGGTTAACAAGGTGTAATGAGATGTGACATTGTTTAGTTTGCAAGATTTATTGCAAAACCAACTGCAAGCCTGGCGGAACCCTGGGGGTACAAGGGCGAAACCCATCTGAGGGGTCCGCCGTATCCGCCAGGCCTGCAGAAGGCTTTGCTATAAATACCAAGCCACAAGTTGATTTTTGGCTTATCACCCTACATCATATTTTACACACACACATTCATTCTTTCATCTAACCTTTTAACATTTCATATGTGAAGTTTCTTTTTGTAGCAAAGAGATTCACGAGCTCATTAAAAGTAACAAGTATTCAACACAACGTTGCAAGATTTGTTAGCTTAGCATTGTGTATACCTGTGTAGTTTAAACTTCATTTGATTGTGTATTTTCAGTAGTGATCGGTTAGTATTTTAGTCCTCAAAATACAAAGTGTATCGGGAGTAGTTGTACCCTTGTAAAAGAACTAACGGGAGTGGTTGTACCCTTGGTAAAGAACTCAATATCTAGCTTAGTGTCGGTAAAAGTATAAGCGACGTGTAAGGTTTTCTCCGCCGGTGAAAGGAGCTTGTTGACTAGTGAAAGAAACTCTCGAGTTGGATACTCGGGGCGTGGACGTAGGGCAAGGAAAAAGAGTCCTTGTAGCCGAACCACGATAAATACTCGTGTTGTGGTTTCATCATTTCTTTCATTTACTTGCATGTTATATATTGTGTTTGTGTATATATCTTTGATCAAACGGAAAGTTTCAAAGCTAACTAAACAAGTTAAAAAGATTTTAAACGGTAAACTGTTCAACCCCCCTTCTAGTTTTCCACAATTGGCATCAAGAGCTACGTTACTCAAGCTTTTAAAATATATTGTGTTTTAAAACTTGAAACGATCCATGGATTTTGAAAATTACAAAGAAGGGCAATCTATGCAAAGACCACCACTTTTTGAAGCAAATGGTTTTATATATTGGAAAAACTGTTTTGAAACTTACGTGAAATCTAAAGATATAGATTTATGGTATATAATCATTGATGGTGATAACGTAGTTACTAACATTAAAGATGATGATCAAAAGAAATTGATTGGTAAAAATAATGAAGCTAAAATGATGCTTTACAATGCTTTGCCTAAGAAAGAATATGAAAGAGTCTTTATGTGTAAAACCGCCGAAGATATTTGGCAATCTTTAATTGTCACTCATCAAGGAAACTCACAAGTTAAAGATAACAAAATTGATCTTCTTATTCAACAATATGAACAATTTGTTATTTCCGAAGATGAGATTATTGATAATGCTTTTGTTAGGTTTAACACTATTATTACTTCACTTAAAGCACTTGATGAATCTTTTTGTAGTAAGAACTTTATCAGGAAATTTCTTAGAGCACTCCATCTGAAGTGGAGAGCAAAAGTGACGGCAATTGAAGAATCCAAAGATCTTTCAAGCATGTCACTTGATGAGCTAATTGGAAACCTCAAAGTTCATGAAATGGTAATGGAAAAAGATTCGGAACTAGTTAGAGGCAAGAAATAAAAAGTTAAGTCCATGCTAGAGTCTAATCAAGTGATGATGAAGAATCTACTTTGGATAGTGATGATGAGGAATATGCTATGGCCGTTAGAGATTTCAAGAAGTTCTTTCGTAGAAGAGGGAAGTTTGTAAGGCAACCTAAAGATGACAAGAAAACTTTTTGAAAAGATCGTGATGATAGGAAAGGAAAATTTGAAAGAAAATGCTATAGGTGTGGAGACACAAGTCATCTTGTAGGAGAATGTCCAAAACCACGCAAGAGCAAACCTCAACAAGCTTTTGTGGGTGGTGCTTGGAGTGACTATGAAGGAGATGACGATGAGCCAAAGAATGATGATATTGCTCTCATGGCTCACAACTCAAATGAGGTGTGCCTCAAAGTTTGTTTGGAACCGGATGAATGGATTAAAGATAGCGGTTGTTCAAGGCACATGATGGGTAACAAAAGCCTCTTCACTACTTATCACAAATGTGACGGAGGTAATGTTACGTTTGGTAGTAAAGCTAAGAGCAAAATCATCGGAAAAGGTACAATCTCTCATGACTCCCTTTTTATAGATGATGTAGCTCATGTTGATAACTTAGGTTTTAATCTCCTTAGTATTAGTCAACTTTGTCGTAATAAGTATAATATCCTTTTTAGTGAAAACGGAAGTAAAATACTTAAAGATGGTATAACCATAGCCAAAGGTGTCCTTAAGAACAACGTATACGTCATGAAGATGGATCCAACATCTAGAGACAAACTTTGTCTTACCTCATTAGATGAATCTTCAACTTTATGGCATAGGCGTTTAGGACACGCTAACATGAGACTAATCCAAAACCTCTCCTCCAAAGACTTAGTTCTAAACCTACCTAAGTTGAAATATGACCAACACTTTTGTGATGCTTGCAAAGTCGGTAAACAAGTCCATAGTAGCCATAAGGCTAAAAACTTGGTTTCTACATCTAGGTGTCTAGAACTTTTGCATATGGATTTATTTGGTCCATCCGCTATACAAAGTTATGGAGGTAACTTCTACACTTTGGTCATTGTTGATAACTACTCAAGATATACTTGGACAAAATTTTTGAAAAGTAAAAATGAAGCTTTTGATAAATTTGAGATTCTAAGTAAGAAAATTCAAAATCAAGTAGGGTCTAATATTGTGTCTATTAGAACGGATCACGGTCGTGAATTTGATAATGAATTTCAATTTGGAAACTTTTGTGATATTAATGGTATTACTCATAACTTTTCGGCTCCACGTACTCCTCAATCTAATGGTGTAGTAGAACGTAAAAACCGCACATTGCAAGAAATGAGTAGAACAATGCTTAATGAACAAAACATTCCACAAAAGTTTTGGTGTAATGCCGTTGACACATCAAGGTACATTTTAAATCGAGTCTTAATTAGACCATTTTTGAATAAAACTCCTTATGAACTATATAAAGGTAAAAAGCCTACATTAGGATACTTTAGAGTGTTTGGGAGTAAATGTTTCATTCTTAACACCAAGGATTATCTCACCAAATTTGACCCAAAGTCTTATGAAGGTGTATTTCTTGGATATTCACAAAATAGTAAAGCTTACATTGTTTTGAACAAAGAAACCTTAAGAGTCGAGGAATCGTTGAACGTAACATTTGACGAGAGTCCACCTCCCTCTAAGACATCACCTTTGGTAGATGATGACTTAGTTGAAAGCCAAGTAATTGAAAGTCAAGAAATTTTAGGTAATGACAAGGAAGATGAACTATTAAACAAAGAACTTGTTAATGTCAAAGAATCTAAAAGTCATCCATTAGATGGTGTCATAGGCAACATTAACGAAAGAACACTAAGGTCAAAAGTTCAAAATGAAAGCAACTACTTTTGTTTCGTGTCAACCATTGAACCTAAAAACATTAATGAAGCCATTAAAGATGAGTCTTGGGTAATTGCAATGCAAGAAGAGTTAAATCAATTTGTTAGGAATGATGTATGGACATTAGTTCCTCAACCAAAGAGTCAAACTATAATTGGAACAAAATGGGTCTTTCGTAATAAAATGGATGAAAATGGAATTGTGTCTAGAAACAAAGCTAGGCTAGTTGCACAAGGATATAATCAACAAGAAGGCATTGACTACGATGAAACTTTTGCTCCGGCTGCTAGGCTAGAATCAATTAGAATCTTACTTGCATATGCATGTGCACACAATTTTAAACTCTTTCAAATGGACGTCAAAAGTGCATTTCTAAACGGAGTCATTAATGAAGAAGTGTATGTTGCTCAACCATCGGGCTTCATCGATTTTGAAAAACCAAATCATGTCTACAAACTTAAAAAGGCTCTTTACGGACTTAAGCAAGCTCCAAAAGCATGGTATGATCGACTTAAAACCTTCCTAGTTGACCATAAGTATACCATGTGCTTAGTTGATAATACTCTCTTCACTAAGAAGAAAGATTCACATATTATCATAGTCCAAATCTATGTTGATGACATTATATTCAGATCAACTTGTCAAGAATTATGTGTGGATTTCTCAAAAATCATGCATGACAAGTTTGAAATGAGTATGATGGGAGAACTCAACTTTTTCTTAGGACTCCAAATTAAACAACTAGAAGATGGTATCTTCTTTAACCAATCTAAATATATTAAGGACATGCTTAAGAAATTTAGATTAGAAGATTCGAAACCAATCAAAACACCCATGTCCACGGAAACTAAACTCACCAAGGATGAGGAAAGTGAATCCGTAGATAGCACTAAATATAGAGGTATGATTGGTAGTCTACTTTACCTAACGGCTAGTAGACCCGACATTATGTTTAGTGTTTGTCTATGTGCTCGTTTTCAAGAAGATCCTAAGACTACTCATCTCGAAGCCGTTAAAAGGATTTTTAGGTATATTAAGGGCACTACACATTTAGGTTTATGGTATCCCAAAGGAACGGGAATAGACACCATAGTGTATGCCGACTCGGATCATGCCGGTGACTATGTTGATAGAAAAAGTACAAGTGGTATTTGTACTTTTGTTGGACATTGTCTCACCTCATGGTTATCTAAGAAGCAAACGGCTCTTGCTATCTCAACAACGGAAGCCGAGTACGTTTCGGCCGGAAAGGCATGTCAACATGCTCTTTGGATGAAGCAAGCTCTTGTCGACTACGGAATTCAACTTAACGACATCACAATTCTTTGTGACAACAAAGGTGCCATTGATCTTAGCAAAAACCCGGTTCAACATGCTCGTACCAAACACATTGAAATCCGTCATCATTTCCTTCGTGACAACGTTCAAAAAGGAAATATCTCAATCGAGAAAGTTTCTTCCGAAGACAACATAGCCGACATTCTCACAAAACCCCTTAAACGTGAACCTTTTAACCTTCTTAGGATAGGCTTAGGACTCATGGAACCTACGTTGTAGTTCTGAACAATAGACAAAAATCACAAAAATCAAAAACAAATCCATAACTCTTTTTCTCAGCAGGGTCAGCGGAACCCTCAGACACAACGGACGAAACCCATTTCAGGGGTCCGCCATGTCCGCCGACCTGTAGAGTCAATATTTTTGTTTATATTAAACCAAACACCCATTATCTCATACCACCACTTCCAAACTGTTACTATTCACTTTACCATCCATCCATACCTACGATTTCTTGGTCTTCCTTTCACTAACATTGCAAATAAATCATCATTGTAAGTATTCTAAACTTAATTACAATCCTGATCTGAGTCTAGGAATTCTATTTTTGCACAAAAACAAAAACTTGGGGTTATGCATTAACTTAAAAAACTCATGCATGAAATTAGGTGTTTAACAAAACTAATCATGTTCCCCATAGTTAGGAATTGCATTTTTACTAAGTGTAAACATGTTTGCTAAAACACACCATGGCAAATTTTTCCAAAAATTTCTCACAAATAGGACAAATATTTTTTCATCTCACATTGAGAATACAAAATCAAAACGTTATGTTTAAAACATCACTTGCATAATGTCTCTTGAATGCTAAAGGGAATACATAACCAATATGTATTTTCGGGTACATTCAAACGAAGCTACATTGAACTAGGAGCGTTTGGGTTATCTTTTGTTTTATAACAAAACTTGCATTATAAAATGTTTTTGAAGCATCAAAATGAGTCATGATAACCGCACCTCCACATTGTTTTCATATAGGCACACACTAGAACATCCACATTATAATAGTAGTTTACTTAAACTAAAATGTGAAATTTTGTTGTTTTAGGAATCATGATGCCTCCTCTAACCCACTACGACCACAAGGACACCATTAAGTACCTACCAAAACACCACAAAACCAAAGGCCTTACCCCAAACCAAGTCAACGTTTTCAAAGCCTTAGAAAAACACTATGTCCATGAGGGTGAACCATTGACCCGTCTTTCCTAGAAGGCACAAACCTTTACGCCGAATTTGCCACAATCAACTTTGAGTGTCTTTTAAATATCGACGAGCCTATTTGTCCTAGGTTCATTTTGGAATTCTATGCATCCGCCGTCCTCTCCACGGATGATTATGGTCAAATGTCTATCAACTTTATGGTTAGTAATCATCAATACTCCTTCACTCTTGAGAAGTTTGCTCAAATCCTAGGTGTCCCAAACCGTGGTACTTGCATCTATTCTGACTTGCACTCCCTCTCAACTCTTGACAACCTCCATGACCGCATCCATCCTTATGACACTCCTCTTGTGTCAAAAGATGTACTCCGTGACCACCTCTTTGTTAGGACAACCAACACTAGCGCTCTATTCTCAAGTCAAATTTTAAAAGAATGGAAGGGGATGGGATGGGAAGGGGAAAGTAGGGAATGACATTATGAAGAAAGTGATTATTTTTATTTGTGTTCTTGAGTTTTTATTTTAAGTTGGAAGGAAAGGAAAGGAAGATACCCAAATTACAAATATACCCTGAAAAAATAATTTACTCTTCACATTTATTAGTTGTATCCACTTATGTTAGTCTTGATCTTGGATTGCAAAAAGTTCCTATGCCTAAAAGACATTTTTTTCACTCGCAAATTCATTGAAGATCATTGAATATATGTATGCTAGTATGCTACCATTCAGTTATGCCAAATATATAACCAAAAGCACGTTACTAAGTAGATAAATTTGATTGTTTTGTTAATATTTAATGCTAACCAAATAATATGTTTAACGTCAAATATTTAACAAATGAATTTTTTTTAATGTATGGAAAATAATGTGTTTTTCTCACATATTTCATGTTATGAATAAGGAAGATTGTTAACATACATTTGCAAATGGCCTCACATTTGGGTGAGTAACAATCAAGAAAGCATGCTTTGATTTTCTGGTTCTTTGGCTTAACTTTTCACATGCTGCATCTAGCCCAGTACAGGGACCACAATACTTTTGTTTTAAACCATTTGACAGCCACATTGACATATATTTAACTAGTTACAAACATCACATACACGAAAGACTTTTTTGATCAGCAAATACTCATTGTTGATAGCCTAAAACTTTTAAAATTGGTAGCCTAAAACTTTTAAAATTGCATTACTCATACGAAAGACTAAAGACTAAAATTGAAAGCCTAAAACTTTTAAAATTGATAGCCTAAAACTTTTGATCAGCAAATACTTATACGAAGACACCTCATTGGCAGCCTAAATTATATACTGATACATGCACCCATTCATTAACAAATAACAGACACAGTGACAAAGTCAATCCATAAAATCCTAACAATTCAGTTGGCACTATAAAGGCTTTAATACAACTCTATACTAATAACATATCCATTCGTATATGTAACAGATATATACCCATGCAATGACAAAGAATTCATGCAAAAACTCATATATATACTACACCATAACAAAGAATTCATGAAGATAAAATAGTAGACTTGCAATTGATAGCTTGTGATTTTATGTGATAAAACTGCTCGTTCTTGTTGTTATTTGTTGCAGATGGCTGCTGTAACTAGGGCAAATTATATGGGACGTGCATGATCAAATGAGGGTATAATAGGCATTTAACAAAAGCCCATGTTCTCATAAAACCCGTTCCCTCCTGATCACCCCAATTATGGGAGGATTACATTTACACACAAAAGCCCATCCCTTCCCTCCCTCCCACCTTCCCGTCCCCTACCTTTCCATCTTAAAAAAACTCAAGAACGCCCCGTTTTTTTATTCCCCTTCCCATCCCCTTCCATTACTTAAAAAAAACTCGAGAACAGAGCGTAGGAGAACCCGTTCGGGAAATGAGGTCGATAAGGACCCATATAGAATGGAAATGAATGAACTCAAGCCCCAATTCAAGAAATGGGAGGAAGTCCTTAGAGCCAATGTCATTAGCACAATAGGAAACCGAGATCATATCAACCTTTGCCTTTGCTACATGCTCTACTCCTTGTCTGTTAGGCAACCATTCAACCTTGCCTACTACATGGCCAAGAGAATGGCCGACATTCCCGTGCATGGTACAACGGCTATGCCGTATGGAATGCTCTTGACCCGTCTCTTTAGGTTCATCTCACCTATTCCACCAACTCCAAACGGTCTTTGCCTTGACTACTCTTTCATTCCACACACCTTTGTCCCACTAAGTGATAAGAGAGTGTACAAAGCCCAAGGAAAACGTCCACATCCTCCTACCTCATCTTCATTTTCCTCAATGAGTGAAGATGACAATTTGCCAAACTCTAGGCTCCCACCTCTCGAATACCTATCCCAACTTCCGGATATTCCAAATGAGTCGGCGGAGTTCAAGCAAACAAATGGGATGTTTAAGAATCTTGGAAGATTCCTTGGAAAGCTCAAGAATAAGATCGACCATCAATAAGTGTGGGTGTGTAGGAGTGTTTGGCACTAGGTGCTATTTGAACAAATTTGGTCGTTTAAACAATGTTTATGATGTATTTGTGTGTTAGTACAATGTTTGATACAATTTAGAACATGTAGTATCTAACTTTGATGCAGGTAGACAACTTTGGGCAAGTTGTCAAATTTTCATGTTTATGATATTTTCACTAAGTATAGTGAAATTCTCGACCTCAAGGTCAAAGTCATATGATATGTGTGTTTACGTGTTGATGAGGCGAAAAATGAACCACTTTTAGGGGGTCATTTAAGCCCGAATTCGAATTTATTTGATCAAATATTGCCCTAAATCGTTCCTTTTGTGATTTTAGGTACTTTGAGAGTGAAATCTGGAAAAGGAAGCAATTCGGACGTTTTTAGAGCATAAAAGTGAAGAAAACGCCAAAGTCTTAATTTTCCTTGCTGGGAACAGTAGGTGACGGTGTCAAGAAGGAATTTCTGACGGCGTCAAGAGTAATTTCCATGACGACCCAGTACAGAATTGATGGTGTCACAAGGTAGGGCGTCAAGAGTAAAATGCATGACGGCCTGGAAACACATAACACATGACGGCGTCAAAAGTAGATCAAGGCAGTCCGAGAAGTATTTTGGCGGCGAGATGACGGCGTCACTGATTTTGTCTTGACGCCGTCAGACCCTATTTCCTATATATAGTTTTCTAATTTTCACATTAAAAAAGAGAGAAGTTTTGGAGAAACCCTAAGTACGAACTTGGTACGAATTTTACAGGTTTTTCAAGGGTTCTTAGCCCTTGATCCCTTTCATGTGTAATTGAGATAAGTATTCTTTTAATTCAATCAATATGTCTATGTGTTGGTTGTCTATATCTTGTTCTTGTCTTAATTCTACCATGCTAGGCTAGATCTATCTTGTGTTTGCTTGGATCTAATGAAACCTAGATGTTAATTATGTGTTGATTACTTGTTTATGGTTGTATTAGATGAATGAATTCGGTGTTAGGCTTAAGTAAACTGGCAGATCTCCAAATGGTAACATGCTTGAACGTCTTAGGAAACATGAACTGACGTGCACTAGGTTTTATTGGTTGTATTTAATGCATGAGTAAATTCTAATGATCCCATGTTAGGAGCTTCTTAGCCGGCTCGACATAGGAGTGAAGTAGGCACACCTAGGATTGGGGAATTAAGTGCGCCACCCCATGAATGATATTAAGGAATACAATTCGTCATCCACGCAACTATAACAAGTAATTAACGTGTAAAAGATATCTAGGGAGTAATGAAATCTAAGTAAACACATTTTCTCCACTTATTGCTCACAACCTTAGTATAATTTAGTTTATTTTCATTTCTAGTATTTTATTTTGATTGCATCTTTAGTATTGGGTTAGTTGACTAGCAACTAATTCCGCCCAAATCCTTCAAACCCGAGATTTTTACTTGCTTTCTAAAAAATATAAAAATACAAAAAATAATCATCTCTCATCTTTAGAACTAGTATTTAGGTTTTCTAATCCTAGCGACACTATTCCTAGCTGAACGATCAATCCCCCGGTACTTTTCATTATACTATACTACAACGATCAGGTACACTGCCTGGTGGGGGTTGTAAGCTTCTCAAGATCCCTTGAGAGGTAAAGCCTGGTGCGATTCCCACGTATCACGTGTCTATTTTTTGCATTGCCTAACCAGAAATGCACTATCTTTTTTATTTTAGGAGTTTTCGAAAATTTTAAAAATCGTCTCGCGGGTCAAAAACGCGGACTGCCACTTTTTTCAGCCCTGGCGGATCTGGCGGTACCCAAAATTGGGTTCCGCCAGTGTATTTTCTGGGCAACCCTGAAATGGCCCAACGGACCCCGCGGAACCCTCAACCGGGTTCCGCCTGTGTAACCTGAGGGTTCCGCCAGTTGCCTGCAGAAATTTTCTTTTTGTTTTCAACATTTCAACATCCAAACACAAAAATACAATCCTTTTAGATAGAAACCCATTTCCTGCAATTTGTTTAGCACAATAGGGTACTTCTCATTCCTTATAACTCAACCAAAACCATTTCCCGCCAAATTTCAAAAATATCCATAACCACCCCAAGGACCCTTCACACATTAAGGAAGGAACCCTTCTAAAGGTTCCTTGAAATCCCTGAGATTCATACTTCAACAAATCTACCAAAACCACTAAGCATTTAGTGCAAAACTTGTCTTCTCACTTCACCATTTTCATTGGATTGACTTCCATGATATGACAACCCACAATTAGTTTTCCAAATCATTAGGAACCTCCATTTTTGTATGGACTAACATCAAATCCAAACACTCCTTCCCACAATCCTTCATCACTATAAATTAAACCATCCTAAACACTATCAAATCACACATTCTTCATCACAATTTCTGAACTTTAAACCATTTTAACAATGACCAAGTCAACAATCACCTCTCAACCATCACCACCCATCCGGAGAACCGCCCGGATAAGTGTAAAACCACTATGGTCAAACCAATCCATCAACCTAAGCTCCTCATCTTCGAATGAATTCACCTCACCTATCAAAAATGAACACTTTTTGAACCTTGCATCTCCATCTCCATCACCCAATGAACCAAATGAGCTCACTCCACCACATACTAAATCACCCATTGACCCAACTCCACCAAGTGCTCCAACCCAACCATCCAAAACTCCATCACCATCACCATTACCCAAAATTGAACTATGGAGCTATTTGGGTCTCCTCCCACATCATCACACCCTTTTGTCCAAGATCTTAATGATCTTCCACCAAGACCTACACAACCACCACCTTTTGCAAATCAATCACCAAGGTCAATTCTTGACCTTGATGAGGATTTTAACCACAACCAACCACCACAACAAGTGTACCATCAACCCAAACCAATGTTGTTTCACCCCATCTACCATGACATCCATGGTCCTCTTTATGGAGAACCAAACTTTGAAAACCATGATCACCCAACTCCACCACATTCTCAAGCCCAAACCTTTGAATCTTTCTTTACTTCATATGAGGAAATCCAAAGCATGGTTGAGAACCACCTTCATCAAGCAATGGAATTTCAAACCACCTTGCTTGACACAATACCAAACCCATCCTCCACCCAAGAACCAAAAACCAACCAACCCTTAAACCAAGAAACCAAAACCAACCATTTCCACCCAGTCATCCCCATGTTTGCTCAAATTGTGAGCAAATGGGTGCAAGCATCAAAACGTTGCTTCACCAATTCCAAGATGAAACCCGTTTTGCATTCCAACACGTCATAGAACGTTTGGATGTTCTTTCCTACCCAAACAAATCCTAGACAACCTTTGGAGGCCGTTTGCCCCATTTAGGAAAGTAGGATTTTATTTTTCTTTCTTGGTTATTTTTTAGTTTTTGTTTAGAAGTGGAAGAATGCTTAACATTTCTTGTCTTTTGACTTTTCAAAGTCAAAATTTTACTTGGAATGATATTTCTTTCTACTTACTTTCGTGCATTGTTGGTTGATCATTTGTGTGTTGTCATTGTGGTTGCAATGTGTGTGGTAACTACAAGTTTGACTATATATATCACCAACTAACCATTTTTTTTGTAGGATCCAAAATCCATGTTTCCCATCTTGGCACTCCTTTTAGGGGGAGTAACAACCAAGGGGGAGCAAGTGCATTTTTTCCGCTTCGCTACTCTACTTTTTGTTTCGACAAAAAGGGGGAGAAATATATTAAACCTTCAAAACTTAATATGATTTTTATCACTTAAGTAAAACAAGTTTAATATAAAAAAAAATTAAGTCTTAAACACCAAGATTTTGTGAGTTATTTAAAAACAAAGTTTATGTTTTGTCATCAACAAAAAGGGGGAGATTGTTAATACAAATATCGCCTAAAAACGTTATTTATATTTTACGATCTTTGCTATGTTTTGTTAACGACAAAATGTAAATTTTAGTTTCTAAGTAAAACATAATCTTAGTTTTAAAGACTTGCATAAACTAGACTTTTGCTACATTTTACATTTCATAAAACACAACACTTTTTATTTCTTAAAATAGAAATGTCACATCACATTTATGGCAAGTTTTGTCAAGATACATTTATGGAAAGAAAGTGTGTTTGACTTATTATATGGTTGCTTGCAAGTTTTGTGTTTGACTAATGAGATGTGACATTGTTTGGTTTACAAGGTGTAATGAGATGTGACATTGTTTGGTTTGCAAGATTTATTGCAAAACCAACTGCAAGCCCGGCGGAACCCTGGGGGTACAAGGGCGGAACCCATCTGAGGGGTCCGCCGTATCCGCCAGGCCTGCAGAAGGCTTTGCTATAAATACCAAGCCACAAGTTGATTTTTGGCTTATCACTCTACATCATATTTTACACACACACATTCATTCTTTCATCTAACCCTTTAACATTTCATATGTGAAGTTTCTTTTTGTAGCAAAGAGATTCACGAGCTCATTAAAAGTAACAAGTATTCAACACAACGTTGCAAGATTTGTTAGCTTAGCATTGTGTAGACTTGTGTAGTTTACACTTCATTTGATTGTGTATTTTAAGTAGTGATCGGTTAGTATTTTAATCCTCAAAATACAAAGTGTATCGGGAGTAGTTGTACCCTTGTAAAAGAACTAATGGGAGTGGTTGTACCCTTGGTAAAGAACTCGACATCTAGCTTAGTGTTGGTAAAAGTATAAGCGACGTGTAAGGTTTTCTCCTCCAGTGAAAGGAGCTTGTTGACTAGTGAAAGAAACTCTCGAGTTGGATACTCGAGGTGTGGACGTAGGGCAAGGAAAAGAGTCCTTGTAGCCGATCCACGATAAATACTCGTGTTGTGGTTTGATCGTTTCTTTCATTTAGTTGCATGTTATATATTGTGTTTGTGTATATATCTTTGATCAAACGGAAAGTTTCAAAGCTAACTAAACAAGTTAAAAAGATTTTAAACGGTAAACTATTCAACCCCCCTTCTAGTTTTCCACACACTCGATTCATCAAATCCATGAAAACTGCTGGTGCATTGGTCAGACCGAACGGCATTACTTGAAACTCGTAGTGACCATAGCGCGTTCTAAATGCAGTTTTCGGAATATCCTCTTCTCGAACTCTTAACTGATGATATCCCGATCTCAGATCAATTTTTGAGTACACACTCGATCCTTGCAATTGATCAAACAGATCATCAATTCGAGGCAATGGGTATCGATTCTTTACCGTAAGTTTATTCAACTCCCGGTAATCGATGCACTTTCGAAAGGATCCATCCTTCTTCTTAACAAACAAAACTGGAGCTCCCCAAGGTGATGAGCTTGGTCGAATAAATCCTTTTTCTGATAATTCCTTTAGTTGTTCAGACAATTCTTCCATTTCAGATGGCGCCAGCCTATAAGGTGCTTTAGCTACTGGTGCAGCTCCAGGCACTAGTTCAATCTGAAATTCTACTTGACGTGCGGGTGGAATACCAGGTAATTCTTCGGGGAATACTTCAGGAAAATCCCTAACTATAGGAACATCATCAAGCTGCTTCTCGGATGACTTATTTTCCGTAACCTGAGCCATGAATACCTGACATCCTTCCTTCATGTATTTTATCACTCGCATACATGAGATAATTCCATATCGAGGTTTGCTTTTGTCGCCCTGGACAATGAGTGTTTCATCCTTGAGTGGTATATGGACGGCCTTTTCGTCACAGTGAATCCTAGCACGATGGTGGGATAGCCAATTCATGCCGACAATAGCATCAAAACTACCAAGTTGAACCGGTATAAGATCAATGGTAAAAGGTTTTTCGGATAGGGTTTGGGTGAAATCTTTTATGATAGTATTGGTATCTATTAAATTCCCGTCAGCCATCTCGACTTCGTAGGTGGTGTTTAGCTTAGAGGGGGTAACATTAAGTAAAGGGGCAAACGTATCTGATATAAAACTCTTATCGGCGCCCGAATCAAACAATACTCTAGCATTATGATGGTTTAGTAGAAAAGTACTGGTGACTACATCAGGTCCGTTTCCATCTCCAAGAAGGTATACCCTAGCTTGGGCGTTGGCTGGTTCATTTCCTCTTGGGCAGTTCCTCCGGATGTGTCCTACTTCTCTACATCCGTAACAAGTGGGTGATACAACCTGTGTGTTGCTTCCTGTAGCCGGAATCCTACAGTTTCTAGTTTGATGGCCGATCTTACGACATTTGTCACACCGGACGGTACAACGACCCTTGTGATGAAGTTTGCATCGTTGGCATTGGGGTTTCTGACCGTTGTACCCTACACCTTCCATGGCGGCGTAGACTCGGGGTTTCTCTTGTCTTTGATTCTGCTGTTGAGTGCTCCGATTGTTGTGATATTGTTGGTGGTTCCGATTATTGTTGCGGTGGTTGTTGTTGCGGTGATGACTGTTGTTGCTTTGTTGGTTGTTGTTGTGATGGTGGGTGGTTCTTTTATCGTCCAATTTCCTTTTAAGCTCATTATATTTAACTTCTCGGTCTAGAAGTTTCTGAGCAAGTTCCATTGTTGCTTCCAAGGTTGGCGGGTTTGCTGAGGTGACATTTCCTTCAATACTCCTAGGGAGTCCTTCGACATATTTCTCTAATGTCTTTTCATGATCGGGTACCATGGTAGGGCATAGTACCTTGAGTTCTTGGAATCTCCTGTTGTAACTTCTCAAATCAACGCCTTTCACCATTAAGGCATGGAACTCATCCTCGAGTTTTCGTAGTTCGGAACGGGGACAATACTTCTTTAGTATTTTAGTCTTGAATTCAATCCAAGTAAGTTGATGTGCTGCCTCTGCTCCTAGTGTTTGAACGGTAGAGTTCCACCAGGATAGAGCGTCTTGCATCAGTGTTCCCATTGCGAAGCTTACCTTGTTGTTTTCCGAGCATCCACTTCTTTGGAAAACAGTTTCACTTCTTTCAAACCATGGAGCTAATTCCGACACTCCTTCAGTTCCTTCGAAATATGTTGGTTGGCACGCTATAAAGTCCTTATAAGTGCAGTAGCGGGGTGTAGGTGCATTTCCATCTCTATTGCGGGCTTGTCCAGCTAAAACGGCATTGACACCATCAGCAATTGCTTGCTGGATCGCTGCCGGGGTCATGACTTCAGGGTTTGTTGGTGTAGCGGTCGTGGTTGTTCTCCTAGTTCTAGCCATGTTGCTATTATAAAAGAAGGCATATCATTAGAACATTTATAATAGTCCTATCACATTGAAATATATATCGAGTAATAAATAGTAAATATAGGTCGTAGTTACAATGATTTGATCATTGAAAAGGTTTAAGTCGTAATTATCGTATGTTGGAATGACACACATAGGAATTACGAATAAGTTTGACCTGCATGAACCAATATATTACGATATAATGTATAAGGTTTGCAACGTAAATAAAGATAAAATAAATTTCCATAAATCAATGTCAAGGTGTTACAACACTTATTGATACTTGTGCAAATGTTTACAAAACACGACAAGATTCTCTTATTGGTAGGACATTGATTTCACTAACAAGGCGATGGTCTCGTGGTTTCCCTAAGGCTTTGTCTAGGCGGTTTTGGAGTTCTTGAATGGCAGTGGACATGGTTTCCATTGTTTGATCTTGAGTCCTTTCCCTTTCTCGAGATTCTAGCAGGGCTTGCCTAAGGTGTAGGTTCTCAGTGTTGATCCTTTCAAGTTCTCGGTCTAAAGTTCCCATCATTATTTCTGTTGAAGTGTTAGCCCCACATAGTGCTCCTATGAATTCCATTGACTCCCAAAATAGAGAATCCAACTTTTCAACCATATCTTCCGTTGCAAGATGACCAATTATGAGACTGTTCATATCATCTTCAAAAGTTTCTAGATGTTCATGAGGGATCTTGTTGAGTATACTAGCGATGGAATCAAGTCGATCTTCGTGGCGAACCATTCTTGCAACTAACAATGGTATGGTGTGATGTATGGGTTCCCCAGTGACTAGAAGAATTCGGGAGGTGGAGTAAGAACTTTTCCCAAGTTCCCTTGTTGTTGTTGTTCCTTCTTGAGATCTCCAATATCGCATTATTGGCAACAAGAATGACTATTTATGAGCATCTACTCGCTTGTGGGTCCTTCGGCGTCTGCGGTGAACACAAGATTCTGAGGTGGTCGGGCGGATTGGGTAAGTCCTTTGGTGAGGTGATATTGGGACACTTCGGCAAGGTGCAGGTGGTGATGCTAGTGGAGGAGATGCTATGGGTGATGGTGTTAGTGGCACAGTAGTAGTTTGGATGTAGAAGATAGTAGGTAGTGGTGGTATCACAAGTGGTGCAGGTGGTGGTGGCACAACTGATTCAGGTGGTATAACAAGAGCTGGTGCTGGTACAGCAGTACTTGCTTCATACGGCTGAAGTTGTCTAATTTTCCTAGATCGGCGAATCGGACCAGATGATGCCAGAGGAGAAGCCTCTATGTCAGATGCTGGCAGAAATTGCTGGCTTTGCATGTATCTGTCAGTAGCAGGAGACATAGGCATAGGTGAGGTAGCATAGGCTGAAGTAACATCTTCAGTTCCTGAGTTTGATGACACGCTGATAGGGTGGGTGTTAGAAGACATGACACTGTAATAATTTCCCGATTAGTAAATGTAAGCATAATTATAATCAATTTAAAATGCTATAAAGTAAATAATACTTTTTACCAATTATTGGAATGTTCAGGCACGAAGGGCGTAGGATGGTATTTTATAAAAGTTTTGTCCTGTTTAAAAGTGTAGTTATAGTCCAATGTTCCAAAAACACTTGGTTCACTATAACCGTGGCTCTGATGCCAATCTATAACACCCCCAAAAATGAACAATACAGTGGAAGACTTATATTGACAACGGAAGACTTTAGGGGTATTATATCGTGGATCTTTGTCACAATTATAGAAAACGACTCAAATGAGGCATTCTAAGTTTTATTAAAAATACCAAATATTCATGTTTCCAAGAGGTTTCTTTATTTAACAAGTTTTTATGCAAAGAGAAATAAACGTTTCTTTATTTGACCACTTCGTGCCTTTGCCATCCATTCGATTTAGTTACCTGAGATAAACATGCTAAAAGTCAACAAAAGTTGAGTGAAATTCATAGATTTATAATTAAGAGTTTGAACACAAGAGATAGGTGTTTATTGTATAAAGATACAAATAAACAAGTTAGAAATCACATTCATTATTGCCTTAAGCTCATGACACTCAACGATTCAATAGACATCAAAATTATCCATAATAATGATGTGAAATAAGTTGCCCCCAAGATAGGTATTTGCCAGTAACCTATGATATTTAAATAAAGTGCATTTGATAACTTTCCTCTAGCAACCAAATGGGGATTGTCAATCCCTAATAGATCTATTCACAATTATTTACGTTAACCCTTCAAGTGATTAAGGTTCATGATCGAGGGACTTTCGGAAATAGCTACTTAAGCAATAATAATATCAGGAAAAGACTTGTGTTCGGTTTTTGAGCATGTATCCCCCCCACAAAACAAGTTAAATGTGGGCTATGAACTCACCTTAGTAGTACAGTAGAATAATCGTAATCTCAACGATGCAAGGCAACGGCTTCACACACAACCTAAAAGATACGGCAAGTTTCAGTTTCTAAGTCTCGTTTTATTGCGAACATTTATTATTAGTTACGAATAATCCATAATGTGCATAGGTGATGTGTTACGTCGTAGATAAAAAATAAAATAATGGTTACGTATTGTTTTATCGTCTAAAATTTAATTATAGTTATATAAATTTTATACGTATATATATATATAAGTCCGTTTGGTTTGTATCTTGGATCCGTGGCCCATTGGGTGTTGGGGGCCCACATGGTGTGTTTCAAATATCGTGTCGAGGTTCAAAAATATTAGTGAGCGTGCTCGGGAAGTTTCGTAGGTTCGGGGAATATATAAATAGTATACGGTATTTTAGACGAAACGTATAGTTATAAATATAAACGTTTTATATATATTTAATTATTTATAGTTCGCAATAATTATAGGTTATCTAGGTTGTGTGTAAGCATCGCTCCTGGGTAAATGGTCAATCACAGTTATCGTAGTGGTTCCAATATCAAGCCATAAATAAAAAAAAAATTGTTACTCGTAGAAATGGTATTAAGTTATCATAACATCGTTTTATTTCTTCGTGTGCATTTACTAATCGTAAGGGAAATTTACGAGAGGTTACAAAAATGGTTTGCCAATTATTGTACGACATATTACCATCTTTTATACTTTCATTACTAGCAGATCAACTGATGTAGTGAAATTTATGAAAAGTTGGATCCTAGGTTTTCAAAAAAATTATTTGGTTATATGAATATTTTCATGGGTATTATATTTTCTTAAAAATATGTATTATCGAAAATACTAATCTTTGAACTTTTTTCTGTAGAAATGGCTCAACCCGATAACTCCACTGTAATTTCTGCTTTCAAGAGTCATCTTGAAAGAGAAAAATTGACTGAAAATCATTTCAATGATTGGCATAGATCGCGCAGAATTTTCTTGAGAGCAAATGATAAGCTCAATTATTTGAATACTCATTGCCCTGATGAGCCTGCTATTTCTGCAACTGACGCAGAAAAAGCAGAGTGGAGGCTTGTGTATAAGAAGTACAATAAATTTGCATGCTTAATGCTCACAAGTATGGATACTAAGTTGCAAAAACAGTTTGAGTACTATTTTCCATACAACATGCTTCAAGAGCTCAAAAAGTCTTATGAAAAGACCCCAACAGTTGAATTGTATGACTTGCTCGATCAATTACACAGCTACAAACATCGTGATGGAAAACCTGTAAGTGATTATGTGTTGGAGATGAAAGATTACTTTGATCAACTACACCAACTCGACTTTGGTTACCCTAAGAATGTGCAAGTGAACTTAATCAATAGGTCCCTTAACAAGGATTTTAAAGGTTTTGTTCAAAACTTCAACGTGCATTGCTCAGGGAAGACAGTCTCAGAGTTACTCGCAATGCTTGTAGACTATGAGAAAGGTTTTCCAACTCAAGGCAAGGCACCTACTCCTCAAGTGTTAGAAATTCAAGGAGGTAGGATCGAAAAGAAATCGCAGGCAAATAAGAAGGGTGAGGGTAAAGTTGACAAAGGCAAGCAAGTCATGGCCTATCAACCAAAACCCAAGATGAATCAACATCAACCCAAGAAGAACAAGGTGGTTCCCAATAAATAGAATCAGGCGTGTCACCATTTCCATGAAGTAGGACATTGGAAGAGGAACTATCCACTCTACATTCATGACTTGCGACAAAAGAAGCAAAAGAATGAGGCTGGTAACCCCAGTACTTCAGGTGCATTCTTTATAATTGAATTATTTACTTTAACTCATAAGAATTCCTGGGTATATGATCCGGGATGTGGTATTCATATTTGCAATACAATGCAGGGGTTTAGAGTTTAGAGGAGACTTGCTTATGGACAACAATATTTGCACGTTGGTGATGTGCTATTTGTTAGTGCAAGTTCTAAATTTATAAGGATGAGTTACCAAATCTAGAAATAACACATACGAGCAAGTGTACTCGTCCGTTATAGCAAGATATGATGGTAAGTCGGGATCGTTCGCAGGGATTTGTGAGTGAATCGAAATATAAGTCTAAAAGTAAATCTCTAATGTACGCAAATAAGATAATAAGCAAATTCAATAATTTAAAAACTACACTTATTTAGACTAGTTTTCTACTTAATGACACACATGATTGTGATAACTTTTGATAACATGTTGGTTGAGATAATTAGATGGTGATCTAATCTATTGTTTCTACAAGTTAACCTTCGTCAAGATTTTAGTTCATAAAAACAAGCTTTAGGTGTAAACCAATCAATTCAAGATCTATCCAAGGTTCATAAGGTATGGTGGATATCTTAAACACAAGACAAACTTTTATTACAAAACAAATATTCTTAGGAAATGGTCAATACAAAAGGTAACCTCTTCATAGACAAAAAGGTATCAATTGTTTATAAACATTTAAACTTTCGTCCAACTAAAGGTTTACAAACAATCCGATTTGATGTTATAAAAGCATTTCATTACAATCATACTTCTAGTTTCTTTGTTTAGTCAAGAATAATTATGGTGAAAAACAATCATTCATAGACAAATGATTATAACTAATTGAGTAATAACAAATCTTTCGACCTTTGAAACTATTATCAGTTAGTTAATCTTGGCTCAACAAATGTCACTATGAAACTTAAGGTACAATTGGTTCTTAGGATTGACTTGAAATTGAATTAAAACATGTTATCACAATCATAACTATCACTAAGTATAAAACATCATCAAAACAAGTGTAAAAAGATTACTAGCCACTCATAGCAAACATGCAAATAAACTCAGAATATTTAACATTAGAATCCATGGTTATAAGTCTTACAATGCTTTGAAATTGATAACAAATGACAAGGTATTGATAACCTAAGTGTTGGTGATGATTTCTTGAGATTTTCGGATTCCAAATGTTGCTTCCTTGGTCCTCTAAAGTTCCTGGTTCTTTCTGCACGAATTTTCCTCCTTAGAGAGCTAGAAGATGATAATAATTGTGTGTAGTAATGAGAGTAAATGGTATCTTGAATGGTGTCTTGAATTATGCACTTTTGAGGTCCTTATAGGCTTGTCCAACACTCTTGGTAATGAATAGGGACTTAAATGCTTGAACTTGGACAGTAAGACACTAAGAAGGGCCTAGAACTATGGGACAAAAGACCAAGATTCATGCACAAAAGTTGGCAAAAACATGCAGAAGTGGCCATCCGATCGGTTGCGGGTTGATACCGATCGGATGGAAAATGGTCATAATGGCAATCCGATCGGATAGACTCCAACCGATCGGATGGTAGATCCTGGCTGTTTTGGACTTCGACTTTTCCTTGTGTAGTTCTTTATGCACCATCCAAACTTGATTAACTTCTGAACTTGGAAATTTGAGATGACAAAACTTAGGTTCTCATATGAATTACTTCATAGATTGGACTTTTGAGCTCAGGAATCTTCGTGTAATCGCGTATACTTCATTTTCTTCACTTTTTCTCCATTTTTCCTGCATTTGGCTACATATGCTACAAAAACATACTTTGATACGATTTAGTGGCAAAAGCATATAAAAACAACCAAATAACATACACAAAAACACTAATAACGCTTATAAAAACATGTTAACTTTGAGCGTTATCAGTTGGTAATGGAGCAAATGCAGTTGTTGAAGCTATAGGCATATTTGAATTATTTTGCCTTCGGGCTTAGTACTGTTTTTGAATAATTTTCATTATGCACCTTCAATTGTTAGGGGTATGGTTTCCTTTTCTTGTTTATTTGATCTTGGTTTTCAACATACTATTAATAGCAATGGAAATTCTGTTTTGATTAATAATGTTTTTTATTTTAATGCTATTGCTGTGAATGGTATCTTTGAAATTGATATGAATGTGAATGTATCCAATAATTATAATAATTCAATAATAAGAGAATCAAGAATGGTCTGGATTCATCTTATCTTTGGCATTGTCGACTTGCTCATATAGGCAAGGCTCGCATGGAAAAGCTGCAACACGATGGGCTTTTACAAGAGATCAATGATGAATCATTTGATAAATACGAATCTTGTATATCTGGGAAGATGATAAAGAAATCCTTTAAGAATCGCATTGAAAGGGCTTCGGATCTACTTCGTTTAATTCATACTGGTGTATGTGGACCACTTAGACATGTGTCAAGGAGAGGTGCTAGCTACTTCTTAATCTTTACGGATGATTTCAACCGTTATGGTTATGTTTATTTACTTAAACATAAACATGAGGTATTTGAAACATTTAAGGTTTTTAAAGCAGAACTAGCATTGCAACTTGGAAAGAAGATTAAAGCTCTTTGATCCGATAGAGGTGGTGAATACCTGAGCCAAGAGTTTAGAGATTTTCTAGCTGAGAATGGAATTGTCCAGCATCTCACTTCTCCAAATACTCCACAACAAAATGGTGTATCTGATTGAAGAAATCGTACATTGCAAGATATGATACGATCTATGTTTAATCTTACAACTCTTCCTTTATCATTTTGTGATTATGCCTTAGAATCTGCTATTCGCATTCTGAATATGGTTCCAACTAAGAAGGTAGATAAAACACCATATGAGTTATGGACTGATAAACTGCCTAACTTATCTTATCTAAAGGTCTAGGGTTGCGAGGCATTTGTTAAACGTGACTCAACAATAAACTCCAACAAAGATCTGTAAAGTGAATCTTAATAGGATACCCAAAGGAAACGATGGGTTACTACTTTTACTACCCACCTAAAAACAAAGTATTTGTTGCAAGGTAGGAGACTTCTTGGAGAAGGAACACATATGTCAAGAATTCAGTGGGAGAATATATGATCTGAAAGATGATCAAGTAGATGCATTAACTTCTGAAAACACTAGCCAACTTCCTGTGGAACCTGAAAGTTTAGGTCCTCCACCTGAAGTTGAAGTGGTTCCCATTCACAGATCTACAAGATCTGTGAAAGCTCTTGAACGTCTATGTTTTAACGTAGAGTGTGAGGAAACTATGCTAGGGGATCTTGATGAACCTACTAGTTATAAGGCTGCCATTAATAGTCCTGAAAAGGAAAAATGGCAGGTTGCTATGAATGGGGAAATGCAATCCATGAGAGATAATGAAGTCTGGATTGAAGTAGACCTTCCTCCCAATGCCAAGGTAGTTGGAAGTAAGTGGCTCTTCAAAAATAAAACTAACATGGATGGCAATGTACACACCTATAAAGCTCGTTTGGTAGCTAACGACTTTACTCAAACATATGGTGTTGACTACGATGAGACCTTTTCTTCTGTAGATTACATTAGGGCTATTAGGATTCTCATAACTCTAGCTGCATACTATGACTATGAGATTTTGCAAATGGATGTCAAAACCGCCTTCTTAAATGGCCGCCTAGATGAAGACATCTATATGGCGCAGCCAGAGGGGTTTGTGAATCCAGAATTTCTAAACCATGTATGCAAACTTCAAGATCCATTTATGGATTGCAGCAAGTATCTCGACAATGGAATAAAAGATTTGATGGTATAATTAAAAGGTTTAGATTTACTCAAAATCTTGATGAGCCATGTGTATATTACAAAGCTATTGGGAGTGATGTAATTTTCCTTATTTTATATGTTGATGACATATTGATCATGGGAAAATACATTCCAAGTTTGCAAAAGGTTAAGGCATATCTTGGAAAGTGTTTTTCTATGAAAGATTTAGGGGAAGTTGCATTCATTCTAGGAATCAAAATATATAGAGATAGATCTCGGTGATTAATTGGATTAAGCCAAAGTGCTTACATTGATAAAATATTGAAGAGATGCAATATGAAAAATTCTAAGAAGGGATATTTGACAATGCAAGAACAACATGACTTGAGTAGCAAAGTTTGTGCTTCAACACCTACAGAGGTTGAACGCATGAAGAGAGTCCCTTATGCTTTGGTTGTGGGATCTATAATGTATGTGGTAAAAAGCACAAGGCCTGATGTGGCATTCGCTCAAAACTTGACCAGTCGATATAAGCAGAATCTAGGTGAATTTCACTGGGCTACTGTTAAGAATATTCTTAAGTACCTTAGGGCTACTAAAGATATGTTCTTAGTGTATGGGGGAATCCAAATGCAGAACTTGATGTTACAGGTTACTGCGATGCATCCTGGAAGTGTGATAAAGATGATACGAAGTCTCAGACGGGTTATGTCTTTGTCATTAACGGAGGAGCCGTGGATTGGAGAAGCAAGAAGCAGAATACATTAGCGATGTCTGCAACAGAAAGTGAGTACATAGCTGCTTCAAAAGCTGCAATGGAAGCCGTTTGGATTAGGAAGTTTGTTTCGGGGCTTGGAGTTATGCAATCGATTCGAAGACCTATAAAAATGTATTATGACAACTCAGTTGCAATTACATTTTCCAATGAACCTGGAATCATGAAAGGAACCAGACATTTCCCGATTAAATATCACTATGTTCGAGAACAAGTCGAAATAGGTGAAATCGAGTTACTCAAAGTTCAGACAAATGCTGACTTAGCAGATCAATTTACGAAGCCTCTACCTGGAACAAAGCTTTATAAGCTTGCTGAAGGCATAGGACTTCGTTTAGCTGATAGTTTCATGTCCATTTGTGATTAATATTTGGATAAAGGATGTTATGAACAATTATTATTTTAATGAAATAAAGTATTGATTATGTTTGTTTATCATTGTCTTAATAATATATCATGTATTTGCATGTTTAAATCCATGAATAAATTTATTATTCTAAATGTCTGTTGTCAATTAATGATATGGGAATATCATTAAACTAAGACAAATCTGAGTATTGGTTAGATATACTTGAAAGTATATTGATGCGTTGACATACCAATTTCACATTATATTCAATGAATTGAATATAGGACTTATCCCAACTACATGATTTCACATTATGGGACTTGTTATTAAAGTGAATCATGTTTAAATAGTTATCCTCATATTTGAGATACCAGAAAAGTGTCATGGATGTAGTGCATTTTTGTGAAGCAATTTACCGCTATTCGTAACTAGTAGTTATAAGGATTGTTTTCAGAAGTGTTGAAAATTACATGGGTTATTGCTTGTAGTCAAGAAAGAATTTGTTCCTTCAAATTTGTTTTGAAGCTTAATACTGTTGGGCCTCTCGTAGGGTTGACAAAATGTCTGCGTGGCCACGCCCAAAGTTTATCTGGAATACGTTCAGATGTTTTGGTAATTTTGTTCAATCATTAACAAACGAAAAACAAAATATTTAATAAAGAATAACTTGAACCCATATCTTTATTAATGTGGTATTAGAAACAAAAGCATGATAATAATGATGAATCATTAAAGATTTTTCCAGGAAACCTACCTCGAGTTGGTCTAGGGGCATTGACGTGTTACTAGACGCTAACAAATGTCATTATACTATTAATAGATATCCAAGTGGGAGCTGTTAGAGTTTGTAGATAAATATTAATATACGTATGTCTAGAATCGAACTCGAGACCTCGGTATTGCACACATTATGTATGAAGGAATTAATGAATAATAATTAATACGTAAAACGTTATGTATATTTAATTATTAGGAACACAAAATAATGACTAACGATCATTAGAAGTTAACGGAATTGGCTAACTATCGTTAGATATCAAAGAACAAGGACTAGAGTGTAATTAGATGCCAAGAAGGATCTAGAATCCCTCTTGGATCCTTGTGGCCGGTCGACTAATGGGAGGGGAAGCCCAATCCTAAGCTAACTTGTCCTCTAAGTTTACACACTATAAATACAAGGCTAAGGGTTATTTGTTTCTCACCTTTTGTGCCCAAGCTATAACCCTAAAACATGTTTCTCTTGTTCTTGGCCGATCGTACACCTATCCCTAGGGTCGATTGGTTTGTTTTTTCATAAAACAAATCTTGTGTATTCATTAACTATCATTAACATTAATTTGGTTATAGTACGTGTGTACAAGAACGAGGTAATTACTCATTATAGTAATTATCAAGGGATCGATTAACAAAACGGTAAGGGGTTAATCATTGATCCTTATAAACCCTAATTAGGGTTCATCACTTGTTCAAGTTAATTAAAGTTTGATTCTTGTTTAGCTAGAATCCAAAGGTAAGTTCTTGTTAAGTTTATGTTAATCTTTTATATGTTATACTTGATCCTACGCTTCCGCATAATGTGACTACTTGATTTATTTAATTATATGAATGTCATGATATATTAATTTTAAAAATATATTTCCCTTTTTATTAACTATGCATTTCCTATTTCATAACTAGAATTTCCATGCTTTTATTTCATGTAATACATTTCCCTTTTAAAAACATTTGTGAATGTTGCAAAAGAATAACAGACATGCGAAATATGAGAAGATGACTTAATTAACTCAAAATTTGCCATTATATCACATATTGTATGTTTGTTTTATGTATCATATGATATTATTTGCTTGCATATGAGACATTTTATTAATTGATTAACAACATATGGTGTATTTTCAAATAGTGCAACTTCACTAGTATAGAACATGTTTTACTCTTTGATAATACTATAGGCTAATTTGCATATTATATTGAACTTTGTGAAATTCATTAAAGTGCTTATATAAATTTGATTAGAGAAATAAAATCATAAATGTGATATGTATCAAGTTGTCCATGTTATTCAACTTTAACATAAAGTCAAATGAAAAATCAAAATACATGTGGTCATAAACAAGAAGTTTATGCACCAAGATTATTTTATTATATAGCATGATCGGTTCGACCATCCCGAGTCAATGATGATGCGAAATATATAGAAGAGCTATCGATTTCTTCAAGATAATTTTGATTATTTTGATTATTCTCAAAGGAGAATAAATGATTTATGATGAAGCGAAAAGTGTACCGCTTTTGGGGGGTCATTTAAGGCCAAAGTCGAGATTATTTGATAAAATATTGCCCTAAATCGTTCCTTTTGTCACTTTAGGTACCTTTGAGAGGAATTTTACAAAAGGAAGCATTTTGGACGTTTTTGGAGCGAAAAAGTGAAGAAAACGACAAAGTCTCAAAATCATGCTGGAAATTGCACTTGACGGCGTCACATGTTGCTAGTGACGGCGTCATGACTTGACAAAGAGGTGGTTAATCAATTACACGTGACGCGCCAGAATGTTTTCTGAAGGGATCATGACAGTGTCACATTATAAGTTGCCAAGGCCATCACGAGTAATTGCAAAGAGAGACGGCCCAGAGTCCATAAAGAGTGACGGCGTCAGAAGTGGATCTAGGCAATACGAGTTCATTTTGGCGGCGAGTTGACGATGTCACACCTATCTCTTGACGCTGTCAGGATACAAAATCTATATATAGTTTTCTAGTTTTCATTCATTGTGTGCAACTTTGAAGGGAGTAAACTCTAGACGAATTTTACAGATATTTTAAGGGTTTCAACCCTTTGTTTCATCCATGCTTAATTGAAGATAAGTCTTTCATCAAATCATTCAATATGTCTATGTGTTGTTTGATTATATCTTACGCTTGTCTTCTCTTTAACATGCTAGGCTAGGTTTTCTTTGTGTTTGCTTAGATGTAATGAAACTTAGATATTGATTATGGGTTGGTTGTTTGTTTATAATTTTTGTGGATGAATGAATTCGATGTTAGGTTTAAGAAAACTTGCAGACTTCCAATTGGTAACTTGCTTGAACATCTTAAGAAACATGATCGGAGGTGTACTACGATATATTGGTTGTATTTAATGCGTAGGTAACTACTAATGAGGCCATGTTAAGAGCTAGTAGTCGGATCGACATAGGAAGATGTAGAAGCTTATAGAGTTAGGGAAGATCGTACACGGCCCTACGAATGGTATTAAGGAATATAACCCGTCATCCATGCAATTGTAACAAACTAATCAACCTGTAAAAGATAGCTAGGGAGTAGTGAAATCTAAGTAAACACATTTTCTCTCATTATTGTTTACACCAAAATTAGTTTAAGTTTAGTTTATTTTATTTTGATTGCATCTTTAGTTAATTAGCAACTAATTCCGCCCACTCGTTCCAAAACCGAGATTTTTACTTGCTTTCCTTAAAACATAAAAATACAAAAAGAATCATCTCTCATCTCTAGACCTAGTTTTAGTGAGTTTTAACCCTAGCGAACACTATTCTTTGAGTTGAATGATCAATCCCCCGGTACTTGTCACTATACTATACTACAACGGTCAGGTACACTGCCTGGTGGGGATTGCAAGCCTCTTGAGGTCCCTTGAAAGGTAAAACCTTTTGCGAGGGTGCAATTACACGCATCAATTTACCCATCTCCAATTAAAGAGGGGAATGGACCACTATCTGGAAAAGATATAAAGAGGATGTGTGTAAGCTTATATATCCGCCATATAGATCACTTGGAGTTTTTAAAATCGATGCATCGTTAAAATGATGATTAAAAAACGCAACTAAAGTTAGTGTGATTAGTGGCTTAGAATGAGAGCACGTTTTTCCAAATTATATCTTTGGCAATGGTGATGAATACTTTCAAGTATTTGGTAATTATTGTAATAAATGTTAAACTTTTTGTAACTCATGTTCGTAAGTAAATTGCTTTTGTTGAAAAAGCTTATAAAACATTTTTAGTTGATTACAAAGCCAATAAATATGAGAGCCAAAATATTATGAGGCATGCTATTTTAAATGATACAACATGATTTCACATCATGCCAAAAGTTATAATAATTCCTTCCCATTTGTTTTTAAGTCATAAACCATATATTCCTCATCTAAGAGTTCTATAATTATGCGGTTTATATTGTGGTGAATCCACCACAATGCACGAAATGAGATGTTGAAAATAATAATTCATTCAGGGGAAGAGAATGAGTAGCTGAAGTTGGAATGAATTATAATAATGTATATGTTGATCCTCACAACATTAACGAATATTACACTGTTAATGCTCCAACTAATATTTGTGTCCTGATGGGACCACAATGATTGGTACAGATTCTATGGCACGCATGATGCGTGATAGAATAACCGATTCTGAATAAAAGGTCTCATGACGAGACACATTTTGCACTTGAAGTCCATACACATAAACTTATAAATCTTGTTGGATATGAATCGTCTTTGTGAGAAAACAAAATGAGAATATTTGAAACAATATGATATAAAGCATAATTGATGGCACATGTATTTTTGCAAAGATTTGGAAATGATATTGAGGAGACATGGTTTCGTGTTGTGGATCTAATAACGTATTTTTATATTTTATAAGTCTGAAAATATGATATTTAATTTGTACGAGTCTAAAAGAATATAATGATAGTTCAATTAACGCTGAGATTCCATGAGGGATAAAATACCTTATGCATATTTAAAGTGCTTAAAGCATATAAGAATTTTTTTGAAGAATACTACTTGATAAAATTGAATAAGTCATTGTATGAGTGAAAGTAAAATGGGCATATATGTTATAATCACCTTAGCGTATACTGATTGAAATTTACTGGTGTTAAAGAAATTATTGTGTTCGCCCATGAGTTTTTATAAATGATAGATTTCAATATGATATAAGTTACTTATAAATCAATGTTTCTTGCTAGTCATATATTACGTAATATAGCATTTTATTTAAACTTATTGAGTGGAATGGGGTGAAATAAATATTTAGTTATCTTCATGGTACAAAGATATGAGTTTATATTTTACTAACTCATCAACCCAAGTTAGTTGGTTACGCAGATTCAGGTTATTTGTCGGATCCCCATAAAGCAAGATCTCAAACTGGTTATATATTCACGAACGGAGGTACCGCAATTATATGGCGTTTGTAGAAACAAATACTTGTCGTAACATCATCTAACCATGCAGAAATTATCACTATGCATGAAACTAGTAGAGAATGTGTATGGCTGAGATCGGTGACACAACTCACTTAACTTCGTGTGGACTAGACAAACAGAAAATTCCAACTGTGACCTACGAAGATAATGCAGCTTGTGTCGCGCAAATGAAGGAATGGTATACCAAGAGAGATAGGACAAAACATATATCTACAAGATTCTTCTCATACACTCAACGGTTATAATGGAAAAAGTAGATTGAAATGAGACATGTTTAATCAAACAACAATTCAGCATATCTATTAATAATTCACTTCCTACTGTAGCATTCAGGAAACATGTTCATGATATTGGAATGTGACATGTATGAAAGATGTAGAAATTTATGGATATCAACATGATGTGGAGTCAATTATACACTGCACTCTTTTTCCCTTAGCTAAAGTCTTTCCCGTTGGGTTTTCTTCAGCAAGGTTTTTAATGAGACAATATTCAAAGTTGAACCCTACGTTGACAAAGTGTTATCCAAAAGAGGGTGTTATGAATTATCACCTACTATGTAATGCATTATTGGTTACTATGTGGATTTACACATTTGTCAAAGAGAAAATTCCTAAAACAGGCAAAAAAGTTGAGACATTTCTCAAAAGAAGCCAAAATAAATGGTTTTCCCAAAAGAGTCATGTGCGAATGTGCGATTCCATTAAATTTTTGACACGTGTCCAGACCAAAGGTACAAAACCAATCATTTGCAGGCCCACATGACTCGAACCATTAGTACACTCTCCCACCCACGTAGATGTGTGAACAACAATTGTGCGAATTCTGGCTAATTTGAGAACGTTAAAAAAAAAAAAAAAAAAAAAAAAAAAAAAAAAAAATTCGGGTCACCATCAACACCGGTCAACACCACCATCACCACCACAAATCCGCCATAAAAAATTTAGTATGAAACATTTATATATTTTTTACTAAAACAACACACCACCACCTCACCTCCACCACCAAACGAACCACCGTCACCTCCTCTATCTCCCACTATGCTACACGCGCCCCAAAACAAACCTCGTCACCTTGTTTCTTGCTCCACCGTCGTCAATAACCATCACCACCACTGTTCTTGACCACCACTCGACTAGATCTTGAAGATAGGTAGGTCGCGTGAGCTTCACGCGTAAGTTGACTTACGGTATTAGCCTTGATGTTGCGCTCTTGTTATTGTTTATTGTTCTTGTTGTTGTTCTTGTATCATTGTTCTTGTTGTTGGTTGTTTTTTGTTCGGATTTGGATTTATTTTGGTTGGACCGAATGGGATTGGAGTGTGAATTTAGGATTAGATAGTTGATGTTGGAGGTTGTTGTTGCTCGTTGTGGGCTGCCGTAGGACTAAGCCGAGATTGTTGATGTTAATTGTTGTTGTTGTTATTTAATCATTGTGGTCTGCCGTAGGACTAAACCAAAAAACCATCAAACCTTCATATTTTTTGGGTTTTTTTTTTTTTTTTTTTTATAAGATTTGTGTGGTGGGTGTTTTGTTTTAGTAAAAAAAATATGAAGGTTTCATACTAAATTTTCTTGATGGCGGATCTGTGGTGGTGATGGTGGTGTTATCAGGTGGTGATGGTGGTGTTGATTGGTGTTGATGGTGACCCGAAAAAATATATATATTTTTTAACGTTCGCACATTAGCCGGAATTCGCACAATCGTCGTTTGCACATCTGCGTGGGTGGGGGAGTGTACTAATGGTCAGGATGTGGGCCAACAAATGATTGGTTTTGTACCTTTGGTCTGGACACGTGTCAAAAAAATTTACTGAAATCGCACATTCGCACATGACTCTTTTGAGAAAATCATTTATTTTTTGCTTCTTTTGACAAATGTCTCAACTTTTTTGACTGTTTTGAGAATTTTCTCTTTGTCAAATATATGTAAGAAACTTGTCCCCTAATAAGTGGAGTGGATAGTATAGTAATACTGTAATAGTACATGCATGTTGGTTGTATAAACATTACATGAATGTAATGAAATGAGATGCACCAAGATCAGCTTTGATCTTTTACTTCTTTTCTTTGGTTACCTATTTTTCATGAAAGTTACATAATTATATTGTTACAACTTACAAGCCTCGTTAATTATAACATCGATGTTCTTTTGACATATGGTATAACACTATAACCCATGACTTTGATCAGCCAGTACGTGTGAATGCAAGTTTGAAAGTCTATCCATTTAATTTCTTCAAATGATAATTTTACTGATAAGACTTGGTCAGTCCGGTTTACCTATTCAATACCAAGTTGCTCCTTCCCATCATATGAACTAGGGCTGTAAACGAACTGAACGTTCGGTGAACATTTCATGAACCGTTCGGTAAAAAGTTCGTTTATGTTCGTTCGTTTATTAAATGAACGAACATGAACAATATTTTACGTTCGTTTAGTTAAATGAACGAACATGAACAAAAGTGTCGTCCGTTCATTTATGTTCGTGAACGTCCGATTATACGTTCGTTTATGTTTATTTATCTATTTATTTTCATATATTATATCTTTTAATTTTATAATTTTAAAAATTGGTTTGTTTAAACAAAACAACACTTATAAAACAGTATATTGTGAAGAATTCAATAAAGTTTATGTTTGTTTGTCTATTTTCATTTATGTTCGATCGTTTATGTTCGTTTAGCGTTCGTTTAGTGTCTTAATGAACGAACATGAACAACTCATTTTCTTAATAAACGAACATGAACAAAAAAATTCGTCCGTTTAAGCGTCCGTGTCCGTTTATTTGTCCGGTTAAAATTAAATGAACGAACACGAACAGGGCTCCGTTCGTGTTCGTCCGGTTCGTTTACAGCCCTAATATGAACTATGTAGTTTTTCTTCTTTTTTATTTTATTTTAATGAGTGGACCTTAAACTGAGATTCTGAATCATTAAAAATTTAAAATTATAAATCGTTTGCTTAAAGAATAATTTTTCTATAAACTAGTAGGAAACGTGCACTTAGCAACGATGATAAATATTTTACATATGATCGAGCTTCTTCTAGTGGTAAAGTTATTTGGTTCCCGTTAAACATGGACAACAGAGAGTGAGATCTGTGTGCTTATGATTAAATAAATAACAGATATCACCGTTGAATGATTTATGCGCTTGTGATGAGATAAACAAAACTGTGAATAAATTTTGACGAACTACATTTACGGATCGCAACTTTTTTCTGTTGTGATCAAATAAATCATAACAGCTACTGTTGTGGTTCAAGATGGTTGTCGATGCATGAGCATAAGACAGTTAAATATTGTTGACTTTTCTATACTCATGCAAAAATGGTTACGCAAATATGTACAATATCATGCTATTTTGTTTGCTTTTAACTAGAGGTGTCAATTTGTGCCCAAATGAAAACAAATGGGCTAATTTTGGCTATTTTGTAAAAGATTTAGACACATTTAGTCGCATCTTTTTTTTTTTTGAAATGGGCATATTAGCCCATTGAAAAGTTAAATGAGTACTAACGGGCACATATGTTTATCTCAATTGGAGTACATTAAGGGTGATCACGGTCCAAAAACCGGACCGGACCGACCAAGACCGGACCGGACCGAAGACCGAGAACCGAAAAAACCATAGACCGAGACCGGACCGAATGTGGTCGGTCCGGTCTCGGTCCGGTCCGGTCGGTCTTCGGTCGGTCCGGTCCAATTAGGCAAGATTTGGCAAGTTTTTTCGGGTTTTTGGTCGGTCCGGACCGGACCGGACCGACCGGACCGAGGACCGAATTAGCCAAAAAGCTTAGACCGAGGACCGGACCGAATGTGGTCGATCCGGTCCGGTCCGGTCGGTTTTGTCGGTCGGTCCGGTCCATCCGGTCCGTTTGCTCAACCCTAGAGTACATTGTAATCATTTTTTAAAAATAACTTATATTTAATTTTTTAAATATAAAAGAGGTATTACCCTTAAAGAATTTATTTCGTCATTTTGGGTCTTTTATAAAGCTATTTGTATTACATGTGCTCATTTGGGTCGTTCCCGTTTAGACCGTGCCCGTTATAGCCCGTGCTCGTACTAGCCTGCGCCTGTGCCCGCCCGTTTTGACGCCTCCACTACTAGAATCAGGACATTTAACCACGAAATCTTTTAAACACGCCCAAATTCGTGGCTAAAAGTCATAAAACATTGACTTTGACTTTCAACGAGCAGAACGTGGTCAAGATAATGAACTTCGCCCTTTTTTGTCACGACAAAGTCGTGGCTAAAAGTTTTTAACACACACTTTGATTTTCAACGAAGAGAAGTAGGTCAAAATAATTCACTTTAATCTATAGTCACGACCCTAGTCTTTACTATAAGATTTTACTGTTTTTTTTATTTTCAGGATTTATCTAAAAGCGTCGATTCTTGTAATGCTCTACTTTTAACAATAAGAGAGTAAGCTAACAATAACTTGACGGGTATGTCTAAGCCTTGATTTTCTAATTGTGATAAATCATCATATCATTATTACGAATTTGAAGAAGGTTTATATACAGAAACTTTAGATTGAGAACAAAATACGAAACACGAGAAGGCTTGTTTAGAAAATCAACATGTGTTTATCCCTTTTGCTTTTGATACATTTGGGTTCCTAGCTCCGGAGGCAAGAGAGTTTTTGACTAGGGTACAACGGGTTGTGCAAAGTAATTTGTCGACCCTTAAGAAACAAAACTTCATTTTTAGTAGGATTGGGTTTGCTATCCAAAAGGGGGTTGCGGCGCAACTTGTTGCTCGCTTGCCTGCCATCTTATTGTAATTGTTATTTTCCACATAAAATGATGCTAATAAATTATAAATACGAAATAGAAATTAGCATGCACTCTTGCTAATATTAGAAGATTTATTCTACTAAAAGAAGGTGATTTGTTAACAGTGTTATCGAGTTCAATTTTGGAGAGAAAAGAAAGAAAAAAGAAAAGAAACTTAAATAAACTTATGTTCTCCAGTTTTTTTTAAGTTAAATAATAATAATAATAATAATTAAAAAAAATTGAGCTTAAACTTTCCTTCAAACAATAGGAGGAAGTAAAAGGAAACTAAGGTTAAACATGTAAAATTAAAAAATTGTCCTTAATTTTTGAACTTTAAACTTTTCAAACATGAGTATAATCCTTCAACTCAAGAACACAATTTTTTTTCCTAACTTTCTAATCTTATATTTCCTTTACCTTTCTTTTCTTCGTTTCTACTCTCTTTTCTTTTGGTCTAAAACTCGAGAACACTAACAGTCGCGAACACATTTTAGGTGCGCAACAATTGCTCTTACAAGTATTGCTGGGACAAAGAAAAATAAACATAAATAAATTGTGGAACCCGATCCCCCTTAAAATGAATGGACCTGACTGGGCGGGTTTTAACATGCCTTAAAATGTTACGGAGTATTTGCCTATTAACTGAACACAGTTACAAAACCCAATTTTTTAGTATCTATCAAAATAAGAAGAATCCACAACCATTGTAACATGCCAAATACAGAGACATGTGCAATATATTTAGGATGGCCCATGTAATAAGCCCCTCATGTTTTTTCTTTTTCTTTTATTTTTTTTATTTATTTTTTTTTTTTTATAATTTTACTTATATTAAAAAACTATAAACTTGAAAATACAGAATATAAAATATAAAGTTTAATAAGTCAAAAACATAAAACTGACAGAAAATACGAAACATAAACTGATAAAAAACTGTAAACTGGGGTGGGCTAGTGGGTGGAGGACAAAATGTCACATCTAAGAGCAGTGGGTAACATAACGTGCCCCCCCCCCCCCAACGTTAAGTTATAACGCACCGGATCAAACCCACATTAAACGTTACCGGGTGTCGGAGTCAAGCGCACATTAACGCACCACGTTGAATGTTTAACGCTGCGTTAAGATAAAAAAAAAAAAAAAAAAAAAAAAAAAAAAAAAAAAAAAAAAAAAAATCGTTTTTGCCCCCCTGATTCTTGTGTGTTATATGTTTGTGATGTGTTTGTGTTTGTGTGTGTTTTCAGTGTGTGTGTACAGGTGTGTTTTTGTGAGGAAGAAGATACATGTTTCCATTTTGCAGTTTGGTCCCTGTGGTATTGTGGTGTTTACATTTTACACATGTTTTTGTAGCAGTTATTTTTTTATTATTATTATTATTATTATTTTTTTAAGTTAATAAAAATTTTATTTAGTTTTTTTATGTGGTAGTCTTTTTTAATTCGAAAGGTTTTTTTATTTTCTATTGTAATTTTTAAGGTTATTAATGAAGTATTTGGGTTGTTGATAAATGAAATAGTTAAGGGGTTAATTTGTAAATTGGTGTTATGGTTGAGTTAAGGTGAGTTATAGGTGAGTTATGTTACCATGGTGGAAAGTGATTAGTTAAGGTTAAAAGGTTAAAGCTGATATGGCGCTGACATGTCAGTGAGTTATAATTTAACCGAAGGGCAACTTACCCAATGCTCTAAAGGGGGTACATATAGTATATTCCATTTAGAGCTTTGGGTACGGTGCGCCATGGCTCAAGCCATGAGCTTTGGAACCACCCTATGGCGCAAAAACCTATGGTGGTGCTGGGCTGGTAGGTGTTGGCGCCTTCGCCACCAGCTCACATCGTGAGATTTATTATTATTATTATTATTATTATTATTATTATTATTAATTTTCAAGTGGGTGTTGCGTTTTTGTGTGAGCTTTAGTGTTTGTATTTGTGTTTGTGTTTGCAAGTGTTTAGTTTGTATTGTGATGAGAAAGTTTTTTTTAAGTTGCAGGTTGCTGGGTGACGCAAGGAGCCAAAGGAGGAAGAAGACCGGTATATTTATATATATATTTTTAATTTTTTTTACTTTAAACCTTGTTATATAAGTTTACATTATTTGCTCTTGTTATTAGTTTTCTTGCACCGGAAGACCCTATTTTGTTTACACCGTTAGTCCTTATTTAATTATGTAATGTGTTTTATATTAATGAAATTAAATTTTGGTTATATATATTGTTTTATTAAAAAGTGAAAAAAAAAAATGTACAAAGGCACCACAAAAACTGGTGTTATGCTAGGAGAGGGGTTTTGGTGCCATAGCCAAAAGTGTTGCCATAGGAAAAAAAATACTGATGTGACACCACTTTTTCTCATGAAACCACCCACGGCATCAAACGATACCTAGCGCTCTTAGGTTTCAAACCTTTTTTTTTTTTTTTTTTTTTTTAAACATTTCAACAAACACCTAATGGATGATATTATGTTTGTCCTAAGATAAGTGTCAAGAACACCCAGAACTGTATCATAAGTTGTACTCCCTCCGTCCCAAAAAAAAAAAATATCCACTTTATCCCAAAATAAGTGTCCAGTTTTTATATATATGGATAGTAATTATGACTATTTTTCCTATTTTACCATTCTAATCAAAACTTGCATTAATTACTTATTTTTTATTTATATATTAAATATGAGGGTAAAAATGACTTTTATCAACCAAAACTAGCATTTATTACACAAATCATAATTTCTCCATTTTTTTGTTTATGAACACTCTTTTTGGGATAGAGGGAGTATGTTCTAGAAATGAGATTTTGTTCATTTATAAGTTTTTAAAGGGGTGTTTGAATTAAGTTCCGTTTTAGTAGAAATAGCGAATCTGCGTGCCATTATGAATTATATTTGTATAGAAATTGTGTATAGTGTTTATGAAATGAAATGCCAGGTTTTTATGTTTTGCGGAATGTGTAAAAACAGACCTAAAGTTTTAGTGCAGGTATGATCTTATGCTGATACGGCGTATCCTCTTTAGGGATACGGCACATTGACCATGTTGTTAAAAAAATATGGGATTTCCTCTAAAATGTGTTTAGAGATTAATACCGCTGCCCCTCGATGAATAGAATCTATGTAAGTTCGACCAAAGCCAATGATTAATTGATTGATGATCAATAATTAAAATTGATAATCTTATTTGTATTCGGAAATCGAGAAACAGAAATGGTTGAAGTGAATAGTCCATAATTCACTTATAACAAATGGTATTAGCAACAAAGAGAATTAATCACAATCAACCATTGATATCATCTGGATGATATTCCGAGACATACACACTAATGATATGGTTACAGGAAGTGATCGGTTGGTTGCCGTACTCACTGGTTGTTTAGTTATCTTGATGTTGCTACTTGCACAAGTGGGAGTCTAGTTGATTTGTGTGCACGTGCCAACACATAACTACAACTGTTGATTTGTGTCTAGCTAACAAGGGACTTTGCCAAAAGCGTTGGGGTATTTTTCTATTCTTCACTAGTGACTAAAGGTTACTAGTTGTGTAGATCTCGGGTTAATAATGTGGATCGAACACATAGGTTGGCTTTCGGGGTCGATCGGTATCTCCTCGTGTGCAAAGAAAAGTAAGTAAAGTAAGTATTCTTATTCTTTTATTTCATGTTTATATAATTATGTTGTAATTGATATATACATGATATGATGTTATGATTATGTAGTAATCATTTTGGTTGATTGTCATAACATGCACATAAAGATCCGATTACGTGTATTAAGAATTGTTCCTATTTGCTTCGCTCGTATAATTGTTTTTATATTAATATGATGATTAATATATCAAAAAATTTAAAATATACACGTGACTAGATATTGATCTCAATTAAAAGGTTCATCAGGGTTGACAGTATCCAAATGAACCTATTAGCTCTCTGGTTATCCAATAGACCATAGCTCGAAATATCTCTTAAGATATTTAGGCGGGACTTTTCAAAAATGCTAAAGAGATGAAATGCATTTTGAATAAAGTCAAATCAAGTACAAGTTGGTGAAAAGGAAATGAACAGTTGACAGAACTGTTCACAAAAGTAAGGTTGTTGTGTTTTTAAGAATAGAAGCATTTAATGGAAGATGTACATTTTTATTAAATGCTTGACACGTTTCAACTCCACACATGATCATGCTCGTACTCCACTATATAAGAGAATGTTGGTCGGAGTACATCCTTATCACTTCCATATTTATTGTTCATATTTAAGAAGTACATTTACTCTCTTGAACTCACAGTTGGTCACCTTAAGAGTTAACTTGCAAACTTATTTTATGTATAAGTTTGCTTGGTCAGAGAGCATTTATATTGTCATTTAATTAAGTGTTATTTATGTGTAATACTTTGTAGTTCTTTGATTTATTCAAGATTAAAAAGTTAACTTTGTGTTTGCTTATAAACTGTTTTATACATTGTTTCGTTATCTAGTCAAGGATTTGAGAACTACACCCTAGTGTGCCCGTGAATGGAGAAAAAGAGATCATATAACGCTCATTAGGATTTTGGACTAGCGCAAAAATCCAAATGTTCAGGAGGTCTGCAATAATTTTCCTGTAATAGGACTAAACATGAAATCCGGGCTTACTCTTACATATTTATATGAACTGCTAACTCTTTTGCTTTGCCTTCCACTTAATTCCTGCTTACGAGACAAAATTTAATAATTTATGAGTACTTGAAACATGGTTGCATGTTTGGAACAATCCGAGTAAGTACCCTTTTGTGTTTTGAAATGTTTTATGCTTCTAATATATCTATGGATCTCAGATCTTCCAAAAAGGTTCGCCCTTGGCGAAAGATATGTCGAGCCAAATTGCTAAAATGAGAGAAGATGGGACTCTGAGACTTCTGGAGAAGAAGTGGTTTGAGAAACAGTACTCGTTATCATCCGAAGATCCTCCAACAAAGCCAAAAACCCTGAGTTTTGATAGGTTTAAAGGTTTCTTTATTGTTAGTGGGGTCTCTTCCGCTTTAGCGCTTATAATATCCATGATTTACCATTCGGATATGAGAACGAATGGAGGCTGAACACATTGATCAGTTTGTTTATATTGCCATGTAAATGATTTCCTAAGAAATTTATAGAACAATCAAAATCTGGACGTAAATTGAGTAGATTATCTGATAATTTCCTTTCAAGATGTCATCATCCATGTTTCTTATACCATATGCAAGTGAAAATCGTATAAGTCGTCTTTCGTTGTAATTAGTATATTTCTCAACTAGTTACCTTTAAAAATTTTAGACATAATTCTTTACTTGTATAACTGTTTTGTCAAACATGGTAAGTAATTTAGATGTTCTTTTGACATATCGTATAATATATCATTTCGATCAACATCAGTATGAAACTATGTATGCAAGTTTTAAAGTCTGTCCAATTAATTTCTTCAAAGAATTATTTTATTGACATGACTAAATCAACCAAGTCTGGTTTTACTTGTTAAATGCCAAGTTGCTCATTCCAAACATCTACTATATGAGCATTAGAACCTTTTTTGTTATTTCTTGCAATGATGAAGCTTCAGAATCATAAAAAATTCATTCTTTTGTTTCTAATATTCTCGAGCTTTATAAACCATGCATTATTTACAGACTCATTACCATTCGAAAACAGTAGCATCTTTTTGCACAACGAAGTTCTAATACATGTGAGAGTAGTTCTTGACATGGAGTCGTGGGTTGGAAAGTCAATTCACAGCTTCATGAGTATGGCAGTTTCTGATTTTTATGCACTTAATAACAATTGTAGAACGAAGATCGTTCTCCACACAAGAGACTCCAAAGGTGACCCATTACAAGCTCTGTCAGTGGGTACGATTTTTTTTGTTTTATTATCTTCACATTTTTTTATCATTATTTCAGCTGGTATACTCATGATCAATTATGTCAACTTTTTTGGTAATAAAAAAGAAAAACTTTTTCAGTCATGCTAATTGATTACTATTTCATCTCCTTTTAACATATCAAACCTGGCAACTTTCTCTAAAAATACTTACTGTTGCCAAATGCAGTGTTTTTTATTTCATTTACTCCATAACGGATGGAAATTCAAATTACAGTCCCTACAGAGTTGTAATCATGATCCATATTTAAGTATCTTTGTTTTGTTGATTTATCATGATGCGGTTAAATTGGTTTGCTGTAACTTTGCTTGGGCAGTGCTTGATCTTTTGAACAACGTTAAGGTGCTAGCAATCATAGGCCCAGAAACATATCTTGAAGCAAAGTTATTGGCTCCAATTGCTGATAAAGTTAAAGTTCCTATATTTTCGTTTGCGGGTTCTCTTTCCATGGATTATTCGTACTTGTTTCAAATCAAGGAAGACGAATCTGTTATGGCCAAAAACTTTGTTTCCCTTGTGGAATCTTATAAATGGAGAGACGTTATGTTTTTATACGAGGACAATGAGTGTGGGCGGGAAATCTTATCATACTTCCTCGAATCTTTCCAAGACGAAAGCATTCGGATTAGTCAAAGAATTGCAGTTCCTGCCTTAGCCTCGGATGATCAAATCATTAAAGAGCTGCAAAAATCTATAATCAGTCATACAACTGTAGTTATAGTACATATGTCGTCTTTATTAGCAAATAGAATTCTTTTTATTGCAGAAAGATTAGGAATGGCGAGTGAGCAATATACGTGGATAGTAACTTACAAAACCATTGACATTTTGCAATCTATTGATAACGAAGTTATCGAGTCTCTGCAAGGAGTAATAGGGCTAAGGTCCTACATTCCTGCATCAAGCAAGCTGATCAACTTAACTGCAAGATGGTATAATGAATGCTATATCAAACACCCTATGCTAGCAACGAGGGAGGTAAGTGTTCTTGCCATATGGGCATACGACACAATTTGGGCAATAGCGGAATCCATTCAAAGGCTTGAGGCACACTCGTTGTTCGTTGTTCCTGATATTGATTCGATGCTTCTAAATGAGGTTTCAAAAACTAGATTTAAGGGTGTAAGTGGCGAGTTTCGACTTATTGATAGAAAGTTAGTCTCCAATGGATTCAAGATTGTAAATGTGATAGGCAAGAGAGGTTCTACAATCACTCCAAAACGTCGGATGTTGCAAAAGACTCTAGGTGAACATCTGAAAGTTGGTGTTCTAACAAGAAGAATGTTTGAGTACTTCATAGATGTATCTATTGACAATAATGTCACAACTGCTACGGGATTCTCTGTAGATGTGTTCAATGCTTGCATACATTCATTACCATATGAAGTACCATATGAGTTAATTCCATATGATGATGAAATGACTTATGATGATCTTATACAGAAGGTTTACGGTCAGGTATGTACACCACAATAGGTCACTCAATTTTAAACATTATCTAGATATGTATGTTAACATGGATATTTACTAATTTATTATATATCAGGAGATTGATGCTATATTGGGTGATTCAACGATTCTTGCGAATAGATCTCAGTATGTTGACTTTACAGCGACTTACACTGACTTGGGCGTAGGAACGCTGGCTAGAATCAACCATAATGACATGTGGATCTTCTTGAAGCCACTCGATGTGGACCTTTGGCTAATAACTGTTGGTTTTGCTATTCTCACAGGCATTATCATTTTCGCTATCGAGTCCATGGATCAAGAATCTCAAAGATCGCCTGCGCAGCAAGTTGGAGCAACCTTCTGGTTGATCCTAATGACATTATTTTTCACTCAAAGTTAGTTCTCGATCTCCCTATCTCTTCATTCAAAGCAAATGGGACCTGCAGTCACATATATTGATTTATTGTAAACTTGTGGTATAGGAGAGAAGCTGTCAAGTAATTTGTCGAAATTTGTGGAGTTTGTATGGTTACTGGTGGTGCTTATTCTGATCTCGAGTTACACTGCAACATTGGCTTCACTACTCACCGTTGAACAGTTTGAGTTAGCATCAAAGGGCGGAACCTTGGGATTTCATGGTGGCTCTTTTGTTGCAGGTGTGACAGTTAACAACTTGAAATTAGAAGATTACAGGCATAAACTATACTACTCGTATGATGATTATGCAAAAGCTTTATCAGGAGGTGGTGCTGATGCTATCATCGATGAAATCCCTTATATCAAGATGTTTCTAGGCAAGTACTCTGCTGATTATGCCATGATTTCATCTGAACCTAAAACATCAGGTTTTGCCTTTGTAAGTGCCTCTTCTTTTCTTTCTGAATAATCTAAAAATAATTTTATTTTATATATTCATATGAACTGTTAAAAGGTAATTACAGGTTTTTTTTTAGAAAAACGCCATCATACTTAAGTTCCCCAATCTTTATACAGTGTTTATTGTTTACTGGTATATTCATCTAGATCTTTCAAAAAGGATCGCCTTTGGCAACAGATATGTCAAGACAAATTGCCAAAATAAGAGAAAACGGAACTCTTGGAGATCTGGAGAAGAAGTGGTTCCAGAAACGCTCCTCGTCATCCCAACCAAAGCCTAAAACCTTGAATTTTGGTACATTCAGAGGCTTGTTTCTGTTAAATGTAGATACGTTGTATCTTGCTTGGGAATATTTCTTGCAACTTGGACAATTTGAAGCCTATTGTTTTGAACGGTGGGAAATGAATGTTCTCATGCAAGTTGATGCAAGTTGGCCATATACTTCTACTATAAATAGGAGCATTCATGTCACTTGCAAGGCATCCCATTTCCAACGAGCACACACAAGTTCTTGGATCTTATTCTTTCTTTCTCCTAGTGAGTAAAATAGAGAGTTTGGTATATTTCCTAGTACAAGAGATATAAAGTTGTATTATCCTTGTAACTAGAGAAAAGGTGTAACTTCTAGTTTTACATAGTGAAACGTATCTTTTCTTGCCCGTGGTTTTTACCCTATTGGGGTTTTCCACGTTATATCCGTGTGTCATCTTTTATTAGCATTTCATAGTTTAGTTGCGGGTTTGCTTCAGTCCGGTGTCACTTTTCTCAACAAGTGGTATCAAGAGCTAAGGTTGGGTGTGTGTATAATTATTTATTGTATGCTCTGTGGTTGCCATTTTTTGTAGATCCTCCACATCAAAAGATAAATAAGATTATACTCACTCAAAAGGTGTTCGGTACTATTATTAACAAATAATAGTTTTGTCAAAAAGTAGATTGTGATTGTAGCAATGGCGGCAAAATTTGAAATCGAAAAATTCAATGGGAATAATTTCTCGTTGTGGAAATTAAAGATGAAGGCTATCCTTAGAAAAGATAAATGTTTAGCGGCCATTAACGAAAGGCCAGCTGAGGTCACGGATGACAGTAAATGGGACGAGATGGATGGAAATGCTATTGCAAATCTTCATCTGGGATTAGCAGATGGAGTTTTGTCAAGCATAGAGGAGAAGAAAAGTGCAAAGGAGATTTGGGATCATCTTGCTCGATTGTATGAGGCAAGATCGCTCCACAATAAAATATTTCTCAAGAGGAAACTTTATGCTCTTCGCATGACGGAATCTACTTCAGTGACTGAGCACGTTAATAACCTGAATACTCTATTTTCTCAGCTCACGTCTTTGAGTTGTAAAATAGAGCCACAAGAACGTGCTGAAATTCTACTTCAAAGTTTACCTGACTCATATGACCAACTCATAATCAACTTAACCAGTAATGTTCTTTCGGACTATCTAGTCTTCGATGATGTTGCAGCCACTATTCTGGAAGAAGAAAATAGGCGTAACAATAGGGAGGACAGACAGGCCAGTTCAAGACATGTGGAGGCGTTGGTGGTAACGAGAGGGAGGTCAATGGAACCTGGCTCCAGTGGGAGTCACAATCATGGTAAATCTAAAACAGGAAAGAAGAAGAATTTTAAATGCTTCAACTGTGGCAAGCAGGGTCACATGAAGAAAGATTGTAGGAGTTTAAGAAACTCTAATCCTCAAGGAAATGTCGCCAGCACTTCAGAAGATGGTAATGCTCTGTGTTGTGAAGCAGCGGTTGCAAATGAAGGCAGGACGAGATTTGCAGATGTATGGCTGTTTGATACAGGAGCAACTTTTCATATGACCGCAAGAAGAGAATGATTTCATCAATATAAACCTATCTCTGAAGGCGGATCTGTGTACAGTTGCAAGGATGAAAAACTAAAGATCATTGGAATTGGAAGTGTCATGGTGAAGGTGCATGATGGTACAGTTCGTACTATTCGGGATGTGCGACACGTGGAGGGCCTGAAAAAGAATCTTTTGTCTCTAGGACAATTTGATAATCTTGGTTGTAAGGTTGAAATAAAAAACAAGATTTTGAAAATTATAAAAGGCGCGCTTGTTCTTATGAAAGGTGAAATGGTGGCTGCGAACTTATACCAACTGAAGGCAGAGATAGTGGAGGAGGCGAAAGCATCTGTTGCTTCACATAGTCCAAGTCATAGAGTTGCAGTAACATGGCATCAGAAGCTTGGACATATGTCAGAACAAGGAATGAAGATTCTTGTTGAAAGGAAGTTAATTCCTGGCCTCACAAAGGTTTCTTTACCTTTCTGTGAGCATTGTGTTATCAGCAAGCAGCATCGCCTAAAATTCAAGACATCAAATTCTAGAAGTGTCTCTGTTCTAGAATTGGTTCATTCTGATGTGTGGCAAGCACCGGTTCTATCCCTGGGAGGAGCAAAGTATTTTGTATCCTTCATTGATGACTATTCCAGGAGATGTTGGGTGTACCCAATCAAGAAGAAGTCTGATGTGTTTGAAGTTTTCAAAGTTTACAAAGCGCGGGTTGAACTTGATTCTGGGAAGAAGATCAAGTGTTTGAGGACAGATAATGGAGGTGAATACACTGGTGATGAATTTGATACCTTTTGCAGGCAAGAAGGAATCAAAAGGCAGTTCACGACGGCATACACTCCTCAACAGAACGGAGTGGCAGAGCGGATGAACAGAACCTTGTTAGAAAGAGCAAGGGCAATGTTGGCAACTGCAAGCTTGGAAAAATCGTTCTGGGCAGAAGCAGTCAATACCGCCTGTTATGTGATAAATCGGTCACTTTCAACTGCACTTGAGTTGAAGACACCGATGGAGATGTGGACGGGAAAGCCGGTTAACTATTCAGACCTTCATATATTTGGAAGTCCTGTGTACGTGATGTACAATTCTCAAGAAACTACAAAACTGGATCCGAAATCCAGAAAATGTTTGTTCTTGGGGTACGCTGACGGAGTAAAGGGGTATCGCTTGTGGGACCCCACTGCCCACAAAGTAGTCGTCAGCAGAGATGTTGTCTTTATGGAAGACAAAGTTCAAGAGAATGAAGAAGGTGATAGCACTACAAGTGAAACTACATCAATACAGGTGGAAAAGCAGTTTCAGTCGAGTGATTCTTCTGAAGCCGTACCACAGCACGAGGTGAATGAGACAACTGAGTCTCAAGCTCCAATGACTCGTACTCTTAATCGTGAAAGAAAACGTCCAGTGTGGCACACGGATTATGTTATGAAGGGCAATGTTGCATATTGTCTTCTTACAGAGGAAGGAGAGCCGTCAACTCTTCAAGAAGCACTAAATAATTCAGATGCTTCGTTCTGGAAGGAAGCAATGCAAGAAGAAATTGAAGCTCTTCATAAGAATAAAACGTGGGAACTGATGCCACTACCAGCAGGTAGAAAACCCATTGGAAACAAATGGGTATATAAGATCAAGAGGAACGGTGATGACCAGGTGGAGAGGTATCGTGCAAGATCGGTAGTCAAAGGATATGCTCAGAAAGAGGGAGTCGACTTCAATAAAATATTTTCCCCTGTGGTTCGAATGACAACTGTTCGAGTAGTTCTGGCAATGTGTGCTACGTATGATTTACATCTAGAGCAGCTAGATGTGAAAACTGCATTTCTTCATGGAAATCTTGAGGAAGAAATTTGCATGCTCCAACCAGAAGGTTTTAAACAAAAAGGAAAAGAGAACTTGGTTTGCAGGTTAAACAAATCTCTATACGGTTTAAAGCAGGCACCGCGTTGTTGGTACAAAAGATTTGATTCTTTCATCATTGGCCTTGGATATAATAGACTACATGCAGACCCTTGTGCATATTACAATAGGTTTGGAGACAATGATTTTGTCATCTTGCTGTTATATGTTGACGACATGTTGGTTGCAGGCCCCAACAAAGATCGTATCAGTAAATTGAAGGCACAGCTCGCTAGGGAATTCGAGATGAAATACCTTGGACCCGCAAACAAGATTCTAGGGATGCAAATTCACCGAGATAGAGTTAGTAGGAAAGTTTGGCTTTCACAGAAAAGTTATGTGAAGAAAATCTTGCAAAGGTTCAATATGCAAGATTGTAAGCCAATATCAACCCCGTTTCCTACTAATGTCAAGTTATCCTCCAAGATGAGCCCTAGCAATGAAGAAGAGAAGATGGAGATGTCTCGAGTACCGTATGCATCAGCAGTGGGAAGTTTAATGTTCGCGATGATTTGTACAAGACCAGACATTGCACATGCAGTGGGAGTAGTGAGTCGGTACATGGCGGAACCTGGTAGAGAGCATTGGGAAGCTGTAAAGAGGATCTTTAGATATCTTAAAGGAACCTCAGATGTTGCATTATGTTATGGGAAATCGGGTTTAACTGTCAAGGGATATGTTGATTCTGATTACGCAGGTGATCTTGACGGAAGTAAATCAACCACCGGGTATGCATTTACACTTTCTGGCGGAACAGTAAGCTGGGTTTCAAAACTGCAGTCAGTTGTCGCTATGTCAACAACAGAAGCAGAATATGTTGCAGCTGCTCAAGCCAGCAAAGAAGCAGTATGGTTGAAGATGTTGTTGGAAGAGCTCGGGCACGAACAAGAGAAAATTACTCTGTTATGTGACAACCAGAGTGCCTTGTATCTTGCAAGGAATCCAGCATTTCATTCAAAGACAAAGCATATACGAGTTCAGTATCACTTCGTTCGTGAGAAAGTGGAAGAAGGAACCGTGGATATGCAGAAAATTCATACTGATGATAACGTGGCAGATTATCTGACAAAGGCAATCAACTGTGACAAGTTTATATGGTGTCGATCCTCATGCGGCCTAGCGGAAACGTAAGCAACATGGAAGTGCAAGGAAGGATAACGGTGTGAAGATTGATTGAGCTTCAATCTAATCTTCAAGTGGGAGATTGTTAAATGTAGATACGTTGTATCTTGCTTGGGAATATTTCTTGCAACTTGGACAATTTGAAGCCTATTGTTTTGAACGGTGGGAAATGAATGTTCTCATGCAAGTTGATGCAAGTTGGCCATATACTTCTACTATAATTAGGAGCATTCATGTCACTTGCAAGGCATCCCATTTCCAACGAGCACACACAAGTTCTTGGATCTTATTCTTTCTTTCTCCTAGTGAGTAAAATAGAGAGTTTGGTATATTTCCTAGTACAAGAGATATAAAGTTGTATTATCCTTGTAACTAGAGAAAAGGTGTAACTTCTAGTTTTACATAGTGAAACGTATCTTTTCTTGCCCGTGGTTTTTACCCTATTGGGGTTTTCCACGTTATATCCGTGTGTCATCTTTTATTAGCATTTCATAATTTAGTTGCGGGTTTGCTTCAGTCCGGTGTCACTTTTCTCAACAGTTTCTTATTAGTGGGATCTCTTCTGCTGTAGCTCTGATGATATCCATGGTTTGCTTACTTCGTGCAAAACTGAAGGTCCATAGCATCATTTCCTTCCTCTTTCAGAAAAATTTGTTAGCTACTCTGAAGCATCTCTTACCAAGAAATGCTGTTGGGATATAACATACTAGGAGAGGTTGAGCTTATTGATTGAGTTGTATTTTTCACTCTGTAATAGTTCCTCTTAGAATACAAATATTCTCGTTTCTTGATCATTTGTTTTATGTACATATATGTTCATAATTTCATGGATTCACATTTAATGTCAATGTTTGATAAATAAGTGGTCCTCTATGTTGTTTGAGTATGAGTTGTAACTTGAGAATGATAATGAAATATGACTAGTTGACCTTAATAAATTGGAGGTAAGATGATGATCAGTGTTCAAACTTGAAACAAATTAAAACATTTCAGAAAGATGGAGCTTATGAGTTACGGAAAAGTACCATTTTTCAAATTTTCTGTGCGTTTCCTACTCACCCACATGGATCATTGTTTGGGCTGATGATCTGTAGCAGCATTTTCATGGCAATTACCAATTTTTACTCCTTAAATGATGAATACAAAACAAGGTTACTCTTGCACATAAGGAATTTGAAAGAAGAACCATTACGCACTCTATCAGTTGGTTAGTTCTCTTACACTCGTGTTAAGTAAGTTTCTCATAAGGTTCTTGCTAAATTTCACTACAGCCACCTAATTTTAGAGTATTTTTATCTTTCATAGGTGGAAAAATGGGTGAGTCGAGTAACGGGTCAAAACTGGTAATCTTAGTACGGGTCAAAACGGGTTTGGTCGGGCTAGCCTGCAAGTACTTTTTTTAAATACTTAATGTCTTAATATATTTCCAACATTATATTTTTACAGTAATAATCCAATTTCTGAGTTAAAACAGTTTAGGTTGTTTTATCCACTCTTGATGCGCTACGGGTGATGTGTTAACCCGTTCAACCTTTTTCATTTTAGCTAGGAATTTGAAGTGTACCCATTTGATCCGTTAGAGGCAAACTGGAACTATAATGACCTGTTGGGTTTACATTGCCACATCTGGCTATGGATCTCAGTCGGGTGTTTAAATTTGTGTTTTGTAACCTGCTTATGCTCTTTAGGGGTCAAATACTTATATACCCTTAATTGGTCTATCAATTCTATCATTAATCACAATTTGCCAAACACCCATCAAAAGTTATTAATAAAACTTCAAGTACCAGAAGCACTTCTAAAGACTATTGCCTGCAACACTTTTTTTTCAGCATACTTGATATGTCTTTCTAGCTAAGCATACTTGGTGATCTATAAACGAAACCTGATACATATTTGGGTGGCATATAAAGTAGTTTTAAAAATGAAGTTTCGACTTATTGATGGAAAGTTAGTCTCCAATGGATTCAAGATTGTAAATGTGATAGGCAACAGAGGGTCTACAATCACTTCAAAGCGTCGGGCGTTGCAAAAGACTCTTGGTGAAAATCTGAAAGTTGGTGTTCTAGCAAGAAGAAAGTTTGAGAACTTCATAGATGTATCTATTGACAATAATGTCACAACTGCAATGAGATTCTCTGTAGACGTGTTCAATGCTTGCATAAATTCATTACCATATGAAGTACCATATGAGTTTTTTTTTTTTTTGAACTGCGGATGAAGTACCATATGAGTTAATTCCATATGATGATGAAACTTTTGATGATCTTATACAGAAGGTTTACGGTAAGGTATGTACACCACAATAAGTCACTCAATTTTAAACATTATCTAGATGTGTTTTTTATCTTAGGTGATTCAACGATTCTTGTGAATAGATCTCAGTATGTTGACTTTACAGAGACTTACACTGACTTGGGCCTAGGAACGCTGGCTAGAATCAACCATAATGACATGTGGATCTTCTTGAAGCCACTCGATGTGGACCTTTGGCTAATAACTGTTGGTTTTGCTATTATCACAGGCATTTTCATTTTTGCAATCGAGTACATGGATCAAGGATCTCAAAGATCACCTGCTCAGCAAATTGGAGCAACCTTCTGGTTGATCCTAATGACCTTGTTTTTCACTCAAAGTTAGTTCTCGATCTCTCTATCTCTTTCTTTAAAGCAAATGAGACCTAAAGTCACATATAATTTATTGTAAACTTGTGGTATAGGAGAGAAACGGTCAAGTAATCTGTCGAAATTTGTGGAGTTTCTATGGTTACTGGTGGTACTTATTCTGATCTCGAGTTACACTGCAAAATTGGCTTCACTACTCACTGTTGAACAGTTTAAGTTAGCATCAAAGGGCGGAACCGTGGGGTTTCATGGTGGCTCTTTTGTTGCAGGTGTGACAGCTAACAACTTGAAATTTGAAGATCATTGGCATAAACCATACTACTCGTATGATGATTATGCAAAAGCTTTATCAGGAGTGACTGTTTGCTAGCAACTTGCATTTGAGAATTATAGGCATAGACCATATATACTTTTCATATGAAGATTATGCTGAAGCATTATCCAAAGGTGGAAAGCATGGTGGTGCTGAGGCTATCATCAATGAAATCCCCTACTAAAGATGTTTCTTGGCAAGTACTCAGATGATTGCGCGATGATTTCTTCTGAACCTTCTACTTCTGGTTTTTGCTTCATAAGTACCATTTTGTTTTTCCCTTCTCGATTAAAGTGAGTCACAGAGTTGTCTATTCATTTGGACTAATATAGTATCAAAATTGTACATAATCCAGCAAATAACTTCATAGTATATATTTATATGAAGTTATGAACTGCTAACTCTTTTGCTTCGCCTTCCACTTAATTCCTGCTTACGAGACAAAATTATGAGTACTTGAAAAATGGTTGCATGTTTAGAACAATCAGAGTAAGTACCCTTTTGTGTTTTGAATTATTTTATGTTTGTAATATATCTATGGATCTCAGATCTTCCAAAAAGGTTCGCCAAGGGCGAAAGATATGTCAAGCCAAATTGCTAAAATGAGAGAAGATGGAACTCTGAGACTTCTGGGCGAAAGATATGTCAAAGCCAAAAACCTTGAGTTTTGATAGGTTTAAAGGTTTGTTTTTTGTTTCTGTTCCGCTTTAGTGCTTATAATATCCATGATTTGCTTAACATCGGGAAAACATGGAAGTCCATAATATAAATTCCATCGTCATGCGACAAAATTTTGTTGGTTAATTTGAGGTATTTGCTACGTAAAAATGTCATTCGGATATGAGGACGAATGGAGGTTGTACTCATTGGTCGGTTTGTTTGTTTCGCGGTGTAATTGATCCCCAGAGAATTTTATCGAACAATCAAAGTTTGGATGTATACTGAGTAGAATATTTGATAAATTCCTTTCAAGATGCAACCATCTATGCATCTTACACGGTATGCAAGTAAAAACCATAAAAGCCTTTTCTCTTTGTAATGCATACGTAGCTTTCATCACTTTTGGCCATAAAAATCTTGACACCATTTCATTGTATAACTAGTTTGTCAAAATAAAAATTTTGGATGTTCTTTTGACATATGACTTTAGACAGCATCAGTATGAATGCAAGTTTAAAAGTCTGTCCATAAAATGTCTTCAAATGATAATTTTACTGATAAGACTTGGTCAAGCTAGTCTGGTTTACTTATTAAATACCAAGTTGCTCCTTCCAGTCATGAACTATATAGTTTTTCTTCTTTTTTATTTCTATGAGTGGACCTTAAACTGAGATTCTGAGTCGTTAAGATTACAAATCATTTGCTTAAAGAATACTTTTCTATAAATAGTCAAAGAAACTCCCCTACCAAATTGTTAATTTGTTTTATGACAGATTTCTGGGATGTTCTGTGCTGTGTATGTACTATGTAACTTGATAATATCGTCTCCTACATTTTCTACTTCCATATTTGTATGCATGCACATTCCTTGCCTCCTTGGGAAAATACATGGCTAGTTGACTTTTTTAAAGTTGACTTTCTTATTGCCACTTATTTTTTTCTTGGACAAAGGAAGTGTCTACAAAGGAGTTTATATGAGCATTAGAACCTTTTCTGTTACTTCTTGCAATGATGAAGCTTCAAAATCATAACAAATTCATTCTTTTGTTTCTAATATACTCGAGCTTTATAAACCATGCATTATGTACTGACTCATGGCCATTCGAAAACAGTAGCATTTTTTTGCACAACGAAGTTCTAATACGAGTGGGAGTAGTTCTTGACATGGAGTCATGGGTTGGAAAGTCAATTCACAGCTTCATGAGTATGGCAGTTTCTGATTTTTATGCACTTAATAACAATTGCAGAACGAAGATCGTTCTCCACACAAGAGACTCCAAAGGTGACCCACTACAAGCTCTGTCAGCGGGTACTTTTTTTTTTTTTTTTCCTTTTATTTTCTCACATTTTCTTATCATTATGTCAGCCATAGTCATGATCCATTATCCTAACTTTTTTGGTAGAAAAATAAAAACTTTTATTTTAAATATTACTTGTCAGTCATGCTACTAGATTATCAAGAAACATTTCATCTCCTTTTAACGTATCAAACTTGGCAACTTTGTCCAAAAATACTTACTGTTGCCAAGTGCAGTAAGTGTTCTGTTTTTTTTTTCCCCAACTCCATAACCGACATAAAGCCAAATCATAATCCATATGGAGTTGTAATCATGCTCCATATTTAAGTACCATCACTTTATTAATTTTTCATGTAGTCGTTAAATTGGTTTGTTCTAACTTTGCTTGGGCAGTGCTTGATCTTTTGAACAACGTTAAGGTGCTAGCAATCATAGGCCCAGAAACATATCTTGAAGCAAAGTTATTGGCTCCAATTGCTGATAAAGCTAAAGTTCCTATATTTTCGTTTGCTGGTTCTCCTTCCATGCATTATCCGTACTTGTTTCAAATTAAGGAAGACGAATCAGTTATAGCCAAAAGCATTGCCGCCCTTGTGAAATCCTATAATTCGAGAGACGTTATATTTTTAAACGAGGAAAATGATTGTGGGAGGGAAATCTTATCATATTTCCTTGAGTCCTTCCAAGACGAAGGCATTCAGATTAGTCAAAGAATTGCACTTCCTGCCTTGGCCTCGGATGATCAAATCATTAAAAAGTTGCAAAAGGTTATAACTAGTCACACAACAGTAATTATTGTACACATGTCGTCTTTATTAGCAAATAGAGTTCTTTTTATTGCAGAAAGATTAGGAATGGTGAATGAGAAATATACTTGGATAGTAACTTACAAAACCATTGACAATTTGCAATCTGTTGATAATGAAGTTATCGAGTCTCTACAAGGAGTAATAGGGCTACGGTCCTACATTCCTGCATCAAGAAAGCTGCTCAACCTAACTGCAAGATGGTATAATGAATGCTATATTAAACACCCTACTTTAGCAACGAGGGAGATAAGTGTGCTTGCCATTTGGGCATACGACACAATTTGGGCACTATCAGAATCCATTCAAAGGCTTGAGGTTCATTCCTTGTTTGTTGTTCCTGATATTGATTCGATCCTTCTAAATGAGGTTTCAAAAACTAGATTTAAGGGTGTAAGTGGCGAGTTTCGACTTATTGATGGAAAATTAGTCTCCAATGGATTCAAGATTGCAAATGTGATAGGCAAAAGAGGGTCTAAAATCACTCCAAAACGTCGGATGTTGCAAAAGACTCTTGGTGAAAATCTAAAAGTTGGTGTTCTGGCAAGAAGAAAGTTTAAGAACTTCATAGATATTGACAATAATGACACAACTGCTACGGGATTCTCCGTAGATGTGTTCAATGCTTGCATACATTCATTACCATATGAAGTACCATATGAGTTAATTCCATATGATGGTGAAATGACTTATGATGATCTTATACAGAAGGTTTACGGTCAGGTATGTACACCACAATTAAGTCACTCAATTTTAAACATTATCTAGATATGTTTTTTAGCACGCATATTTTCTAATTTATTGTTTATCAGGAGATTGATGCCATCTTGGGTGATTCAACGATTCTTGCGAATAGATCTCAGTATGTTGATTTTACAGCGACTTACACCGACTTGGGCGTAGGAACGCTGGCTAGAATCAACCATAATGACATGTGGATCTTCTTGAAGCCACTCGATGTGGACCTTTGGCTAATAACTGTTGGTTTTGCTATTCTCACAGGCATTATCATTTTCGCTATCGAGTCCATGGATCAAGGATCTCAAAGATCGCCTGCACAGCAAATTGGAGCAACCTTCTGGTTGATCCTAATGACCTTATTTTTCACTCAAAGTTAGTTCTTGATCTCTCTATCACTTCATTTAAAGCAAATGGGACCTACAGTCACATATATTAATTTATTGTAAACTTGTGGTATAGGAGAGAAGCTGTCAAGTAATCTGTCGAAATTTGTGGAGTTTGTATGGTTACTGGTGGTACTTATTCTGATCTCGAGTTACACTGCAACATTGGCTTCACTACTCACCGTTGAACAGTTTGAGTTAGCATCAAAGGGCGGAACCGTGGGGTTTCATGGTGGCTCTTTTGTTGCAGGTGTGACAGTTAACAACTTGAAATTTCAAGATTACAGGCATAAACCATACTACTCGTATGATGATTATGCAAAAGCTTTATCAGGAGGTGGTGCTGATGCTATCATTGATGAAATCCCTTATATCAAGATGTTTCTAAGCAACTACTCTGCTGATTATGCCATGATTTCATCTGAACCTAAAACATCAGGTTTTGCCTTTGTAAGTGCCTCTTCTTTCTTTCCGAATAATCTAAAAATAATTTTAATTCATATATCCATATGAACTATTAAAAGGTAATTACGTATATCATACTTAAGTTCCCTACTCTTTATACAGTGTTTATTGTTTACTGATATATTCATCTAGATCTTTCAAAAAGGATCGCCTTTGGCAACAGATATGTCTAGACAAATTGCCAAAATAAGAGAAAATGGAACTCTAGAAGATCTGGAGAAGAAGTGGTTCAAGAAACGCTCCTCGTCATCCCAACCAAAGCCTAAAACCTTGAATTTTGGTACATTCAGAGGCTTGTTTCTTATTAGTGGGATCTCTTCTGCTGTAGCTCTGATGATATCCATGGTTTGCTTACTTCGTGCAAAACTGAAGGTCCATAGCATCATTTCCTTACTCTTTCAGAAAAATTTGTTAGCTACTCTGAAGTATCTCTTGCATAGAAATGCTGTTGGGATATAACATGCTAGGAGAGGTTGAGCTTATTGATCGAGTTGTATATTTCACTCTGTAATAGTTCCTCTTAGAATACAGATCTTCACGTCTCTTGATTTATAGTCATAAGCTGCAACAGATTTCTGGCAAGTTTCTTAGACTTTGTATCTTATATGTTCATTTGTTTTATGTACATATATGTTTATTATTTCATGAATTCACATTTAATGTCAAAGTTTGATAAATGAGTGGTCCTCTAGGTTGTTTGAGTCTCAGTTGTTACTTAAGAAATAATAATGAAATATGACTAGTTGACAGATCAGTGTTCAAAGTTGAAACAAAACATTTCAGAAAAATATGGAGCTTATGAGCTATGAAAGGGCAAATAACATTTAAATACATTCAAGTTGACACTTTTTGTTGTTGTGTGTAGCCAACTTTTTTTTTTTTGCTATTGTAACACAAACCTTTTAAATTTCGTCTATTGTGTGTATTTTGTGATCGTTTTTTCATGTAAAATGACCATTTTACCCCTAAAATTTTGAAAAAAGCAAGGGTAAAATGGTCACAAAATACACACAATAGACGAAATTCAAAAGGTTTGTGTTACAATAGCAAAAAAAAAGTTGGCTACACACAACAACAAAAAGTGTCAACTTGAATGTATTTAAATGTCATTTGCCCGTTATGAAAAAGTACCCTTTTTTCAAATTTTCTGCCAGTTTCCTACTCGCCCACATGGATCATTGTTTGGGCTGAGGATTCATAGCAGCATTGTCATGGCAATTACCAATTTTTACTCCTTAAATGATGAATACAAAACAAGGTTACTCTTGCACACAAGGAATTCGAAAGGAGAACCATTACGCACTCTTATCAGTTGGTTAGCTCTTTTACACAGGTTCTTGCTAAATACAGCCGCCTAATCTTAGAATATTTTTATCTTTCATAGGTGGGAAGGGTGAGTCGAGTAACGGGTTAAAACTGGCAATCTTTAGTACGGTCAAAACGGGTTTGGTCGGGCTAGCCTGCAAGTACTTTTTCTAAATAGTTAATGTCTTAATATATTTCCAACATTATATTTTTACAGTAATAATCCAATTTCTGAGTTAAAACAGTTTAGGTTGTTTTATCCATTCTTGATGCGCTACGGGTGATGTGTTAACCCGTTCAACCTTTTTCATTTTAGCTAGGAATTTGAAGTGTACCCATTTGACCCGTTAGAGGCAAAGCGGAACTATAATGACCTGTTGGGTTTACATTGCCACATCTGGCTATGGATCTCAGTCGGGTGTTTAAATTTGTGTTTTGTAACCTGCTTATGCTCTTTAGGGGTCAAATACTTATATACCCTTAATTGGTCTATCAATTCTATCATTAATCACAATTTGCCAAACACCCATCAAAAATCATCAATACAACTTCAAGTGCCATTAGCACTTCTAAAGACTATTGCCTGCAACACTTCTTTTTTTTCAGCATACTTGATAAGTTGATATGTCTTTCTAGCTAAGCATACTTGGTGATCTATAAACAAAACCTGATACATATTCGGGTGGCATATAAAGTACAGTAGTTTTAATAGGTTTTAAAAAAAATAAAAAATAAAAATAAATAAAAACTAAATAGTTTATTATCCCTCGATCCGTATACATTATTGACTAAAAAAATTATATGACAGAGTATTCGTAAGACTTCTTATTGTTCATTGTTCAATGAACTTTCACTTGTATCTGTTATCCATCTTGTTTTTAGTCGGATTATAAGAACGAAACTGAATAAATACTTATTCAAATTTATAAATTAGCTGTTTAACATTTAGGTGGCCTGTACAGTTATAAGTATAAAGTAATAATAAATAACAGTAGTAACTAACAAATTAATTGATACTAAAACATCTTAGTACAATAAATTTATGCAAGTATAAATACACAGCTTGTTTTCCCATCTCTGCATGTTCTAAGTTCTCACTTACATAAACTGATGAAAGTTGTGTAACCTGAAAAATACTTTCCAGTTTTCACTCTTGTTTTCATCCATATTCAAATAATTTTACTAACGATTACTATCTGACAATACTTTTTCAGGCTCGAAGAAGTTGTAACACAATGAATTTTCCACTCACTTCGCGTGTCAACAATCTTTCTTTCCTTTTCATATGTCTTGTTATTGGCAGTCATGTCAAAGGTATTTCTTGTTTGCTAGACACCCCAGCTCCGGCACCAACTCCGGAGGGCTTGAACTCAGAGGTAAACACAAAGGTTATTTGTTTATACCTTTGAAAAACTTTGTAGGATGTGTAGTTATTTGTGTTATGTTGGGATCTTTCAGGATATTCAAGGTTCGGATTGGGGTATACCACCACGTATTGACTGCACAAATAAGTGCTCAGATTGCACCCCTTGCACCCCTATCCTGATGAACACGGACCGGGTTCAAGCTGTTTGGTATTATTGTAAATGCAATGGCAAAATATACATACCTCACAATCCCTGATTGTATTAAGATTAAGTGAAATTAATAAGCATTTCATTTGGATGCAAATGCCAGTCATGTATCAAACTGTATTAATACAAATAATACTGAAAATGTCATATGATAGTGTCAACATGCGAAATTATATTCCGCTTTTGCTGCATCAGAGCATTAAACGGGAGTGCACCCTACCTCTGTGAAGTACCTGATTTTATTTGGGTTCGTCATCTTACGCCATATTGAACGCAAGGACCTGAAACCTATGGCCTCGGTCAAATTGCACACATAACACAACTTCAATAGACAACTACTATGTCTAGTTGTACTTTTGACAAGGATAAGACGAACAAAACTAACAGCATTAATAATACATGTATTAAAGGATTACAGTGTCAACTTATACACACAAATTATGAAATCAACAAGGCTAAATGATGTTTTTTTCTTCCGTTTTCCGTGGTTTTTCCAAATTGAGCCCATTATAGGAATAACTCAACACGGTTAAGACCTAGAAGTTAAAAGGAGGATCATGATATAAGTTTCTTACCGTACCTACAAGCTTAGTGAAGATAAGGAGCTTGGTACTGATAACCATTCCCAAAGTAGTTGCCTTGGTTAGGTGCTATGTTGTAAGTAGGCGTTGCAACAAAGGTGTGAACATGGTTTTCGGGTGGTCCAGGGTATGCATACGGTGGTCTGTTGTCATACATGTATTGAGTTGGTGGTGCATACCTAGTAGCATAGAAGTTTTGGTCAGGAGTGATGTTGGTGTTACGTTGGCCATACCCTGCTGCTACACCATTGGCACGGGGTCTCTTGGATTGAGGTTTAACTACTTCTGTTGCTCGTTTTTTGTCTGCCTTGGCTTTCTCGAGCTGGATAATTCGTTTTTGAAGTGGTTCTAGCGGGTACCGATGTTCAAACTTGTGTTCTTCAATACACTTTATGGCGGCCTTTAGAGCAGATAGTTCTCTTTCGCTAACATCATTCTGGAATTTGAAAAATAATACATGTAAGAAGAAAGAATCTTGCAGTCTAAATTATATTGATGATAAGATGAACGCAAAAACTACGTGGTTCCACAAAATCTGTATTACTGTGTACTTGATATGTTCCAAAACCAATCTATATTAGTGCAGGTCAAAATAGAAGAGTTTTGTATTGTATCAAAACGGGTAATATGAGTTAAAAATAACTAAGAAACTAAACTACATCATGACAATCTAGTTTTATACATCTTGAGAAAACTTATGGCGAATTTCAACCCGCTTGACACATTCAAGCCATTAATGTTTTACCTACTTCTAAATACTTACCATGTTGACTTGTTAAAGACAATGTATAGCCGGAATTGACCAGTTTACCCGGTACCCACAAACGTTTCAAAATCGCAACCTGTAGGTTTTGGTACTGTATAAAACACGGTAATAACCTGAGCAGTTGGGGAAGCATTTCCTGCTTTGACAGTGGAAGGAACTTTAACAGCCTCTGCCAGGTAGGTTTTTAGTAACGTAACGGGACAAAACTGCTCTGTGAGTTCAAATGCAAATGCTAGGTTAACAGCATCAATATGTCTTCCATTGTTAACCAACACATCAATTACACCTGAGAAAATCAAGAGGAAAGAGGTAACTTATACAACTACACAGCTTTAGTATGCATACTTACAGCTCGTGAGAAGATACAGTTTTACCAAATATCTAAAGTAGTTATGATATAAAACTGTAGAACTTATAGTTTTATATCATAAGTACTTTCGATAATCGGTAAACCATGTCCCAAACAAGAAGTTCCAATTTTCATGGGAACAAGTAGTGATGGCAAATTGAGCGGATTAGGCCTGCTAAAGAAGGGTTTGGGTCAAAATGGGTCTTTGTGTAAACGGGTCAAATAGGCAAGGTCAAGTTGACCCATTAATTCATTTTATGACTTCTCTAGAATTTCATAAACCAATATAATAATGTGACGGTCTATACAACAATTTTCTATTGGAAAAGTTGCAAAATATGATTCAATAGGAATACTTATCTATGAAAATTGTTTATTAATAGAGTACTGTAATATTATTTCATGGGCACTTTATTAAACAAATATTTTATTTACTGATACAGATGAAAAGAACTTTTAAATAATTAAATAATAATTGTAATATGGACTTTGTGTTTTCAGCAAATGTGGAAAATGACTAACACTTGCACATTCACATATTCAAATCATGGCCCATTATAATTAATAACCCAACATCCAACAACCTAGTTGTTTCTCACTAAGCATTGGTCTTCTGCCCATTTAAACCCAAAAAATTCAAAAACAGGGTAGATTTTCCTTAATGAGCTTAGTACCAACTAACCATATAAACAGTTATTAAACAGAAAAACAAATATCAACCTGGCATCTTGTCAGACAACCCAAGGAAGCGGCAAAGGTCTGCTGTTTGTTGGCGGCGACAGACCATTGGTATCAACTTAGACAAATCGTCATGAACAAAATCCGAATCAATCCCAAAAGTAGCCACAAGTTGTAGGAAAGCATGTGCCTCCAATGAGTTTCCATTGCTAGCATCCAAATCAAGCTCATCTAGTTTCGGTTTCCACTCTTGGGCAATAATCTTTGCTCTATCCTTCACATTTACAGATATCACTTTAGAAACAGTGTTTGCATCTAGGTTCGTGAGAAGAACGCTAAGACATTCCATTAACATGATACATGTTCGCCTCAATCCTAAAAGATTTGCATCTTTTTTCCCGTCTATGTTTGACACTTCTGAGACATAGAAACCACAAAGTGAATCCAAAACCAAACCACCGGGGTCAGATGCAGCCTTCAATGCAATCGGAATTTCTTCCTTGATGGAAGCAATATTCTTACGGTTATCCGATATAAATTTATGCAATCCTCCTGCATCCATCTCTTCACAAAACTTGGCTAGCTCCGGATTTGTTAGCAGCTTCACATCACCATCTTCAAACAACGAGTTCATAGCTTCAGAATCCACTGCATCCAGCGGTTTCTCGTCAACAAATTGAGCATCTCCATTTTTGTTTCTCCCAAGGGCATTAGAGATAGCGGTGACAGCAGCATCTCTCTTCACTTGAAGCCTGACCAAGGAGGATTCTTCCTTAGCCAAAACAACAGCACGACGCTTCTCAATGACTTGTTGTGCTCGAACGGTCTTCATTTCAAATTCCTTTTCTTGGTCTTCAAGCTCAGTAAAACGCCTCTTGAGTGACTTCTCGAGGCCGTGGAAATGCTCCTCAATTTGTTTCCATTTGAGGTTTAGTGTCACTGCTCGCTGACTTTCTAGCTCAGCAAACGCTTTCTGTAGCTGTTGTATTTTGGAGGTTGTAGTCTCCAAAAGCGTAGCAACTGAATCGGCATCTTCCATGGTAGTTAAAAACTACAAACAATAACACAATTAATACTATAACCAACAAACTTGCATAAGACACAACTTTGTAACAATGTATTTTTATTTAAGCTGTAACAAAACACGCGATGTGCATAAGCTATTTAAGTTGTTATAATCAGATAATCACTTCCAAAACCCATTTTTTTCTAATTTTTTTTTTAGAACGACAATTTTAACTATCTCGTAATATTTACACCACAAATCTATCTCACATGTCCTAAGCAGGACTTGAACCCGCAACCATTTGGTTACCATTGGGACACAAGCCCATTATACAAATCAATACTCCAAAATCCACCATGATCACCATCTAAAATCACTCAACTAAAGTTCACCAAAATAAGTACTAGTAGTAGCAAAAAATGAAAATTCTAAACAATCACAAATAATCATCTAAAACTATCACCAACCCAACTACAGTTTGATCAAAAAGAAACAAATAAAGTAAAAAACAAGAATTAGTGGGTTACTTACGGAAGGCGGCGAATTTTGGGGTTTCCGATGATCAGGTCATATTTTTTTGAGTGTGTGAAGATAAATAAAAGAGGAAAGTGTTTTTCTGACAGAATAGTACTTTGTGTTTTTTTTTTCTATTTTAATGTTGGTTAAGTTTTGTTTGAGTTAAAGGCACGCGCTTTGGGTGTTAGGTGGCTATACAACTAGGGCTGAGCATCGGGCGAAAACCGGACCGGACCGACTAAGACCGGACCGGACCGAGGACCGAGAACCGGAAAAACCATAGACCGAGATCGGACTGAATATGGTCGGTCCGGTCTCGGTCCGGTCCGGTCCGGTCCGGTCGGTATTTGGTCGGTCCGGTCCAATTAGGCAAGTTTTTTCGGGTTTTTGGTCGGTCCGGACCGGACCGGACCGAGGACCGAATTTGGCAAAAAGCTTAAACCGAGGACCGGACCGAATGTGGTCGGTCCGGTCTGGTCGATCTCGGTCCGGTCGGTTTTGTCGGTCGGTCCGGTCCATCCGATCCGTTTGCTCAGCCCTATATACAACTCTATCATCGTATGTGTCATGGCATGGGTTTACAAAGTACAAGTGGTTCATGTCTGCAGCCATATATCATTTCTTTTTGTATAAACTAGTTAAAAATACTACTAGTAGATTCATGATGGGTGAATCATGTGACATCGTAACTTATAAAATTACACTACAAAAAATAGTTAATATGTGCACGTTTATTTTTCCATGTACAAAGGGTGGAGTTTTAAATTGTCTTTTTACACGGAGATGAGCGTGCACAAAATAACCACAATTATATGTGTGCATAGAACATAAGTTAACGCTTAAAAGCGTGTAGATCTAAGAAAAATACTTGCACCCTCTTAACCGTGCAAATTAAAGTGACTTAAGCCACTAAAAAAGCGTGGCAAAGGATTTTAAATAAAAGTGAAAAAAAATGAAATTAACTGACAATAAAAAGCGTGGCAAAGGCTTTTGAATCATTCTTTTATACGTCTCCTCCATTTTATTTTATTTTTAATATCACAAACACTTTAATATCCCCAATTTACAGAGTTTCAATAAACCATGTGACCACTCAAATCACTTTCATTATAAACCCTAATTCGATTTCTGTATAAATGTATCCCCAAATATGAACCTAATTTCCCAAACACTTTCATTATAAACCCTAATTTTCCCAAATCGTTCAAATTTCATTTGCAGCGATTCTGTTAATCGAGTTGTTGCAGCGATTCGGTCCATTTGCAGCAGGTCCAAAAGCTAAATCAGGTCTAGAAGCTAGGGTTTCAGTAGTTAAATTAGGTCCCAAAGCAGTTGCAGTAGTTAACGCGGTCCATTTGCGGCGTTGCAGTAGATAACGCGGTCCAAAAGCAGTTGCGGCGATTCGGTATAAACTATGACTGTTTATTTAAGTATAATAATGTGAAATTTTGATGCTAATAATGTGAAATTTTTAATACTAGTATAAACGAGTTATTAATGAATGTGAAATTTGACTGTTGTAAGCGAGTTATTGATGAATGTGATAAGGATTTACAACAGTCAAATTTAACTGATTGTAGTTATGTTTGACTGATTATATTAATGTGTTACGGATAATAGTGGCAAGTAGTTAGTAGTAGTGGATAGTATTCTACTTATGTGTAGTGATTATATTAAGACGTGTGTTTGACAAAACTAGTCGTAGCAGAAAATAGTAGTGTTGGTATTTGATAATTTGAACGCTTTTTGGTAAAACTAACATTTAAACAAAATACAAAACGCTGCACGCTACTTGCCAAACAAGCTTTATGTTAAAAACGCTCAACGCTAGTTGCTTCAAAATGCTCCAGAATGTTGTGTGCCAAACATACTAGACTAGCAGTAGTGTAATTTAGCAAGGTTTTACTGATTATATTAAAGTGTTATCGGATATAGTCAAAGTATAGTGATTATAGAAATGTGTAAGTAGTTGAAAATTACTTATAGTTTTACTGTTCGAAGTCATGTTTTACTCGTTATGTATCGTTTAGTGATAATAGCTATTTATATGTTGTACTTTTTGTACCAATTTTAGTTAATTAGTTATGTATTACTGATTGTAGTTATAAACATAACTACGTTGTTGAATGTGAAATTTGACTGTTGTAAGCTAATTCTTATTTTAAGTTTTGAATAGTATAGTATTAGCTAGTATTGAGTGTCTGAACAATTTTTTCGAAAAAAATATCATGTGTGATTGTTGGAAAATTACATGTATGCTATAGCCCTTGTAATCTTCCAATAATGGATGATGTGAACCAGGAACCTCGTTGGCTTCGTATGTGTAATCGTTTTTTATACTTTCATTCATGAGATTCTTTTTTTCTAGTGTTTTGTAGGTCTATGTAATCGTTTTTTACTGTACTTTGATGCTTTTTTACTGTAGTTAGATATATTTGTTAGTGGTGTTAATTTGATTTGATTTGATCGTTTTTATAGGGGAAGAAGGAAGGTAATGCTGTGAAATATATAATATAACAAGGTTACAAGCTGTTAAGTTCCACTTAAAGTTTTCAGGTATTATTCATTTCTTCATATTTATAACAAGGTTACAAGCTGTTAAGTTCCACTTAATGTATGAAATTCCTGTAAATGTATTCCTTAAAATCTAATGAGTTGATTATTAGTTGCTTCGAAATAGTTTGTTTGAAGTTATTAACATTTAGGATAATGGGTGTCGTCCCTATACCCAAAAAATGCATTTCTTATCTGTACATCTATAGTGCAAATTGAAAGCAACAATAGTAGCAGTCATCTTGAGCTTAGGAAAGGTCTGAATTGATGTTCTCTTCCACTCATTGGTAAATGCCTATTAACAAATAAGCCTTTTGTTTATGCCTTCTCTTTTCTGCATATGATCTTTTTGAACTTCAGACTTGCTATATGATTACAACATTTTATAAAATTTGCTAGGAAAAAGATCATCCTTTTATTAACATATGTACTGCTGTTTGTAACCATGGCACATTTAAAATCTGAAAGAAGTTGAATCATGTTTCTACTTCGATAACAAAGCATGTTAATATGTTGGCGCCAACATAAATGTTATTGTCATTGTTTGAACTGTTATTGGGTTTGGTTTGGTATGATCTGTTTCAGTTTGATAACTTAAATTTAGAGAATAAACGAGGTTATTAAAATGTGAGCTAAGATAGATCTTGACCAAGGTAACAACCTGAATGGAGTTCCGCACTATCAGATGTAAATTGTTTGAAACGATATGTGACAACTTTTGACAATCTGCCCCAAGCCTGCTGGTCAAATTTCCAACTAGTTCTCTATCATAAAAGGATATATCCTGAAGGTAAGTGCTTGTTAAATATACATATGTAAATGTCTAAAATACGTAACAGGCTAAGAAGCAGAAAGCACCTGAAGTAATAGATTCTTGTATAAGGTTTCCCTTAGACGTTTGAGCTGTGAAATCATAAGAAGAATACTTTTTATAAGTGGCATGCCTTGAATAATCGAGTTAAGAACAGAACATTAGCCTTGAAGTTTCCGAATTTCAAAGAAGATGCAATCACTCACCAGGACCAAATTTGCAATTCCAAAACAAGCACTTCGTATACTGATAAGGGCATACCTCAGTATTTTCATTCAATATTTTCATTTGGTAACATTAGCGCCATATAAACAGTTGTTTTTGTTTGCAAAACATGCACTTATAAAACTAGTTACTAGTAAAGATATAACCTTATAACTGTTTATGGATTTTAGGTTGGCATGCTTGTAATTGTATCTTGATTATGTGCTTGTAACTTGCATGTTAAGACGTAAGACTGAGTTCATTTGATACTAATCATATGTTTAGGCTTTAGCTTGTATTTATCCACCATGATGGTGTTACCAAAGTTTGACCATCAGCTTGCATTTATCACCTTTCCCATCACAGTTTTAACTATAACTTTTGGTTTTGGTTTTTCATTATTTAGGAGGTTCTTGAAGAAAAAAGATCAAAGCTTGCAATGAATACTTGAAGACGAAAGATTAACGAAGCTAGCTTTACAGATTTGAATTCTTTTATATCATGAAATCTTTTGATGGTTTTCATACTTGAATATGCTCATACTTGAAGCAGAACTAGATGTATGATATGCTATGATTTGAATATGCAGAATTGTATTTTTTGAATATGCAGAATTGTATTTTTTTTAATTAGTGCATAATTGTTTTTTTTTTTTTTTTTTTTTTTTTTTTTTTTTTTTTAATTTGTGCAGAATTGTATTTTTGAATATGCAAATTGCAGAATTGTGTTTTTTTTAAATGTAAAATTATCGAAAGGTGACATTTAGAAGTGTGTACTTTTTACTACTAAATACCACACTTTTTAGTGTGCACTTTTGAAAATTTTCCACCAAAATAGTAACTTTTGTGACATTTAAAAGTGTGTAGTTCAAATTTTGCCACGCTTTTTAGGGTGTGCACTCTTTGCAACTTTTCCACCTTATAAATCGTGGACTTTTTTTATCAATTTCCCCACACCCTCAAGTGTCGCAATTAAGTAGTTTGTCCATGCTCAATTATGTGAAGCCATTTGTGACGCCAAGATTTGCCACGCTGTTTTCATGCGTGTAGTTTTAGTTTTGCCACACTTGAAAACGTGGATATATGCTCTAATCCGTGTGTATAATTACACCATTTGTTGTAGTGTTACTATCTTTTTTCTATTATTATTATTTTGTAACAGGCAAGTTATTTTGCAAACACAAAAAATCCTACAAACTAAGAGATTAATCTGGACCGTCCAAATCATTGAATTAAAAATACTAGATCAAAGGATAAAAAAAAAAAACACGGAGGGACTAAAATTGTAAATTTCACAAACTTACCCTACACAATCAACCGTCATTATCCACACGTTCTTATCACCCCCACCACACACAAAAACACACACATTTCAAAAACCGTCTCTCTCCCCTATCAACATCAAACCCTAAAATAACTTAAAAATCAAAATAAACACTTATTTAACCATCAAAATCAAGAGAAAATCATAAAAATGGGTTAATCAAAGCTTGAAGAAACCGATCCCTCAAAAAAACGATGGAAAATGAACTGAATCAAAAACCGGTTAATGGTACGACACTCATTTCTATGTTATTTAAAATATTATTTGTGATTTTGATCTTATTTTTCTACTTTTCAAGTATTATTTATCATACTTTTTGTCGTTGTGAAGATTTTTGTGAACACAAGTGATAATGTGTATATAAGATGTTTCTGTTTGGTTGTGGTACTTTTTGTGATGAGAAATGACTTTTTTATGATAGTTTGTGATGTTGTGAATATTTTTGTGAAAATACGAGAGAGTAGAAGATAGGTTTAAGTAAACACAAGTGATAATGTACATATAAGATGTCTCTGCTAGATTTATGGTAGATTTTATGATAGTTTGTGGTAGTGTGAATATTTTTGTAAAAATACAAGAGATTAAAAGATAGGTTTAAGTTAACACAAGTGATATTGTGCATATAAGATGTTTCTGCTAGATTTATGGTACATTTTGTGATAAGAAATAACTTGTTTGTTATACTTTGGGATACCGGGAAATTTTTTGTGAAAATACAAGAGATTAGAAGATAGGTTTAAGTTAACACAATTGATAATGTGCTTATAAGATGTTTATGCTGGATTTATGGTAGATTTTCTGATAGTTTGTGGTATTGTGAAAATACTAGAGATTAGAATATAGGTTCAAGTTAACACAAGTGATATTGTGCATATAAGAGGCTTTTGCTAGATTTATGGTAGATTTTCTGATGAGAAATAACTTATTTGTTATACTTTGTGATGCCGTGAAGTTTTTTATGAAAATACGAGAGATTATAAGATAGGTTTAAGTTAACACAAGTGATAATGTGCATAAAAGATGTCTCTGCTAGATTTATGGTAGATTTTCTGATAGTTTGTGGTATTGTGAAGATTTTTGTGAAAATACGAGAGATTAGAAGATAGGTTCAAGTTAACACAAGTGATATTGTGCTTATAAGAGGCTTCTGCTAGATATATGGTAGATTTTGTGATGAGAAATAACTTATTTGTTCTACTTTGTGATGATGCAGATGAACCAAAAGAAACAGGGGTTGAAGATGCTTTAAAGACAGTTGGATCGTCTGACTTTTTAAAAGAACCTACGACATCTACTAAAGGTACATTTAAAAATATAATATTATCACATGTGATATTCACAAAAAAAAAGTTAACAGGAATGCATACCACTCAAACTAATATATAATATCTCAGATGATGCAAACGTAAAGAGTCGCCATCAAAAATCAGTGGGTAAAACAAAGAGACACAGACAAGATAGAAAAGAAAGTGAAAAAAGAGAAAAACAGAGCAAGAACGCTAAAAAAAGAAAAGCTGAAGAAGCTGAACCATCAACACCTATTACAAAGAAAGGTAAAAGAAAAGTTGATGAAACTGACTCGCCATCAACAAGGACTAGGGGTGCAAAGCAAAAGAAGTTAGAGGAAGCTTATAAAAAGATGAAGGCGGATGGAAAAAGGAAAGTCAAAGAAGGTGAACCAGCTAATAAGGAATATAAAAAGAAGGAGGCTGGAAAAATGAAAGTTGATGAGGGTAAAGAAGCTGATAATGAGAATATACAGGTTTCAGAGGAGGAAGAGCAAAACAGGGAAAGAGAAGAGCCAATGGATGAAGAGCCAATTGAAGTTATCATCCCATATAAAAATCTAAAGAAAATGGCAAAATCGAACAAAACATTGAGGGCAAGGGCAACTTCAGTACCACTATTTGAAGCAATGAGGAATTTGACTCCATAAAGGAAAACAATGATAAGACATATGGGGTTTGGGGAACTAATAGATTTTCCAATTGGGGAAATACCTACAAAATTAGCATTCTTTGTGGTCAACTCCCTTGAAACAAAAACTCTGAGTTTAACGCTTCCGACTTGAGACATCCCCATTTTACCTGAAACTGTGCAGACAGTTTTTGGAATACCAATGGGGGAAAGACCACTTGAAAGGCAAGAAGGAGACAGAGGGAATGATGACCCATTCTTAGCAGAATGGAGATCACAGTTCCCCGAAGATGTAAAAAAGGTCACAATAAGAGCTTTAACACAAGTGATCGTTGAAACATCAAACGCAGATTACATGTTCAAGATGAATTTTTTGATGTTGTTTGTAAACACAATGGGATGATGTGATAATAGTTCAGTCGTGAAATACACTGTCTTAAAGAATGTTTTAGAAGATGATAATGTCAAAGAAATTGACTGGTGCACTTACATCTGGGAATGCGCAAGATATTCAAAGGTTGATTGGAGTAAAGTCTGCAAAAATAACGATGTCGTGTATTATGGCCCCATAACATTCTTAATGGTAATTTCTGAATTTATTTATCATCAGTTCAATATCACAAGTGATAATTTATGTATTTATATCCTACATGTTTTATGAAACAGCTGGTGTATCTGCATTACACACAGTTTGCTGCTATGGAAGTGAAGCGTAAAGTTCCAGCTTTCAAAAGCTGGAACTCAACTCTCATGAAAAAAAAGAAAGACACTTGAAATGCTTCGAAACTTTGGACACGTGGAGGTGATTGGAGAAATGAATGAAGAAGAACAGAGTATGCAAAAGGAGGTAAGATATGCAACTTAGTATATTTATAAAGAAAAATCACTTGTGATTTTCCAAAAGCTTTATATAAAATAAGTGATAGTTGGTTAGTAATGTTAGTCTTTTCTAAATTATATTACAGGAACTATATGAGATGTTAAAAGAGAAAATCAATAACATTGTGAGTGACAAAGAATTGTTGGAACAAACAATCGATGAAAATCTGAAAATCTTTAAACATGATGAAACACTGAAGCAGTTAAAAGAAACAATGTGGCATATCTTCAAACAACTAGCCGATCATTTACGAGGGCTAAACTTGGAATCAAGCTCTCGATCAACACCCACCACCATAAGTGCTCATGAGACAGATGACAATGATGACAACGGTGATTCATTCCACTTTGTCTTTCAACATCGCAATCAAAATGAAGAACAGGTAGATGAAAACGCTGAATCTGCAGTAGTTGATGAAACTGCAAAAAATAATGTTGTCAATGATGATGTATCAGCTTCAGTCCGAAATCAAGATGTAATGGATGCAAGTGTTGATGAAAATGAAGAAAAAAAACAATGATGAAGATGATGCTGGAAACCAAGGAGTTGGAGAAAGTGGTCAGCAAGAGGGAAAGGACGATGAAGACAATAATAGAAACAAAGGAGCTGGAGAAAGTGGTCAGCAAGATGGGAGTGGAAAAAATGAAGATGCTAGAAATGATAATGAAGACGGCAACAGAAGGTAAAGTTAATAAGATCTGTTTATTAAATTATATTATTAAATTATAGAAAGTTATTTATACTGCAGTATCACAAGTGATATTGCATTGAATTATAGAAAATTATTTATGCTGCAATATCACAGGTGATATTACATTAAAAAGTATAGAAAGATATTTATAATAAACTTATCACAAGTGATATTGCATTGAATTATAGAAAATTATTTGTTTTTTTTTACAAAATGCCTTGATACTGTAGAAAGTTATTTATCACAAGTGATATTACATTAAAAAGTATAGAAACTTATTTATACTGAACTTTTCACAAGTGATATTCCATTGAATTATAGAAAATTATTTGTTTGTTTTAAAATTAAAAAACAAATGCCTTGATGTAGTAGAAAGTTATTTATCACAGGTGATATTACATTAAAAAGGATAGAAAGTTATTTATACTGAACTTATCACAAGTGATATTGCATTTAATTATAGAAAATTATTTGTTTGGTTTTTAATTGTGCAATAATATAAAATTTATGACAATGAAAAGAAAGATGCTAATGAAGGCGATGGAACTAAAGGGGCAACAAATCAAAAAAATCAAGAAGAAGAAGCTGGCGACCTCACTGTCACAAATGCTCAAGGCAGTCGAGGAAAGTGAGAAAAAAAATCAAGAAGAAGCTGATGACCTCACTGATTCACAATGCCTCAAGGCAGTCAAGGAAAGTGAGAAAAAAAATCAAGAAGAAGCTGATGACCTCACCTATTCATAATGCCTTAAGGCACTCAAGGAAAGTGAGAAAAAAGAAAAAGAAGACCTAATGTACTTAAAGATGTTGGAAGATTGTGACAAAGAAGTGGAAAAGAGAATGAAAGAAAGAGAAGCAAAAGAAGAACAAGAAAGACAAGCTAAAGCAGAACAAGAAAAACAAACAGAGAAAACGAGGCCATCTACACAAAGCCCTAGCGTTCCTTTCATTCCAGGTTCTCAACAAACGTTTGATCTTGGTTTTGATTTTGGTAGCCTAGGAGTGCATTCAAAAGCATTCAAGCAACAATAATCAGATGATGAGGAAACAAGAAAAAAAGATGAAGAAAAAATATGCAAAAAAGAAAAACAAAGCCCTCTGTCTACCAACAATCCCCATATATAAAAAAGAATATGAAGGTAGAAGATAAGCTGACAGATGATGAAAAGCTGCTTGGAGGAAGCATCTTTTCAATGCAATGAGATGAAGCGTAAGTTTAACTTTTAATAGAATTTTTTTTGTTTAAATATAACAAGTGATATGACACAACTGAATATATGTTGTTCCTTGTAACAATTCGCAATTTCAGGTTAATTAATTTTCCCGGAAAATTTCACTATTCACTTTTACTATTCATTTTTCCCAAAACTTTCCCGAAAGTTGATTTTTATTTGATATTCTCGAGTGATAAATCATTTCCATGGCAAATTAAAAGTTTAACTTTCATAAGCTCATTTTCGTGAAAGTTATTAAGGAATTACACGTTTTAGGGTAAAACGTCATTCAGAAATTCTACGCACAACGAAATTCGACCCCGTCAGGTGACCCCACATCGGAAAAATGTTTGACACACTCATGATTTATTTGAGAATAAATCATGACTGAGAAAAACATGACCAAAATAAGCCTCGGCCATGAAAAACTGGAATTTTTAGTTTTTAAGCGTTTTTACTCAGCCGTAACCTTAGCCTATACCTGCACCGCGTTTCTAAGACAATTTGAGTTTTCAACTTATTAGAAAAAGTCAACATATTTTTCCCTCCTCCTTTGACAAAAAAAAAAAATCATTCCTTGACATTATAAGTCATTCCTTGATTTTTAGGCTTACGGTTTGATGTCTAAAAGACATTTAATACCAACCGACACTGGACTGAGCACAGTCTAGACATTATAAGTCATTTTAAATCATTTATATCCTATTAGAAAAGTAACATTTTACTTTTCTCAATTTTACGCAATATTCGTACATTTTACGTATTACGCGTTTTAGACCCGTGTTTCCAGTTTTTAGCAGGGTTTTACCACCCAAATGGAACCTACCACTCATTTTATATTTTATTATGGAGTATTTTGACAAGTTTAATCATTCCTACAAGTTTCGTATTTTTACGATACCCGGTTTTACGTTTTGTGACGTAACAACTTACGGTTAGCATTTTACGGAGTCAAAACTATCAATATAACTAGGATAATATCATCACAAGCCAACTCATTCCCTCCTTATCCATGTGAACCGCCACTAGGGGGGGGGGTTTCACACTTGTGGCTTAATCTTGACCCTTCATGCCTTAGATCCTTACACATGTACAACTTGGTCTCCAAGTTTAGCAAAATATCCTAATGCATGTAACCTCCTCATTTTTAGACTCATTCTCTTCCTTTCTCTTTCAATACCAACGACCCAAAACCATCTAAATGCACCATTTTGATCATTGATCTTGCTCATTCAATCCATCACAAGTTCAAGTCATAGTTCCTAGTTGATCCTTAACACCTTTCAACCATAAAACTCTATAAAATCACCACAAAAACTCATCAAATTTCCAAGTGTTCCTAGTGAAGATTTTTACTCAAGGTTGTTTTTATGATAGATTAGTATTTATCAAAGGATTATAAGATAGGGTTTTTGGTATGGAAGCATGGCTATGGTTGGAAAGGTTTTGGAAGATTAAGTAGTGGTTCTTGGTCTTGATCTTGGTTCTAGTTAGTTTCTTCACAAGTTGTAAGCAAACCCTAACTTGCTTCTTGTTAAATAATCATGTTCATATTATTTACATATTATTCTTGCTATATTATGTCTTGTATTCATGTCCATGATGTATAAAAGTGAGTAAAACAAGTTATTGTTATTGATTGTTAAGACAAGTTTTTAAAACAAGTAAACTAGTGACTTTCTTGGTAAGACCTGATCAAAATGGTAAAAATATGATGTTGGATCATTACATATTACAGTAGAGGACTTAACAAGGAAACCATAGCAATTTGAACCACCTAAAACGAGTATACGAGTCAAAAGTTACGCCCATTTGAAGTTACCAAAGATTTCCGGCAAAACTGCCTAAACCACACTGTTTTGCATTCTGACTTTTTGAAAGTCATACTTCTGCTCCGATTCATCAAAAAGTTAAAACACGAAAGTTGTCCGGAACGCCGTTTTCGTTCAGGAACAAAGAAGCTCGAGCCCTGAAAACGCTTTTTGAGTGATAATTTCTTCAAATTCTTAACAGCCCATTTTTAGACCAAAGTCATTACATATAGGTTATGGTTTATGAAGACCAAAGGGGTCTTATGACCTAGAATCAAGACCACAACCATGGCTAGAGCCAAGGTTGAGTCTCAAGACCATGGAACAATGACAAAAGGTCATGGCAAGGCCATGACGAAATGACCATGTAAGCTTACTTAGGCGTAAACAAGAAACAAATAGTTGACGATAACTTGAACAAACAATTTGGATCTACTTCACTTAAAGGAACCATGAGATATTACAAAGAGAAAATGGTCATACAAGATTTATGAAACTACCCCTAATAACAATCTTCATGTACAAATAAACTTTCCTAAGTTTATTCAAATATCGGACATGTAACCTTTCGGATCAAAACTTATATCTATATACTTCATCAACTACTACAATAGTAGGGAGCCTCATGTGAGGAGTTCATTATGTAAGCCGTCGAGTTGAGTTGTGGATTTACGAGTTAAAGTGTCCTGGCTCCTCGAACGCTTACTAACATGACTTCTGAATTATGTCGGCCCGAACGGTAGTAAACGATATACAAAACATACATGTTTCATGAATCTTTTCTTTCAAAGACTTACAATATACATCATACCACATCATGGACTAAATGCAAGATATTTATATAGGCACTTATTCATATTCTTTACTCCGAACCTAAGTTGCAACAATTATTCTAGGTTACTCGTAGAAGTTCTTACGGCATATCCATCATTCTCATTATACATCATCCAACTCAAGGTGAGTTCATAGCCCCACTTTACATTACTTCAATGTTTTACAAACCCTTGGGGGGAATACATGCTATTTTTAACCGAGCACAATGTTTTTAAATTGTATGCTTGCCTGATTGTTTTATTATCACTAAGTACCATCCTTGCCAAACCGAGATCCCTTATTATGAACCATTTAATCACTAGAAATAGTGAGCGCGAATATTGTGAATAGGCCTATTGGGATTGACGAATCCCATTTGTATTGACTAAGTTCAAACAAATGCATTAATATTTGAGACATTAGGTATGACGGCAAAGTACCTACCGGGATAACTCCGCCGATCGATATTTGTACACGTTAACGTTTTGGTGTCATAAGCTTAGTATTTGATAATAACTGTTCCGGGCGTATAACAACGTGGCCCATCTTTGTTTTCCAAACATTGGTGTGAGTCTATAGCTCACACTACCAACATATTGTGTTCAAACATTAAACAAACTCTATGAATATCACTCAACCTTTGTGTTGACCATGTATTTCAGGTTCATGACGATCAAGGATGGCACGGAAGGGCACGGATACTCAAGAGGGCTATAATTTTTTATTATCATTCGAAAACTCACTTAATGTGATTTGTAAACATGGAACCAATTGAGACCTCATTTTGTAATCTCTGATATTTATACAATTTGAATGATAAATCTTTTAAAACGACTCAATTGGAGTTCGTTTTCTATTATAGTGCCGTCGAGTAACACCCAGTTTGAATTCCGCTGCATCCATGAATTGGGGGTGTTACATTCCTTATATTCATGGTTATGAATTCTAATATCGGATGTTGTTTCTTATACAGAGAAACAGTTTTCAGTGACAAAGATGGAAATATGTTGTGAGAATGAGCATACAGTAGCTAGCACCAGGTTTAGAAGTTGAAACTCCGGTGATCGACACATTTGCTTTGATCCTTAACTACGAGGAACGTTTCTCAACAAAGACTCTAAAACGTCACTATTTTCACACAGGGATGATGGTATGAACCTTTTAATACCCAATTATAATAATATAATAAGATACATTTCTGTCTTGCTTCATTAATTTTTTTTTTTAATTAACAGTTGCCAGGGCTATTGGAAGTCAAGAACACGAAGAAAGAAGAAAAAGACAAGCTGGTATTTAAACAGTATGAAATGTTTCACAGTCTTGTGAAGCTTCAAATGAAAGAAGATTTGCAGAAGATGCAAATGGAAGACGTTGATCTGGTATATCACTTGTGATATAATTAATTTATTCTATTAACTTTTCAATATTTACATGTTTTTTTCTTTTTTGTCAGGTGTTCTTCCCAATAATATCAAGTGACCATTACTATCTCATAGTTTTCAACACTCAAAATGGAACCATTGTTATCATTGACAACAGCGAATCAGATGCAACATATGATGGCAAATACAAAGACAACTATGAGTTAGTGGTAAGAACAACATTACATAACAAGTGATAAAAAAATGCATAGTCTCTAATTGTTCTTTTCTTTTAACTACTTTTTTTTTCCTTTTCAGAAAAGTGTTTTCCTAATGCACCTAATGACTTATGGAAGTACAAAAGAAGAGATCATGATCAAAGACTTCAAACCAAAAATAATGAAAATGAAATGGAGAACAAAGAAGAGAAAACAGACTGTGGAGTTTACATGATGGTGCATATGGAGAGCTATGAGGGAGAGACAGCTGCAACAAAATGGAAAACGGGACTACTTGAGGAAAAACAAAAAGGACATAGAGAGCTGATTGATAACTTAAGGTCAAAGTATGCAGCAAAGATTATTCTTCATCAATAAAATGAAGGCAACATAAAAAAGAAGATGACAGAATATGCATACCAGTTTGCTGCACAATTTCCAGATGAAGAAACAATGAAGAATGTCATCAACAAAGCAGTTACCAAAAAGAAGAAAGAACTAAAGAAAACAGGACCAAGTAGATGCTGATTTGTCTTTTTATTTAATTTAAAAACAATATGCTAATTTGTCTTTGTTTAGTAGGTTGGCCAGATTCTTTTAGTACTGCCGGACCAGGCAAGTGTTGCGGAGAGTGTCCAAATTCCCTGAAACACGTTGCCTGGTACCGGATGTTGTACTCTTTTTGTTGACTGGCCAGTCAATTATGGTTTCTAAAAACAATGAACATGGTTTAACTAAGTTTAGGAATAGATTAAGCAAGGATGTTGTGGTACTGTCGGACCACGCAATGTTATGGACAAAGTTCATGTTTGTGGCAACCTAAGAAGGACGGTGCTCTATTAGGTCTCAAACAACATTTGCCTGGTGCCAGAATTTGTACTTCCTTTTGTTGTCCGGCTTACTCGTTATGATGCATGAATATTAATATGAACTTATCTTATATGAATGAAAGCGTACTATTGGAATTCAACTGATTTATAACCTGTGATGTGACTCATATGCAGAATATTGCCTTGTTCTTCTTTGAAATGAATATAAGCAACCAAAACTTGTATAATATTGTTCATCTCAATTGTTTATCACAAGTGATATTAGTCAAATATATATCACAAGTGATAAAATTATTTAAAAACATCCAAAAATAAAACAACTGATAAAATTATTAAAAAATCCAAAAAGAACAAAAAATCAATTAATAAAATTATTGGTTTATCACAACTAATTAAAATTGTATGATTTTGTTCATCTTATTGGTTTATCACAAGTGATATTACTCATAGAATTAATCTAAAACTTATTTTACTGACACAACAGATAAAAATCACAAGTGAATTAGTCATATATAGAATATCAAATATAAAATTATTAAAAAATATCACAAGTGATAAAATTATTCATGCTAAAAGTAAATATCACAAGTGATAAAAAAAATTCCAAACTATAGAGCTTAATTTTTCAGCTATTAATCACAGTTAAAAAAAAAAAAAAAAAAAAAAAAAAAAAAAAAAAAAAAAAAAAAAAAAAAAAAACTCATACTTTGACAGGAACACCGCCGCCTCCGGCAGCACCGCCATACAAAGCAACAACTTTTTCCTTGTTTGGGCAAGTGCGTCTGTTATGATCAGACAATCCACAAATACCACAACCAGCAGTTTTTCGCTTCTTGTTTTCTTCAAAATACTGCTCTCGTCTACCCTTGATACGGTGCTTATCAACCTTGTTCTTATTACCCTTCTTGTTTGTCCTTGTTGGATTCTTTACCTTAATCTTCTTAGGCTTCTGGAACCCCATAAATTCTTGAACAGCTTCAGAAACTTTGGTACGTGGGAGACTTGGAATATCAGCTTCAAATTCTGACTTCAACGCTTTAAGCTTGTCCACAAAACCACTCAACCTTGCCTCATCTTTCCGCAAAATCTAAAAACAATCATCAACTAAAGAAGTAGCCTGAATAACAAGATTAGCAACATTTTCATTCTTTTCACCATAACGGTTTTTCTTCCTTCTTAAAGCAGTTGGTATGAGATCCCTTGTCCAACGCCTCAACAAATACTGATTAGGAATTTTTTGAACATTGCAATTTTTAAAGACAAAAAAAACATGTCGACACAAAATTCCACAACGAACAAATAACTGATAACAGCACGAAGGAATCGTCACTTCTGTTATGCAACAGCTTCATTAAACAAAAAAGGGAACAAAACATTATAATCTGTGATATGTTTGAAAAATGTTCTGAAATATGGAAAATATTTGAAAAGTCATGTACCTTATACTCTCTTGAAGCTTTTTCATACAGATTAATTTCTTCCACATCATCATCTGAATCTTCAGCTTTATTAATCTCATCCAGATCCGGCATAGAAGCTGGTATTACAATTTCCTCTTTAATAATACAAATGTCACATCCCACACCTGAACTTTTTGTCTTAATTGAACATAACCATGAGCCTGCAATAATTTCCTTTTGGACACACACAAATAGAGAACGAGTGTATACCCTTGCTGCATGAACTTCAATAGCGAATGGAGTCAACAACATAGGAAAGGAATCAATCGTCTGATGATCCAATCTTTCTTGTTTGTATCTCTGTTTTTCCATTGCAGAGTCATAACAAATCATGAACTTAACAAGTGTCGCACCAGGGCTTGTGAAATGTGAGAAGAAAGAATTCTCACTCTCTGATCTAGAAGTAGTTCTCATTAACCCAAAAAGTGACGAATCAATAAAAAAAAGCAGGAATCCATGGTGATCTAATCCTATACATATTTGACAACAACTTATGATTAACAAGACCAAACTCCTCCATTAACTTATTCCATTTATCCTCAAACTATTCCGGCCTGATATACATATTCCAAACTATCTTATTGAATTACTTTTAAAATCAGTACCATCATAGATTCTAGAAACAATCTGTAAAAAAAATGATGCATCAAATGCTGCTTTGGGCATATATCACAAGTGATATAACATTTGAATTAAATGAATACCATAAGAGGAATATCATATATAATATCACAAGTGATATTACACATGGTTTGTAAAATATAACTTGTGATATTACAAATGTGTAATATCACAAGTGATATTACACATGGTTTGTAACAGATCCACAAAAATAAATAAAAAACATAATGAAATAAATAAATAAATAACAAACAGGAATAATATATCAAATGTGACTTAAACGAATACCTTTGCTGGAATCTTTTGCATGATATGCCACATGCAAAGCCTATGCTTAGAATCAGGAAGCTCAGCTTCAATTGCCCTTCGCATAGCTCCATCTTGATAAGTTACAATAATATTAGGAGATTTTTTGAACGCTTGTAATAACCAAACATAAGATTCTGTAGTCTCATTCTTAAGAAGCCCAGAACCAAAACCATCTTATATCTGACAAAATATAAAAAATATCTCAGGTCATGTTAAAGGTTAAAAATATAAAAAATAATGAAATATCTCAAGTGATATTAAAGGTTAAAAAGCATACTTGTTTGTTCTGTATGTGGCATCAAAAGAGACAATATCACCAACTCCCTATAATTGCACTTTGCAACTTCGTCAGCCAAAACAAACCACACAACTCCGCATTCTCAACCAGATAATCAAAAGAAAAGTCTGGAGTATAATTTTGCCTATTTTCCATACGATTACTAAGCATCTGAGCATCACTATCTCCTATAAAACAGTTTATGTCACGCACATAGTTTTTAAACTCAACTTCATTACCATGAACGAGTGAGGCAGACCCTTTCAAACCAGTATACAAATTATGTGCTTTAATAGATCCAAGGTTTACATTTGCAGCTTTAACAATAAACATCTGCTCAGCATAAGTTAACTGCTTCTCACTCTTTGACAAATGCTTATACTTAACCCGATCAAGTTCATGATTGTGTATAGGATCAAACTTCGAAAGCTCAAACTTAGCCGTACCAGGAACTATATCAAATACAACACATGCTTTGCAACCAGTAATTCTAATGTTCGAAGTCCTAAATTTTTTGTTACCTTTCTTAGAATCTAGAGTGTTCAAAAATATTCGCTTCGGACAACCTTCCCTATTGCACACTATGTACTTTTGTTTCATATAACCACCCCTCAATCTTTACTGATTAGAAAGCATAATACCAAAACCTGCCTCAGAAGCATATTTCCTATACATACTAACACAAGCATCAACTGAATCAAACTGAGTCCCCAACACAGGCAAAACACTAGCAGAAACTTTAGGAACCCAATAAAGCGATCCACCTGGAGTATCAATAAAATAATGATGAGCAAATGAATCAGAAGTTTTCGGACATTTAGAAGCTGGAAGTAAAAAACAGAAAAATAGTAACCAACTTATAACAACTAATATACAAATAAAATCATTTATCACATGTGATATACCACATCTGATACAAAAGCAAATATAAATTTCTTTATAAAACAATACAAAAATGATGCAGAACATAAAACATGAGATATATCACAAGTAATATTTGTAAAAAGAAAAAATCAATCAACTACTGTAAATTACAAAAAAAAATAAACTTACAACTAGCAACTTGATCACCATTAGAGACGGAAACAACAGTAGAAGATGATACAGAATTAACCAATCCATCCGATAAATCAGAAGCATTAACCACAATAGCTGAAACCGATTCTTCAACTACTCCATCCGATCCATCACAAGCATTAACCACATCAGCTGAAATTGGTTCTCCTACAACTCCATCCGATGCATCACAAGCATTAACCACATAACTGATTCTTCAACCACACCATCCATAATTGAATCATCAATAACATCGCCAGTAATCGGATCCAACATAACCAGTTCATTCAGATCAAAAAACGCCATTGATGATAATGATCACGAATTATAATGATCCTAATTAGACTAATCGAATTGATGATTATAGATGATTAATTTGATTAATGGAAGTTAGATTAGGGTTGATGAGGCAAAAAATGATCCATTTTTAGGGGGTCATTTAAGCCCGAATTCGAATTTATTTAATCAAATATTGCCCTAAATCATTCCTTTTGTGATTTTAGGTACTTTTGGAGTGAATTCTAGAAAAGTAAGCATTTTGGACGTTTTTGGAGCATAAAAGTGAAGAAAACGACAAAGTCTTAATTTTCCTTGCTGGGAACAGTACCTGACGGCGTCACCAACTTCTTAATGATGGCGTCAAGAGGAAAAACAAGAGGTGAAGTGTATAGAGTCCATGACGGTCCAGAAAGATTTTACACTAGGGCATGACGGCGTCACTATAGGCCGTCATGGTCCCTTTACACGTGACGGCCCAGAAGAAGTTTGCTCTTGACAGCGTCAGATCTGTATCTAGACAATCTGATTTTATTATGGGTGGCGGGTTGACGGCGTCAAAATTTTCTTCTTGACGCCGTCACCTTGGAAAATCTATATATAGTTTTGTAATTTTCATTCATTAGAGAGGACAATTTTAGGGACGAATTGGAGAAACCCTAGCACGATTTTATCAGTATTTTCAAGGGTTTTCACCCCTTGAAACCTTTCATGTTCAATTAAGATAAGTATCCTTTCGATTCATTCAATATGTCTATGTGTTGTTTGAATATATCTTAGGCTTGTCTTGATTTTAACATGCTAGGCTAGATCTCTTGTGTGTTTGCTTAGATGTAGTGAAACCTAGATGTTGATTATGGGTTGATTGCTTGTTTATAGTTGTTATGGATGAATGATTTTGATGTTAGGCTTAAGAAAACTGGCAGACTTCCATAGTGTAACTTGCTTGAACGTCTTAAGATACATGAACCAATGCATACTAGGTTTTTATGGTTGTATTTAATGCATGATCGAATTCTAATGATCCCATGTTAGGAGCTTCTTGCAGGCTCGACATAGGAGTGAAGTAGGAGCTTATAGAGTTGGGGAAGTACGTACGCCACCCCACGATTGGTATTAAAGAATATAACCCGTCATCCACGCAACTGTAACAAACTATCAACATGTAAAAGATATCTAGGGAGTAATGAAATCTAAGTAAACACAATTTCCCCATTTATTGTTCACACCATTAGTTTAATTAGCTTTATTTACATTTTTGTTATGTTATTTTGATTGCATCTTAGTTATTGGGTTAGTTGACTAGCAACTAATTCCGCCCACTCTTCCAATACCCGAGAATTTTAATTGTTTTTCATAAAAATATAAAAAATACAAAAAGAATCATCCCTCACCTCTAGACCTAGTTTTTAGGCTTTCTAATCCTAGCGACACTATTCCTGAGTTGAACGATCAATCCCCCGGTACTTGTCACTATACTATACTACAACGATCAGGTACACTGCCGGGTGGGGGTTGTAAGCTTCTCGAGATCCCTCGAGAGGTAAAGTCTGGTGCAATTCCCACGCATCAAGTTTTTGGCGCCGCAGCCCGGGGAATAGTTATTGTCTAGATTAGAATTTCTTTTTATTAGGTCTACTTGCTAGATTCACTTCTAGTAAGATTTTTATTTTTATTTTTAGGTTTTCTTTAGTCTATCTTTTCTTTGTGTCTTTGTTTGTAAAAACCTTTCCATTGACTATTCTGTTAGCCATTATGGAGAACGCGAATCCACTATACTACCAACCACGAAATTCACCCACTCCAAATGACATCTTGATGTTTAAACAACATGAGGATGAACCTATCTATGATGCATGGGCTCGTTTTAAATATTTACTCCGAAAAGTCCCTCATCATAAATTTGATCTGTGGTCCCAAATTGAAATATTTTACCATCGTGTCGACCACTATACCAAAATGGACATTGATCATGCCACAGATGGGGACCTTTGGGGATTAAGTGTTGATAAAGCATGAGAAACCATAGAGAATTGTGCCATACTTGCCAAAAAAATGGATCACCCAACAAACGTTGTTACGGATCAATTGATAGCAAGTTTAAGGGAACAAGCAAGAAGATTGTTTGGGGATAAACCTATAGATGTGATAACTGGGTGCACAGAGTGCTTTGATTTCACCACAATACAAGCTGAGCACAATGGTAATCTTGATAAGATGGAGGATAGAGTTGAAAATCTAAGCCCACCAAGTACCCCACGAGTCCTACCATCATTTGAGGCATACACACCGCCCGTGACTTATTCGGATGAAGTAGAAGAGACTTTAGGAATCCCAATTGAGGTAGAACCTTTGAACCAAACACAACTAGAGGATATAGGTTTGAATACTTATAATGATAACCTTACTCTTAGTTTTAGGGAAGTTCCTAGTTTTGATGAACCGGAGCCTCAACCAAAACCGTTACCTAATCTTCCATCCTTGGATGAAAATTTAGGAATTGAAATAGGTTCCGATCCACCCATAAAACAATATAGTACGGGTAGTCTTAGGACAAAGGTAGTGGACTCTAAGCCTTGTAGAGAGGAAGCCAATATAGGAGTGGAAAATGACCTTACATGCCTACATCACCCATTTATGATTGATCGCAAGAAACATTATGGGTTTAAACCGGGTTTATTAGGTCAAGATGGATTCCCAACTAGGAGTCTCTTGAAGTTGATAGAAAATGATCCCTTTCTAGGAGAAAATCTTAATCCACCCATTAACCCGATTGAATTAGGTAAGGTTATGATGATGGGAGCACACCCCTTTGAGTATATAATTCATCCACCACTCTTTCCTCACGAGGCATACCTCCACCGAGAAGGTGCGTATCGCTACTATCACCCGCACTTAATCCTAAGTGTAGGGAAAACTTCTCTTATTTCCATTAAATAAGGTTAGAGTCAGGCTCGTGACTCGAACAAAAACAAGCGCTTCTTGGGAGGCAACCCATGCTTTGTGTGATTTTTATTTGTTTGATTGTTATTTGTTTCCGTATGCATGCTTTATTTTTATTGTTGGTAGATCATGTTTAAAAATAAAATTGTGAAAATGCTTTATTTTGTTGTTTAACTTAGTCTTAACTTCATCCAAAGGTATTTCGCAAAAGATAAGTGTAAGGGGAAACCCTAAATTTGTTTTTAAGAACGAAATTGATCATGATTCTCCACAATATTAAATGGACATGCGTATTAGTATTTGTTAGAGTCAAATGCTTGTATCGAGTCATAATGATGTTTTGCAGGATTTTCTAGGAAGTAGGACATAAGTTTTTTTCTAGAAATTTTCCGGAAACTTAATATAAAGATTTCTGCAGGTCACTTCTGACGGCGTCATGTGTAAAATTCTGGAAATTTTGCTAGTTTTGTTTTTCTAACGGAGTCTTAAAGTTTTTGTTGATTCTTTAGTTTTATAAACTCTAGGAAATCTGCAAACATTCATTCCACAAGCATTATATCTTTAATTGTTTTGTTTTTATTCTTAAGTCTGGAATTACATCTAGTTGTGAGTTTTCTTTGTTCGGATTGATGCTTTGGGTTTTTGTGATTGTTTTCTCAGGTTTAACAGGTTATATATGACAAGAAGATGATTTATTTTTTTGGAAGGGAAGCTTTGAATGTTCATTTTTCTTGGAGGAAGATCTAACCTTGTTACCACACTATCCACACCAAGCGAATCAGGGGAGTATTTGATTTCATTCTTTTACCTATTTCACTTTTACATTCTTTAATTGAACATTGGGGACAACTGATGAGTGCTCAAACACTCATCATTTTTGGTCAAATCTGAACTGCAAAACATACAAAAATACTCAGAAATGCATCAAAATACTAAAAATATTTCAAAATTGTGTTTTATATGTTTCAGATGCAAAATGAGTAAAAATAGATGAAAAACGAACAAAATTTGAATAATTGTCAGTTTCAGTCCCTCAACTTTCAAAAATTGGTAAAATCAGTCCCTGAGCATATATTTTTAGTTGAAAAGTCAATAATAGTCCTTTGAGTTCAAAAGTTATCAAAAATAGTCCCTGGGTGTAAATTTTTGAAAATTGTCAAATATGGTCTTTTGGTTACTCACCGAGGCAAAAGTGGACAAAACCAAGCACAAAATTGGAAATAGCACGAAATTACGGGATCAACGATAATTTTATTTGGAGCATTGAGGGCACGCAACAACCTTAGAGTATGGAACGAGAAATTTGGAGCAAAAGTATGGGATTTAGAGCATTTATCGAAGATTATTGAAGCCCGAAAAAAATAAAAATAAAGCTCGAGAAAATAAGCCCAGCTCAAACCCGTTATAGACCCCTGCCGAACTCACTTTTGCTAGCCTTATTAAATCCAAATGAAGAAATAAAATAATTAGAACCACTTGGTCAACAAAGACTATCATGAGCCCAATATTCAGTCGGATTCATATATTGTATTTTGGACCACCTGGAAAGCAATGTTGAAGACCCGAATAAAGATGCTAGGTTTTTGAAAAGAGGATATAAAAAGAACATATTTATTGCGCCGCTAGGGGGATGATATTATTTTTTTTTCCGTTCTTTTTCTTTTAGTACGAGAAAATGTAGTAACAGTAGAAGCTTTCTATCTTTGTTTAATTTAGATCTCAGATTTCATTGAAGAATCCATAAGTATTTTATTGTCTTTTATTTTTTGGTTTCAATGAGAAGTTTACACAACAACAAACACCACCAGATGCCATATTCGTATTTCATTTTCATTCTTTGTTCATTTTCTATCTATTTAGGCTAGATTTAATTTAGTTTTAATCTTTAAACTTTGTATTAACTTTGTTTAAGTTAAGGTTTTAATCATTATTAGTTTATGTTTATATTTTGTTAATCTCAAGCCTTTATTTTAATGTTTTAGTTAATGATATTTTACCCACTTAATCTTGCACTATTTATTTTTATTTTTCTCTAAAAAAAAAAAAAAAAAAAAGTTTTATACGAGGGTGAACCGAGTAGTAGAACAACAGCCGACACACCCCAACAGGGGTCCGGTCCAACAAAAATCACAAAACAACATTCCATCTTTATTTAGTTATACATTCTCCTTTTTCATTCTAGGATTAGTTTAATGGAGGTTTAGTTTTTTTTTTCATTGCATTCAACTGTTTTGTTTAATTCATCAAAATTAATTTTGAGCAATTAATGACATTTTGATTACTCTTTATTGTTTTGTTTTAAATAGGATTAGTTTTTGAAAGTTTAGCTTATGAATAAAAAAAAAATCACTTTTTCTTTTGTTTCGATCTCATTAAATCAGTGTTAGTTTTATAAAATCTCATTTTGACTTGTATTTTATTTTGTTCCAAACTCTTCTTTCGAAGTCTATTAGGAAGTATAAAATTTGTTTATTGGGTAGTGGTAATTTAAAAGGGTAAATCTAAAGGTGGTGATGGAGCTATTAAGGAAGATTCGGGTATATGAGCTTGTAGATTGAGTATTGATTAAAATATGTTTTGGAGGTCATTTTATCCGTAATCTTCACATTTGGTGACTTCTAATCCCTTTTCAATTATCTCTTTTATGTTTATTCTCAACCATCTCTTTTATGTTTATTGCCATGTTTAGCTTAGTAGTTATTGTTGCTTTATTTGTTGCTTGTAGTGTACTTTTTATTATGTGCGAGTAGTTTATATATGTCCGTTTAGAAATATGCTAATTATTGTTGGATTATTGTTATTATTAGCTTAGCAGTCATGAGTAGTGAGTAAACTTTTTATATACTTGTTCAGTAGATTATTTCGCGAATTAAGTGTGATTTTATAAAAGTTAGAAAAAATATTGGTTAGTAATTTTAAGTTACTTTCATTGAAATTTTGGTTGTTTGAGTGGGCAAAAGCCGTGAAAATAATTGGGTTTTAATTTAGATATTGATATCTCCTTGTGAAAAAATTGTCTTCAAAAGAAACTAACGTTGTGAGAAAATAATTATTTGTAAGAGATATTAATTCATCAATAAAGGACTTAATTGAAATAATAAACCACACTTAAGGATCGTGATAATTCGCTTAACAAGTATATCTTTTTATCATATATTTGTTATTTGCTTGCTTAACATATTTTTAGTTGTGATCTTTTATCGTTAACTTTAAATTATTCACTTACTACTAGTGTTATTATTATCTTTCCTTTAATCATTTAGTTTTAGGCCCGCTTTAAGTTTAGATTGTGTTTTGTGTTATTTGTGCCTTCCGTTATTGTTTTATATACTTTATTATTGTTGTCTAGTGTAAATTTACTTTTCGTAGTTATAAATATCATCATATCTCTTCACTGTTCAGAATCACCCGATCACAAATCCGTTTTAAATACCTTTGCACGCCTCGCTGGGACATAACGACCCGGGGAAACCCTATTCTTCACCGGTTATCTTGCACTTTCTCCTGGGTTGACCTATTGACCGCACCAGGTTGACTGGTTAGTTAAGGAGGAGTCAAAATTTGGCGCCGCTGTCGGGGAGGTTGTGTGCGTATCTAAACGGTTTTCTGATTAGTGTCTTTGGAATTCATTCCATTGTACATTTATCCATCCTTTGTTCATATTTTCCAATTTTCAAAACAAAACCGTTCACGAAAACTTTTTAAACTCAGTTTTCAACGAACACAAAAAACACAAAAATATTTTCTTTCTCATTTGTACAAAATGTTTTCCAAAAACACCAAAAATATCCTTCTTCACCCTCCTACCCTTTTGATTCTCATTTCCTCACCCTCTATACACATTTGATTCTTTCTATGTCTCATCCACACTTTCTGGTTTGCCAATGGTGTGGTAATCCTCATAATGGTGGCAATTGCCCCAGCTGTGGCATGGTAGAGTCGGGAAACAGGTCTGTCTATAACCAGAATCCTTATTCTTACCATGACACGACTGATTCATTCCATCAGTTACCACACCACGAGACTCAACAGTTTTACTGTTGTGAGTACTGTGGTGGTTCACACTACAGTTATGATTGTCAATCGGGAAACACGCTTGTCTATGAGCAGTTTCCTGATAACGATTATGACTCTAGCACACACAACCCACAGCCACATCAGTTTTACTGTTGTGATTACTGTGGAGGTCCACACTCTAGCTCGGATTGTCAAACAAGGAATCCATTTCCTTGTAACAATTACGACTATTCATTTTCAGACCCACCTCCACAGTACGATATGATTCACACAACTCCTCAAGAAACCGAGCAAGACCTTTTACTAAAGGCTCTTGATATTTTAAAAGAACTTAAGGAGGAGTTGGTTACTACACCGTTTCAAGACTCTCGTGAGAAATCTATGGTAGAATTACTTGCTGAAGAACGAGAGGCTAGAAACGAATTGAGTATGGAGGAATTACTTGTCTTAGAGCAAGCAGCTATAACACGTGCCAAATTTCATCAAGCTGCTCTTCTAGACTGTGATGATGATAGTGATAATGACGACACCCTTGATATCCTTCAATTTTATAAGGGTTCTTCAGATTTATCATTTGTGATTCCTCCCACGGAAAATCAGGGAGAAAATAATGAGACGGGGAAATTACTAGCCGTTGAACAAATGGAACTTGAAAATTCCATGAATACTAGCTCCTCTCATCTCCCTCAGTCTGTTGTTATCACACCCGAAGTTCACACTCACTCTCTGAACATGGGGGATGAGCATCTTGACACTATTCCTGCAAAGGAATCGGACGAATTCATAATGTCTAGTGTTGAGAATCTTGTCCCAATCCCGAGAGAGTCACATGGAACTTTGGATCATGTATGTGATATTCTTCTATCTATTGAGTGTCCTAAAGATCAATTTGAGACTTTCTCAGATTTTAGCGATGATTGTATATCTTATGGAGACATCGAGTATGTTGAGGCATCAATTCCACAAACTAATGCTGATCATCTTCTTGAGGAGTTCGCTGATGAACTTGCTCACATCGATCCGCTTTCCTTGGAAAGTGATGATGGTCTCCTTGACTTCCAAGCCGATCTGGGAGAAATTGAAAGTCTCCTATATCATGATCCGTCACTCACTTCTGATCCCAGCAGTCCAACAGAGAATAATATTCACTTTGTTCCCGAAACATTCGATACGACTCTCACCAATCCTCTATTTGAATTCGAATCTGAATTCACTATGATTTCTAATAATCCAATCTTTGACGAGGATTGTGATGAGTCCACAATGGAACATGAGTCCACAGATTCACATCTTGTGAATGATTCTCTTCATGAGGAGTTCTCCGGTGAACTCGCTCATCAGTTTGATATCCCGGGGGGAGATTCTCTCAATCATGAGAATTTGCAAATTCCCACCCACCCTCCCGGGTTGTTTACGAGCTTACCCTTTGAAATCCAAACTCAGGCTATTGAGCCTCCTCTTGAGGAAGAAGATCAAATCATGTTTTTTATCATGATTTTCTTCCTTTTCTTCACCTATAAGGTGACTTCTCTTCTTCTTCACTCCTTCGGGAATGAAGACACCATCTTTGATCCCGGCATTTTCATGTATCATTATCTTGAGCCGGATACTTATCTCATCGGTGTGGAACTTTCACGTGCTTCAAATGTTTGTCCAAACATCTTGAATGAAAGTCCGATTGAGATTGTTTCTTCCACATCATGCTTCCCCAAGGACAAATGAATTCGGGGTCGAGTCAAGCTAGCGACTCGGTAAACAAAAATAGTAGAATGCTTATAGGGTTTTCACCCTAAGTGTGGGGGAGTCCCCCATGTTATGGTTACAAAAGAAGTGAAAATACAAAATGGTGTTTTCCACGCTTAGCTTGTAATGTTGCCCTTTTACGTTCAAAATGTCGGCATAATAGCCGGGATTTTGAATATTGAGGACAATATTCATGCTAAGTGTGGGGGGGTATTCGCTATTCTAGCGAATTTTATCACATTTTACTATATAATACCCCCGTTTTTGCCAAAATTTCAAAAATTTCAAAAATTTTTCACTGGTGCTTCAAAAATTTTTGTGGTAATCAGTCCGCCTTGTCTAAGCGACAAAAGGGATTGGCTAGTCCAGGAGCAAACGGCTCTTGGTAAAGACATCTCAAATCCGTTTACGGCTTGCAATTTGCCCAAAATTGTATGGTTCCTCAACTCCCCGAAAACAAATGAGTTGGCTAGCCCGCAAGATTATGGCTTGTGGTAAAGGCCGTGGAAAATCCATAATTGGTAATCAGCTCACCAAGATGTTGACTATTCCATCAAGAGCTGGCTAGTCCAGAAGCAAACGGCTTTTGGTAAAGACTACTCAAATCCGTTGACAGCTGGTGGTTTGCTCAAAATCACACGGTTATCAGGTGTGCCACAGTTCTTACACCTGGCTACTCCAGAAGTGATGACTTTTGGTAAAGAGTTTAAAATCCATCAAGTTTTCAAAACAGTTATTGCTAGGGACTCCCTAGCAATATTTTAGTGTGGGGGATTGATGAGTGCTCAAACACTCATCATTTTTGGTCAAATCTGAACTGCAAAACATACAAAAATACTCAGAAATGCATCAAAATACTAAAAATATTTCAAAATTGTGTTTTATATGTTTCAGATGCAAAATGAGTAAAAATAGATGAAAAACGAACAAAATTTGAATAATTGTCAGTTTCAGTCCCTCAACTTTAAAAAATTGGTAAAATCAGTCCCTGAGCATATATTTTTAGTTGAAAAGTCAATAATAGTCCTTTGAGTTCAAAAGTTATCAAAAATAGTCCCTGGGTGTAAATTTTTGAAAATTGTCAAATATGGTCTTTTGGTTACTCACCGAGGCAAAAGTGGACAAAACCAAGCACAAAATTGGAAATAGCACGAAATTACGGGATCAACGATAATTTTATTTGGAGCATTGAGGGCACGCAACAACCTTAGAGTACGGAACGAGAAATTTGGAGCAAAAGTATGGGATTTAGAGCATTTATCGAAGATTATTGAAGCCCGAAAAAAATAAAAATAAAGCTCGAGAAAATAAGCCCAGCTCAAACCCGTTATAGACCCCTGCCGAACTCACTTTTGCTAGCCTTATTAAATCCAAATGAAGAAATAAAATAATTAGAACCACTTGGTCAACAAAGACTATCATGAGCCCAATATTCAATCGGATTCATATATTGTATTTTGGACCACCTGGAAAGCAATGTTGAAGACCCGAATAAAGATGCTAGGTTTTTGAAAAGAGGATATAAAAAGAACATATTTATTGCGCCGCTAGGGGGATGATATTATTTTTTTTTTCCGTTCTTTTTCTTTTAGTACGAGAAAATGTAGTAACAGTAGAAGCTTTCTATCTTTGTTTAATTTAGATCTCAGATTTCATTGAAGAATCCATAAGTATTTTATTGTCTTTTATTTTTTGGTTTCAATGAGAAGTTTACACAACAACAAACACCACCAGATGCCATATTCGTATTTCATTTTCATTCTTTGTTCATTTTCTATCTATTTAGGCTAGATTTAATTTAGTTTTAATCTTTAAACTTTGTATTAACTTTGTTTAAGTTAAGGTTTTAATCATTATTAGTTTATGTTTATATTTTGTTAATCTCAAGCCTTTATTTTAATGTTTTAGTTAATGATATTTTACCCACTTAATCTTGCACTATTTATTTTTATTTTTCTCTAAAAAAAAAAAAAAAAAAAGTTTTATACGAGGGTGAACCGAGTAGTAGAACAACAGCCGACACACCCCAACAGGGGTCCGGTCCAACAAAAATCACAAAACAACATTCCATCTTTATTTAGTTATACATTCTCCTTTTTCATTCTAGGATTAGTTTAATGGAGGTTTAGTTTTTTTTTTTTCATTGCATTCAACTGTTTTGTTTAATTCATCAAAATTAATTTTGAGCAATTAATGACATTTTGATTACTCTTTATTGTTTTGTTTTAAATAGGATTAGTTTTTGAAAGTTTAGCTTATGAATAAAAAAAAAAATCACTTTTTCTTTTGTTTCGATCTCATTAAATCAGTGTTAGTTTTATAAAATCTCATTTTGACTTGTATTTTATTTTGTTCCAAACTCTTCTTCGAAGTCTATTAGGAAGTATAAAATTTGTTTATTGGGTAGTGGTAATTTAAAAGGGTAAATCTAAAGGTGGTGATGGAGCTATTAAGGAAGATTCGGGTATATGAGCTTGTAGATTGAGTATTGATTAAAATATGTTTTGGAGGTCATTTTATCCGTAATCTTCACATTTGGTGACTTCTAATCCCTTTTCAATTATCTTTTTTATGTTTATTCTCAACCATCTCTTTTATGTTTATTGCCATGTTTAGCTTAGTAGTTATTGTTGCTTTATTTGTTGCTTGTAGTGTATTTTTTATTATATGCGAGTAGTTTATATATGTCCGTTTAGAAATATGCTAATTATTGTTGGATTATTGTTATTGTTAGCTTAGTAGTCATGAGTAGTGAGTAAACTTTTTATATACTTGTTCAGTAGATTATTTCGCGAATTAAGTGTGATTTTATAAAAGTTAGAAAAAATATTGGTTAGTAATTTTAAGTTACTTTCATTGAAATTTTGGTTGTTTTAGTGGGCAAAAGCCGTGAAAATAATTGGGTTTTAATTTAGATATTGATATCTCCTTGTGAAAAAATTGTCTTCAAAAGAAACTAACGTTGTGAGAAAATAATTATTTGTAAGAGATATTAATTCATCAATAAAGGACTTAATTGAAATAATAAACCACACTTAAGGATCGTGATAATTCGCTTAACAAGTATATCTTTTTATCATATATTTGTTATTTGCTTGCTTAACATATTTTTAGTTGTGATCTTTTATCGTTAACTTTAAATTATTCACTTACTACTAGTGTTATTATTATCTTTCCTTTAATCATTTAGTTTTAGGCCCGCTTTAAGTTTAGATTGTGTTTTGTGTTATTTGTGCCTTCCGTTATTGTTTTATATACTTTATTATTGTTGTCTAGTGTAAATTTACTTTTCGTAGTTATAAATATCATCATATCTCTTCACTGTTCAGAATCACCCGATCACAAATCCGTTTTAAATACCTTTGCACGCCTCGCTGGGACATAACGACCCGGGGAAACCCTATTCTTCACCGGTTATCTTGCACTTTCTCCTGGGTTGACCTATTGACCGCACCAGGTTGACTGGTTAGTTAAGGAGGAGTCAACAACGTTCATCCTAAGTGTAAGGGGAGGGTAAATGATGATACCTTATAGGATACACTTGCACTTGAGTTTGTTTGTTTGATGGTAGATGTGTAATAAAACTATGAGAAATACTTGTTAGTGTAATTTTAACGCCAAATTTAAATTTTTTTACAACATTTAGGAGTGAAACTTTAGCCTTAGCAAGCGTCTCATGGATAGGAGATTGTATGACTAGCACAAAAGCGTACCATTCAGAAAAAAATTTCACCCAAATATGTGAGGTTCGCCTTTAAATTTGATAGGAAAAGCATTTACTATTAGTGCTTATGAGTGTACCGGTAGCATTTAGATTCTAGAACTTGCGTTAGTGATACATCCCGAGACCGCTAGTGAGACTACATTCGTGTAGTAGGATTTACTACATGATAAGAGGCATTAGGATCACCCTTGTGTTAAACCCGTATCATAATTACTTAACCATTTAAGTCATATTACTTGGCTAGTTAAGTCAACTAATTTTTCCCACACCCTTAGCGTTGTACTCATTTTTAGTACACGAAACCCCTAGTACACCCCTCCGAGCCTATCCTTTCGTTTCTAACTTTAAGCATTTTACTTAAAGGAAGAATTTGTTACAACCCACTTAAATGTACACCCAAATCGCCTTAGCCTTCCGTGTATGCACTCATCTTTAGTGCATTATTGTTATTTGTTTAAACCCTTAGTTAATTATCTAATTGGTTACATGGTTGCTAAGTCGAGTCATATCCTTGTACATATTGTTTTGGGACGATTGGGACTCATGGGTAAAGTACTTGTGTTAAGGAGTAACGGGGAAGAACACCATATTATTACCCTCATGTGTGCGTTAATCTTAAAAGTACTCCAAGTGTTTTGATTATCTTAATTCGAGTCATTTGATTAGTTTATTGTAAAGTATGTAAAAATTCAAGTGTAAGGGGAATGTTCATTCCCTATGATGTATTATTTTGGATGGTAGGGTAAGAGTGTATGAAAAAAAAATAGAAAAAGAAAAGAAAAAGAAAAAAAACATACGGACTACCATTCCGTTTCATTCTATGTTTATTTTATGTTTTTTTAATTTTCATTTATTAGCTTAAGTCGAGTCTAGTCTTGGCTTAGCAACGCCATATTGTACATGTAATTAACCAAGATGATTAACTCGCCACTAGTAAAGATTGCCTTTATCCAACAAAACCGTGTATTCCATATCCCTAAACCTAACGTTATAACCCTTTAAAAGACCTCTTTGATAGTTTATCCTAGGTGCTTACGCCATGTGGTGGAGGTTTGATCCTTTCCCAAGCCTATGGTAATCTATTTTGCTATGACAGATAGTGAGAGATGTTTCCCATTTCCATATTGTGATATATACTTTTTACACTCGAGAGATGTGAGTATCTAAACACTATTTGTGAGGTGCTAGCGTATGACCTCCTAACTTGTATTTTGACTAGAATAAAAGCGCATTTGCTTGAGGACAAGCAAATCTCAAGTGCAAGGGTATATGGTGAGGCGAAAAATGATCCATTTTTAGGGGGTCATTTAAGCCCGAATTCGAATTTATTTGATCAAATATTGCCCTAAATCGTTCCTTTTGTGATTTTAGGTACTTTTGAAGTGAATTCTGAAAAATGAAGCATTTTGGACGTTTTTGGAGCATAAAAGTGAAGAAAACGGCAAAGTCTTAATTTTCCTTGCTGGGAACAGTACTGACGGCGTCACCAACTTCTTAATGACGGCGTCAAGTGGAAAAACAAGAGGTGAAGTGGATAGAGTCCATGACGGTCCAGAAAGATTTTACACTAGGGCATGACGGCGTCACCATAGGCCGTCATGGTCCCTTTACACGTGACGGCCAGAGGAAATTTGCTCTTGACGGCGTCAGATCTGGATCTAGGCAATCCGATTTTATTATGGGCGGCGGGTTGACAGCGCCAGAATTTTCTTCTTGACGCCGTCACCTTGGAAAATCTATATATAGTTTTGTAATTTTCATTCATTAGAGAGGACAATTTTAGGGACGACTTGGAGAAACCCTAGCACGATTTTATCAGTATTTTCCAGGGTTTTCACCCCTTAAAACCTTTCATGTTCAATTAAGATAAGTATCCTTTCAATTCATTCAATATGTCTATGTGTTGTTTGAATATATCTTACGCTTGTCTTGATTTTAACATGCTAGGCTAGATCTCTTGTGTGTTTTCTTAGATGTAGTGAAACCTAGATGTTGATTATGGGTTGATTGCTTGTTTATAGTTGTTATGGATGAATGATTTCGATGTTAGGCTTAAAAAAACTGGCAGACTTCCATAGTGTAACTTGCTTGAACGTCTTAAGAAACATGAACCAATGCGTACTAGGTTTTTATGGTTGTATTTAATGCATGAGCGAATTTTAGTGATCCCATGTTAGGAGCTTCTTGCAGGCTCGACATAGGAGTGAAGTAGGAGCTTATAGAGTTGGGGAAGTACAACGTCACCCCACGATTGGTATTAAGGAATATAACCCGTCATCCACGCAACTGTAACAAACTATCAACCTGTAAAAGATATCTAAGGAGTAATGAAATATAAGGAAACACAATTTCCCCATTTATTGTTCACACCACTAGTTTAATTAGCTTTATTTACATTTTTGTTATGTTATTTTGATTGCATCTTAGTTATTGGGTTAGTTGACTAGCAACTAATTTCGCCCACTCTTTCAATACCCGAGAATTTTAATTGCTTTTTATAAAAATATAAAAAATACAAAAAGACCTCACCTCTAGACCTAGTTTTTAGGCTTTCTAATCCTAGCGACACTATTCCTGAGTTGAACGATCAATCCACCGGTACTTGTCACTATACTATATTACAACGATCAGGTACACTGCCTGGTGGGGGTTGTAAGCTTCTCGAGATCCCTCAAGAGGTAAAGCCTAGTGCAATTCCCACGCATCAAGGGTTTACAAAATTTGGGGAAAAATGAGAGTAAGAGAGAGAGAGAGAGTTAGTTGGAAACGAGATGTGTGTGTGTGTGAATAAATGAAGGAATAAAAAAAATATTTATATGATGGACAAAAATACAATTCTAAGTATAAATCTTAGATTAATATGAGCCGTTAGATTAAACTTGAGGTACGGGAGTTTGTAGCAAAACACTGGTTTGCAAAAGAACTTTTTTCTATTTTGTATTCACAAATTGAATTACACATTAATATATGGATTTATTTTTGTAAAAATTATGTCATTAAAAAAAGTCAAATTTAACATGGTTATTTTTACACTTTTATGAAGACGTGTATTTTTATTTATACATTTACACACTATAAGATATGTTAAAATGAACACAATTACAAACGTGTAAAAACATAATTTTATTCACTATAACCGTGTGAAAAACTTACACACTTATTAATGTGTAGTAACAAATAATCACACTATCAAAAAGGGTCTCGCTGCAAGCGTGAAAACATTGTTTATAAAAAAGGTAAAAAAAAAACAAAAACAAAAGAAAATGAATTGTATGCCTAAAACTAAGACCTAAATATTTGACTGATTCATTTAAAATATTAATTGGTGAAAAATGATGAGAGATAATTAGTGTATAACACTTGTTATGAAATGAATGGATTAGGTTCATTAGTAAGTCTATTTTGTAGGTCTATATATCAACACTAAAAAACAAATAGAGAGTGGACCATATGATTTCTACAGTATTGTAGATGTGAAGAATATTTTAGATGATTTGTTTGGCAATATAATTTATATACGCTTGTGGGTGTGGATATATTAATATTATTCTTTCACACTTATACATCTTTATACATGTGTACCTTAGATTTATTTATTTATTTATTTATTATTATTATTATTATTATTATTATTATTATTATTATTATTATTATTATTATTATTATTATTTTTGTTTTTGGTCCAAACTTCTTCATGTGAACATTTAACTATTTTGTCTATCTTTGCAAATATTGAGATATTATTCATGCAACATTCGTCCATATACTAAGAAAGCATAGACTTTGATATTTTAAACATTTAAAAACGTGTATTTCTTAGATGAAAAATGTATAAAATTTGGCTATTTGTTATAGTGTGTGGATCAAACATTCCTCATAAACCGTTTTGTGGTTAAATGAATAAAGTATGTTCCTTTATTGTTTTAGTGAAATTAGAGTATAATTGCTTTACTCTAACTGTATAATTACTAATAAACCTTGCTATGTATTCTTTCTGATATTATACTTTATATTCATATATTTTTCTTTTAATACTACTTATACTTAATAAACAATATTTATTCATTTCATACAAAAAAACATTTAACCATAATTTTACAACAATAATTAATTGACACTTTAATTTTTTGCCTGCACATACACGTGATCAAGAACCTGAATCCTACACCGGTAGTAGTAATTTAGTTAGTTTGAGCAAGAACTGACAAGTATGTTGAATTAAATCGTAAAATAAAAAATTGATTGCATAGATTGGTTAAGTTGTGGAACTTTGTTGCATGACTAAGTAGTAAATCCTAAATTATGTGTAGCACAAATTACCTTTAAAGTTTATTGTAGTTTTCAGGCTTTAAATAAAGCTTTGAGTTGCTTCTCACAACTAATTATGCATGGCTTTAATGTTCATTACTTTGCTAGAGGGTCAAATAGACGTGATACTTGGTAGTGTTTTTCAAAGTGTTAGCATATTTGTTTCATTATAGAGTGATTTACTTTAAATTTTTAAATGAATTTTTGTTAGAGCACTAATTGGTATGACTAAATGATATGTTTAATCTATGTAGCATCATCTTGTTGGTGATAGTATAAGAACCCGTATTTTCAAAAACTAATTGATATTGTTACCCTTGAGATGGACAATTTGCTTAGCAAAGAAGTAGGCAAGGTTGTATGGTTGTTGAGTGAGGAGACAATGCAACATGTGAGCACAACACGACGGAAGTTGCTCACGAACACCTTTTAGACTGAAGGCATTTTCTTTTAAGATGACTGCCCGGGAAAGCAGTTCATGACGATCCTCTACCAAACGAATTTTCGTTGGATCGAGGAAAGGAAAGTACTTGTGAGTACGGAGGAGTTTGGTGAGCTCATTAGGAGAGGATATGTAGGAGCAATAAGGACTATTCTCTTCTCTATAATTTAAGAGAGACTCAAGACACCAATCTTCAGTTTAGGAATATTGCCTATGATTAGAAATTCGAAGGATTTGAGCAAATTGCTCAAGAGTTAGGACAAACTTGAAGTTGCGAATCCAAAACCAAAGTGACAAAGATTGATCTTCGTTACGTACGAGTTCAACTTGCTCAAGAGTTAGGACAAACTTGAAGTTGCGAATCCAAAACCAAAGTGACAAAGATTGATCTTCGTTACGTACGAGTTCAACTTGTCAATAGAATTCTAACACAAAACGATGACAAATGTGCTCGTTAATGTATAGTAAGCAATCGAAACCTATAGCTCTGAATGACGTGTTGATATCCCTATGATAAATTAGGGAAGAATCAATGACTCGACCTTCATGAAACCGACGGGTTTCAAGATTTACAAAGGCACGAATGTGATTTCCGTGTGTTGTTGGTTCATGAGAGATATTGGGAATGTAAGTGTCGGTTGAGAGGTGATCAAAAGCATATTCATGAGACATGTTTGTAGCCTAAAAAATAAGTTTAATGAGAGTTAAAATTGAGAGTATTTGATTTAAATGTGTGTGCCTAGTGTGTGTCTATATACAAACTATGAGGAGTTGCGGTAATCTTGACTCTAAAATAAACTTAATAGGATTACCTAAATACTCCTATCTTTGCTTTTGCTCGATCGAATATTTTGAAGAATACATATTAGTTATGTAAGTCGATCAATATTCGTGAGGTCATGTATGCATGAGAAAACGGTTTTTAATTTGAATCAACTAAAGGTGGCAATTTGTGCCCGAAATGAAAAAAATGGACTAATTCTGGCTACTTTGTAAAAGATTTTGGCACATTTAGCCCCCCCCCCCCCCCCCCTTTTTTTTGAAATGGGGGCATATTTAGCCCATTGAAAAGTTAAATGGGCACAAATGGGCAAATATTGTCTCTCAATTAGAGAACATTATAATCATTTTAGAAGAAAAACTTATATATGTAATATATTTTGTAAATATAAATTGGGTATTACATTTAAGGAAATTATTTCGTCATTTTAGGTATTCTATAAAGTGATTTGTATAACATGTGCCCGTTCCAGCCCGTGGCCATTGATGAGGCGAAAAGTGTACCGCTTTTAGGGGGTCATTTAAGCCCTAAGTCGAGATTATTTGATCAAATATTGTCCTAAATTGCTTCTTTTGTCATTTTAGGTACTTTGGAGAAGAAATCTGGAAAAGGAAGCATTTTGTACATTTTTGGAGCGAAAAGTGAAGAAAACGGCAAAGTCTCCGAATCAAGCTGGAAACAGTGCTTAACGGCGTCACGTATCACATGTTACGGCGTCACGTTATGGCAAAGAGGTGGATAAAAAGATATAACGAGACGCGGCAGAATGTTTTTAGACTTTAACACGTGACGGCATCACCAAGGCCGTAACGTGTAATTCAATCTTGACGGCCATGAGAAGAATAATACATGACGGCGTCAAATCTGGATCTACGCAATACGAGAATTTCTTTGGCGGCGAGTTGACAGCGTCAGAATTTACATGTGACGCCGTCAGCCCCTAAAATCTATATATAGTTTTCTAATTTTCATGTATGAAGAGGAGAATTTTAGAGAGACTTTTGGGAGAACTTGTGGAGAAACCCCTAGGTCAATTTTTTCATGGTTTTTCACCCTTTTATCATCCATGTTCTAATAAAAATAAGTCTTCCAATAATCATTCAATATGTCTATGCGTTGTTTGATTCTATCTTATGCTTGTCTTTACTTTAACATGTTAGGCTAGGTTTTCTTTGTGTTTGCTTAGATGTAATGAAACATAGCTATTGATTATTGGTAGGCTGTTTGTTATTAATTGTAATGGATGAATGATTTCGATGTTATGCTTAAGAAATTGGCAGACTTGCAATTGGTAACAAGCATGAACGTCTTAAGAAACATGATCGGATGTGTACTATGATTAATTGGTTGTATTTAATGCATAAGTAACTACTAAAGAGGCCATGTTAGGAGCTAGTAGTCGGCTCGACATAGGAAGAGGTAGAAACTTATAGAGTTAGGGAAGATCGTACACGGCCCTACGAATGGTATTAAGGAATATAACCCGTTAACCACGCAATTGTAACAAACTAATGAACTAGTAAAAGATAGCTAGGGAGTAGTGAAATCTAAGTAAACACGTTTCTCTCATTATTGTTATTCTCCACATTTACTTTCTTGTTATTTTATTTTTATTGCATTAGTAGTTAATTGGGTTAGTTGACTAGCAACTAATTCCACCCACTCTTCTAAAACCCGAGATTTTTACTTGCTTTCTAAAAAACTATAAAAATACAAAAAGAATCATCCCTCACCTCTAGGCCTAGTTTAATTAAGTTTTGATCCTAATGACACTATTCTCCGAGAGAACAATCAATCCCCTGGTACTTGCCACTACACTATACTACATCGGTTAGGTACACTGCCTGGTGGGGATTGCAAGCTTCTCAAGATCCCTTGAGAAGTAAAACCTTTTGCGTAGGCTCAATCCCACGCATCAAGTTTTTGGCGCCGTTGCCGGGGAATAGTTATTGTTTAGGTTGAAATTTCTTTTTATTAGATCTACTTGCTAGATTCCTTTCTAGTAAGATTTTTATTTTATTTTTATAAGCTTTCTTTAGTCTATCTTTTCTTTGTGTATTTGTTCGTAAAAACCTTTCCATTGACTATTCCGTTAGCCATTATGGAGAACGCGAATCCACCATACTACCAACCACGAAATTCACCCACTACAAATGACATCTTGATGTTCAAACAACATCAAGATGAACCTATCTATGATGCATGGACTTGTTTTAAATATTTACTCCAAAAAGTCCCTCATCATAGTTTAGATCTGTGGTCCCAAATTGAAATATTTTACCATCGTGTCGACCACTATACCAAAATGGACATCGACCATGCCGCAGATGGGGACCTTTGGGGATTAAGTGCTGATGAAGCATGGGAAGCCATAGAGGATTGTGCCCAACTCGCTAAGAAGTTGGACAACCCAACAAACGTTGTTACGGATCAGTTGATAACAAGTTTGAGGGAACAAGCAAGAAGTTTGTTTGGGGATGGAGTTGAGACACCTAGGTGGTTAGGATCTACTATAGTGAATTATGAGCACATAGGTGATCTTGATAAGATGGAGGATAGAGTAGAAAATCTAAGCCCACCAAGTACCCCACAAGTCCTACCATCATCTGAGGAATCCCAATTGAGGTAGAACCTTTGAACCAAACACAACTAGAGGATATAGGTTTGAATGCTTATAATAATAACCTTACTCTTAGTTCTAGGGAAGTTCCTAGTTTTGATGAACCGGAGCCTCAACCAAATCCGTTACCTAATCTTCCATCCTTGTATGAAAATTTAGAAATTGAAAAAGGTCCTGATCCACCAATCAAACCATATAGTCCGGGTAGTCTTGGGATAAAGGTAGTAGACTCTAAGCCTTGTGTAGTAGAAACTGACATATGAGTGAACCATGACTTTACATACTTACATCACCCATTCATGATTGATCACAAGAAACATTATGGGTTTAAACCGGGTTTATTAGGTCAAGATGGATTCCTAACTAGGAGTCTCTCGAAATTGATAGAAGATGATCCCTTTTTAGGAGAAGACTTCAACTCACCCATTGACCAAAGTGAACTAGGTAAGGTTATGATGAAAGGAGCACACCTCTTTTAGCATATAATTCATCCACCACTCTTTCCTCACGAGGCATACTTCCACCGAGATAGTGTGTATCGCTACTTTCACCCGTACTTAATCCTAAGTGTAGGGAAAACCTCCCCTATTTCTGTTAAATAAGGGTAGAGTTAGGCTCGTGACTCGAACAAAAACAAGTGCTTTTTGGGAGGCAACCCAAGCTTTATTTGTTTGATTGTTTGTTTGTTTGCTTTTAGTTGTTTCCGTATGCATGCTTTATTTTTATTGTTTGTAGCTCATGCTTCAAAATAAATTGTGAAAATGCTTTATTTTGTCTTTAACTTCGTCTTGATTACATATAAAAGTATTTCACATAAGATAAGTGTAAGGGAAATCTAAATTTGTTTCTAAGAACGAGCTTGAAGATGAATCACAACAATATTAAATGAACATGCATATTAGTATTCGTTTGAGTCAAATGCTTGTATCGAGTCATAATGATATTTTGCAGGAATTCCAGGAATTAAGGCGTGAGTTTTTCAAGAAATTTTTGGAAACTTAACTTAAGATTTCTGTCAGAGCACTCTGACGTTGTCAGGATGGTGTAAAATTCTAAAAAATTTTGCGAGTTTTATTTTTCTACCGGAGTCTTAAAGTTTTTGTTAATTCTTTAGTTTTATAAACTCCAGGAAATCTGCAAATATTCATTCCACAAGCATTATATCCTTTTAATTCCTAGAAAGCAACATTAAGATATATATGCTATTTTTTCTAGGATTTTAATATATATAGATTGCCGCCGATTTTATGCGAGGTTTGTCATGATTGTTTTCTAAAGTTTAACAGGTTATATTAGACAAGAAGATGATTTATATTTCTGGAGGGAAGCTTTCAACGTTCATTTTCTTGGATGAGGATCTAACAAACCATGTTATCACATTATCGACACCGAACGAATCAGGGGAGTATTTGTCTCATTCTTTTACCTTCATTACTTTTACAACCTTTTTATTGAACATTGGGGACAATGTTCAGCCTAAGTCTAAGGGGAGGGTAAATGATGATACCTTAGAGAATGCAATTACACTTGAGTTTGTTTGTTCAATAGTAGGTGTGTAATAAAACTAAGAGAAACACTTGTTAGGGCAATTTTAGCGCCAATTTTTTTTTTACAACATTTAGGAGTGAAACTTTAATCTTAATGAGCGTCTCATGGATAGGAGTTGTATGACTAGCACGAAAAACCGTACCACTCAAAATTTTTCACCCCAAATATGTGAGGTTCACCCCTAGATTTGTTAGGAAAAGATGCTTATGAGTGTACCGGTAGTACTTAAATTCTAGAACTTGCATTAGTGATGCATCCCGAGACCGCTAGTGAGACTACATTCGTGTAGTAGGATTTACTACATGATAAGAGGCATTAGGATCACCCTTGTGTTAAACCCGTATCATAATTACTTGACCAATGAAGTCATAATTACTTGACTAGCAAAGTCAATTAATTTTTCCTACACCTTTGCGTTGTACTCATTTTTAGTACACGATACCCCTAGTATACACCTCCGAGCCTATCTTTTCATTTCTAACTTTAAGCATTTTACTTAAAAAATGAATTTGTTTACAATCCACCCCAAATGTTCACCCAAATAGCCTTAGCCTTCCTTGTAAACACTCATCTTTAGTGCATTATTGTTACATATTTAAACCCTTAGTTAATTGTCTAATTGATTACATGATTGCTAAGTCGAGTCATATCTTGTACATATTGTTTTGGGACGATTGGGACTCATGGGTAAAGTACTAGTGTTATAGAGTATTGGGGAAGAGCATCATTTATTACCCCCATACGTGCGTTAATCTTAAAAAGTACTCCAAGTGTTTTGATTATCTTAATTCGAGTCGTTAGAATAGTTGATTGTAAAGTATGTAAAAGTTCAAGTGTAAGGGGAATGCAAAATTCCCTATGATGTATTATTTTGGATGGTAGGGTAAGAGTGTATGAAAAAAAAAAATCAAAAAATCAAGAAAAAGAAAAAAATTAGAAAAAGAAAAAGATAAAAAAACATACGGACTACCATCCCGTTTCCTTTTATGTTTATTTTATGTTTCTGTTAGTTTTTGATTAGCCTAAGTTGAGTCGAGTCTTGGCTTAGCAATGCCACATTGTACATGTAATTGACCAAGATGATTAACTCGCCACCAGTAAAGATTGCCTTTATCCAACAAAACCGTGTTTATCATATCCCTACATATCATGTTATAACCCTTTTAAAAGACCTCTTTGATAGTTTATCATAGGTGCTTACGCCAAGTGGTGGAGGTTTGATCATTCCCAAGCCTATGGTAATCTATGTGCTATGATAGGTAGTGAGAGATATTTTCCATGTTCATATTGTGATATATATACTTTTATTACACCCGAGAGATGTGAGTATCTAAACACCATTTGTGAGGTGCAAGTGTATAATTTTTGTGCTTGTTTTGGTTGAAGTGGAACAATTATTTGTTGCAATTACTTTTATATTAGTGTTAAATGACCCCTAGCTTCTATTTTAATTAGAATAAAAGCGCATTTGCTTGAGGACAAGCAAATCTCAAGTGTAAGGGTATTTAATGAGACGAAAAGTGTACCGCTTTTAGGGAGTCATTTAAGCCCTAAGTCGAGATTATTTGATCAAATATTGCCCTAAATCATTCATTTTGTCATTTTAGGTACTTTGGAGAAGAAATCTGAAAAAGGAAGCATTTTGGACATTTTTGTAGCGAAAAGTGAAGAAAACGACAAAGTCTCCAAATCAAGCTGGAAACAATGTTTGACGGCGTCACGTATCACATGTGACGGCGTCACGTTACGGCAAAGAGGTGGATTAAAAGATATAACGAGACGCGCTAGAATGTTTTTGGACTTTAACACGTGACGGTGTCACCAAGGCCGTCACGTGTACTTTACTCTTGACGGCCATGAGAAGAATAATACATGACCGCGTCAAATCTAGATCTAGGCAAAACGAGAATTTCCTTGGCGGCGAGTTGACGGCGTCAGAATTTACACGTGACGCCGTCAGCCCCTAAAATCTATATATAGTTTTCTAATTTTCATGTATTAAGAGGAGAATTTTAGAGAGACTTTTGGGAGAACTTGTGGGGAAACCCTAGGTCGAATTTTACAGGGTTTTTCACCCTTTTATTATCCATGTTCTAATAAAGATAAGTCTTCCAATAATCATTCAATATGTCTATGTGTTGTTTAATTCTATCTTATGCTTGTCTTTACTTTAATGTGACACCCCCAAAATTTTACAACGCAGCGGAATACCAATTTGGGTGTCACTTCATAGTTCATAAAAACAAGTTACCTATAACGACCTCAAAAGAGACGTTTAATAAAATATCACATTCGATTTGATAAATCAGTGTACAAAGGTCCCAACAATTTATATTTAAAACTTAAGTTACAAGAGTTCAAAAATGACTCATTTGCATATCTAAAGAAAATAATTATCGAATGTGAAGAAAACAAGTCCTTCAATGTTTGATATCCACGCGACTCCGATTGCTCCCAATGCTCAGCTAGCCAAATAATACATGAGAAAATACATGCTAAAAAGTCAACATAAAGTTGAGTGAATCCATAGAGTTTAATAAGTAATAATGTTGAATACAAGCATTATTTATCAATAGACATATAACAAATACATGTCGGGTAATCAGATTATAGTATTGAGAATTATGAAACCGAAACCTTAACCATGATTTTGTGCCCCGAGGTAAAAATTGCCAGTTTACCCCAAACTCTCAAGATTATGTGACCGTACCCAGTCAAAGCCGGCCAAGCCTAATATGCATATCCATAATAATAGCGTTTCCCTACGGAATTAACGGTTTCATGGTGGGGACTTAATTGGCAAGAAGCAATTAATCACTTTAATCATATAATCAGATCCAGCAAACCAAAAACTACTTGTATTCAGTTTGTAAAAAAAACTAGCTTGTATCCCCCTCGCGAGGTTTATAAAACATTTAAATAAGTAAAGGCGAGGCTATGAACTCACCTTAAGAGCAACGAGATCAGAAGTAAAAATGGATCTTCGGACGAGTGCGAAGCGTCTAAGCACAACCTAAAAGACGTGACGCGACTTAGAATGATAAAGAAGAGCGATATGAAAAAGTAAATCAAATGATCATGAGATATGTTTCCGAGATAAGCATGGCATTGCACTAAGACTTAACCCAAGGTATTTTTACTCCCAATATGGTTTGTGACCTGATCTTATAGGTAATAAAACACCTACTAAGTTTCATTCCTTAATTCTTGTTTCACCTATGTGTATCTACATGTTTTAGATTTCAAGACAAGACGTAAAAACCATGTTGCTGAATTTTAGTCAACTCCACACCATCGTATCTCTTAACCTATAAAAGATACAAGGATGGGGCTTTCACCCCTGGAAATATACTTAAGTTTAGTTTCCAAAACATTAGGCCATTCAATCAAATCATTTACCAATCAACGGGAAGCGAGTTTTTACTAACTATAACTCCAACCAGAAAGGTCGCTGAAATTCTAACGCTTACGGTTTTGGTCATAAATAATGTTCTATAATAGCTATCAAGTTGAAACCAATTGGAGGTGAAAGCTTATAATGTATAGTGTTGAACCATGTTTTAAAACCTAAGCTTAATGTACAAAATTTTGGAGCAAAAACATGTTTTCCAACAGCAGCTCCAGAATAGACATGTTTCCATAAAACGACCGTATCTCACTCATCCGGAGGAGATATCACCCTATCCAATTCGACACATGTACCTTAAACTTATTTCCATAATCCCATCAAATAATATAGACCTTCTTAGGCCAAAAGTTTTCTGCAATTAACCCATATATGCTGCTGGTCTGCAGCAGTCCCAACTTTTCCTATGAAACACTAATTTTAACGTATTTCCCAAACCGTGATAGCTATTAAAGTGATTCCACTTGGAAATGTTAGCCTAAGATGTCTACTACAGGTCTCAACTTTTATTACAACATTTTTAGTGTAAAAACCTGGAGTTAAACTCCTTTTTACAACAGTAGTTCAGAACGGATCAATTTTAGCAAAACGGCCATAATTCATTCATTCGGAGGAGTTGATAAACCCTGCAATTTGCCACTTGAAGCTAAGACATATATATATCTAAAAATATAATTTCCCAGCAGGCCATAAGCCAAAAATATTGCACACCAATTCGTTTTATCTGCAAGTCTAAAACAGTCCCTATAATCGACTTCAAAATCAATTCAAACAATGTTTTTATTCCATCAAAACCCTATGCAATGCCACACCAATCATCAAAAACAACTCAAGAACACTAAAACTCATCAAATACAGAAAACACAAATCAAAATATAATGTTCATCATGAAAATAAAATTAATGAAAAGGGTTTAGGGCTTACTAGAATATAAATAGAGCAAAATGGAAGATACACACCCTTCCTATGAGGTGTGTTTAGTTCGAACCCAACAATAGACCAAGACCATAACTCCTAGATGATCTCAATCACAATCAAATCCTCCCAATAACACTTTAACTTCAGCCCCCAAGTTCATTTTCATAAGATTTTTCACAACTTCTTCAATACTTTGATTCAAAACTTGAAACTTTGCATAGGGTCTTGGTTGATGATTTTAATCACAAGATGATGATTGCATGAGGGATTTTTAGTGATGGTGATGGTGTTTGAGTGGTGGATTTCGGCTGAGAAAGAAAGAGGGAGAAGAAAGATGTTTTGTTTGATCTTTTGGGTGGAAATAAACGTGTTAGTGTGTGTATGTTTTTATAAAATAGAAGTTTGGTATATATTGATTTAAGGTAAGAAAAAAAATCGAGAGGGGTGTTTGGTTAGGCATATTGTTGGAGTATAATAGACAAAAGAGGAAGTGTTTGGTTTTTGGTTTTGATGGGGAAGTAAAAATTATAAAAGGGGTGTTTGGCTAACTATATGTATTTATTTTTCTAAAAATTTACATTACATTAGTTTGTGTTAAAACACTTAAATAAAATGTTACAAAGTTTGAAAAATACTATTTTGACATAGATTTTGGCTAAAACGCGAGAAAATTCGGGAAACACTAAAATAGAAATAATTAATCTCTCGAAGCTAAAATATGAAATTGCTGATTTCTTAAATGACTTAACAAATAAATATCAAAGGAACAACGCGGAATTAGTTAAAAGATGAAAATTTTCGATAAAACGACTAGAAACAAAAATAATGAATTCCATAAAAATTAGTAATAGAATAAGGGGTTGGTTCACATTGTTAAAAATTTAATATGTAAATTTAAATTGGGTAAAATGTAACGGTGCAAGGTTTATGTAAAAATAGAAAAATTGAAAAGTGACTTTTAAAATAGAATTGTAAGGAACCAAAATGCATAAAAAATGTAGAGTGGGCATAGTATTGTATCGGTTGAATTGATTGAACGTGTTATGACGAAACATGGATAACTTCCGACGATGTTAATTATTTCAAAATATGATTGTTAAATAATAAAATACTAAAATTTATTGACATAAAATTTTTGAAATGTCACATTTAACATGCTAGGCTAGGTTTTCTTTGTGTTTACTTAGATGTAATGAAACCTAGTTATTGATTATTGGTAGGTTGTTTGTTATTAATTGTAATGGATGAATGATTTTGATGTCAGGATTAAGAAAACTGTCATACTTCCAATTGGTAACATGCTTGAACGTCTTAAGAAACATGATCGGATGTGTACTACGATTAATTGGTTGTATTTAATGCATAAGTAACTACTAAGGAGGTGTCACACCCCCAATTTACCTGACTTGCAGCGGAATAGAATGCCTGAGGGTGTAATTGTCATAGCATCACAACAACGATATATTGAACGACCTAAAGTGTCGTTTTGAAAATACATCGTTTGATTCATTCAAAATATTCAGAGTTATAAAACATAGGTCCCAAAAGAGTTGGAAAGTTTAAGTAGAATAGTTTAGTACAATCAAACGATAGTTCATAAGTGCATGAAATCCAAAATGAGACGCGTCATCCTTGATTCTCAAAGAAATGACTCCATGCATGTCATGAGGCATATGTCTTAGTTTCCTGAAAATACATTGCGAAAACGGTCAACATAAAGTTGGTGAATAATCATAGGTTTGTAGATTAAATCGTATGTACATAAGCCACAAGTATAAAGTAAACCGACAAAAATGTCAAAATGCTACATTGTCTCTTAAGCTCATGACCCCAAAGCTAGACTTTGTAATGGCCCCACCAGAGTGTTTACCAGACACTCAAATTGTTAAGACATGAAATGCATTCGTCCCGTTGGAGCAACCCAAACACGAATGGAGGCGTCACCCTCAATAGATCTATCCACTCACTCTCGCTTGGCAATATAATTAACGGTCCATGATAATAAAGGGGACTTAACTTGGTAGTAAGGCAACTTAAGCAATGTATGGAATTTTAATACTTGGGCATGTACAAAAATAATTTGTGCAATGTATTCTCCCCGGTGGGATTTGAAATCAAATAAGTAATTGAAAACGGGGCTATGAAAACTCACCTTAGCAAAAGCAATATCCGATAGACAAAGTAGTAGTTAGAAATAAGGTCCGAGTACTCTAATCGCGACCTAAATAATGCATATGTCTTAGGTTCGAAAACAAGGTCAAGCATGCAAGTCATACACTATATTATCACTTGTACATGTTGTTGAAATTTTTATTGTCAAAAACGTAGGTACTCAAAGTAATCTCGTATTTAAGTCATCCACTATTTTAGAAAACATAGCTTGTAAATCCCACGACCAAATATTAGTCGTCTTGTAAATATATATTTTGAAAATCTCTAACGTACCAAATAAGTATACGTAATACTCTACCATTTTTATTTACGTCATTTTAGCCAAACTACACTCTAAAGTGTCCAAAAACTCATTTTAATATTTTCCATCAGCTTTTAAATATAGCACAAAAGCTGTCAACATTTTAGTGTTTTGCCGCAACTTTCCTAGGCCATAACTTTTGCGTCGTAGTTCCGTTTTTCAAGTTCTATATATTCCCGCGAAGGTATTCAAGTATACTTTAGGTTTTTCAAGGTCTCGGCTAGCCTAGATGTCATTTAATCTCAGTTTTCCTAGCTTGAAAAATCGGGACAGAATCATAATTTCAGAAAATATAGTTTTAGTCGTCAATCTTGAAAATAGCATATCTTTTTCGTTACAAGTCCGTTTTAACCCGTTCAAGCGGCTATGTTTTCGTTATTAAGTCTATTTTCTATATGTCTAGCCTAATATGCTCACCAAGGTATTGATTTTTTTTTTCTGTGAAGGGTCGAATAGGACAGATCCAATATAAATAATGTCGAACTATAATTCCTAGTGTTTTATTTATTTTCACCACTTAAACAACAACTCCAAATCTAGTCCTAGTTCCTCCATCAACTTCTCAACTAGTATATGGTGATCTAACATAACTTAATCAATATTCAAGATCCATGTACAAGATCATCCAAGTATTAAAACTTCAAATTTACAAACATGTATATATATAAAGTTGTCATTATTTTACTTGTAAAGATTTTTACTAACAATTTTTCTTGTAATACAATCTTGTTCAAAACATATTTTCTTGCTAAGAGATCAAAGTAGATGTAAAGATTTTCAACGTGTACCAAGTGATAACCAAGTATATACACTAGACAAGCATGAAACTCATGAAAAATCATTAAGTATAGGTAGTGTAAAAATCACTTACAAAGAGGTTTGTGAGATGAGATTTATAAAGCACTTGTGTAACCCCAAGATTAGTGTCAAACCCTTGTTAATCTACCCTAAGTACTCTAGATAGTCACCAACAAACTCCTTCTTTTTCCTTGCTCCTTATGTGTGTCGATTTATGTATATATGGGTGGGAGGTGATTGTTTATTTTCTTTTCTTTGTAAAATGAGTACTAAACTAGGTGGATATATATATATATATATATATATATATATATATATATATATATATATATATATATATATATATATATATATATATATAGTAAGTGTGGTCAAAAGGGTGTCAACATTTCTCAAGAATTGGTCCTTGTGGCTGCCGAAATTTAAGGAAAAGAAAGGGCAAAAGGGTGGCTCTAGCCACCTTCATTAATGAGCATGTTTCATGGGTTGAAATATTGAATTTTTGCTACGTCTTGTAATACATTTCTAAGACATGGTATAGGGGGGGGGGGGGGCATAGAGCAAAATTGGAAGAAATATATATATATATATATATATATATATATATATTTTTTTTTTTGTAAAAATGTATATATTAAATGTATTGGGTAGTAAAAATATGTATTGGGTATTAGTTTGGTAGTTAACGGAAGTTGTACGAAATTAAACGTAAGGTGTAAAGAATTTAACTTGGACATCGGAAAATATTTTTGGGACTTTTGTAATAATTTTAGAAGTATAAAAATATCCTAAAAATAATTGTTGAGAAAGTCGGGTATATTGAGTATTAAATTCGTGAATAAAAATTAACGTTTGTTGAATTTAAAACCATAAGTATTTAATGAATAGGAATTTGTGTTATAGAATAAAATGGTGAACTGGGGAAGGAGCAAGGTACCGGAGCGTTGTGGACTACAATTAGTCTAAGTCCTAGAGTACTTAAAATTTTGTTAGAAATTCGCGTCGATTCAAGTAAAAAGTTCATGTAAATCGTATTAAATTAATGTCAAGAAATTTAAATTCGAGTTTAGAAAATAGTATTGACCTGGGAAATAGCGGGTTGTGACAGGAGGCCATGTTAGGAGCTAGTAGTCGGCTCGAAGAGGTGAAAACTTATAGAGTTAGGGAAGATCATACACGGCCCTACGAATGGTATTAAGGAATATAACCCGTCATCCACGCAATTGTAACAAACTAATGAACTAGTAAAAGATAGCTAGGGAGTAGTGAAATCTAAATTAACATGTTTCTCTCATTATTGTTTTTCTCCATATTTACTTTCTTGTTATTTTACTTTTATTGCATTAGTAGTTAATTGGGTTAGTTGACTAGCAACTAATTCTGCACACTCTTCTGAAACCCGAGATTTTTACTTGCTTTCTAAAAAACTATAAAAATACAAAAAGAATCATCCCTCACCTCTAGACCTAGTTTTATTAAGTTTTGATCCTAACGACACTATTCCCCGAGAGAACGATCAATTCCACGGTATTTGCCACTACATTATACTACAACGGTCAGGTACACTGCCTGGTGGGGATTGCAAGATTCTCAAGATCCCTTGAGAAGTAAAACCTTTTGCGTAGGCGCAATCCCACGCATCACCCATGCCCGCCCGGCCCGCTCGTTTTGCCACCTTTAGAATCAACAATGCATAAAAATTGTATTTCATGATCCTAGTTTCGTGAAATTTGGACATTATGAAATTGGAATTTAAGTTTGAAGAGTTTATGTATTAATAAGTCCTAATCTCATTTCAAGTTTCCTAGACATGATTCCCCTTAATCTACTTTGATTTAAACTATCAAGTTTTAGATCAAAGTGTATGATTTAAGTGGGTTTATGCAAATCCAATGTTGGGAAAATCAAAGTGATTATGCATTTAATTCTAGTCCTAATTTCCCAAAGATTCAATCAATTTTGAAAGATCCCTAATTTCAATTTTGTGTATGAACAAACCCTAGACACAAGATTTAAGAAAGATTAAAGTGAAAGAACTTATAATTGATCTTAAGGAGATAGTAGTAGTTGCTAATCTTGAAAAATAATGCCTCAAATTTGATTTTGAGATTGTGTAATTAAGTTTTGGGTTGTGAGTTTCAACTTTGACAGCAATGGCAGAAGTTGGGAAAGTTTGAAAATGAATTGTGGGGGAAAGAGTACTAAAATACTACCAATGTCAGATACACGATACCACGGTACAACTAAATTTAGTGGTGCCTTTATCTGCTGGGACGAATTTTTGTCCTATTTTGATTTTTGACAAACAAGTCTCGCTGATTTAGTGAGACTTTTTGACACGAGGAAAGAATTTATACCTAATAAATTCTTCTAACGAGAGAAAGATTAAACTAGACTAGATGATGCGTGATGACTTCAATATTTTCGAGGAAATACATAAATAGTCATTAGAGGGGTACGAAGGTTATTAATATTTCCAATGAAATATTTAAATAGGCATAGGATGGGGTTTACGGGATGTGTTTCATCATTTCTAGACCTAGACGAAGATAGTTAAAGGATTCTCATTTGAGAGGTTTGGTTAGGATGTCGGCAATATTGTCTTGGGAGGGAACTTTCTCAATAGAAATGTTTCCTTTTTGGACGTTATCGCAGAGGAAGTGGTGGCAAATTTCAATGTGTTTAGCACGAGAGTGTTAAATGGGATTCTTGCTCAAGTCGATGGCACCTTTGTTGTCGCACATAATAGGGATGTCGTCTAGATGGATACCATAGTCGATAAGAGCTTGCTTCATCCATAGTGCTTGTTGACATGCCTTTCTGGCACTTACGTATTCGCCTTCGGTCGTGGAGATAGCAAGAGCCGTTTGTTTCTTGGAGAACCAAGAATTTAGACAACAACCAATGAAGGTACAAACGTCACTCGTACTTTTTCGATCCACATAATCTCCCACATGATCAGAGTCGGCATAGACAATAGTTTCTACACCGGTCCCTTTTGGGATAAAATAATCCCAAATGTATAGCGCCTTTAATGTATCGGAGCCTACTTGCCGTTAAGTATAATAAACTACCTATCATGCCCTTATACTTAATATTATCCACGGACTCACCGTCTTCATCTTTCGTGAGTTTCATTTCCGTAGACATCGGAGTTTTCATGGGCTTAGACTCTTCTAAACTAAATTTCTTAAGCAGTTATTTAATATACTTAGATTGATTAAAGAAGATACAATATTCCACTTGTTTTATTTGTAGACCAAGGAAGAAATTTAATTCACCCATCATGCTCATCTCAAACTCATCATGCATGATCTTAGAAAGATCATTGCACAGTTCTGGACAAGTTGAGCCGAATATAATGTCGTCGACATATATTTGAATAATGATGAGACTTGAATCTCGTTTCTTCGTGAAAAGTGTGTTGTCAACCATTCCCATGGTATATTCATGTTTAAGCAAGAATGCCTTTAGTCTATCATACCCATGCTTTAGTGGCTTGTTTAAGACCATAGAGTGCTTTCTTGAGTTTATAAACATGATTTGGTTTTTTGAAATCAACGAATCCCAGAGGTTGTGCAACGTATACCTCCTCGTTGATAAAACAATTTAGGAATTTTTCACATCCATTTGATATAACTTAAAGTCTAATGCACAAGCATAGGCAAGGAGTATTCTAATAGACTTTAATCTAGCTACGGGTGCATACGTTTCATCGTAATCTATTCTCTCTTGTTGGTTATAACCTTGTGCTACCAACCTAGCCTTATTACTAGTTACGACGCCATTTTTGTCTAGTTTATTTCTAAACACCCACGTAGTTCCTATATGGTTTGATTCTTAGGAGGAGATACTAAATCCCAAACTTGGTTGGCAGTGAATTGATTCAACCATTTTTGCATGGCAACTACCCAGCTTTTGTTAGAAAATTTAGTGCACTTGAGGGATTAATTCACACTTGGTAATGGGTTTGGAGATACGGAGTGTACACCCATTTGGTCCCTGAATACCCTGACTCAATAGTGGTTATGAAGTCATTCTGCTGCTAGTGTGAATCTGATTCTGCTGCTAGTATTGATTCTGCTGATAGTGGATTCTTCTGTCAGTGGATTCTACTACTAGAGTTTCTGCTGCTCGTTTTAACCATTGATCCCTAATATTATGGAAACTATTATAATATAATTAATGGGCCGTTAATTATACATAATTCCATGGGCTAGGGTTTGAGTAAACTCTATTATAAATAGAGGTCATATCATAACTGCATGGAAATACTGAACACAAACCCTAAACACCAAATACGAATCTGGTTCTTGATTTTTGCCTAAAACAAGAATATCACTTGGTCTTATCCCATAGAGATATTCGTGTAACCCAGGCATAGGGTCGAATAGTTTCTATTGGAAAGTGATAACACGATTTCAAGTGAATATCCGGTGCTATTGATTATCTACACCCTGATTAGGGAAACCCTAAATAACAAACAATCAATAGAAACTATTAGTGATAATCAATGGCTGCTGCTATGAGACAGATGGCTGCTAACTTTTCCAAGTTGGAAAAGTTTGAATGTGTTGATTTCAGATGGCAAAAGAAGATGCACTTCTTGTTGTCAAGTATGAATGTGGTATATGTCCTGACAACTGAAATTCTAGAAGATTATGGAGATAATGCTACTATGGAACAGATGAGGGCAAGAAGCAAATGGGAGAATGATGATTACGTCTACAGGGGTTTAATTCTCAATGGTATGTCTGATTCTCTTTTTGATATTTATTAGAATGTTGAATCTTCTCAAGAACTATGTGAATCCTTGGATGCCAAATATATGGCTGAGAATGCATCAAGTAAGAAGTTCTTTGTAAGTAATTTGAACAATTACAAAATGGTTGATTCTAGACCTGTCATGGAACAATACAATGAACTTCTTAGTATACTTGGTCGATCCACACATGGTGTGTTTATTGGTTTTGACTATTTGTGTAATCAAATGTTCAAGCTTAATATTGTTAATGATATTGGTAATTTAGCCTTTATGTCAACCTCTAAACTGAATGACTCTACCCTGCGGCATGCTAGACTTGGCTATGTACATTTTAAAAGGATGCAAGATATGTCTAAGGATGGGTTAATCCCAGCATTCGACATGGACACTAAAAATTGTAAAACTTGCATGTTGACCAAAATAACTAAGAAACCTTTTCAGGGTGTAAAACGTGAGACTGAGCTCTTGGAGCTTATACACAGTGACCTGTGTGATTTGCATGTCACTCCCTCTTTGGGGAATAAAAAGTACTTTGTGACATTTATTGATGATGCTTCTAGGTTTTGTTATGTCTATCTGTTACATACCAAGGATGAAGCATTAGATAAATTTAAAGTATTTAAAACTGAAGTTGAATTGCAACAAAGGTCTCTAATCAAAAGAATCATGACTGATAGGGGAGGTGAGTACATGGATACTCTGTATTTTCAGTCTGTTGGTATAATCCATGAAACGACTGCCCCCTATACTCCACAGCAAAATGGTATTTCTGAAAGGAAAAATAGGGTGCTAAAGGAGATGGTTAATTCCATGTTGTCCTATTCAGGGCTGAGTCAAGGGTTCTGGGGTGAAGCTATGTTAACATCCTGCTATTTATTAAATAGGGTTCCCAATAAAAGGAGCACATGTTTTATTGACATCCCAAGGTTGTGCTCAGAACCTGCTGGAAAAGGAGGATGAAGTCTTTACTTCTCAATGGTTAATTTCTTTGAAAAAGTGCTAAGCAGGAGCATGAATAAAGAGGAACCACCTATGTAACTGTTGAAGTTTTGCCGCTTCAGGAAGCTTTGGACTTTTAGCTTTTGCAACATTTAAGAATTGGATATGGACACATGGCTTGCATAGTGTCAGGAGTATTTAAGTGTTTGAAAATATACGTGTATTTTATCTTCAGGTATTCAAATGGGTTGAAGGGTTTAATTCTTAGAACACCTTGATTCTCGAATATTTGAACGTGTAATGTACTAAGATGAGAATTCACTCTTCAAGATATTTTCATTTATGCATATATGTTGTTTTGTGTTTATTTTTCATGCAAAGGAAGTGAACTAAATTTGGGGAGGATTGTTGGAAAATTTAGTGCACTTGAGGGATTAATTCACACCTGGTAATAGGTTTTGAGGTACGGAGTGTACACCCATATGGTCCCTGAATACCCTGACTCAATAGCGGTTATGAAGTGATTCTGCTGCTAGTGTGAATTTGATTATGCTTCTAGTATTGATTATGCTGATAGTGGATTCTGTTGTCAGTGGATTCTTGTAACAATCGTGGTTTTGGCAGGTCAGTTTGACTGGTAGTCTTGATTCGGTTGACATTTGTTTGGTATGTCTTAGGTGTTTGAAGTGATATAAGTGTGATATAGGTGAGTTTTAGCACTAAATCCCTTTGCGTGGTGTTGTTTTTGTGAGTGAGTAATGTTGATTATTTTCGAAAGTTCATTTTGTGATTGCCCTTGTGGTGTAGAAATGACCTGTGAAGTTTTGGTGTTTTTGTGTCATGAGTCTTCGTTCAAGTATTTGAGCGTTAGCAAGTTACGAGGAGTTTGTTTTTATGTGTTATGCTTATAAAAGATTGTGAAAATCTATTTTTGGAAACTTTATTTTAAAAATTAATATTTTCCGATTTGTCGTAAAAACTGAGGTTTATCGCGTAAAACGTTAAGTTTCATTATGGGAATACATAAAATATGAAAAGTATGAGGTTTTGAGTGTAATAAATAAATTTAATAAATTATATATATATATATATATATATATATATATATATATATATATATATATATATATATATATATATATATATATATATATATATATATATATATATATATATATATATAAAGGGGCGGCTGATTTAGGGGATAAGGGGGAAAAAAAGAAACCCAATTTGAGTCCAAATATGACTCTTAAGCCCAAGGATTATCCATAATTAATATAAATACAAACCAAACAATCCTCAAACGTTTTTTTTTTTTTTTTTTTTTTTTCTGATTTTGGTCATTCAAGGGAGGCCAAGGAAGAAGAAAAAAATCAGGGTTTATAATTTGGAAGCAATAATCAAGAATCAAGGTAAAATTCTTAAAATACATGTTCAATTGTTTGATTAATTAATATAATTCATGTAATAATTATATGATAGATTAGGGTTTGTGTTAACTTCTATAAATTAATGTTATTAAACATGTTGGGATCATTAATTAGTAATATTACGATGTTTGGTTAAGAGAATTGAGCGTAAAACATGCTAGTTATTGAGTTAGGGTTTGGACAGAAAAGTAGTGCTGTAAAGATGTGAGTGTAATTAATAGATGGTGATGAGTTAGATCACGAATTTTTAGTCTAAATTGAAGTTTAATGAAAGAGCTTTCCAAAAAGTCCAGCCACGATTGATTTCAAGGTGGGGAAGTTGGTCTTTTGATTTTTCTTTGTTAAGGTGTCAAAGCTGTCAAAATGGGACAGAATTTGGGAAAAAGTTTGATACTGAGTTGTGGTTATAAAAGTGGTATTTTGACTAGCCCTTCAGGAATAGTTAAGTATTAGGTTATATTAGACTACCATGAAAATGAATCGCGATAAACACTTGTGTAAGTATTTTATGTTAATCAAAACTTTTTGGTGTGCGTTCAGATCCGAATTTGAGTAGTTGACAAGTTTGATTTTCTTTGGAGTACTTGTGTGTGTTATTGATCCATGGATTTATGGGATTAGCTTCTATGCTTATGAGAGACCATGGTGAATTTTTGGTGTGAGTTGTTGAGCTTTATTTGTCGTGATTTTATGTGGGCGAATGTACCTAAAAATTATGCGTTTTCTGATTTTAAGAGTGCTAGGGATTTAGTGAGTGTTAGGTTATGGTAACGGTTAGTATGGTGTCTAGGAGATCCATGGTGGGTCATATGAGTCTTAGACATCCATCATATGAGTATTACATGGGTTGTAGCTTTTAGCTTGGCCTGGTGTAACGTGGACTTATTTGTGTTGTTTAGATTTGTGATTTGTGTTGTGGAAGCTGTAAGGTTTGATGTGAGTTCATAGTCCCATATTTTTACCTTGTTTTAAACTTGGGATGGAAATGATGCTTATCTTAAATGAGTTGAATTAGTGTGATTATGTGTATGTGTGTTAAAGAGATCGAACTTTTAATGTTATCGTATTTATGCTATATGTGAACGGTAATGATATGATGTGTGATTCTGTGTGGTCCAATTGGGAGGATGCTTACCCTGTTGCTCGTGCATACGACCTAATTGGAGAGTAGCAGCCCTAATCACTATTTTTCTGTGTGGTCTGATCGGAGGGTATTAATTTACCCATTATTTTTAGAGCGGGGGTCACGTTCCGGCCTGGTATGTTGTGAATTTGGATCTGTGGGCACGTTCCGCCTGATGGTTGCCTTATGTGTGATATTGCCTTGTGAACATATGTAGCTCATATGATAACAGTTATTATTTGTCTAGCTATGTTTTTTAATCACAGTGATTTTGGTTGCCTAGTGTGTATGAGTTTTAAACCTATGAATCTCACCAATGTAATGTTGACATTTTAAGCATCATTTTTAGGTGAGCATTCTAAGGCTATGATAGAAGGAGATGATTAGACGAGACCTTAGTTGCATTGGAAGTTGTTTATCTGAGTGTTTGGAGTTTATCATGTTGTTTTCTTTCGGGTATTGTTATGACACTTTGTGTCTATACTTTGCCATTTTTATTGCATGTAGTTATTCTCTATATAGACATCATGTGTTATGATGATATCCATGAAGTTACACCCGCGCGTTTCTGCCGTGGCGGGGTGTGACAGATTGGTATCAGAGACAGGTTATAGAGAAGTAGGTGGTTGAACCTAGGCTATAACCTAGGAGTCCTTCATATAGTTGCATTTAGGATCTATGTGTAAGTATAGTATTTTATATGTCTATTTTCCTATATTTATGAGATGTTTTATTGAGTTTCAAACGTCTATTTTATCCCCTATACGTAGTATTGTATATATATCGACTTTATTATATCGTCTTCCACGCGTAAGATGCTTCGTTAGACTACCGTTGTCGCTATCGGATGTAAGAGAAGTGGTAGGATGAAGCGGACTAACTGCAGAATCCGAGTTCCCGTTAGCATGTATCTATGTTCGGACAAGGAGAGGGCATTTATGGAAAACGTTGGTGGAGGAGAAGTGGAGAGGTTTGGAACTACGATGACTTCTGGAGATGGGGCCATTACCAAATACCCTTGGTAGTGTCCTCACTTCACATAGGAAGGAGAGGTGGTTTAGTCTAAACCTCGTGATTTGTATGCGCTTGTGAATCATGTGGAATTGGAAGAAAAGAATAGAGATGGTTTTGCATGTTGTCGACTACTTCAACATGTAAGAAACATGAATGGGTGGTTGAGTAAAGATGAAAGGGAGTTAGGATGGAATGGTGTGGATTCGGATCTAGAGTCCACAGCGAGTAGTAAGTTGAATTGATCTGAGTGGGGAGATAAGTGCGAGAGTGGAGTTGAGCCATTATGCAAAGTCTTTGTTTTGTGTTATGTTTTGGAATTTGTATATTGTCTTTTGCCATCTGGAGCCATGTTGGAGCGTGATTACTCTTGGATATTGGATCGACCTTATCCAAGTAATTTTGATTATATAGTTTACGTGATCGTTGAAATTGTTCCATGCGTGATGATTGTTTGCGAATCTTTTGTTTTTGTTTGCATGTTTGTTTGCATGATGTGTTGTCATAGGATGGAGTACACTTATAAAAGGGGGCATAGATAATTATGGTGGCCAACATAATTATACATGCGTCACAACACAAGTGGACTTGCAAGTATGATAGCATGGATTGCATGGGGTATTAGGTGTTATGTGATATATGTGCGTTATCATTGAGATGTGTGGTTTTGGAAGTACATATGCGTGTGAAATAGGCTTATAACTATGGTCGCGAACATAATTATAAGAGTATCATACACGTGGACTTGTGACCATTATTGCATTGATTGATGTTTGTTGTTATATGTTGTAGTAGATGGTATGTGATATCATGTTGTTGATGGCTGTATGGTTAGAGAAGTATTCTCTTAACCGTTTGGGCAGTCGTTATATGTTGGGGTGTGTAGGTGGTAAGATTCCATTCTACCTATCATATGTTGATACCTCAGATTATCGGTGGGTACTTATGTTGTGGTATTTAAGTTGATTCATTTGCTAGACACTCCGTTTGTATACCTAATTCTTGGGTTGACATTCCTATTCGTACCATGATGGTACATATGCCATATTCTTTCTATTTGACGTCGTGATAGGTGTTGGGTAATCGAATTCATTTTTTTTGTTGGATACTGGTTCGCTTCTTTGGTTATTCCTTGCATTCATTCTGCGAATGAATATTATATTGTTCTTCGAGTATTGTTGGTTCGTGACGAGTTGGTGTGGATAATTGATCCCGCATTTACACACACCAATTGAATTTCGTGACATGTTTTGTGACCTGTTAGTATAGGTGTTTTTCTATGATTTTGGTTTGATTGTTGTACGAATGAGTCTTTGCGTTCTTCGCTTGGTTTGCAATGTATTTGCGTGAGTGTTCACTGGTATGAGTTCGTTTGAGGATTATTTTGATTACGGAATTCTTCAATGTCTTTCGTGTTCGATTAAGAGGTTGTGTTAGAGTCTTTATGGCATTTTACAAATTCGTTTTGGGTATTTCAAGGTCGTTTGATGGAAACTAATATTTTTATGGGAAAAGAAGTGTGATAAAAAATGTATAAGTTTAAGATATGTCTTGTGAAAAAAAAACGGTGTTCATTTATTTTTGGGAAGGTCGAGTACGGGAATAAGAACAGTCTATGGTTCTCATTTACCAAACTTGTTATGTATTTGGTTCATCGAGTGTTTCTTTCGTTGAGGTATGTTTGTGGATGTTTTATGGGTACGTGTATTTTATATTTTCTTTGTATGGGTTTTCATGAACATTTTATCCGTGTCTATTTTTATTGGAGGAAAATTTCTCATTGTATTTTTCTAGCTTTGATTTTGATGTTCGTTACTTCGTTAGTCGGTAATTCGTACCCCTTTTTGAGTTCGTGGATATACGTTTTAGTTCGACCGGTTTCATGGTTCGCGTCGTTTACTTAGGATAGATTGTCGTTTTGATTTTCAATTGGTTCGTTGAAGAAGAAGAGGGTGTTTGCCAAGTTGTTCAAGTGAGAGGTGTAGCTTTAAGATGTACGTTCTTCAGGAAGGTGGTCAACGATAGCGAGTGTTCGTGGACACTAGTAAGATAAAAGTAGTGAAGCGTGGAAAGTACCTGAGACACCATCAAGGAGACGATTGTCCTTAGGATTGGCAGGTACTATTGACGATTCATTTCTATCTTTCTATAGATTGCGTAGGCATCACGGAGGTGGAAGATTCATAAGAGGAACTGTGTGATACATGATTTAAAGTTGGGAAGTAGAGCTTGGAGATGATATTTGTATGGAGCAAAAAGTGTTATCTACACAGATCATAAGAAACTTTAGCATATATTTGACAAGAGGTTAATATATGTTGAAGAGAAGTTGGGTGTGGATTTTCTCAGTGACTATGATTGTTCGATTTGCTACCGTCAAGGAAGAGCGGACATCGTGGTGAGAGCGCTGAGTGGGAGTGAACGAGTGAAACTTAGATGTTTGTGAGCAATGATTATGATAATTCAGTTCGAAGTTAAGAGGATGATGTTGACAGCCTAGAGAGAGAGGTTCAAGGATGAGAACATGTAAGAAGAATGATTACTTGGTTTAGACCAGTAAATGGAAAAGAATGAAGATAGACGATTGTACTTTGTGGACCCGCTAATGATTTCATGGAGAGGAAGCTTAAGGACATCGATCATGCAAGGTATGAGATACATCTAAGAATGGATAAGACGTATTATTACCTTAGTAAGAAATGTATTGAGGAGTTGGTAACGAACCATAGGGTGTCGCGTTGATCATCAAGAAACATGATGAAATACTTACTTCGCGATAGTAGTAAACATGTTATAAAGTCTTGAGAACGCGTGTGTAGATGAGTACAACTTATCATTCTCTAATGAGTGAACTAAGTGAGCGTACAAATCAGGCGTTGGATGGTGAGCTGAGAGCATGGGTGTGTTGAGTTTGGAGGAAGCCGGGGTATACATTTACCCTTAGCTGAGTTCTCCTATATCAACAATTATCATTCTAGTATGGAGTATGTGTCGTGTGAAAAGTTGTATGAAGGGTAATGTAGGTCACCTGTTCTGTGGGCAAAGGTTGGAATAAGCCAACTAATTGGTCCTGAACTAGAAAGAGAGACTACAAATAAGGTTTTCTGACTAAGGAAAGACTTAAGGCAACAAGAGATCGCCAAAAGAGTTATGAGGATTATTGCTGTAAGCCCTTAGAGTTTGGTGTTGGTGATATTGTGAGGTTAAAAGTATCTCTTTTAAAAGGTGTTATGCGTTTCAGTAAGAAAGGCAAGTTAGCACCGAGATATATGGGACCTTTTGAGATTGCAGAAAGGATTGGATTTGTGGCATATCGGTTGAAGTTAGCTGAGGAATTAAGTGGTGTACATGATACGTTTCACGTATCTAATTGAAAGAAGTGTTTGGCGGATGCTAGTCTGCATGTGCCATTAGATGAAAGTAAGGTCGACAAACTCTTCGTTTTGTCGAGAAACCTGTTGAGATTATGGAATCGAGATGTTAAAAGTTTGAAGTGTGGTGAGATAACGTTGGTAAAGGTATGGTCGGATTCTAAGCGTGGTCCTGAGTTTACTTGGGAACGTGAGGATCAGATGTAATTAATGTTTGTTTTGTGTGTATCCATTATATGTGGTGTTTCTTACGGTTACCATTTGGATTTTCATTTGGTTCGAGAGTATCGTACCTATCTGTGAGAAGTCGTTTTGTTCATTGGTGTTATTGATCGGGGAGTGTATCTATTTGCGTGTATCGTTGGAGTGACGGAATGTTTTCTATCGTGTGAATTCGAGTATTTAGTCGGTTCACATTTTTGCGATTCTTTCTCTGTGATTTTATGGTGTGGTATTTTTCCGCTTAAAAATCCAGAAAATTTCTTTTGCTATTGAGAGTGGTGACTATAGTAGTTGAAATCTCGGGACGCGATTTCCCTAAGTGGGGGATGATGTAGCAACTGTGGTTTTGGCAGGTCAGTTTGACTGATAGTCTTGATTCGGTTGACATTTGTTTGGTGTGTCTTAGGTGTTTGAAGTGATATAAGTGTGATATAGGTGAGTTTTAGCACTAAATCCCTTTGCGTGGTATTGTTTTTGTGAGTGAGTAATGTTGATTATTTTCGAAAGTTCATTTTGATTGCCCTTGTGGTGTAGAAATGACTTGTGAAGTTTTGGTGTTTTTGTGTTTTTGCGTAATGAGTCTTCGTTCAAGTATTTGAGCGTTAGCAAGTTACGAGGAGTTTGTTTTTATGTGTTATACTTATGAAAGAGTGTGAAAATCTATTTTTAGAAACTTTATTTTGAAAATTAATATTTTCCGGTTTGTCATAAAAACTGAGGTTTATCGCGTAAAACGTTAGGTTTCATTATCGGAATACATAAAATATGAAAAGTATGAGGTTTTGAGTGTAATAAATAAATTTAATAAAAAAAATAAAAATACATATATATATAAATATATATATATATATATATATATATATATATATATATATATATATATATATATATATATATATATATATATATATATAAAGGGGCGGCCGATTTAGGGGATAAAGGGGAAAAAATAACCCAATTTGAGTCCAAATATAACTCTTAAGCCTAAGGATTATCCATAATTAATATAAATACAAACCAAACAACCCTCAAACATTTTTTTTTATGATTTTGGTCGTTCAAGGAAGGCCAAGGAAGAAGAAAAAAAATTAGGGTTTATAATTTGGAAGCAATAATCAAGAATCAAGGTAAAATTCTTAAAATACATGTTCAATTGTTTGATTAATTAATATAATTCCTGTAATAATTATATGATGGATTAGGGTTTGTGTTAACTTCTGTAAATTAATGTTATTAAACATGTTTGGATCATTAATTAGTAATAGTACGATGTTTGGTTAAGAGAATTGAGCGTAAAACATGCTAGTTATTGAGTTAGGGTTTGGACAGAAAAGTAGTGTTGTAAAGATATGAGTGTAATTAACAGATGGTAATGAGTTAGATCACGAATTTTTAGTCTAAATTTAAGTTTAATGAAAGAGCTTTCCAAAAAGTTCAGCCACGATTGATTTCAAGGTCGGGAAGTTGGTCTTTTGATTTTTCTTTGTTGAGGTATCAAAGCTGTCAAAACGGGGACAGAATTTGGGTAAAAGTTTGATAGTGAGTTGTAGTTATAAAAGTGGTATTTTGACTAGCCCTTCTGGAATAGTTAAGTATTAGGTTATATTAGACTACCACAAAAAGGATTCGCGATAAAAACTTGTGGAAGTATTTTATGTTAATCAAAACTTTTTGGTGTGCTTTCAGATCCGAATTTGATTAGTTGACAAGTTTGATTTTCTTTGGAGTACTTATGTGTGTTATTGGTCCATGGCCTTCTGGGATTAGCTTCTATGCTTATGAGAGACCATGGTGAATTTTTGGTGTGAGTTGTTGAGCTTTATTTGTCGTGATTTTATGTGGGCGAATGTACCTAAAAATTCTGCGTTTTCTGATTTTAAGAGTGCAAGGGATTTAGTGAGTGTTAGGTTATGGTAATGGTTAGTATGGTGTCTAGGAGATCCATGGTGGGTCATATGAGTCTTAGACATCCATCATATGAGTATTACATGAGTTGTAGCTTTTAGCTTGGCCTGGTGTAACGTGGACTTATTTGTGTTGTTTAGATTTGTGATTTGTGTTGTGGAAGTTGCAAGGTTTGAGGTGAGTTCAGAGTCCCATATTTTTACCTTGTTTTAAACTTGGGATGAGAATGATGCTTGTCTTAAATGATTTGAATTACTGTGATTATGTGTATGTGTGTTAAAGAGCTCGAACTTTTAATGTTATCGTATTTATGCTATATGTGAACGGTAATGATATGATGTGTGATTCTGTGTGGTCCAATTGGGAAGGTGCTTACCCTGTTGCTCGTGCATACGACCTAATTGGAGAGTAGCAGCCCTACTCACTATTTTTCTGTGTGGTCCGATCGAAGGGTATTAATTTACCCATTATTTTTTGAGCGGAGGTCACGTTCCGGCCCGGTATGTTGTGAATTTGGATCGGTGGGTACGTTCCGCCCAATGGTTGCCTTATGTGTGATATTGCCTTGTGAACATATGTAGCTCATATGATAACAGTTATTATTTGTCCAGCTATGTTTTATAATCACAGTGATTTTGGTTGCCTAGTGTGTATGAGTTTTAAGCCTATGAATCTCACCAACGTAATGTTGACATTTTAAGCATCATTTTCAGGTGAGCATTCTAAGGCTATGATAGAAGGAGGTGATTAGACGAGACCTTAGTTGCATTGGAAGTGGTTTATCTGAGTGTTTGGAGTTTATCATGTTGTTTTCTTTCGGGTATTGTTATGACACTTTGTGTCTATACTTTGCCATTTTTATTGCATGTAGTTATTCTCTATATAAACACCATGTGTTGTGATGATATCCATGAAGTTACACCCGCGCGTTCCGCCGTGGCGGGGTGTGACAATTCTACTGCTAGAGTTTCTGCTGCTCGTTTTAACCACTGATCCCTGATATTATGGAAACTATTATGGTATAATTAATGGGCCATTAATTATACATAATTACATGGGCCGGGGTTTGAGTAAACTCTATTATAAATAGAGGTCATATCATAACTGCATGGATATACTGAACACAAACCCTAAACACTAAATACGAATCTGGTTCTTGATTTGTGCCAAAAACAAGAACATCACTTGGTCTTATCCCATAGAGATATTCGTATAACCCAGGCATAGGGTCGAATAGTTTCTATTGGAAAGTGATAACACGATTTCAAGTGAATATCCGGTGCTATTGATTATCTACACCCTGATCTGGGAAACCCTAAATAACCAGCAGCTTTCATCCTTTATTGCTTGACTGATGCTCTTAGGTTCTACGGTTGATATAAAACAAAAGAAGTTACTTTTGTTTTGTGCTTATGACCTAAGGTTTCTTCGGTTTAGGTTTCCTATGACATTCTCAAATGGATGGTTCTTGGATTCATTAATGTTGACAACTTCATCAAGTTCAACTATTTCATCCTCAATGTCATTATCTAAGATTTTCTTACCATTGATCTTAGTGGCTTCTTCCTCGTCTAAGTCATCATCTACCAATGGTGATGTCTTAGTTGGTGGAGGACTTTCATCGAATGTCACGTTAAGTGACTCTTCAACTTTAATTGTTTCTTTGTTTAGAACAACGTAGGCTTTATTATTTTGGGGGGTAACCTAGGAAAACACCTTCGTAAGACTTTGGGTTAAACTTGGTGAGGTAATCTTTTGTGTTTAATATGAAGCATTTGCTTCCAAACACTCTAAAGTAATCAAGAGTGGGTTTCCTACCTTTTAAGATCTCGTATGGTGTTTTTCCTAAGATTGGTCTAATTAAGATACTATTAAGTATATAAGTTAGGTGTCCACCACATTACACCAAAACTTTTGCGGAATTGATTGTTCACTCAACATTGTTCTACTCATCTCTTATAGAGTACGATTTTTCCGCTCAACTACCCCATTTGATTGTGGAGTGCGTGGAGCCGAGAAATTGTGTGTAATACCATTAGCATCACAATATACTCTGAATTTCACTTCATTATCAAATTCCCGACTGTGATCCGTCCTAATTGAGACTGTTAATACAAATATCGTCCGAAAAACATTATTTATATTTTACGATCTTTACCATATTTTTTTAACAACAAAATATAAAGTTTATTTTAGCAACAAGTATAAATATAGCTAAGTCTTGTACATATAATTCCACAAAGTCCTTTATTATACAAGTTAAACATCACTTAGTTACCATTTGCATTTTACAAGTAAACACTAGTTTAAACATAAATAGAAATGTATTATTACATCATGTGTTGCATCATGATCTTTGGAAGATATGGTAAAGATATTGTTTAGATTGCTACTTAAAGTATCAAGGAAAGATATGGCAATATCTTGGTTAGATTTGAAAGAAAACTTGGAGGATTGTGTGTTAGAGTTTGGCGGAACCAAACTCCAACACGGACGGAACCCTTGATTTGGTTCCGTCCAATCCGTGGCCTACTGAGTTTGTTTTTCTATAAATAGCAAGACATCCCAAGCTATTTTTTAATCACTTACAATCATATATTATCATACATACTCTCATTACTTATATCTAACTCATTCATGTTTCATTTTAGTGATATTCTCTTGTAGTAAGAAGATCACAAACTCTCATCAAAGATATACAAGCTTCAACACAAAGTTGTAATACTTGTTTGTTTAAATAGTGTGTGAACCTTTGTTGTTCATACTTTCATTGATTGTATCTATTCATTAGTGATAGGTTATTATTTTAGTCCTCAAAAGACGTAGTGTGACGGGAGTGGTTGTACCCTTGTAAAAGAACTCGACATCTAGCTTTGTGTCGGTAATCTTGTGTAAGCAACGTGTAAGGTTTTCTCCACCGGTGAAAAGGAGCTTGTTGACTAGTGAAAGAAACTCTCGAGTTGGATACTTGGGGCGTGGAGTAGGGCAAGAAAAAAGAGTCCTTGTAGCCAAACCATGATAAACATCCGTGTTGTGGTTTGATCATTTCTTACTTTATTCTTGCATATTACTTATTATTTATTAGTTTCAAACTTTCAATGTTGATTACACGTAAAGTTTTCAAAGATAATTAAGATAAAAACTGGCAAACTATTCAACCCCCCTTCTAGTTTTCCACAGAGACTATTGTACATCCTAGTTGGTTTTGGACTTTATGATTATAGATTTCAAATTCATCGAAAGCTTGTGCCTTATTCTTAAGAAATCTAGTCCAAGTATACCTAGAGTAGTCATCAACTATCACTAGGGTGTAGTAATTTCCTCCGTAGCTTCGTAAGGCAGATGGACCGAATAAGTCCATGTGGAGTAGTTCTAGACATCTAGAGGTCGAGACCATGTTCTTAGCTTTGTGACTAGAGTGAGCTTGTTTTCCAACCTTACAAGCATCACAAAAGTGTTTATCAAACTTAAGCTTAGGTATGTTTCTCACTAATTTCTTAAACGTCAAAGATTGTATCAATCGCATGTTGGCGTGACCTAATCTTCTATGCCATAGAGTGGAATTTTCATCTAAGGATGCTAGGCAAATCTTATCCTGAGGCTTATTTCCTATTTTCATAACAAATAAGCCGTTCTTCCTAACTCCTTTGCCTATTGTCTTACCATTCTTAGTGATCTCACTACCCTCTTCGGAAAATATAACTCTACACTTATTGTCAACCATTTGACTAATACTAAGCAAGTTAAATCCTAAGTTATCTACGTGCTCAACATTTCTAATAGTAAGGGAGTCTTGAGTAATCGTACCTTTGCCGTTGATATTGCCCTTAAGTTTGCTACCGAAAGTTACATTACCTCCATTGTAAGCATTGTATACTGAGAATAGATTTCGGTTCCCCATCATGTGATTTGTACATCCACTGTCCTTGACCCATTCGTCAGGCTCCAAGTCGATTCCCAATCATATCGATTGAATAAGACAAAGATTCAAACATTTGGTCCTAAATATCTCATGGGTCCAAAGTTGTTAGTATTAAACATCCTATGCATTAGTTGCATTTGATTAGGATGTTGGAACGGAGGACATATCTCCCATGGCAAATAACTTTGTTGTTGAAGATTATTCCAAGTTACGGGATAGTTACTTGGATAACTTTGTCTTCCAAAGTTACTTCTTGGTTGAGGAGTCCTTGACCGAGGTTTAGGAACATTTGTTTTCTAGGTGGAGGAGTCTTTGATCGGTATTTAGTTTTACAAACCCAAGTTTGAGGTTTGACAAAGGTTTATAAATACTTTTGACTTATTTTTTTACTAACCAAAAGGTACTTTAATTTTGTTAACTACTGTGTGACTTGGTTTAGAAATTAAGTTATTCTTTAGATCTGACTAAGTTCTGTTTTTTGCACCAGACGGTACCACGGTACCACTAAATTTAGTGGTGTCGTCTATACCTTTATAGGTTTATCAAATTTCACTTGGTTTGTTTTTCTCTTCGAAGCTTCAATTTAGTTAAAACCTAGACCTATGTCGACATGCTCACTACATCTTGTGTTTTCTAACATGTCGTCTAGAGCTTTGGTTCCTTTTTCAAATTTAATGATCCTAAACGCATTTTTCCTAAGTTTCACATTTTCTACTCTGAGTTTGTGACATGATTCACTATCAACATCACATTCATTTCTTATCTCAAGTCTTTTAACTTGATCCTTTAGTTCAATGATTTCCATTTCAAGCTTGTGTAATATTGCTTTTAGTGTTTTGTTTCTAGTGATGATTTTAGAACTTCACATAGTTTGTTATATTCTTCATATAGTAGGCTGTCATTTGTTGAAGAATTATCATCACTATAATAAGAAGAATCAGAATGTACCTCATTTGAAGCTAGAGCTATAAGACACGTTTTGTCGTTGGGCTTCTCTTCCTTTTCTTCTTCACCACTATCACTCCAAGAACTTCCTACAAATGCTCTTCGGTTGTTGGTTCTCGGTGATTTGGGACACTCTCCGATCAGGTGATTTGGATCTCCATATCTAAAACATTTCCTATCATTTTTTCCTTTCTTATCATCTCGGTTCTTTGAAAATGACTTCTTTTCATCACGAGGTTGTCTCCTAAATCTACATCTTCTTCTAAAGAACTTTTTAAAATCTCTAGCCGCTAATGCATACTCTTCATCTTCACTATCTCAATCCGAACTTTCCTCATCACTAGATTCCTTCTTAGCTTTCAAAGCTAGAGATCTAACTTTCTCACTTTTTCCTTTTACAATGTCGGAATATTTCTTGATTATCATTTCACGAACTTTCAAGTTTCCTATAAGTTCATCAAGTGATAACATTGCCAAGTTCTTTGATTCTTCAATGGCGGTGACCTTTGCTCTTCATTTGGGATGTAGAGCCCTAAGAAACTTCCTAACGTAGTTCTTGCTCGAGTAACCTTCATCAAGAGCTTTAAGACTAGTAATAATATTATTAAATCTAGCAAAAGCAGTATCAATGGTTTCTTCTTTCGAAATGGAAAATTATTCATATTGTTGTACAAAAAGATCAATCTTGTTCTCTTTGACTTGATTATTACCTTGATGGGTGACTAACAAATTTTTCCAAATCTCTTTTGCAGTATTACACATAAAAATTCTTTCAAATTCCTTTTTCGGTAAAGCATTGCAAATTACCATTTTAGCCACATAATTTTTGGCTAGTTTTCTTTTAAGATCATCGGTTTGTTTATCATAAGGAATAATTTTATCCTTTTTAGTTATAGGATCCTTTTCAATAGGTTAAAAGTCACTATCGGTAATAACATGCCAAAGATCAATGTCTTTTGATTTCACATACGTTTCGAATCTTGTTTTCCAATATATAAAACAATCGGTTTCAAAAAGTGATGGTCTTTGCATAGATTGCCCTTCTTGATATTTGTCGAAATCCATTGATCGATTCAAGTTTTAAAATACAATTTACTTTAAAATCTTGCCTAACGTGGCTCTGATACCAATTGTTGAGAACTAGAAGGGGGGGGGGGGTTGAATAGTTTTTTACCGATTTATTTTTCTTTATTAAGAAAGTTTCTTTGAAAAACTTTGATTCAATTCTTTTGTGAAATCAATCAACACCAATATGAACTTTACACTACACTAACTAATATAAGTATTAAATATAAAGAGATGAGACGGAAAGATCAAACCGAGATAAAGAGATTTATAGTGGTTCGGTCACGAAGCTCTTCTTCACCCTACTCCACTCATCGAGTACCCAACTCGAGAGTTCTAAGCACTATGGCAACAAAACTCCCTTCAGGCAGAGAAAACCGTACATGTCGCTTATCACGATTTCCGACACTAAGCTAAATGTCGAGTACTAATCTAGCTAGTACCAATCTCACACGATCCTAACTTCTCACACGATCAACACATCCCTTACACGATCTACCCGATCCTTACACGATCCACACAATAAACACAATCTACCCTTGATCCACTTGATCAACACTCTACCACACAAGCTACAAGAGATCTCCAAGATCTCAACAAGATCACAATGATCAACACAAGAAGACTTGGACAAGACTATGACACTTTGTTGTATATCAAGATACAATCAAGTTGACTAACAAGTAATGCAAGTGCACTACACAAAGACTCTTAACACTTTGTATCTTCTTGATACTTTATGTTCTTCTCTTGACAAGTAGAGGAATGATGGTGATCACTTGGTTGGATGAAAGGATCACTCTTTAAAACAAAAATAACCTAACTAAATGATCAAAGAAAAGTTTAGGTGATAAGGGATTTTATTACAAAAAGTTGTGTGTGTAAAGGATGCCTAAAATCTGTGGAATAGATGGGTATTTATAGGTAGTGAAAAAAATAGCCATTTGGAGGGGACAGTACCACTAAAGTACACACGGTACCATTAAATTTAGTGGTACCGTGCCAGACAAAAACGCTCCTCTTTTTGTCTTTACTGGTGAAGGTTTATTTCGGGAAGTTTGGAGCTGATTTAGGAGGGGAAATTAGTTGTTATGAATTTTGAACTTATTTTTCCATTAAAACATTTCTTTATATTTCAAAAATAATTTGTAAGGTGCATTTTTTAAAAGAAAGTTTTGTCACATTAAAAATGTGAGGTTTAAAGCATAAAATCACTTCTTTGATCATTTGTCAAGTTGTAAGTTTGTTTGTTCTTACCTAAAGTGATTTACGTAGAAACGGGATCTTTTGATTAAAAACTTGTTTACGTTGATTTTTACGTAAAGTGTTTTTACATTTTGTTATCATCAAAACGTAGAGATATCAAAAGATATAAATAACGTTTTTAGACATTATTTGCATCAACATCACCTACCAAATGCTTAGAACAATTAATATACTTCGACATTTGATCGATGCTGCTTGCAATATGATACCATTGATTCTAATTTTGGATGAAGTTGATAAGAAAAATGGGCTCAAACATCCTTACCAAAAGAAAAAGAAGTTTTATAAAGGCTATTTGGAATTAAGTGACGAGGACAAGAAAGATGATGCACTTGTTAAATACCTCACAAGGGGCCACATTAGCATGCACAAGATGACGTAAAAGGACGCTTTGAGTCAAACTTAATGACTCGTAAATAAACAAAAGTGCTTGCCGGCACAATTTAGTTCTCTTTTATTTTTTAGTTTTTACTTTAATTTGCGTTTCTGTCCAGGTATAGTAACGTCGTATGTACACTTTGTACATAAAACCTATACTCTCATACTATGTATGGGATTCGGTCTCATACGCCGTATAGGAGGCTTGTTTGCATTTTACTTTTTATTTTTTGTTTTTCTTTTTTAGGTTATGATGTATGATCCACCACAAAAGATGTCTTCTTTCGACGAAACCTTGAATGATAGTGGAATTTTATACGAGTCTTACAAAAAATCAAGACTTCATACTTATAATTGTTCGCACTCTTTACTGCAGAATCATTATGAGCAATAATCAGGGGAGTTTTATGTTTCATTTATATTTTCTCTTTCTTTTAAATGTTTATATTTGTACACTTTGTACATAAAACCAATACTCTCATACGATGTATGGGATTCGGTCTCATACGCCGTATAGGAGGCTTGTTTGCATTTTACTTTTTATTTTTTGTTTTTCTTTTTTAGGTTATGATGTATGAATCCACCACAAAAGATGTCTTCTTTCGACCGAACCTTGAATGATAGTGGAATTTTATACAAGTCTTAGCAAAAATCAAGACATCATACTTATAACTGTTCACACTTGATGAGTGTGTAAATACTCATCATTTCTGTTACATTTAAACTGCAAAAACATATGAAAACACACAGGAATGCCTTAAAATACATAAAATTATCCCTGGATTGTGTTTTTATGCATAAGGATTGAAAACTGATGAAAAACAAAACATTTCACATAATTTACAGTTTCAGTCCCTGAACTTTGAAAAATTGGCAAAACTAGTCCCTGGTAAATCAAAACTTGTACAAATGTCATAAAAGGTCCTTGGGATTCATAAGTTGTAAGAAATAGTCCTTTAAAGTTTAAAATCACATATTTACAACTTTGGTCCCTCAACTTTGAAAAGTGTCAAAAATAGTCCCTAAGGTTTTGAAAAATGGAAAATGTGAAAAATAAACCTTGCACTATTCTAAATTGACAAAATTGGTCCTTATGATAACTTTTGAGAAGTTACAAATTAAACCCTTCAAAAATCAGAAAATTACAGGTTTGGTCCCTGGAGTTTGTGGAATTGGCAGATTTGGTCCCTGAGGTTTAAAATAATAAAATTTATACTTGTGGTCCTTGTACTAATGGTCAATTGCAGGTTCAGTCCTTATTTGAAGTTTGGGAAAATTACATATCAAGCCCCCAACTTTCACCAAATTACAAATTTGGTCCTTGTGTAAATTTCTAAACCAAACGGACCATTTTTATTATTGTTGCCCAAAACTAAACCCAAGTTACAACCAAACCCACCTTCCTATTTTACCCAAGCCCAAATAAAACCCCAGCCCACTCCCTACCAGCCCACACACCTTTTTTTATTTAAAACGGGCGTTGACCCCCCGTTTGACCCTCATCCCTCCCAAAACCATCATCACTGTTCACCCCTCTCCTTCCTCACTGCAAACCAAAACCAGGTGGTTTCACCACCTGTCCACCTCCACCTCACCACCAATACAGCTCACCACCAACTCCCTTCCACCACCTTACACCTAACCCTGCTCCATTAAATGCTATTTTCACAACTTTTCCCTCCAAACTAGTTCACTACCTCTGTTTTCACCAATACCACTCCAACTTATCTCAAACTTGTTCCCTAAGTCCCTACTACAATCCAAAGTTCTTTAATTGAATTAAGTCAGGCTGCAAGCAACCTTTGTGGAATTTGGCGCCAAAAGTGATTTAAACGGCCATGATGAGTTTGACTCATCCAATGGCTAAATTGAGAAGTGGGAAAGAGTGAGAAGTCGACAAGGAAGCTTTTTAGTCAATAAATATCAAGAGGGGAAGCAGGGAAGCAAGTATCTAGTTTAATTTTAAAATAATGTATGTCGATTAGTTTAAATCTCAAGTGTTCTTGTATCTTTAAGCTTTTTAAGTTGTAATACCTGACTATCAGTGTGTTTTGAATCTTTGGTGATAATAAATTTCAAGTTTCATGTACAATTCTCAAGTTTGCAAATTTTCTTTTTACTCAAAAATATCATATAACTGAGTTGTTGTTTCCAGTGGAACATAAGGATCAAATAAGCTCATATAAGCTCCCAGGAAGTTCATAAGTGCTTCTAGATACCTTAAAATTTAGTCTAATTACTTAAACTCACAAATCACAACTTGGTCAATAAAAGTCAAACTGTTCCATATTTTGGTTTAGGTTCTGATTCAGAGTAATTTTGGAAAGGAAGCAGCTTGGATTATGGTTTAGAGACTCATGGGAGTCACATAATTGATCTTGGTTCTTGGTTTGGTTCTCACAGTCACACCTTGTAAGCTTCATACTCATTTAAAGCTTACTTTATATAATCTTGGTTATTGTTGCTCACCTCTGTGTTATTTATGTTAGATGAAAGTTGTTTAGTAATAATATAAACAGAAATAGCTTAGTTGTTCATTGAAATCATAGGTTGCTTAGTATTGGAATTTTCAGTTTAAAATAGCATTTTATGGAAATCTGAGTTTGAGTTGTAATTGTTGGTATTGGTGTGATCATATAAGTTTATTACAATATATTATGTCTCTGGGAATCAGTTTCATGGATTGTATGGATCATTAGCTTTGAAAATTATACAAATCAGTTAGATTAGGGAGTGTTTGGATCAGTCTATTCCTTATGGTTTAGGTCTGTAATTGTTGTTGCTTTTGTTTCAAACACATCACTTAAGGTAATATTAGGTTTAAGAAAGCATAAAATCAAGTGACAATATAGAAAAAAGTCAAAATTGGTTGCAATCTAATCTAGCTGTTTAACTGTTAGTATAATCAGTCCCATAATCACCATATTAGCTTAGAATTAGATAACCTAGCTTAATTTCAACTTATTATAGCTTAATACAACTTAAGTAATCAGTAAATTAGGATCAAAGCTCAGCTAAGTCAACTTAGTTGTAAAAATTAAAAAGTCAATTTTCAGTCACATAAGTTTTTGAATAAACTTTGGAATTTCACTGTGGATTTGATATTTGATACTAGGATTTGAGCTTCTGGATTCATAAAATCTTGTTGCTGATCTTCATGTTAGTATTTTTGATAATTTTTATCTAGCTGATTTAAGAGCTTAATCTGTGCTTTACTTTTGGTAATTCTTCATAAGCCTCCCCTGAACACAGATTCACAAGCTCACTTTGGAAGCTTGCATAAGCCTCATTAATGCTTGTTACTCTGTGTAAATTGGATCTTTGTGATGCCCTTGTAGCTAGTTATCTGAACTAAGTGCTTATTTGTTTTTATCTGCTTATCTGAACTGCTTATCTGGCTTAACTTGTTCATTAAATAAACCAAAACACTGGTCACTCAGTGTAAACAAGCAATTTCACAAGCTCATCAGAAGCTCATCACTGAGCTTTGGCTTGTGATCTTTGGCTCTTTTAGAAGCTAAGCAGCTCATCTATCAATTTCAAGCTTAAACTTTCATTTTCAAGCCCTTTCACTAGGGCTGCATCAAGCTTGAAGCTTGTCCATTCACTCAGATTAACTGAGTGACTTAGTCAACCCACCCAACTTCAAAAGCACTTAACAAGCTAACCAGTGGTCCCCATTGGTCAAGCTTTGGCTTTTTGGATACACCAATAAGCTATATTCTTAGATCAAACTTTAAATTGGATCCTTGATCCTTGTTGTGGACCCCACATTAGCTTACAAGTTACCATTTTTACTTGTGCACTCAGACCACATCTCAGCAGACCTAAGCCACACCACCAACTTTGGTGGTGTTTTGTGGATCACCCAGTGGGTCCCACAACCACATATTTGGTTCTTATAACCCCCCTCCTACCAGGCTTTGAGTTTTGACCTTTGGTTTGACCTCAAGTTCACTGGGTCCCACCTGAATCCATCCTCAAACTCTGTCCCATTTTTGTCTCAGAATCCAAATAAGCAATTGCTTATTGTGGCTTCTTGGCTTATCTTTTGGGCTTATTTGATAGATTCCTACTTAAAAGTATCCAACTAACTTAGGTGAATCAGAATTTACCTAGGTGGACCCCACATAAGCTCTTGTGAGCTTAATCCATCCACAGTCAACAAAAGTCAACTGTGTAGTCTAATAAGCACTTATAGTGCTTATTCTGTGATTATAAATTAATTTCCTTTATTAAAGTTTCATATTTTAAGTATTTTATTAGTTTTATAAAAGAAAATCCAGAAAAAGACAAACTTAATTATAGTGATAGCTTCTATTTAATAGAAATTATCTATTTAATTTCCTTTTTAGCTTATTTATAAGCACTTCTTATATTTTATATTTTTATTAAATCTCTTATATATTAAAGTAATTTTATAAATTTTTCCAGAATTTTCTTTTGTCATCTAGTGTTATTTAGAATTAATATTAGTTTATTTAATAATTAAATAATAAATAAGTATTAAATAGCATAATTAATTTTTATACGGTAACACCTATATTTTATATTTTTCATAGCTTCTATAAGTCATAAAATAATTTTAAAAATTTTCTTGTGATTTATACTGTTCATTTACTAGTTTTCATAATTTAATTAGTTTAATAAGATATTAATTAATAAATATAATAATAATTAGTAAATTAAATTAAAAATACATAATATAAACTTTTTATAATTTTTTAGGATTCCTATGATGGTTAATTAGATATATAAAAATTTTCATGATTATCTAAGTCTTGTTAGTAATTATAAATAAGTTAATCAATATAATTAGTTAAATAATAAATAAATAATAAATAAATAATAAATAATTAATAATAAATAGATAAATAGTGTGAAAAATATAATTTTAATTTTAAAATAAGTTTTATAATATTTTAGATTTTTAGAAATTTTAATTTTAATTTTCTAGACTTATTTTACATTTTCCTAATTATTAGTTAATTATTAAATAATTAATAATAGTTATTAAATAAAAATAATTAATTAAATAGTTTTTAATTATAAAATAAATATTTTAAATTTATTTAATTTGCATTTAAGCCCCTAAGGCTTGTAAAATCCTACTATAAGTTAAAGTTGTTTTTGTTTACGTTTAATTAATAAACGTTTATGTTTTTCAGTCCTTTTTTCACTTGTACTTATCTGATTTCACGTATTAGTTGATATAGCTTATTAAAGCTATTCACTCTTATATTTCAGTAGTACAAATCACTTAAACCCTTTTCCTATTCAATTCACCTGATCTAGAAGTCGTTTTATTTCAGATTTCACATCTCGTTGGGATCTAACGATCCGGGGAAACACTAAACTCACCGGAGTATTGGTTTAGGCTGTTTGACTTGTTGACCATTACTTGGTTGATATTATCTGACTGTTTAGCACCAATCAAAATTTGGCGCCGCTGCCGGGGAGGGGTGCTGCGTATTACGACTTTTTGAAATATCTGTGAGTTTGAATTTTCACACTTTGTTATATATCATCTTTTTGTTCATATTTTATTTTCTATTTGTAAATTCCCGTCACTCTAAGGATTCTTAGAGTCGTCTCTAGTGCATGCGCACTCGTTCTTCTAGGTCAACAAGCCCTTTACGTGAACTTGTTAGAATTCCTCGAAGACGTCGTAGACGTTCTGCCCCAACAGTCGTATCTGAGGAACGTGCTGTTTCACCCAAGAAAGTTATCATGGCGGAAGACCGTCTGATGAATGAGCTTCTCCAAGCACCCATTGAGGGTTACGGAGACGCTATTGTTGTCCCAGCCATTGTGGCTGAATACTTTGAGCTCAAAACCGGGTTACTAAATCTAGTAACTTCAAGCCAATTTTATGGTTTTGATGAGGCGAAAAATGATCCGTTTTTAGGGGGTCATTTAAGCCCGAATCCGAATTTATTTGATCAAATATTGCCCTAAATCGTTCCTTTTGTGATTTTAGGTGTTTGGAGAGTGAATTCTGGAAAAGAGGCTATTTTGGACGTTTTTGGAGCATAAAAGTGAAGAAAACGGCAAAGTCTCAAAATTCTATGCTGTGAACAGTGCATGAAGGCGTCAAGAATTACTCTTGACGGCGTCAAGACATCAAGAATAAAATACCGTAGGTGGTGAAGGCGTCACCAAGGCCGTCACCAGGCCGTCACGTGTAAATTTGTCAAAACTTGCGCGCGGAGTAGCTGACACCGTTTTGGTCATAACTTTTGCATACGAACTCGGATTGAGGCGATTCAAAAAAGGAAACGAAGAGGACGAAAAGATCTACAACTTGGTGAAAAAGGCTTCTTGACGGCGTCAAGAGTAAAGAGGTGACGCCGTCAAGATGGGCCGGGCAGAATACAGCCTATAAATATAACATCATAACTTCATTATTTTTAAGCCCTAAACCCTAAGGTCGATTCCTGGGTTTAGGTGGGTGTTTTTCCAGCAACTTAGAGGGTTTCAATCACTCCATAAACATCATGTATTGGTTTGATGATTCTATCTTAATTATGTTTTCCATTATCATTGTTGTTTGCTCTTCTTTGATGATGGTTTGCTAATTCACCTTGTGTCTACTTATGATTATGTGAAACTTGTATATAATTGATTAGATCTCATTGATTTCTTGTTGATGTTGTGTCTATCTTCATCAATTAGGGCGTGACACTTCAATAGATCTAGTTGGTTTAGTTTATAATTCTTGTTTCCTATTGATTCTTGTTTTGATTGAATGATTTATATGTTAGGCTTAAGAAAACTGGCAGATCTCCAAATGGTAACATGCTTGAACGTCTTAAGAAACATGAACCGAGGCGTACTAGGTCTTTATTGGTTGTATTTAATGCATGAGCCACTGTTTACAATCCCTATAGTTGTGCTGGGTCATGGTGTAGGAGGAGATAAGAGCTCATAGAGTTGGGGAGTTATGTATGCCACCCCACGAATGGTATTAAGGAATACAACCCGTCAATTAAAACAAGGTTACAAATCAATAGGTAGGATTGGATAGCTAGCAAGGAGTAACATATCATGGGTAGACATGCTTCACTTATCTTGTAGAACCTTAGTTTAGTTTTCTTGTTAATTAGTTTAATTAGTAGCTTTTGGGTTAGTTGATTAGCAACTAATTCCGCCCACTCTCCCAATACCCGAGATTTTTACTTGCTTTTCATAAAATATAAAAATACAAAAAGAATCATCCTTCACTTTTAGACCTAGTTAGATTAATTTCAATCCTAGCGACACTATTCCTAAGCTGAACGATCAATCCCCCGGTACTTGTCACTATACTATACTACAACGATCAGGTACACTGCCTGGTGGGGGTTGTAAGCCTCGCGAGATCCCTCGAGAGGTAAAGCAAGGTGCGATTCCCACGCATCAAGTTTTTGGCGCCGCAGCCTGGGGAATAGTTATTGTCTAGGTTAGGATTTCTTTTTATTAGGTCTACTTGCTAGATTCCTTTCTAGTAAGATTTTTATTTTTATTTTTAGGTCTTCTTTAGTCTATCTTTTTCTTTGTGAGTTTGTTCGTAATTTCCATTGACTATTCCGTTCACCATTATGGAGTACGCGAATCCACCATACCACCAACCAAAAAGGCCATTCTACCCTATTGTCATCTTGAATTTCAAACAATATCGAGATGAACCCATATATGATGCATGGACTCGTTTTAAAATTTTACTTCGAAAATTCCCTCATCATAGTTTCTCTTTATCATCCCTAACCGAAACCTTTTACTATCGTGTCAGCCAATGTGACCAAATGCGCATCGATGATTTTGCCAATGGGGGCCCTAGGGAATTAAATGATGAAGAAGCATGGGATACCATAGAAAACTGTGCCCAATATTATTATAGAGTAGACAACCCAATAAACAACATCACAAATCAATCAAAAACAAGTTTGATGGAGCAAACAGGAAGTTTATCTGGGGATGATTACTTTGGGATACCTGTGTGGATGTCACCTAAAGCCATAGTACAAAGCAAACACATAGGTAATCTAGATAAAATGGGGGATGAGGTAAGTAACGTAAGCCCGCCAAGTACCCCACAAATCCTACCATCATTTGAGGCACACACACCGCCCGTGACTTACCCGGAAGAAGTAGAAGAGACTATAGGAACCCCAATTGAGGTAGAACCCTTGGACCAAGCACCACCAGAGGATATAGGTTTGAACACTTGTAGTGATAACCTTACTCCTAGTTCTAGGGAAGTTCCTAGTTTTGATGAACCGGAGCCTCAACCAAAACCATTACCTAATCTTCCATCCTTGGATGAAGATTTAGGAATTGAAATAGGTCCCGATCCACCCATCAAACCATGTAGTCCGGGTAGTTTTACGTTGAAGGTAGTAGACCCCAAGCCTTGTAGAGAAGAAGCCAACATAGGAGTGGACCATGACCTTACATACTTACATCACCCATTCATGATTGATCGTAAGAAACATTATGGGTTTAAACCGGGTTTATTAGGTCAAAATAGATCCCCAACTAGGAATCTCTCGAAGTTGATAGAAAATGATCCCTTCTTAGGAGAAAACTTCAACTCACTCATTGACCAAGGTGAACTAGGTAAGGTTATGATGAATGGAGCACAACCCTTTGAGCATATAATTCATCCACCACTCTTTCCTCACGTGGCATACTTCCACCCTAAGGGTGTGTATCGCTACTTCCACCCGCACTTAATTCAAAGTGTAGGGAAAACTTCCCCTATTCATGCTAAATAAGGGTAGAGTCAGGCTCGTGACTCGAACAAAAACAAGCGCTTCTTGGGAGGCAACCCATGTTTTGTGTGATTTTATTTGTTTGATTGTTATTTGCTTCCGTATGCATGTTTTATTTTTATTGTTGGTTGATCATGTTTCTCAATTAAAATGTGAAATACTTTATTATGTTGTTTAGCCTAGTCTTAACTTCAACCTAAAGGTATTTTTGCAAAAGATAAGTGTAAGGGGAAACCCCAAATATGTTTTTTAAGAAACAAACCGATCATGATTCTCCACAATATTTAATGAACATGTGTATTCGTATTGTTAGAGTCAAATGCTTGTATTGAGTCATAATGAAGTTTTGCAGGATTTTCCAGGAAGTAGGACAAAGTTTTTCCAGAAATTTTCCGGAAACTTAACATAAAGATTTCTGCAGGTCCATTCTGACGGCGTCAGGCAATTGCTCTTGACGGCGTCAGGAGTCAAAAATCTGGAAATTTTACCGGTTTTGTTTTTCTAACGGAGTCTTATAAGTTTTTGTGAATTATTAAGTTTTATAATCTCCAGGAAATCTGCAAACTTCATTCCACAAGCATTATATCTTACTTTGTTTTCTAGGATTTAGTAACTTATATAGGATGCCGCCGATTTTACGCGAGGTTGCCTTGTCTACTTTTGTCAGAATTTACAGGTTATTTGAGACAAGAAGATGATTTATATTCTGGAAGGGAAGCTTTGATTGTTCGTTTTCTTGGAGGAAGATTTAACCTGGCCAACCTAAAATCCATACCGAGCGAATCAGGGGAGTATTTGAATTCATTCTCTTTACTTTTAACTTTTACATTCTTTACTTGAACATTGGGGACAATGTTCATCTTAAGTGTAAGGGGAGGGTAAAAAGATGATACCTTACATATGCACTTTCGCTTGAGTTTGTTTTGTTTGATAGTAGATGAGTAATAAAACTATGAGAAATACTTGTTAGTGTAATTTTAGCGCCAAATTTAAAATTTTTTACAACATTTAGGAGTGAAACTTTAGCCATAGCAAGTGTCTCATGGATAGGAGGTTGTATGACTAGCACATAACCGTATATTCAGAAAAATTTTCCACCCAAAATTGTGAGGTTCGCCTTTAGATTTGATAGGAAAAGCATTCATTATTGGTGCTTATGAGTGTACCGGTAGCATTTAGATTCTAGAACTTGCGTTAGTGATGCATCCCGAGACCGCTAGTGAGACTACATTCGTGTAGTAGGATTTACTACATGATAAGAGGCATTAGGATCACCCTTGTGTTAAACCCGTATTACGATTACTTGACCATTTAAGTCATATTACTTGGCTAGTTAAGTCAACTAATTTTTCCCACACCCTTTGCGTTGTACTCATTTTTAGTACACCATACCCCTAGTACACCCCTCCGAGCCTATCTTTTCGTTTCTAACTTTAAGCATCTTACTTAAAGAAAGAATTTGTTACACCCCACTTAAATGTACACCCAAATCGCCTTAGCCTTCCGTGTATGCGCTCATTTTTAGTGCATTATTGTTATTTGTTAAACCCTAAGTTAACTTTCTAATTGATTACATGGTTGCTAAGTCGAGTCATATCATTGTACATATTGTCTTGGGACTATTGGGACTCATGGGTAAGTACTTATTTTATGGAGTAATGGGGAAGAACATCATTTATAACCCCCATATGTACGTTAATCTTAAAAGTGCTCCAAGTGTTTTGATTTTCTTAATTCGAGTCATTAGATTAGTTAAATGTAAAGTATGTAAAGATTCAAGTGTAAGGGGAATTCTCATCCCCTATGATGTATTATTTCGGATGGTAGGGTAAGAGTGTATGCAAAAAAAAAAAAAAAAAAAATAGAGAAAAAGAAAAAGAGAAAAAACATACGGACTACCATCCCGTTTTTATTCTATGTTTATTTTATATTTTTGTTATTTTTCATTTATTAGCTTAAGTCGAGTCTAGTCTTGGCTTAGCAACGCCATATTGTACATGTAATTAACCAAGATTGTTAACTCGCCACCAGTAAAACTTCCTTTATCCAACAAAACCGTGTAATTCATATCCCTACACCTAACGTTATAACCCTTTAAAAGACCTCTTTGATAGTTTATCCTAGGTGCTTACGCCATGTGGTGGAGGTTTGATCCTTTCCCAAGCCTATGGTAATCTATTTTGTTATGACAGGTAGTGAGAGATATCTTCCATTTCCATAATGTTATATTACTTTATTACACCCGAGAGATGTGAGTATCTAAACACTATTTGTGAGGTGCTTGTGTATGACCTCCGTGCTTGTCTATTGGTCTTTAGTGGAACGATTATTTGTTGTAATTACTTTTATATTAGTGTTAAATGACCCCTAACTTGTCTTTTGAGTAGAATAAAAGCTCATTTGCTTGAGGACAAGCAAATCTCAAGTGTAAGGGTATATGATGAGGCGAAAAATGATCCGTTTTTAGGGGGTCATTTAAGCCCGAATCCGAATTTATTTGATCAAATATTGCCCTAAATCGTTCCTTTTGTGATTTTAGGTGTTTGGAGAGTGAATTCTGGAAAAGAGGCTATTTTGGACGTTTTTGGAGCATAAAAGTGAAGAAAACGGCAAAGTCTCAAAATTCTATGCTGTGAACAGTGCATGAAGGCGTCAAGAATTACTCTTGACGGCGTCAAGACATCAAGAATAAAATACCGTAGGTGGTGAAGGCGTCACCAAGGCCGTCACCAGGCCGTCACGTGTAAATTTGTCAAAACTTGCGCGCGGAGTAGCTGACACCGTTTTGGTCATAACTTTTGCATACGAACTCGGATTGAGGCGATTCAAAAAAGGAAACGAAGAGGACGAAAAGATCTACAACTTGGTGAAAAAGGCTTCTTGACGGCGTCAAGAGTAAAGAGGTGACGCCGTCAAGATGGGCCGGGCAGAATACAGCCTATAAATATAACATCATAACTTCATTATTTTTAAGCCCTAAACCCTAAGGTCGATTCCTGGGTTTAGGTGGGTGTTTTTCCAGCAACTTAGAGGGTTTCAATCACTCCATAAACATCATGTATTGGTTTGATGATTCTATCTTAATTATGTTTTCCATTATCATTGTTGTTTGCTCTTCTTTGATGATGGTTTGCTAATTCACCTTGTGTCTACTTATGATTATGTGAAACTTGTATATAATTGATTAGATCTCATTGATTTCTTGTTGATGTTGTGTCTATCTTCATCAATTAGGGCGTGACACTTCAATAGATCTAGTTGGTTTAGTTTATAATTCTTGTTTCCTATTGATTCTTGTTTTGATTGAATGATTTATATGTTAGGCTTAAGAAAACTGGCAGATCTCCAAATGGTAACATGCTTGAACGTCTTAAGAAACATGAACCGAGGCGTACTAGGTCTTTATTGGTTGTATTTAATGCATGAGCCACTGTTTACAATCCCTATAGTTGTGCTGGGTCATGGTGTAGGAGGAGATAAGAGCTCATAGAGTTGGGGAGTTATGTATGCCACCCCACGAATGGTATTAAGGAATACAACCCGTCAATTAAAACAAGGTTACAAATCAATAGGTAGGATTGGATAGCTAGCAAGGAGTAACATATCATGGGTAGACATGCTTCACTTATCTTGTAGAACCTTAGTTTAGTTTTCTTGTTAATTAGTTTAATTAGTAGCTTTTGGGTTAGTTGATTAGCAACTAATTCCGCCCACTCTCCCAATACCCGAGATTTTTACTTGCTTTTCATAAAATATAAAAATACAAAAAGAATCATCCTTCACTTTTAGACCTAGTTAGATTAATTTCAATCCTAGCGACACTATTCCTAAGCTGAACGATCAATCCCCCGGTACTTGTCACTATACTATACTACAACGATCAGGTACACTGCCTGGTGGGGGTTGTAAGCCTCGCGAGATCCCTCGAGAGGTAAAGCAAGGTGCGATTCCCACGCATCAGGTTTTGAGAGGGATGATCCCCATGCTCATATTCGATGGTTTAATAAAATTACTTCTACCATCAAATACAAGAACGTCCCTTCCGAAGCAGTCAAACTTCTTCTTTTCCCATTTTCTCTTGAGGGAGCAGCCCGGATTTGGCTGGAAAAACAACCTCCTCGTTCAATACACTCATGGGAAGATTTAGTTACCAAATTTGTAAACGAATTTTTTCCCCCGTCCAGAACGACAAGTCTTAAAAATGAAATCATCAAATTTACTCAAAGGTTTGATGAATCGTTTGGTGACGCATGGGATCGTTTCAAAGAATTGCTTCGTTGATGTCCTCATCATGGTTTCACTGAATTGATGCAAATTGACACGTTTTATAATGGTGTGAGTCAATCTGACCAAGATTCTCTCAATGCCTCCGCGGGAGGTAATTTTTTGAGCAAAACCACAAAAGAAGCTTTAGAAATCATTGAAAATAAGTCCAAAGTCCGCACTACACGCACAAAACCATATAACTCCCAAGTGAGTGCTGGTCCTTCTACTTCATCGCCCGTGAGTACTTCTAGCACCGATGCTAAGATAGACAAACTCACGGACGCCATTCAAGCTTTAGTTATCTCAAACCAGAAAAAAGTCACTTTCACACAAAACCCTTCACATGCTGAAGTAAAAAAGGTGGAAGTTTGTGTCACTTGTGGTGGCCCACATGCTTACTACAATTGTACTGCCACCGATGGTAGTCCTTTTGAAGCCAATGCCTTAGCCGGTACTACAAATCAGGGGGTAATCAATACCGTCCTCAAATTGAACCAAGTTACCGTGCTAACACACATATGGGACCACCCGGGTTTAATCAAAACCCAAATTTGCAAAACAGAAACCAAAACCAACCACGAATGAACCAAGGTTATCAAAACCAAGGGAATTTCCATCCTGGACAGAATCAAGGTTTCCACAATCAAGGAAACTTTAACAGAAACAATTTCAACCCCGGAAATCATTTTCAGGGAAATGGTAATCCAAATCAAGGGAATTTTCAGCCACAACAAGGTTATAATCAAAATAACCGTGTCCAAAATTTCCCTAACCAAACACAAGCCATTCTCCCAGCTCCACAACCATCATCCGATGAGTTGTTAAAGCAGTTTATGAAAACTCAAGAAGAGACAAACAGGTTGTTGGTCAGCCAGATTTCTGAAATCAAGAAATCTTTAAATGAACAACCCTCGGGCTCTGGAAAACTTCCGAGCAACACGATCGCAAACCCGAGGGGCGATGCAAAGGCGATCACGACCAGGAGCGGAGTTTCATATTATGGACCTACTGTTCCCACTACCCCTTCTGCTTCTTCTCCCAAGGTAGTGGAAAATAACGTCGAGGTAAATAAGAACGAAGTACTTCCTACTCATAAGGGAGGTACCCAAGACGTCCCACCTCATGTTGTCCCGAAACCCAAACCAAAACCTAGAGTTATTTTTGAACCAAATGATATTCCAGTTGAAACACCTCAGTCCAGACCTTCTACCTCCTCTATTCCTTACCCCTCACGCTTGAGTGAACAAAAGCTCCATGAAAAAGCTAGTCACCAGATGGATAAATTCTTTCAAATCTTCCAAGATTTGCATTTTGACATTAGCTTTGCGGATGCTATTATTCTGATGCCCAAATTTGCATCGACAATCAAACACTTGTTAAGCAACAAGGAGAAACTGTTTGAAATGGCAAAGACTCCCTTGAATGAGAACTGCTCTGCAGTTCTTTTAAAGAAGCTTCCCGAGAAGCTGGGAGATCCTGGAAAATTTCTAATACCATGTGTATTTCCGGGAATGGTTGATTGCTATGCCTTGGCCGATCTTGGTGCAAGTATCAACCTAATGCCATACTTAGTTTGGAAGAAACTTTCTCTTCCTGATCTTACTCCTACCTGCATGACTTTAGAGCTTGCAGACCGATCGATATCTCATCCTCTTGGCATTGCCGAGGACGTGTTTGTAAAGGTAGGAGAATTTCATCTCCCCGCTGACTTTGTAGTGGTTGATTTTGATGCTGATCAAAGGGTCCCTCTCATTGTTGGGAGGGGTTTCCTTAGAACGGGCCGTGCTCTTATCGATGTATTTGAGCAAGAAATCACTCTTCGTGTGGGTAATGAAGCTGTTACATTTAACCTCGATCAAACCTCGAGGTACTCCTCCAATTATGATTCTGAAGCAGTTAATCAAATAGATATCATAGACATTGCTTCGGAGGAGTATTCTCAAGAGTTTCTTGGTTATTCTCATAATTCTGTGAGTGGGGATGCCACTCCATCATCTGAACCTATCATTTCCGACTCTTCCCCTTCTCTCACTCCGTTTGAGGGAAGTGATTTCCTTTTGGAAGAAGTCGAGGCTTTTCTCAAAAGTGATTCAGTTCCATCAGGAATTGATAACACTGAGATTGATTTGGAGGGAGATATTCTTCTCCTTGAGAGATTGCTAAACCAAGACAATTCTCCTCCACTCCCTCCCGTACAACTTCATAATCAGGAAATCAAATATGTTGAGGAAACTGATGATTTTCCTTAGGTCGAACTCAAGGACTTACCTCCTCATCTTGAATACGCATTCTTGGAGGGTGATGATAAATTACCCGTCATTATTGCTAAAGGTTTAAGTGTTGAGGAGAAGAGTGCTCTCATAAAGGTCTTGAAGTTAAACAAGCAAGCAATTGCTTGGAAACTCTCCGATATTGAGGGTATTAACCCAGATTTTTGTACACACAAAATCTTGATGGAGGATGACTTCAAGCCTGCAGTGCAACATCAAAGAAGGGTGAATCCAAAAATCCATGATGTGATTAAACAAGAGGTTCTTAAACTTCTTGATGCAGGATTGATTTACCCTATCTCTGACAGTCCATGGGTTAGTCCCATTCATTGTGTCCCAAAAAAGGGTGGCATTACTGTTGTCACTAATGAGGAAAATGAGTTGATTCCAACTCGGCTGGTTACCGGATGGCGTGTTTGCATTGACTATCGTAAGTTAAATGACGCCACCCGCAAAGACCACTTTCCGCTGCCCTTTATGGACCAGATGCTTGAGAGATTAGCTGGAAACGAGTACTATTGTTTCCTTGATGGTTTCTCAGGATACTTCCAAATCCCCATTGATCCATCGGATCAAGAAAAGACTACCTTTACATGCCCTTACAGAACCTTTGCTTATAAACGTATGCCTTTTGGCTTATGTAATGCTCCAGGTACGTTCCAGAGGTGCATGATGGCTATATTTACCGACATGATCGGTAAAACTATGGAGGTCTTTATGGATGACTTTTCGGTCATTGGGGATTCATTCCAAACATGTCTCACCAATTTAGAAACAATGTTGAAAAGGTGTAAAGACACCAATCTATGTCTAAATTGGGAAAAGAGTCACTTTATGGTCAAAGAGGGCATTGTCCTCGGCCATAAGATTTCCAAGAATGGGATTGAGGTTGACAGAGCTAAGGTTGATGTCATTGCAAAACTGCCTCACCCTACTACCGTCAAAGGTATTAGGAGTTTCTTGGGTCATGCCGGTTTCTATCGTCGATTTATACAAGATTTTTCTAAAATCTCACGGCCTATGACTCATCTCCTTGAAAAGGACACTCCTTTTATCTTCTCACCAGAGTGCATCGAAGCTTTTGAAACATTAAAGAAAAAGCTTACTGAGGCACCCATTCTTATTGCCCCCGACTGGGATTTACCCTTCGAGCTTATGTGCGATGCAAGTGATTTTGCTATCGGTGCAGTCTTGGGGCAACGCAAAACGAAACACTTTCAGCCTATCCACTACGCAAGCAAAACTATTAACGAAGCTCAAACACATTACACCACTACAGAAAAAGAATTATTAGCTGTGGTGTATGCTTTTGAGAAATTTCGGACATACTTAATCTTGACTAAAAGCGTAGTGTATACGGATCACTCGGCTCTTAAATATCTATTTGCAAAACAAGATGCAAAGCCGAGATTGCTCCGTTGGGTTCTCCTCCTCCAGGAATTTGATATCATTATTCGTGATAAAAAAGGAGCTGAGAGCCTGGCTGCTGATCATTTGTCCCGATTAGAGAACCCTCATCAAAATGTGTATGAGAAAAAGGAAATAAATGAAACATTTCCTCTCGAAACACTCAATGCGGTTGCTTTTCGCGGAGATTCTACTACCCCATGGTTTGCCGATTTCGCAAACTACCATGCGGGTAACTTTGTTGTGAAAGGGATGTCAACCCAACAGAAGAATAAATTCTTTAAGGATGTTAAACATTACTTCTGGGATGACCCCTACTTATTCAAAATCTGTGCGGATCAAGTCATCCGACGGTGTGTATATGGACAGGAAGCCACTGAAATTCTCAAGGCTTGCCATGCTGGACCCACTGGGGGACATCATAGTCCTAATTACACAGCCAAAAAGGTGTTTGATTCCGGATTCTTTTGGCCCACAATTTACAAAGATGCCCAGGATCTCATTAAAGACTGTGACGCTTGTCAGCGTCATGGAAACATTTCACAAAGAAATGAGATGCCACAAAATGCTATTCAAGTATGTGAAATATTTGATATCTGGGGCATTGAATTTATGGGGCCATTTCCATCATCCAGAGGAAACAAGTACATACTTGTGGCAGTTGATTATTTATCAAAGTGGGTTGAAGCAAAAGCTTTACACACGAATGATGCCCGAGTTGTAGTGAAATTCCTGAAATCTTTTTTTGCCCGTTTTGGAACCCCACGTGCTATTATAAGTGATCGTGGTACGCATTTCTGCAATGACAAATTTGATAAAGTCATGCAAAAGTATGGTGTAACCCACCGTCTTTCTACCGCGTATCACCCACAAACAAGTGGGCAAGTGGAGGTTTCAAATCGTGGTATCAAAAGGATACTTGAGAGGACTGTTGGTGAAAACCGTGCTGCCTGGTCGGATAAATTAGATGACGCACTATGGGCCTTTCGTACAGCTTATAAAACACCCATTGGGTGTACACCTTACAAGCTTGTGTACGGAAAGACATGTCATTTACCGATGGAACTTGAGCACAAAGCCTACTGGGCTTTGAAACATGCCAACTTTGACCTCAAAACTACGGGTGATCACAGAAAAGTTCAAATGAATGAATTAAATGAACTACGTGATCAGGCTTACGAGAACTCTTTAATCTATAAAGAAAAAACAAAGAGAATACATGACTCAAAAATAAAGAACCGCGTTTTTAACGTTGGTGATCGAGTACTTCTCTTTAACTCTAGATTAAAGATCTTCTCGGGTAAATTAAAAACCCGTTGGACTGGTCCATTTACTATCACTAAAGTTTATCCATATGGTACCGTTGAGTTATCTCAAAATGACGGTCCATGTTTTAAAGTAAATGGCCATCGTGTGAAACACTACTTTGGAGAGGACATCCCTAACATGGTTGTCCCGGATCTCCAAACTTTCCCCAAGGACAATTAAATTCGGGGTCGAGTCAAGCTAGTGACTCGGGAATTAAAAACAAGCTACCTCATGGACAAATCAATTCGAGGTCGAGTCAAGCTAGTGACTCGGTAATCAAAAGCGTAGCAATATGGGTTTTCACTCATATTTCTGATTTCTTTCTCTTTTCTACCACCTAGTGTGGGGGAGATGCCCCCACATGTTGTATATATGTATATATCTTCAAAAAAAAAAAAAAAAAAAAAAAAAAAAAAAAAAAAATTCAAAACAAAAGAAAAAAGTGAGTTTGTATGTAAATAGCCTAAAATAAAGGTTATTAATATTTCCTTCTTACGTTCTAAATATCGGTTTAACACCCGGTGTTTTGAATATTGAGGGCAATATTCATTTCTAAGTGTGGGGGGGGGGGGGGGGGGGGATTCTCACGAATTCAAACACATGTTCCATCAAGCACCCTCATTTGATCAAAATTTAAAGTTTTTTCTCACTTAGAAATGCAATAAATGGTATCAATCCTCCATGTCTAACCCACAACAGGATTGGCTAGTCCAGGAGCAAACGGCTCTTGGTAAAGACATCTCAAAACCGTTGATGGCTTGCAATTTGCCAAAAATTGTATGGTTCCTCAACTCCCCATTATCCTAAAAAGCTAATGAGTTGGCTAGCCCGCAAGATTATGGCTTGTGGTAAAGGCCGTAGAAAATCCATAATTGGTAATCAGCTCACCAAGATGTTGACTATTCCATCAAGAGTTGGCTAGTCCAGAAGCAAACGGCTCTTGGTAAAGACAAATCAAATCCGTCAAATCCGTTGACAGCTGGTGGTTTGCTAAAAATCACACGGTTCTCAGGTGTGCCACAGTTCTTACACCTGGCTACTCCAGAAGTGATGGCTTTTGGTAAAGAGTAAAAATCCATTAATTTTTTCTCAATTAGATTGCTAGGGACTAGCAATAATTTAGTGTGGGGGATTGATGAGTGTGTAAATACTCATCATTTCTGTTACATTTAAACTGCAAAAACATATGAAAACACACAGGAATGCCTTAAAATACATAAAATTATCCCTGGATTGTGTTTTTATGCATAAGGATTGAAAACTGATGAAAAACAAAACATTTCACATAATTTACAGTTTCAGTCCCTGAACTTTGAAAAATTGGCAAAACTAGTCCCTGGTAAATCAAAACTTGTACAAATGTCATAAAAGGTCCTTGGGATTCATAAGTTGTAAGAAATAGTCCTTTAAAGTTTAAAATCACATATTTACAACTTTGGTCCCTCAACTTTGAAAAGTGTCAAAAATAGTCCCTAAGGTTTTGAAAAATGGAAAATGTGAAAAATAAACCTTGCACTATTCTAAATTGACAAAATTGGTCCTTATGATAACTTTTGAGAAGTTACAAATTAAACCCTTCAAAAATCAGAAAATTACAGGTTTGGTCCCTGGAGTTTGTGGAATTGGCAGATTTGGTCCCTGAGGTTTAAAATAATAAAATTTATACTTGTGGTCCTTGTACTAATGGTCAATTGCAGGTTCAGTCCTTATTTGAAGTTTGGGAAAATTACATATCAAGCCCCCAACTTTCACCAAATTACAAATTTGGTCCTTGTGTAAATTTCTAAACCAAACGGACCATTTTTATTATTGTTGCCCAAAACTAAACCCAAGTTACAACCAAACCCACCTTCCTATTTTACCCAAGCCCAAATAAAACCCCAGCCCACTCCCTACCAGCCCACACACCTTTTTTTATTTAAAACGGGCGTTGACCCCCCGTTTGACCCTCATCCCTCCCAAAACCATCATCACTGTTCACCCCTCTCCTTCCTCACTGCAAACCAAAACCAGGTGGTTTCACCACCTGTCCACCTCCACCTCACCACCAATACAGCTCACCACCAACTCCCTTCCACCACCTTACACCTAACCCTGCTCCATTAAATGCTATTTTCACAACTTTTCCCTCCAAACTAGTTCACTACCTCTGTTTTCACCAATACCACTCCAACTTATCTCAAACTTGTTCCCTAAGTCCCTACTACAATCCAAAGTTCTTTAATTGAATTAAGTCAGGCTGCAAGCAACCTTTGTGGAATTTGGCGCCAAAAGTGATTTAAACGGCCATGATGAGTTTGACTCATCCAATGGCTAAATTGAGAAGTGGGAAAGAGTGAGAAGTCGACAAGGAAGCTTTTTAGTCAATAAATATCAAGAGGGGAAGCAGGGAAGCAAGTATCTAGTTTAATTTTAAAATAATGTATGTCGATTAGTTTAAATCTCAAGTGTTCTTGTATCTTTAAGCTTTTTAAGTTGTAATACCTGACTATCAGTGTGTTTTGAATCTTTGGTGATAATAAATTTCAAGTTTCATGTACAATTCTCAAGTTTGCAAATTTTCTTTTTACTCAAAAATATCATATAACTGAGTTGTTGTTTCCAGTGGAACATAAGGATCAAATAAGCTCATATAAGCTCCCAGGAAGTTCATAAGTGCTTCTAGATACCTTAAAATTTAGTCTAATTACTTAAACTCACAAATCACAACTTGGTCAATAAAAGTCAAACTGTTCCATATTTTGGTTTAGGTTCTGATTCAGAGTAATTTTGGAAAGGAAGCAGCTTGGATTATGGTTTAGAGACTCATGGGAGTCACATAATTGATCTTGGTTCTTGGTTTGGTTCTCACAGTCACACCTTGTAAGCTTCATACTCATTTAAAGCTTACTTTATATAATCTTGGTTATTGTTGCTCACCTCTGTGTTATTTATGTTAGATGAAAGTTGTTTAGTAATAATATAAACAGAAATAGCTTAGTTGTTCATTGAAATCATAGGTTGCTTAGTATTGGAATTTTCAGTTTAAAATAGCATTTTATGGAAATCTGAGTTTGAGTTGTAATTGTTGGTATTGGTGTGATCATATAAGTTTATTACAATATATTATGTCTCTGGGAATCAGTTTCATGGATTGTATGGATCATTAGCTTTGAAAATTATACAAATCAGTTAGATTAGGGAGTGTTTGGATCAGTCTATTCCTTATGGTTTAGGTCTGTAATTGTTGTTGCTTTTGTTTCAAACACATCACTTAAGGTAATATTAGGTTTAAGAAAGCATAAAATCAAGTGACAATATAGAAAAAAGTCAAAATTGGTTGCAATCTAATCTAGCTGTTTAACTGTTAGTATAATCAGTCCCATAATCACCATATTAGCTTAGAATTAGATAACCTAGCTTAATTTCAACTTATTATAGCTTAATACAACTTAAGTAATCAGTAAATTAGGATCAAAGCTCAGCTAAGTCAACTTAGTTGTAAAAATTAAAAAGTCAATTTTCAGTCACATAAGTTTTTGAATAAACTTTGGAATTTCACTGTGGATTTGATATTTGATACTAGGATTTGAGCTTCTGGATTCATAAAATCTTGTTGCTGATCTTCATGTTAGTATTTTTGATAATTTTTATCTAGCTGATTTAAGAGCTTAATCTGTGCTTTACTTTTGGTAATTCTTCATAAGCCTCCCCTGAACACAGATTCACAAGCTCACTTTGGAAGCTTGCATAAGCCTCATTAATGCTTGTTACTCTGTGTAAATTGGATCTTTGTGATGCCCTTGTAGCTAGTTATCTGAACTAAGTGCTTATTTGTTTTTATCTGCTTATCTGAACTGCTTATCTGGCTTAACTTGTTCATTAAATAAACCAAAACACTGGTCACTCAGTGTAAACAAGCAATTTCACAAGCTCATCAGAAGCATCACTGAGCTTTGGCTTGTGATCTTTGGCTCTTTTAGAAGCTAAGCAGCTCATCTATCAATTTCAAGCTTAAACTTTCATTTTCAAGCCCTTTCACTAGGGCTGCATCAAGCTTGAAGCTTGTCCATTCACTCAGATTAACTGAGTGACTTAGTCAACCCACCCAACTTCAAAAGCACTTAACAAGCTAACCAGTGGTCCCCATTGGTCAAGCTTTGGCTTTTTGGATACACCAATAAGCTATATTCTTAGATCAAACTTTAAATTGGATCCTTGATCCTTGTTGTGGACCCCACATTAGCTTACAAGTTACCATTTTTACTTGTGCACTCAGACCACATCTCAGCAGACCTAAGCCACACCACCAACTTTGGTGGTGTTTTGTGGATCACCCAGTGGGTCCCACAACCACATATTTGGTTCTTATAACCCCCCTCCTACCAGGCTTTGAGTTTTGACCTTTGGTTTGACCTCAAGTTCGCTGGGTCCCACCTGAATCCATCCTCAAACTCTGTCCCATTTTTGTCTCAGAATCCAAATAAGCAATTGCTTATTGTGGCTTCTTGGCTTATCTTTTGGGCTTATTTGATAGATTCCTACTTAAAAGTATCCAACTAACTTAGGTGAATCAGAATTTACCTAGGTGGACCCCACATAAGCTCTTGTGAGCTTAATCCATCCACAGTCAACAAAAGTCAACTGTGTAGTCTAATAAGCACTTATAGTGCTTATTCTGTGATTATAAATTAATTTCCTTTATTAAAGTTTCATATTTTAAGTATTTTATTAGTTTTATAAAAGAAAATCCAGAAAAAGACAAACTTAATTATAGGGATAGCTTCTATTTAATAGAAATTATCTATTTAATTTCCTTTTTAGCTTATTTATAAGCACTTCTTCTATTTTATATTTTTATTAAATCTCTTATATATTAAAGTAATTTTATAAATTTTTCCAGAATTTTCTTTTGTCATCTAGTGTTATTTAGAATTAATATTAGTTTATTTAATAATTAAATAATAAATAAGAATTAAATAGCATAATTAATTTTTATAAGGTAACACCTATATTTTATATTTTTCATAGCTTCTATAAGTCATAAAATAATTTTAGAAATTTTCTTGTGATTTATAATGTTCATTTACTAGTTTTCATAATTTAATTAGTTTAATAAGATATTAATTAATAAATATAATAATAATTAGTAAATTAAATTAAAAATACATAATATAAACTTTTTATAATTTTTTAGGATTCCTATGATGGTTAATTAGATATATAAAAATTTTCATGATTATCTAAGTCTTGTTAGTAATTATAAATAAGTTAATCAATATAATTAGTTAAATAATAAATAAATAATAAATAATTAATAATAAATAGATAAATAGTGTGAAAAATATAATTTTAATTTTAAAATAAGTTTTATAATATTTTAGATTTTTAGAAATTTTAATTTTAATTTTCTAGACTTATTTTACATTTTCCTAATTATTAGTTAATTATTAAATAATTAATAATAGTTATTAAATAAAAATAATTAATTAAATAGTTTTTAATTATAAAATAAATATTTTAAATTTATTTAATTTGCATTTAAGCCTCTAAGGCTTGTAAAATCCTACTATAAGTTAAAGTTGTTTTTGTTTACGTTTAATTAATAAACGTTTATGTTTTTCAGTCCCTTTTTCACTTGTACTTATCTGATTTCACGTATTAGTTGATATAGCTTATTAAAGCTATTCACTCTTATATTTCAGTAGTACAAATCACTTAAACCCTTTTCCTATTCAATTCACCTGATCTAGAAGTCGTTTTATTTCAGATTTCACATCTCGTTGGGATCTAACGATCCGGGGAAACACTAAACTCACCGGAGTATTGGTTTAGGCTGTTTGACTTGTTGACCATTACTTGGTTGATATTATCTGACTGTTTAGCACCAATCAGCACTCTTTACTGCATAATCATTATGAGCAATAATCAGGGGAGTTTTCTGTTTCATTTATATTTTCTCTTTCTTTAAAATGTTTATATTTGTACAAGGACATTTCTCAAGTGAGGGGGGGGGGGGGGATAGAAATGATAACTACTTGTCCTTCTTACTAGTTTATTTTGAAAATTATGCTTTTATTTAAAAAATTTAGACATGTTTTTTTTAACTGAACTGGTTTGGCTTTTGAACCTTTTTCCTTTATGCTAAAAGTCTTGAACAAATTGATTCCTGAGACGCTGCTAGGTACATGGTGAGGGTTTCACCATGTATTGGAGCTGTTAGGGTGGGTACCTCGACTAGGAACACTTTGAGGTCATGGAAGGCTACCTCAACTTCCTCCGTCTTCGTCCTTCGTTCACTCGTCTTCCATAACCTCGCTGCCCCTTTTCGTGCTTGAGTGCCATGATTGGATCATGTGGACACTTCCTGCCTGTTCCCTGAGGGTTTCTTGTTTCATTTAGTTGGTGTCGCTTACCCTGGGTGTTCTATCAAGATGAGAAGATTTTTCCATCCATGTGGTGGAGTTAGCCCTTGGGGCTTTTGTTTTGGAGTTTTCAGGTTTAGGAAGATTAGGAAAATTCTTTGTTCTTCCCTCTATCAGTGCCCTAGCGTATGACTTAACTGGGTGTATTTGTAGTCAAAGTTTAAGTTAAGTATAGAGTAGGGTGTATGCCGCTTTCAGGGGAGGGGCTAGGTAATTGTGGCAGGGTGTCTTTTTGAGTCAGGCTCATAGTTATGTTATACTTAGGGTTACTACTAAGTGATGCTTTAGCCTGATTGTTATGTGTAAGGTAATGCCGAAAAGGGAAAGTAAGTTGGAATGCGTTTACCTAAGAACTAGCTACCCACCTTACTTTGCGAGTTGTTCCAGGTGATCTGACGTGGTACGACATGACCTGGATATTTTGCGGCTCCTTTCCCTGACACCCTCTATCCCGCTCAACGCCTCCCTGAACTCTGAATGCTTGAGGTTTTCTTAGTTGTGGAGATGGCCTGAGAACGTGATGTTCGCCATGAGACCGTGTAGGTTTTTCTGAAAAGGTGTCGTGTGCAGGTTGACGTGGTCAATTGCTGCATGCACTTCCCTTAAAGACATTCTTGTGTGGTTTCTAAGTGACTGGTGAGTCTCTTTTGCAGGTATTTGTTGACTCTTCTCTGTGTAAGCAGGGTCATCCACTCGGAGAGGTCCGAGGTGGTGGTTGGTTATATCTAAAATTTGAGGGGTTGTTCACTAGACATGTTTGGTTGAGAAACTTAAGCAAAAAGGAAAAATTTTGAGGTTTTTGAGTGAGAAATGAGGGAAAATAGAAGAAATTTTTTGAGAAATTTATAGCTATTTCGTATCATGTTCTCACGGATGGCGCCATGTTTAGGTATGATATGTAAATCAGTTTATGAGATGGGATGAGAACAGTTTTGTTGTTCGGTTTTCCGTGTAGAGTGGTTTTCTTGTTTGATTTTCTTGTTTGGTTTCCCGTGTTGAAGTTATGTGTGATGCCTTTTATTTATAGAGAGACGAATAGAGTTTAGGGATAAACTTTTGCGGGCTGACCAATGGCTGTGAGGGAGCCAAGTGTTGATCATCTAGAGAGCAGACAAGGAGGACAAGTCGACTCTCTTTCTTGGCTCGTACAAACTGTTGATCATCTAGAGAGCAGACAAGGAGGACAAGTCAACTCTCTTTCTTGGCTCGTACAAACTGGTACTTATTGTGCGTCTCCACTGCACAACATTTTAACCGTTAGTGACAGTTGGGGAGCAGTAGTACAACATGCTCAGGGTATCCTGATGAGTTCAGCTAGGTCCTGCATGGCCTGGGATTGGGTCGCCATCAAGTGTTTGTTGATAGACTTTGATAATGAGCTTCATTCGTGCGTATTTTAGTGGGCTTGGGCCACTAATATTAATATATTATCAAATTATATTAGTTTTTTTTTTTTTTTTTTTTTTTTTTTTTAACTTTATACTAAAATTTTTATACTTTGGAATTATAATTTGATACTTTTGTATCACTTGAATTTAATCGGCAATTTGAATATGTTTCGTTTGTCAGTTTTGTTTGTTTTTTTCTTTTTTTGATTCCTAAGTCCTAACATATGTGAAACCAGTTCAGTTCAGCTTAGAACAAGTAGCCTGGTCTTGAACTGGGACCACAGAAAAGATACGACTAATGGTGTCCAAATTAATTATGCATGAGAAAACAATTTCCACGAATGATATAAAGAAATCTAAAAAAAAAAAAAAATTCTTTGTTTCATACTAGAGACCAAGTCAAAGTGCTAAATGGAGAACCCATCTATCTGCCAATTAGGAAGTAACTGTTGCCCCATGTACATTAAAAACCACAAATTGCATACGTCTTTTACTTTGACGCTATGTTTATTTCAAAATTCGTTGTTACATATTACTTCATCCGTTTCAAAATTATTGTTCTATTTTAACTTTTTTAATCTTTATTTTTCAATTTTAACATTAAGTATTTTTGTTTATATTAAATAATACTTGATGTAAAATATATGAACATGTTGAGTTTTAAATGTATTTTTATTAGTATAATTTTTATTAAGTATTGTATAACACAAACAAAAATACTTATAGTCAAAGTTGAGAAAAAAAGACTAAAAAATTAAACGGGAACAATAATTTTAAGACGCAATACGCCTAATTACACCAACCATTTTTCATGAGTTATCAATATCCAATATGTTGAAATGTATTACATCCCATTTACATCTACATGACGTATGTTAAATAACTATAAAACTTGATACTACGTACTTATTTAGTAGTGTCACAAGAATTACTGTGAGAGTTTTGAGTTATTAAGTTTGTTTCATGTTAGTGTTCTTGAAAGTCTATTGATACTCTTATTTGGCTTGTAACTATTTATCTTTCTCTCCTCTAAAGACATTCGTAGCGGTGGATTTTTGGCTGAGGCGAGAAGGGTTTTGCGATTGGATCGTAGTCGGCTAGAAGGATGCTCGTGGTATGAAAGCGAGCTTTATTTTCTTATTTATTTATTTATTTATTATTATTATTATTATTATTATTATTTTCATTTTTATTGTATCTTGAATGTAAGTGTTTGTGAGAGGTATATTTGAGCGATGAAAGTGGTTAGTGGTGATAACAAAATCATTGTGTGGTATGCTATGATGACAAGTGAAACTGATGTGACATTAATATGATGATAACGATGAATAATAAATAATGTAGATACTCTAAAGAACTTTAAAAGTTTAAAAAGAAAATCCAAAACTCGCAAGTGTCTAACCATATGAGATGAGATTTTCACTAGAGTGTATAAACATATAAAATTAACAATAACCAAATGGCTTGTGTCTTAATGGTACTCTTGTTGTGTGAAAACTGAAAAAGTTCTTCAATGGTTGTAGGTTCAAGTCCTGCCTAAGTGTGTTGTGTATATTGTGATATAGTTAGTTGACATTCTAAAAAATAAAATTAACATGATATTATAATGGATTTTTCTAACTTGTGCCTTGGACACAAGTTAAGCTCACTAAAAGACACGGAGACCTCATAGAAAAGGACAGTGGGATTTAGTTGACATTCTAAAAAATAAAATTAACATGATATTATGATGGATTTTTCTAACTTGTGCCTTGGGACACAAGTTAAGCTCACTAAAAGACACGGAGACCCCATAGAAAAGGACAATGGGATTTAGTTGACATTCTAAAAAATAAAATTAACATGATATTATGATGGATTTTTCTAACTTGTGCCTTGAGGCACAAGTTAAGCTCACTAAAAGACACGAGGACTCCACAGAAAAAGACACTGGAATTTAGTTGACATTCTAAAAAATAAAATTAACATGATATTATGATGACAGAAAAGGATACTAGAATCCATAAAAAAGTACAATTTATATGGATCCCTATTTCCTTTCCTATGAGATCCTTAGGGCACAAATTAAAAAACCCCTATTATGATTATCTTAGACCACTAAATTAATCAAAATCATCAAACAAAAAATGAAAAAAAGTTACCCAAATGCAATCTAACGTCACTTTTGGTGAAGAAAAAGAAAAAGGAAAACCAAAAAAGTCATCACTTCACACGCATTTGCAAACAGTAACAAAGTAACTGCAAGTCAAGCATTATTAGTCGTCGCTTGATTCTTCACTCCAAACATGATCTTTCCTTATTTGACCAGACTTTTAACATCACATATATCTTCTCCCCATTAAATCAATTTTTAATCACTCATCTTCTTATGTTGCTAAGATCTTAAATCTTGCTCTGTAAGTGCTTCTTTTCTTCCTCATTTTTTTATGCTTAATTTGATATGGGTTTGATGGATTTGATATGGGTTTTTAGTTTTAGCAGCTGATGTTTAGGCTTTTTTGAATCTTGTTCTTCATTTTTGTTAAGTTTTTTGGTCTAAAGTTTATGACTTTGTGCTTTATTTGATGTGGATTTGGTGGGTTATATTTTGGTTTTTGGTTATTTGAGTTTATGATTATGCTTTGTTGAATCTTGCTCTCTAGTTATGTTCTACTGTATTTGACTATTTTATGTTTTTAGGTATAAAGTTTGTGACTTTATGGTTAATTTGATATTAGTTTGTTGTTATGTTTTATTAAATCTCGCTATGTAAGTTGTTCATCTTTGGGTTCTTTTTGTCATTTTTGTTAAGTTTTAGCTGTAAAGTTTGTGACTTTATGGTTAATTTGATGCGGGTTTGGTTGGATTCATATGGGTCTGTGGTTATTTGAGTTTTTGGTGATTGAATCTTGTTATGTAAGTCCTTCATTTTTTGGTCTTTTTTGGCCATTTTTGTTTGGTTTTAGGTGTAAAGGTTGTCACTTTATGCTTAACTTGATCCGGGTTTGACGGGATTGATATGGGTTTTTGGTTGTTTGAGTTGATGATTATGCTTTATTAAATCTTTATGTGCCGACAATCTTGATTCGTACTGTGTAAGGTCTCTATTTTAGTTGTTGTAGCTTCTGAATTTATTTATGTAAAATTTGATGTCGGTTTGATGGAATTCATATTGGTTTCTGATTGTTTTAGTTTTTAGGTTATGCTTTGTTTATATCTTTGTTTTGTCTGCGTGTTGCTAATTTGTTGGGGGTATTGATTGAGATCGTATTTGATTTGGGCTATGAAAATTCAATTGGGTGGTTCAAGTGTTTGGATTTTACTAATTTGGGTTCCTGGTACCCCCGCACACCATGGGGGTCGGGTATTGTTGTTGTATTTGCTGTTGTTCATATGGGGTTTTGATTATCTGAGGTGATGATGTTTCTAATTTTGTAGGGATATAGGGTTATTCAGTCACGGTTTATGTTATCTGAATTGGGTAATTCTATTTTGAATGGTTGTTGTAATTCGTTTTAAGTATCCACAAAGGGTAATAGTTGGTCAAGTGAAATGTTTTTTTAGGCATTAACATGTGCGTAGTTTCTCCCAGATCATATGTACTGTACTTGTTAATGGCCTAGCTATTTGGTTGTTTTTAATGTGTGTATTGAACATGATATCTGATTATAACAACTTATACTTGCACTAATAAGTTTTTTTTTAGCTAAGATGCAGATACTTCCACGGCTTTTACAGTTTTATCTTTCGTTACCTAACTATTTAGAGGTCTAAGTAATCAGTTTGATACTAATTGCAACCAATCCGATCATTAAAATGTAGAGCAAAATTCGTTATAGACCCTTATATTATCTATCACTTCTTTTGCCAAACACTCAACATAGACGAAAGTGATTATTACAACTTCAAGCACATCCGAACACTATCTGCACTATATGTTCTTTAACAGATAGTTATCTGATAATTCAGTCACACATAATTACTTTCAAAGCACAATACGAAACATCTCAAGTAGGCATTTTTCTACGAATGATTGTTAGCTTGTAACAAAAAATCAAACAGAATTATCGGTTCTCAACAAAGAGCCAATCATTTTATTTAAATATCTGAACATGTTTCTTTTGCTACTTTTCCAGGTTTATTTCTTGAAAACCGAGGTTTCCAACACAAGTTTCTTGCACAATGACTCGTATATGGATGATACTTTCACTGTGTCTCTGGATATTTATAACTAGTTATCGCAGCAACGCTGTTCAAAGTGACATCGATTGTTTAAGATCCATAAAACAATCACTTCAAGATCCAGAAAACCTCTTATCTTCATGGGATTTCAATAACAGCACCGAAGGCTTCATCTGTAAATTTACGGGTATTGAATGTTGGCATCCCGATGAAAGTAAAGTGCTCAATATCCATCTTTCTGATATGGGATTAAAGGGTCAGTTTCCACTAGGCCTCAAAAACTGTACCTCATTAACGGGTTTGGATCTTTCAAGCAACAAACTTGAGGGGTCCCTCCCAGCCAACATGTCAGATTTCGTTGGATTTGTTGTAAGTCTCGATCTTTCATCAAACAGCTTTGTGGGTGAGATCCCAGTGACTTTAGGAAACTGTTCATTTCTAAATGTTCTTAGACTTAATAATAACCGTTTTACGGGTCAGATTCCGAATCAACTGGGTGGACTTAATCGAATGAAGGAATTTAGTGTTGCTAATAATGCTTTGACGGGTCCGGTGCCATATTTTAGTAACTATACTGCTTCGTACAGTAACTATGCAGGAAATCCCGGGTTATGTGGGGGACCTTTGACTAATTGTGCAGGAAGTGAAAAGAAAAAAAATTCGGGTGTGATTATAGGGGCCGCTATTGGCGGTGCTACTATTGCTGCGGTGATTGTTGGTGTTATGATGTTCTTTATGAGGAGAGTTGTTATAAAGAAGAAAGAAGAAGATCCTGATGAAAATAAATGGGCTCGGAGTATCAAAGGAGCGAAAACCATTAAGGTAAGATGATTAAATTTTATAAAATGAGGTAGCGGGTTGGGTGACTTGTCAAAAACGGGTTATTTTTTAGACGGATCAAAATGGGTAGGGTTGGTTTGATCCATAACACTTTTTGTTCAGATGGGCCATGTTAGCTCGACTGTTATACTTTTTGTCCAACTTTGAAACTGTTCCACTTCTTTAAAGCTATTTTTTTTATAAATTTTTATATTTTACCAGTTAAAAATAAATACAAGAATTTAACCCAAATTGACCTGTTCATAACTTAATGATTTATTTTCTTGTTATATTTAGCTCACTAACTTCTGTTGGAATTACAGCTCTCGATGTTTGATAATCCCGTATCAAAGATGAGATTAAGTGATCTCATGAAAGCCACCAACAGTTTTAGCAAACAAAACATTATCGGATCAGGAAGAACGGGTTCTTTATACAAAGCAACGCTCGAAGATGGGACCCATCTTATGATTAAAAGATTACAAGACACCCAACACTCAGAAAAAGAATTTGCATCAGAAATGGCGACACTTGGTAGCGTGAAACACCGCAACCTCGTTCCCCTTTTAGGGTTTTGTGTTGCTAAACAGGAACGGTTTTTAGTATATAAATACATGGCAAACGGGACCCTACACGATAATTTACATCCCGTTGAAGAAGGAAAACATATGGAATGGTCTTTGCGGTTAAAAGCCGCTCTTGGTGCAGCCAAAGGGTTTGCTTGGTTACATCATAACTGTAACCCGCGTATCCTTCATAGAAACATAAGCTCGAAGTGCATATTGTTAGATCAAGAGTTCGATGCCAGAATATCCGATTTTGGGCTTGCAAGGCTTATGAATCCGGTGGATACTCATTTGAGTACTTTCGTGAACGGTGAGTTTGGTGATATCGGGTATGTCGCACCTGAATACGCACGAACCCTCGTGGCAACCCCAAAAGGCGATGTATATAGCTTCGGGGTGGTGCTTTTAGAAATAGTAACGGGTGAAAAACCGACTCATGTGAGTAAAGCCCCTGAAACGTTCAGGGGTAATTTAGTTGAATGGATTTCAGATTTATCGACCGAATCAAAACTTCACGATGCGATTGATGAGTCACTAGTTGGTAAAGGATATGATAAAGAGGTTTTTCAAGTGCTAAAAGTCGCATGTAGCTGCGTGTTGCCAGCTCATAAAGAACGACCCACGATGTTTGAAGTGTACCAGTTTTTACGCGCTATTGGTGAAAAGTACCATTTTAGTACTTTTGATGAGATTTTAATGCCGACGGATAATGGTGATGCGGGTGACATAGAACTCATTGTAGCTCGTGAGACAAGAGGAAAGATGTGATTGATTAAGGTACATGCGTAAGCGATTATGTAAGGTATATGTAATTATATGTTTTTCCATGAATAAATGTTGTATTAGTGCATATATATTGGTTTAAGAACCATAGGTTTTTGATTTTTGTGTATGTAACGGAGTTTCTAGAGCAAAATGAATGTATTTTAAGTAACGGGTCTTGTTGTTAGGACTACATCGATCCTGTCGTGAATGGGGGTCTGTGTCGTGTGCCCTTTTGAACGATCAGGTAGTGCCTAAAAGGTTTTGATAGACGAAGCTGAAAGTATCTGTATTTCACAGGTTCAAGTTCAAGTATTCTTATTAGAAAGTATCTTTCTATTGTTTAGTTAGTAATCTGGCATAATTCCATGTTTTTTGGGAACTTCTTGCTGGTTTCTCCAAATTCAACAATGTTGAACTGTTGATGTACAAAATTGGAGAAAAAAAAGAGTCAAAACAGAATAAAGCTGATCATAATTCTTGTAGCATATTGACAAACAGTTTTTAATCTCGTTCATACACAGGAATGTTAATAAGTTTTTTTTTTTTTTTTTTTTTTTTTTTTTTTTTTTTTTTTCCTTTATGTATTATACGAGTTACAATATGCGTGTACGCCCGATTTTTTATATAAGTTCTTCCTTATGTATTAACATTGATTGATATCTTTGTCTATATTTTCGTTGGACGAAATATTTGACTTTGTTTAACTGACATTTTATTGAGGTTGAGGTTGTTTAAATTTAACTATTAATATCATGATGTATACATTATGTGCGTTTAATACTTAATAGCATGTATAACCACTGAAATAAATATTTTCAGGATATTATTATTCAAACTTTGAAGAGAAATTACATACTTCATTGAAATATATATATATCTCGTGTTTTAATTTTCATGGAGCCGTACCTTCATTTTTAAACTTATATTACTGTTAATAATAATTTTAAGTATTTAATTTTTAAATTCGGGTACGCGTATCTTAAACTTATAAAGAGGAATAAGAGTCGTTCGTATATGTACAATTTTTGTATTCATTTACATATCACGTGAACTCATGTTTTCATTTTGTTATTTATAATTATGTGTGTATACATTAACTTAATATATAATGATAATATTTATCAATAACATTATATGTTTTATTTTAAAGAGAAAATTTTTTAAACCGCCCATAACCATTGCCTATTTTCCAAACTAGACGTTGCATAACTTTTTTACGAAAATGAACTTTTGATTCTCATATGTTAGATTCATTTGAGAAAAAAAAAATTCGACCCTATACGTGTCTTTCGCGACCTTCTACGCGACGGAAGCTAATGATAGGCGACACAAGTTTAAAAAAGCGACCCCTTACGCGACCCAAATTTGTAAAACGCGACCCAAATTTGTAAAACTCACACATTTGTAAAACGCGACAGAAATTTATTTGCCAAGACTCAAATTTGACACAAAAGTAAAACGCGACCGACAATGGTTTATTTTAGTCGGTGGTTACCGTTAACGGTCGTGTGAGGTTTTTTAAGATAGAAGATGGAGACGGTGTGGGAAAAAAATTTTGAATAATAATTGAAGAGTTTTTTTTTTTTTTTTTTTTTTTTTATTATTATTATTATTATTATAAAAGGGTGACCATTAGGCACATTATACGAGGGGTTATTTTGATAAGATGGTAAAAAAAGTTCATTCTTGTAAAATGTGCATTTTTTGTTGAGTCTTTTTTTTTTTTTTTTTTTTAAATGTATATAAAGCTTAAGGGTATTTATTAATTTTATGAAATTATTAAAAAAATAGAAAATATAAGTTTACTTAATTCTTGATAATATATTTAAAATTTTACAACTGAAAATTTTATTAATTACCCATTTTAAAAAAATGAAAATATCGACATATGTGTTCTTTCTATTAAAAGTACAATATCGCGATAGATGTAACACACTACTCTTTTACTATCGGAAAGTTAGGACTTAGGAGTCTTGATATCGTTTATCAAAGTCCTTGATTACTTGCATTTCAATTGGTAAAAGCAGGATTAATAAATACTAGCAAGGTTCCGCGCGATGCAGATGCGGACACCCTGTAATTTAATTTTTTTAATTAATAATTTATTTTATTTGTACGTTTTTTGGCAATAGCTTTACTGATTAGTGTTGGAAAATTAGTATTTGCAAGTGAGTTTTGCAAACTTTGGACATAATTTAATGTATGTATATGTTACATATATTTATGTTTCTTGGGGGCGTTTTGTTCTCCTCCAAGAGAGCTTCGCAACGAGCTAAAGTATGTCCAAAATAGAGTTGAAATGAATGAGATATCGTGTCTCAAAGTGAGGCACGTGAAACACAAAAATGGAAAAGTCCCACATCACCCAAAACAAGAAGTGAATGCTTGTTTATAAGGAATAGTTGGTATTTGCTTCCAAATTCCTTTAGGTGAGCTATGCTCCTACTCTTACGTGCGCGTGCGCAGGGGGGGGTGCAGATTGTGGGATTTCTGGGCCAAATTTATTTATCATTGTAATCTGATTTTATAATAAAAGTGTACACCGTTTCCTACAGTCTTAAAACAGATTCGGTTTAACCGAATTTAAAACACTTTGTTAAAATCGGATTAATTCTTAACAGATCTTGATCAACTGTTTTCTGTCGAAACCTTGTAGAGTTTCTTTGGAAATCAGTTTTAATTAAACAGATTTGGTGTACAGATCTATAACGTTTTTTTTAAAGCAGTTGTTCTTGTCAGTTTATTGAAACCAAGATTGAGTTTCTATTAACTGATTTATCGAAACCAAGATAGAGTTTCGTTGAGTCAGATCTGGTACAAGTAGATACCGATTTGCAACAGTTGTTTAACTGTTTGTGTTTGATTTTCAGGATGACAAACACTATTCCTCCTGGGACTACTACAGTGAATGGATCTGGTGCGCCAGTTACCAACACAGTTCTTAATCATGATGAGAAACCAGAGAAATTCAATGGGCAGAATTTTAAGAGGTGGCAACAAAAGATGTTCTTTTATCTCACTACTTTGAACCTTGCGCGGTTCTTAAAAGAGAACGCACCTCAAGTGGAACCTCCTGCTGAAGGTCAATCCTCTAATCAACAGGCTGTTCAAGCCTTGGAAGCATGGAAACATTCAGACTTTTTGTGTCACAACTATGTTTTGAATGGTTTGGTCCATTCTTTGTACAACGTGTACTGCAAGACCAAGACTGCCAAAGAATTATGGGAGTCATTGGAACGCAAGTACAAAACTGAGGATGCTGGTACAAAGAAGTTCGTGGTAGCACGCTTTTTGGATTACAAGATGGATGATTCAAAGAAAGTGATGAGTCAGGTTCAAGATCTGCAAATTTTGCTACACGACATTCATGCTGAAGGAATGACTGAGTGAAACTTTTCAAGTTGCTGCTATTATTGAAAAGTTACCTCCAAGCTGGGTAGAATTCAGGAACTACCTGAAGCATAAGCGAAAGGAGATGAGTATTGAAGACTTGGTTGTTCGTCTTCGTATTGAAGAGGACAACAAGCTGGCTCAGAAAAACACTTATACGCCTGATTCTGCCAAGGCAAATTTGGTTGAGCATGCTTCGTCATCTTCAAAGTCTCGTGTCAAGGGAAAAGGCAAGGGCAAAGGAAAGAATGACAAGAAGGGCAAAGGGAAGTCTGAGTACCTTGCTCCTAAAGCTGCAATTGTGAAACAGCAGTTCCAAGGGGTGTGTTTCAATTGTGACCAGCTAGGTCACCGTGCTGCTAACTGTAAGATGCCGAAGCGGGTGACTCCACGCGAGGCAAATATGGTGAATGATGTGGACATGATTGCTATGGTTTCTGACGTCATTGCCATGATATCTGAAGTTAACCTGGTAGGTTCCAACAACAGGGAATGGTGGGTTGATACTGGGGCTACCCGTCATGTGTGTGCTGATAAGAGTATGTTTCACTCTTTCAGAGCAGTTGACAATGGAGACAAGTTGTACATGGGCAACTCTGCAACTGCTGATATCAAGGGCGAAGGAGATGTAATCCTGAAGATGACATCCGAGAAAGAGCTCAAGTTGACTAATGTCTTGTATGTTCCAGAGATTCGCAAGAATCTTGTGTCTGGTTGGCTGTTGAACAAGTTTGGTTTTCGTCTTGTTTTTGAGTCTGATAAGTTTGTTCTTTCTAAGAATCAAATGTATGTTGGTAGGGGATATGCCCTGAATGGTATGTTTAAGCTCAATGTAATGGTTGTTAAGAATGATATCAATAAAATGAATTCTTCTGCTTATTTGATTGAGTCTTCTAATGTGTGGCATGGCCGTCTTGGACATGTAAATTTTAATTCAATGCGCCGTTTGATTAAATTTAATTGCATACCTAATTTCCATATTGACTCAAAACATAAATGTGAAACTTGTGTTGAAGCCAAACTTACAAGAGCATCTTTCAAATCGGTTGAACGAAAAACCGAACCACTTGATATGATACACACTGATATATGTGATTTGAAATCACTACCCACAAAAGGTGGCAATAAGTACTTTATCACGTTTATTGATGATTGTACAAAGTATTTCTATGTTTACTTGTTAAAAAGTAAAGATGAAGCTATAGACAAGTTTGTTCTATACAAAAACAAAGTTGAGAATCAACTTAATAAGAAAATCAAGGTTGTACGAAGTGATAGAGGAGGTGAATATGTGTCTCCATTTGCTGATCTATGTGCTAAACATGGAATTAGACACGAATTTACTGCTCCTTATTCACCTCAGCAAAACGGTATTGCCGAAAGGAAGAACCGTACCTTGAAGGAAATGGTTAATGCCATGTTGATAAGTTCTGGTTTAAGCCAGGACATGTGGGGGGAAGCCATTCTAACGGCTACTTATCTTTTAAATAAGATACCTCGTAAGGAAAAAGAAGAGACCCCTTATGAACTATGGATGGGAAGAAAACCATCATATCAGTACTTACGAGTGTGGGGGTGTCTAGCAAAGGTAGCTATACCGACTCCCAAGGCCCAAAAGATTGGACCTAAATCTGTGGATTGTATATTCATTGGATATGCTAGGAATAGCAGTGCTTATCGTTTCATTGTACATGATTCGAAAAATCCGGATATACAAAAGGGTTCTGTAATGGAATCAAGGAATGCTTCCTTCTTTGAAGATATATTTCCTTGTTTAACGAAGGAAACTGGAAGTTCATCTAGAATAGATGACGATGTTGTCCAAGATAAGAGACAACGAGATGATAATGATCTCCAAGATGAGAGACAAGATCAAATTGAGGAAGAAGAGGTAGAACCTAGAAGAAGCAAGAGGGCAAGAACCGAGAAATCATTTGGACCCGATTTTGTTTCTTTTATGGTAGAACATGAACCTACTTCTTATCGAGAAGCGGTAACTTCCTCAGAAGGGCCTCAATGGAAAGAAGCCATTAAAAGTGAAATAGATTCTATATTACAAAATCATACTTGGGAGCTCGTGGATTTACCTCCTGGTTGTAAACCACTAGGCTATAAATGGATCTTCAAGAAGAAGATGAAAGCCGATGGCACCATTGACAAGTACAAAGCAAGATTGGTAATCAAAGGATTTAGACAACGTGAAGGTCTAGATTACTTTGATACATATTCTCCTGTTACACGAATAACATCGATCAGGATGATACTTGCTATTGCCGCTTTAAGAAATTTGGAAATTCACCAAATGGATGTCAAAACGGCTTTTCTAAACGGGGATTTAGAAGAAGAGATCTACATGAACCAACCTGAGGGTTTCATAGCTCCTGGACAAGAGAACAAAGTTTGTAGGCTTGTTAAGTCATTATATGGCTTAAAGCAAGCTCCCAAACAGTGGCATCAAAAATTTGACTACACCATGCTAGAGAGTGGATTCAAAATTAATGAATGCGACAAGTGTGTTTATGTAAAAGACACAAGTAGTGGATATGTAATCTTGTGTTTATATGTTGATGATATGCTTATCGTTGGCAGTACCGACAAGATGATCAAATCTACTAAAGACATGTTGAAATCAAAGTTTGACATGAAGGATATGGGTTTGGCTGATGTGATCCTTGGAATAAAGATCATACGAACTCAGAATGGACTTGTGTTGAGTCAAGCACATTACGTGGACAAAATTCTGAATACTCATAATGCGGGGGATTCCGGCCTAGCTAGAACTCCAATTGACACCAGCAAGCATCTATCTAAAAATAGAGGCGCGGGTGTTGCCCAATTAGAGTATTCAAGAATTATTGGCATGTTAATGTACTTAATGACAAGTACCCGACCTGACTTAGCATATGTTGTTAGCAGGCTAAGTAGGTATACTAGTAATCCAAGTTATGCACATTGGGGAGCTATGACTAGGGTACTTCATTATTTGAGATACAGTCGCGATTATGGACTGCATTATGAAAGATATCCAGCTGTTATTGAAGGATACAATGATGCAAATTGGATATCTGACATAAAGGATTCTAGATCGACTAGTGGATATGTGTTTACACTAGGAGGGGCAGCTATATCTTGGAAGTCTTCCAAGCAAACTGTTATAGCTAAGTCCACGATGGAATTAGAATTTATCGCGTTAGATAAATGCGGACAAGAGGCGGAATGGCTACGACAATTCGTAGAGGACATACCAAGGTGGCCTAAACCGGTAACGACCATTAGTATACATTGTGATAGTCAATCGGCAATTGGCAGAGCTCATAGCATAATGTATAATGGAAAGTCCAGACATATCCGTCGTCGACATAATTCGATACGACAACTACTCTCAACAGGAGTTATCTCAATTGACTATGTGAAGTCAAAGGATAACATCGCGGATCCGCTTACGAAAGGCTTAAGCAGAGAGTTAGTTAGTAAGTCGTCTAAAGGAATGGGACTAAAGCCCTTGAAGGAATGAGTATCTATGAAGGAAAACCTAACCCAGTTGACTGGAGGTCCCAAGATATGGGTTCAATAGGACAACCTAATCATAGAAATGTGGGGGAAGTCACGTTAATGTGGGGGAGTTACTTATTTATTGTAACTTCCTAGTCCATTCCTATAACAAATGTGACTTGTTGAGAGGTTAAACATATGGCTTTTTATGATTCAGGATGAAATCATAAAGCATAATGGTTCAAGATGAAATCACAAACATGTGTTTTTAATGATTCAAGATGAAATCACCTATGTGAGAGAGAAGTGGGGTCGCTTCGAAGGGAATTGTGGGGGCGCAATTCCTAAGAGCTCTTGCAGAACCAGGCTAGTATTCATGACCATAACGAATACGACTATGAGGACTTGACAAGGTCAGGGAGAGTCTTGTGTGAGTGTGTATTGTCGTCTACGTAAACAGATGTTGAGTTCAAGGACATCGCGTCTACTCAGATCTAGGAGACTAAGTGCATCTCACAAGGGAAGGTTCAAAGGGTCACACCTACCTATCCTATGCAAGACTTAACCGCAAAAATTTTGCGGAAACTTTCGTGTGTTTTCGACCGATCTCCATTCATGTGGGGGATTGTTGGAAAATTAGTATTTGCAAGTGAGTTTTGCAAACTTTGAACATAATTTAATGTATGTATATGTTACATATATTTATGTTTCTTGGGGGCGTTTTGTTCTCCTCCAAGAGAGCTTCGCAACGAGCTAAAGTATGTCCAAAATAGAGTTGAAATGAATGAGATATCGTGTCTCAAAGTGAGGCACGTGAAACACAAAAATGGAAAAGTCCCACATCGCCCAAAACAAGAAGTGAATGCTTGTTTATAAGGAATAGTTGGTATTTGCTTCCAAATTCCTTTAGGTGAGCTATGCTCCCACTCCTACGTGCGCGCGCGTAGGGGGGGTGCAGATTGTGGGATTTCTGGACCAAAATAAGTTCGAAGCTACTGAACTCATGCGAGCCCGCGCGACCTGCGGACACGAATGCAGCTCCGAAGCCTCGCATACGTGCGTATCTTTTTGCTGCCAGTTCGGATTAATTTTTTCCAGTAATTCTGCAAATCTATTTTAGGAATAGATTTGAAACTTTTAGACCAAGTTTACAGAATATTATTGTGTAAATATAATATACACAAATCGTGTTTCAAATTAACAGATTTGTTAATTCTGGCGTTTTATTTAGTCTTGGAGGACAAGACAGCTTTTTAGTATAAATAAAGCCATACCTCATTCAGTTTGAGATACAGAAAAATATTACGCAGCTCTATACCTTACACGTTCCAGCAGTTCTTTCGATCAGAAACACGCAAGCTTTTCGTGATCTTTCAGGCAAGTAAGTCAAGTCCGACTGTACAACAGCTTTGGACGTTGTACCCTGGGAAACAGACGGCGAATCTGTTTTAAGGGAATCGTGTTTAACACGAGCCTCGTTCCGACTTTTTACTGCTTTCGTTTATTTATCGTTATATAGAGTCTGCTTGGTTTGTACAAATTTTGCTTTGTTTGTATTATTTTATTTATTATTTATTTTATGTTTTTGTTTAGTAGTTTGCTTGGTTTGTACAATATGTGAACATATTTTAGTTTATTATGTTCTTTTTGACAATAAATTTACGGATATCAAAAATTTCGTTTAGTTCGTGTCCGTTCGGGCTCGAGCCCGTTTGACCCGTGCCCGTTCGAGCTCGAGCCCATTTGGCCCATTGCCCGTTGGGGCTTAAAAATTTGTATAATATGTTTTACAAGGCATGCAGAACCTGTGCTACGCACGGGCTTTTAATCTAATTGTTAATCGCGTGTATTGTTTTTGTGTATTGTCGAGTGGATTTGTATTTTTAGTTTAGTATATTGTATGAAACATTTTTAGTTTGTTGTTTAAAAAATAAAAACGGTTGATATTGTTTTGGTTTTTTGGTCTTTATATTTTTTAAATGGGGTTTTCGTTATTAAATTGTCATACGCTTGATGTAATTTCCTTTGATTGTTTTGGCCTATTACGTAACCCAACAATAATTTTGCGTTATATGGTTTTTGAATGGTAATACGAAACCCACTGTCTTTTTCTTATTTGTTATAGTGAAATTTGCGATAATTATTTTTGTTATTAGGTTCGTAAGTTGTGATTGTATTACATCTGTTGTAAGTATGCCATTAGTTGTTTGGTGATTTTTATATTTAATCTTTTTATAACATATTAGTATTTATTTATAAAGTTTATGATTAAAAACTAAAGTTAGCTTGATCTCATTTTATTGTATAACTAATTTCATTGAAAATTAACATTGAAGTCTAACTAATAATAATAAATTTTATCAATAAACTCAATTCAAAATAGCTAACCAAATGAATATTAATTAACACACTATTAATAATTCCTAAAACCTTTTGGACTCCACTATTATGTCTTAAACTTAATTTTTTTAATTTACAAATGGGTTCGACCAAAAATTATGTACTTTTTGTTTTATATTCATTATTCAAGTTGCATGCTTACATATACTAATCACGCTAAAAAGTATTATTTAACCATTTAAATGTTGTTTTACATATATGCTCGTGCACATTTTCTTGAACCAATTCGCACATGTGAGCTACATCAATAGAAAACACACATAAATTACTTGTATATGAAAATGCATTAACATAATACATATATCTATATATATTGCATTAGGTTAAATCATCAATTATTCTTGTAACCTTTTCAACTTCATCTCAATCTATAACCGACTTTTAATTCTCTACTAATTACTAAATATCATGTGATCAATTCCGGCAAGCCTTGCACTTCTATCTCGATGTTGTATATACTTCACATTAAATGCACCGGTTTGTTTTTCGATAAAAGTTTGAACTTTTGCTTATGTTTAAAACTCAACTTTTTTATTTGATATTATAATTTACAAATGGCTTTAAGTCAAAATTATGTATTGTTTCCTTTCTATTCGTTACTCAATGTGATATTTTTAATATGTTGTATTTTGCTATTATGGCAAACTCATTTAATGAGCGTAAATATTGGTTTCTTACTAATGTTTCTACATATAGAAAAAGAAAACACTTTGCGATGCGCGGACCTTCTTCTTTTCAATAATAATTCAATTGCACACAATAAATTCATTCTAATATTTCTCAAAGAGCATTCGAAATCAACTACTTACATAAACTAATCACGCTAAAAAGTATCATTTAAGCATTTAAATGTTGCTTTACATACATGCTCATGCACATTTTCTTGAATGAATTCGCAAATGTGAGCTACATCAATAGAAAACGCACATAAATTACTTGTATATGAAAATGAATTAACATAATACATATATCTATATATATGCTTATATATAACAATCACTTAAATATGTATGAAACAAAGAAAATAGTTGGTATCCCAGTCTTTGGTTTCTTTTATCTGAGCATGCATTATCTTGTGTGAGTTTCATGGTACTTGCGTATGATAACTAAATTAAAAAAAAAAGGCCGAGTTAATTACAAAGATCTAAAAGATGTGTGAATCATCTCCAAAATGTTGCAAAAGAGAATTTACATACCGCTTCCAACAATCAAAGATCTAAAAGATGTGTGAATCTATACATACTAAATGTGATTTTGGCCGGTTTATATAGGCATGAATTAGGTTATATCATTAATTATTCTTGCAATCTTTCGCAACCCTTGCACTTCATCTAACCGACTTTAATTCTATACTAAATGCCATGTGATCAATTCGGGCAACCCTTGCACTTCATCTCCTTTCATGATTGTATAGTTATTATGAGGCTGCATTGAATTTCGAGTATTAGCTATCTTGTACTATATGCAATGGGACTCCATCTTGAGTATCTTGATTACTGCACATTAAAATGGATTTGTCACAAAAATGGAGCCTAAGATTACCCCTTCCCACTAATTACGACACATTCTCACTTTCATGTCCCTACCAACATACCAAAACTCATCTTTTCATGAATAACAACATCAAATTTTATACATATTTGTAATATCAAAATTAAAACAAATAATTTGTGAACTTCAATTAATACCATATAGTAACCATCGGTAAAGAGACCCTCAAATCTCTATCAAAAAACATAGATTAAAATAAATTCTCAAAATATTAATTTTGTCTAGTTATACTTTCCATCAATTCAACTTTGATTTTGTATTATTTCTAATGTCAAGGGGTGGATACATTGCAACCTCTTAAACTGCTTAAGTGGAAGGAAAAAAAATAAAAGCAAGATTCAAGCCACCATTAATATTCATCAAAGCTTTGTCACACTAATTGTAAACCTTGTTTACATATGATTTTCATTTTCTTGCATGCCTAATTTTTTGACAGTTCTTTCATAAATGTGGAGATATTATCCACTCTGTCTCCATCTTCCACTTTGTTTTGTTATCAACATCTTGATATACCCTGTTAGCGTCACTAACCACTTATCAATACTTGCAAGAATAACATTAATAAACTACTAACCAACCCCAAAATTTTAAAACAGGTTAACAGATCTAACCCTCGGTTCCTACTCAGGCAACAACACATCCATTTGTCTTCCATAAACTTCAAAGCTGGACTATCAACCGACTTCACATGCAAGCAAGTTAACCATTTGCTTACCTTTGCATGTATACCCCCTTGCGTTAATCAAGTCAATATTTCTACATGAACCATTGCACGTAACATTAATATGCATAGTACACTTTCATTGGACGGAGAAATTTTACATTAACCAACTAAATTCAATTCCATAGGTGAGAAGCTACACCAAAAAGAACTTTATCACACTATAAGGAAAAATATGGAAAAACTATTGACTGGAAAAAATGATCATGTCAATATCTATTTCAAAATTATTTATCTAATTAGCAAGCTTGTTAATTCACAGATCTTGAGCCATAAAAACAGGTGGGGTACATACCAAGGTTACGGTTATTGATGCCAATGAGTTCAATGCCATCAATTGCTAGCATGTGATCCATTTCATTCTCATCATGTGCCTAGAAACAAAAAGTAGAGATCAACAGGAAATTGGTTAGTTGGTGCTGCACTTAATTTACACACAAACAATAATAAACTAACAGCAAACATGTGATTCATACAAAATCATCAAACTACACACAAATTAAAGTTTCACACATACACACACACACATCATTAACAAAGACCAAATGATGTTATTTATAGTATTCAATGATGGTGGTTGAAGGGTTTGTACATTTATTTGAAGGCAAATGAAAGGAGCAAATGATTAAATGAAAATAAAGGCTATCAACACTTCGTATGGTTTCAATCATTTACATTTGAAACACTAAATATAGCTCATATGTACTTACCACTTAAGCATGAACATTAAATCAAGGTACTTACGCATGAAGCCTCCGCATAATGAAACTCTATTTTCTGCATTTAATTTCGAGCATTAGGTAACTTGTACTCTATGAAATCTTGACGCCTCCACATTAAATTTTAGGACTCAATCTTATATGTTTATAGATTATTTGTATTAGTGACATTTAAAGTAGGAATTATGTTTAAGTTGGTTGTACAATATGGTTGATAATTTGTATTTCTTATGTAAGGGGTGTTTTAATAAGTGTATTAATTGTATTTATTGACTATTTAATTAATTATATTTAATATGATCAATTTTAAGTCATTAATTTTCAATTTTAAGTCATTAATTTTAAACTTTAATGGCAAAAACAAAGTGGTGTGTACTTTAAGCTTCTAAACTTGTAAATGTCTAATTATATTTTATTTATGGTATTAATTGTCTAATTGTGTTTGAATCACTTGTACTTTAAGCTTTTAAACTTGTAAGGCTTAATTTTAAGTATTCTAATTATAGTAGTCCTTTATCCATTATAAGATAGTTAGATGTTAGTACAAAACCTGGGCACGACTCAAGATTTAGTTCGGGCTAACTCTTGAGAGGTTGGATTTCGGACTACGAAGATCTTGTGTTAAAACAGCAAAGAAAGAAGCATCGTGATTGGTCCTAAACAGTCAAACAATATAGACCAAGGTAAATGGTCAACAAAGTCAAACGGCTAAGACCAACTAACCAAGGAGTACAGGGTTTCCCTGGGTCGTTATGTCCCAGCGAGGTTTGCAATTGTATTTGAAAACATTTTAAGTGATCGGTTGATTTAACAGGAGGATCAGGAATTTGATTATTACGATTACACTACGAGATTATGATTGAGAATAGCTTAGAAACACTATATTAACAATTACTGATGATCAGATATCCTAAAAACGTGAGTTAAACCTAAAAACGCGCGTTTGAATTCGAAATAAACGCAAACGCGCAAAATAAAAAGTGAAACGTGAGCAAATAAAGTTCTACGAATGTGAAAATTATATTTTTACAATCCTAATGTTATAAGAAAATTTTTAGAAAATTAAAATTATTTTTACAACTATTTAATTAATTACTATTAATTAATTTCTAATTATTAATTACTTTTTAATTAACTAAATTATACTAATTATTAATTAATTATGAAAATTAACTAGAAAAATAAAAATTAAATTTAGAAAAATCTAAAATATTATAAAACTAATTTTAGAATAGAAAATCTATTTTTCCTACTTTTTAATTATTTATTATTAATTAAAAACTAATTATTTAATTAATTTAAACTAAATTAAATTATAAAAAGTACTAAATGACAAAAGAAAAATCTGAAAAAAATTACTAAAAATCCTACAGGTGATAAGAAGCCTAGGAAAAATTTAAAAATAGGAAGTGCTTATAAATATGCAGAAAAATAAGCCAAAGGGCTTAAATAGAAGCTGTCACTTTATTTAATTTTGGTTTTTTCTTTATTTTTCTTTTACAAAACTAATTATATACTAAAATTAGGAGACTTTTGTGAAGGAACTTTGTCTAGAGCTTAATAATAAGCTGTGTGATAAGCTCAAATTTGGACAGAAGGGTTAATAAGCTAGAATAAGTTGGAAAATTAAACAAAAAAGCTACAATTAAGCTACAAACTATTGAATAAGCTACAAGCAGCTAAAATGACTACAAATAAGCTAAAATGACTGAATAATCACTAGTAAATAAGCCAGAAACAACAATAAGCACTTATGCAAAACTCAAGGGGTCAAACAGTCCAAGTCAAGGACTTTTAGACCTCTGTGGGGTCCACAGAGGTGAATGGTAGTCCAAAATAAGCCTTGACCCACAAGTTTGACCTGGTCTTCTCTAGAATAAGCCAATAAGCAAAGCTTATGGCTTATTAATGAGTGCTTGGTGAGGCAGTGAACTTGGTGCCCAAAATTGAGTTACTCAGTATGCTGATTGGGACAGGTCAGGTTTAAGGGCCAAATAAGCAAGGGGCAAATAAGCTAAGGTCTAAAATAAGCCCAGATATCAAAAGCTCTACTGACAAGCTATCTAAAAATCCAAATTACTAAGGATGGGGTCCACTGGGAAGACCACAATAAGCCAAATAGAATGGACCAATGGCCCTGGTGCAGGGGAGGTTGATTGCCCTGCACCCTCAAATAAGCACATGCACAGTCAACATAAAAAATCCAAAAAATAAGCCAAGCATGAATTATTGTAGTTTAGCTGGTGTTCTTTGACCACAAGAAGTTTCAAGACCCAATTCCAAGTACAAAATTCATGAAAAATCTCCCAAATAATGACTTTCTGCACACTATGCACTTTTGACTTTTTATTTTTTTATACCACCCAGTTGACTTTGGTGAGATTCAAATGACCAAGTATCACTGAATTTGATATATAAACCCTAAATGAAAGTAACTTAAGCAATCTAAACAAGTTTTAAATCTAAATGATGATTATACTACCTTGGTACTACAACAGTGGACAGATTAGAACAAGTAAACCACTATTTTGACTTTTTTCCAATTGAAGCTTGGTTTTTATGACTAATATGAGTTTTTGTACCCTGATGTGAGTTGTAAAACAGACATCAACAACAAAGAAACCTTGAAGTACCTTGAAACAGTTTAAACCAAACACCCTTTAAGGGATTTCCTGTTAAGCTTTTTCAAAAGGATTCCATGTTTTTTAAAGCACCAATGAGCAATTTTGTATCAGACAGGTCCAATAGCATTAGTAAAAGGATTTTAAGCATTAAAAGGTAGTTTCCACTGGGCAAATCACATAAACCAACATAGAAAATTTAGACAGTTAGGACCAAATCTCAATTAACCATCCTATAAACTACAAACTGAGCACTAACATCACTATCAAACATGATTAATCATCAAACACTAATAACTAAGTTTATTACACTGATCTACAACCAATGCCACAGTAAAAACAAAATTTTCAAATAAATTAACTAAAACTGAGAAAATAAGTTCTTACAGATAACCTTTGCTCAAAACAAGGTTAATGGCTCGAGGAGCTACTCTACAAGCTCCTAGCTTACCAGAGATAAGCTAGGTACAAGCCATCTACCAATTCCATTACTTGGCACTTCCAAAAGCCTCCACAGTCCATTGATAAGGCAACCTGTTTATTTTGTGATTTTCTTTCCTTGTTTTATGTTTTTCTTATGTATTTGGGAGTTTAAATGAGCTTGTGAAACCTATGTGATAACTAGAAAGCTTAAACCATGTTTTAGCCTTTACTTGGATTTTTTTTTCTTTTTTTTTGATGAAACTGAAATGAGACAAGAGCTTGTAATAAGAACTAAAAAGCTTATATTAACTTAAGAAAACAGATTACAACATAAAGTTTGATTGTAAATTACAAATTACAACTAATTCGACATCAATTTAAATAAGCTAAAAACTACACACCCTTTCCCTAGCTCCTCTTCTTCAATTTATACTTCCAAATTAGGGTTTCTGAGCCCCCTTGTCTTTTCCCAGCTCGTTTCTTGACCACAGGATCACACAACTCAATCTTGGCCGTTCAAATTTTTGGCGCCCAATTGGTTTTATCGTTTTCTTTTGAAAATTGAAGCCAGGGGAGTAGTCTTGGACTGGAGTGCTTGTTTGGTTAGGCAAGGGGGTTGGAGTGCTGCAGGGGTGAAGGCAAGCTAGATGTGATGATGGAGGTCTTGGAGTATTTGCAGTGAGTGGGGTGTGATGTGGAGGGGACGGGTCAAAGATGAAGGGTTGACTGGGGGTTAATATTAAAACGGGGTGGGTTTAGTTTGTAGGTTGGGCTTGGAGTTGGGCCTGGTTTGTGGAGTGGGCTGGTAGGAGGTATAAGGTGGGGTGGTTTGTTGTGTTTTGGACTTGCACTTCTGGCTTTATATATAAATAGGGTCCGGTTGGTATTATTTAAACAATGACCATTTATGTAACTTTGGAAACTTTGAGGGGCTGAGTTAGTAGAATTTCCAAACTTGTTTACAAGGACTATTCTTGCCATGTTTAATAACCAAAGGACCATAAATGCAATTTTCAAATTTGAAACACTAGGGACCAAAATTGCCAATTTGCCAAAGTTCAAGGACCAAACTTGTAATTTTCCAAAAGTTTACCAAAAGGACCATTGATGCCATTTATGAATAGTATAAGGTTTATTTTTGATAATTTCCACTCTTCAAATAACCAAGGACCATTTTTGACATTTTTTAAACTTGGGGGACCAAAGTTGTAATTTTGCATTTTTTGATATTTAAAGGACTTGTTTTGACAACTTATGAATCCCCAAGGACCTTTAATGATATTTTGCATGTTTTGGATAACCAGGGACTAGATTTGACAAGTTTTGAAATTTGAGGGACTGAAACTGCCAATTATGCAAACTTTGTTCATTTTAAATTTGTTTTTAAACATTTTGCATCTGAAACATATAAAACACAGTTTTGGGATAATTTCTGTATTTTGATGCATTTCTGAGTGTTTTTGGATGTTTTGGCAGTTCAGATACGATAAAAATGATGAGTATTTACACACTCATCCATCCCCCACACTAAACTATTGCTAGTCCCTAGCAATCTTTTGAGAAAACTTAATGGATTTGAGTCTCTTTACCAAAAGCCATTACTTCTGGAGTAGCCAAATGTTTTAGTTCAAGTAAGAACCATGGTACACCGATAACCATATGATTTTGAGCAAACCACCAGCTTTCAACGGTTTTGATTTGTCTTTACCAGAAGCCGTTTGCTTCTGGACTAGCCAACTCTTGATGGACATAGTCAACATCTTGGTGAGTTGATTACCAATTATGGCTTTCCAATCCCTTTACCACAAGCCATAACCTTGCGGGCTAGCCAACTTTTTTACTTTTTAGGATATGGTGAGTTGAACACCATACAATTTTAGGTAAATTGTCAGCCATAAACGGATTTGAGATATCTTTACCAAGAGTCGTTTGCTCCTGGATTAGCCAATCCTTTTGTCGTTTAGACATGGTGGACTGATAACCGCAAAATTTTTGAAATAAAGTGAAAAATTTTTGAAAATTTTGGGCAAAAAACGGGGGTACTAGAGGATATAATGTGATAAAATTCGCTAGAATTCCCCCCCCCCCCACCCCCCCCCCCCCCCACACTTAGAATTGAATATTGTCCTCAATATTCAAAGTCCCGGCTTTTATGCCGACTCTTTGAACGTAAAAAGATGATATTATAAGCTAACTGTGGAAATATCATTTTTCATTTTTCACTTTATTTATATGTACATACAAACATACATTTTTTTTTTCAAAGATATGTACATTTCAAATAGTTGCAGGGGACGGCCACTCCTCCACACTAGGGTGTTAGAAAGTAGAAAGAAGTCAGAGACATAGGTGAAAACCCATGTTGTTGCTACTGTTTTTGTTAATCGAGTCGCTAGCTTGACTCGATCCCCGAATTCAATTGTCCTTGGGGAAAGTTTGGAGATCAAGGACAACCATGGATGGTATGTCCTCTCCAAAGTAGTGTTTCACACGATGCCCATTCACTTTGAAATTAGGACCGTCATTTTGAGATAACTCGACGGTGCCATAAGGATAAACCTTAGCGATAGTGAATGGACCAGTCCATCGGGTTTTGAGCTTTCCCGAGAAAATCTTGAGTCTAGAGTTGAAAAGAAGGACTCGATCACCAATGTTAAAAACGCGGTTTTTGATTTTGGAGTCATGAATCTTCTTTGTCTTTTCTTTATAGATCAAAGAGTTCTCTTAAGCTTGATCATGAAGTTCATTTAATTCATTCAATTGAACTTTCTGATGATCCCCCGCAGTCTTGAGGTCAAAATTTGCATGCTTGAGGGCCCAGTAGGCTTTATCATCAAGCTCGATCGGTAGATGGCACACTTTCCCGTACACAAGCTTGTAAGGCGTACACCCGATGGGTGTTTTGTAAGCCGTACGTAAAGCCCAAAGTGCATCATCTAATTTATCCGACCACGATGCACGATTTTCACCAACGGTTCTTTCCAATATTCTCTTAATGCCTCGATTGGAAACTTCTACTTGTCCACTTGTTTGAGGGTGGTACGCAGTAGAAAGACGGTGAGTTACACCATATTTTTGCATGACTTTATCAAATTTATCATTGCAAAAATGCGTACCACGATCACTAATTATAGCACGTGGAGTCCCAAATCGAGCAAAAAGAGCTTTCAAAAACTTCACAACAACTCGGGCATCATTTATGGGTAAATCTTTCGCTTCAACCCATTTTGACAAATAGTCAACAGCCACGAGTATGTACTTATTTCCATGAGATGATGGAAATGGCCCCATAAAGTCAATGCCCCATACGTCAAAGATTTCACAAACTTGGATTTCATTTTGTGGCATTTCATTCTTTTGTGAAATATTCCCATGACGTTGACAAGCGTTACAGGATTTGACCAATTCTTGGGCATCCTTATAAATCGTGGGCCAATAGAAACCGGAGTCAAACACCTTTTTGGCGGTGTAATTTGGATTGTGGTGGCCCCCCGTGGGACCAGCATGGCAAGCCTTGAGAATTTCAGTGGCTTCTTGACCATCTACACACCGCCGGATGACTTGATCCGCACAAATTTTGAAAAGGTAGGGGTCGTCCCAGAAGTAATGTTTCACATCTTTAAAGAATTTATTTTTCTGTTGGGACGACATCCCTTTCACCACAAAGTTACCCGCATGGTAGTTTGCAAAATCGGCAAGCCATGGGGTAACAGAATCTCCACGAAAGGTAACCGCATTGAGAGTTTCGAGAGGGAAGGTTTCATTAATTTCTTTCCTCTCGAAGACATCTTGGTGGGGGTTTTCCAAACGGGAGAGATGATCAGCAGCAAGGTTCTCAGCTCCTTTTTTATCACGAATTATGATATCAAATTCTTGCAGGAGGAGAACCCAACAAAGTAGTCTCGGCTTTGCATCTTGTTTTGCAAAGAGATACTTCAAAGCCGAGTGATCCGTATACACTATGCTTTTGGTCAATATCAAATATGACCGGAATTTTTCAAAGGCATACACCACAGCTAATAATTCTTTTTCAGTGGTGGTGTAATGACTTTGAGCCTCGGTCATCATTTTGCTTGCATAGTGTATAGGCTGAAAGTGTTTAGACCTGCGTTGCCCCAAGACTGCCCCTATTGCATAATCACTAGCATCACACATAAGTTCAAAGGGCAAGTCCCAATCGGGGGCAACAAGGATCGGTGCCTCAGTAAGCTTTTTCTTTAAAGTTTCAAAAGCTTCTACGCACTTAGGTGAGAAGATAAAAGGAGCATCCTTTTCGAGGAGATGGGTCATAGGCCGGGCGATTTTGGAAAAATCTTGCATAAACCTACGATAGAAACCGGCATGACCCAAAAAGCTCCTAATACCTTTGACGGTAGTGGGATGTGGTAATTTTGCAATGACATTAATTTTGGCTTTGTCAACCTCAATCCCATTCTTTGAAATTTTATGGCCGAGGACAATGCCCTCTTTGACCATAAAGTGACTCTTCTCCCAATTTAGACACAACTTTGTGTCTTCACAACGTTTGAGCATGTTGTCTAAATGGGAGAGACATGATTGAAACGAATCCCTAATGACCGAAAAATCGTCCATAAAGACCTCCATAGTTTTCCCAATCATGTCGGAAAATATGGCCATCATACATCTTTGAAACGTGCCCGGAGCATTACATAAACCAAATGGCATACGTTTATAAGCAAAAGTTCCATAGGGGCACGTAAAAGTGGTCTTTTCCTGATCTTGTGGGTCAATGGGAATCTGAAAGTAACCCGAGAAACCATCGAGGAAGCAATAATACTCATTCCCAGCTAATCTCTCGAGCATCTGATCCATAAAGGGCAGAGGAAAATGGTCTTTACGGCTGGCGTCATTTAACTTGCGATAGTCAATGCAGACACGCCAACCCGTAACCAATCAAGTTGGAATCAACTCATTTTCCTCGTTTGTGACAACAGTAATGCCACCCTTTTTTGGAATGCAGTGTATTGGGCTGACCCAAGGACTGTCCGAGATAGGGTAAATCAATCCGGCATCAGAAGTTTTAAAACTTCTTGTTTGATGACCTCATGAATTTTGGGATTCACCGTTCTTTGTTGTTGGACTGCTGGTTTGAAGTCATCCTCCATTAAAATCTTGTAGGTACAAAATTCAGGGTCAATGCCTTTGATGTCGGAGAGTCTCCAAGCAATTTCTTGTTTATGTGACTTCAGAACCTTTATTAGAGCAGCCTTTTCCTCAACACTTAAATCTTTAGCAATTATGACGGGTAATTTATCATCACCCTCCAGAAATGCATATTCAAGATGAGGCGGCAAATCCTTAAGTTCAACCACAGGAAAGTCATCAGTTTTCTCAACATTTTTTACTTCCTCTTTATGAAGTTGTTGTGGTAGAACAGGAAGAGGAGAGGGATCTTCGTTTAATTATTTCTCTAGTAAGAGAATATCCCTCTCAGGGTCAATCTCTTGGTTATCGATTCCATCAGGAATCGAATCACTTTTGAGAAAGGCCTCGATTTCTTATAAGATGAAGTCACTTCCCTCAAACGGAGTGAGGGAAGGAGAAGAATTGGCAATGATGGGATGAGAAGATTGAGTGAGGTTTTCACTTGAAGAATCATCAATGAAACCTAAAACCTCTTGAGCGTACTCCTCAGCAGTAATATCGATAACATCTATTTGGTTTACCGATTCAGAGTCATAATTGGAGGAGTACCTCAAAGTTTGATCGAGGTTGAAGGTGACAGCTTCAGTTCCAACACGCAATGTGATCTCTTGCTCAAATACATCGATAAGAGCACGCCCGGTCCTAAGGAATCCCCTTCCAAGAATTAGAGAGACCCTTGAATCGGCATCAAAGTCAACAATCACAAAATCTGCCGAAAAATGGAACTTTCCCACTTTACGAACACATCCTCGGCAATTCCAAGAGGACGTGATATTGAACGATCGGCAAGCTCTAAAGTCATGCACGTGGGAGTAAGTTCGGGAAGAGAGAGTTTCTTCCACACATAATATGGCATAAGGTTAATGCTAGCACCAAGATCGGCCAAGGAAAGGCATTCAACCATCCCCGGAAAAATACATGGATTGAGGAATTTTCTGGGATCTCCAAGCTTCTTGGGAAGATTTTTCAGAAGAATTGCTGAACAGTTCTCATTTAGAGGAGTTCTTGCCATCTCAAAGAGTTTTTCCTTATTACTTAACAGATTCTTGATTGTTGATGCGAATTTAGGCATCAAGATGATAGCATCCGCGAAGCTAATGTCAAAGTGCAAATCTTGAAAGATTTGGAAAAATTTATCCTTTTGGTGACTAGCCTTTTTGCGGAGCTTTTGCTCATTCAAGCGTGATGGGTAAGGAATAGAAGTTTTGGATTTAAGGTTCTGAACTGGAGTCTCAAGTGGATCAAAGACAACTCCAGGTTTCGGCATGGTTTCTGGGACAACTTGAGGATGGACATGTGCGGTACTTCGTGGACTATTAGATTGCACCTTGTCCTTTGTCACCTCAGGTTCACGTTCCACTACCTTTGGAGGTGAGGAAGAAGAGGTAGTAGGAATCGCGGGTTCCTTACATGAAACACCACTACGAGTTGTGATCGCTTTTGCATCGCCCCTCGGATTAGCGATCGTGTTGCTAGGTAAAGTAGTACCTGAGCCCGAGGGTCGATCATTTAAAAACTTCTTGATGTCAGAAATCTGGCTGACCAACAACTTGTTCAATTCTTCTTGGGACTTCATGAATTGTTTTAACAACTCGATGAATGCCCAGTTGGAACAATGGCTTGATTGTTAGGAACATTTGGAGCTCGATTGTTTTGGTTGGGACCTTGATTTTGGAAATTTCCTTGAGTTTGATGTTGGAAATTCCTTTGATTCTGGTTGTTATTTTCATGAAAGTACCCTTGATTGAGGTTACCCTGACCTTGGTTCCGATTAAAGTTTCCTTGATTTTGGAAACCTTGGTTTTGACTTTGAAAACCGTGACCCTGATTGAAATTACCTTGATTTTGATAACCTTGGTTCATTCTATTTTGATTCTGGTTACGGTTTTGGACATTTTGGTTTTGATTAAAACCAGGTGGTCCAGGGTACTGATTAGGACGATAGTTCGGGTCCATAGGAGGGCGGTATTGATTGCCTCCTTGATTTGAAGACCCGACTATAGCATGAGCTTCATATGGGGAACCATCAGTAGCTGTGCAATTGTATTAGGCATGCGGCCCACCACAAGTCACACAGACTTCCACATTTTTAACCTCAGCAGGTGGAGGATGTTGTGGAAAGGAAACTTTTTTCTGTTGGGCGAGAACCAAAGCTTGAATAGCTTCAGTGAGCTTGTCAATCTTAGCATCCGTGCTAGATTGACTCATAGAAGATGAAGTGGAAGGACCCGCATTAATTTGAGAAACAACCGGCTTGCTTCGTGTAGAGCGGATCTTGGACTTATTTTCAATGATTTGCAAAGCTTCTTTGGTGGTTCTACTCAAGAAATTACCTCCCGCGGAGGCATTGAGTGAATCCTGATTAGCTTGGCTCACGCCATTGTAAAAAGTATCGAGTTGCATCAACTCTAAGAAACCATGATGTGGACACTTGCGAAGTAATTCTTTGAAACGATCCCACGATTCACCAAATGATTCATCATATTTCTGAGTGAACTTGGTGATTTCGTTCTTAAGACTCGTGGTCTTTGAAGGTGGGAAGAATTCATTCACAAACTTTTTTACCAAGTCTTCCCATGTCTCAATTGAGCGAGGGGGTTGTTTCTCAAGCCAAATCCAGGCTTGACCCTCTAGGGAGAATGGGAAGAGAAGAAGCTTGATTGCTTCACCGGGGACATTTTTGTATTTGATGGTTGACGTGATTTTATTGAACCATCGAATGTGAGCATGAAGATCATCCCTCTCAAAACCGTAGAATTGACTTGAGGTTACAAGATTGAGTAACCCGGTTTTGAGCTCAAAACTATCAGCCACGATGGCTGGAACAACAATGGCATCTCCGTAACCCTCGATGGGTGCTTGGAGAAGCTCACACATAGGGCGGTCTTCCGCTATGGTGACAGCTGGAGTGGAAACAGTACGGATCTCAGATCCGACTGTTGGTGTTGAACGTCTACGAGGTCTTCTAGGTTTCTTTACAAGCTCACGAAATGGGCTCGTGGACCTAGAAGAACGAGTGCGCATGCACTAGAGATAAAAACCAATCGAGGCAAATCAACAGTGAACTTAAACCAATAATCAGAAATGAATGGCTTCTTTAAGAAAGGTACACCACTCACAAGGATACAAAGACAAGTTTTAATCTTTTGTTTGGGAACTTATTATGTTCACACCCCCAGTTGGTAAGTGTTCTGCCTTGGTTTGCGACGGCTTATTTTTATGTAATTATTATTCACAAGAAAGAGACGAATGTTTTTGGGTTTTTTTGTATGGGTTAAAAACTTTTGGACAATATTTTTGGTATCTTTGTTTACCAAAATCGTATCTCTTTAAGAATCACCTTAAAAGAAACACGATATAGAAAACGTAACGATCTGTTTTGTTTTTTTTGTTTTTTTTTTTTTTTTGATGTTGTTAACACTTTAGGAAAAGTTTTAATGACGTTTTTGTATTATGATTATGATTTACAAAAAGGTGATGGTGTTTATACAGTAATGAATGAAAAACCACTAATCTCTAAAAAACGTTTTAAATACGCAGCTACCTCCCCGGCAGCGGCGCCAAATTTTGATTGGTCCTAAACAGTCAAACAATATTGAACAAGGTAAATGGTCAACAAAGTCAAACGGCTAAGACCAACTAACCAAGGAGTACAGGGTTTCCCCGGGTCGTTATGTCCCAGCGAGGTTTGCAATTGTATTTGAAAACGTTTTAAGTGATCGGGTGATTTAACAGGAGGATCAGGAATTTGATTATTATGATAACACTACGACATTATGATTGAGAATAGCTTAGAAACACTATATTAACAATTACTGATGATCAGATATCCTAAAAACGTGAGTTAAACCTAAAAACGCGCGTTTGAATTCGAAATAAACGCAAACGCGAAAAATAAAAAGTGAAACGTGAGCCAATAAAGTCCTACGAATGTGAAAATTATATTTTTACAATCCTAATGTTATAAGAAAATTTTTGGAAAATTAAAATTATTTTTACAACTATTTAATTAATTACTATTAATTAATTTCTAATTATTAATTACTTTTTAATTAACTAAATTATACTAATTATTAATTAATTATGAAAATTAACTAGAAAAATGAAAATTAAATTTAGAAAAATCTAAAATATTATAAAACTAATTTTAGAATAGAAAATCTATTTTTCCTACTTTTTAATTATTTATTATTAATTAAAAACTAATTATTTAATTAATTTAAACTAAATTAAATTATAAAAAGTACTAAATGACAAAAGAAAATTCTGAAAAAATTACTAAAATTAGGAGACCTTTGTGAAGGAACTTTGTCTAGAGCTTAATAAGAAGCTGTGTGATAAGCTCAAATTTGGACAGAAGGGTTAATAAGCTAGAATAAGTTGGAAAATTGAACCAAAAAGCTACAATTAAGCTACAAACTATTGAATAAGCTACAAGAAGCTAAAATGACTACAAATAAGCTAAAATGAGTGAATAAGCACTAGTAAATAAGCCAGAAACAACAATAAGCACTTATGCAAAACTCAAGGGGTCAAACAGTCCAAGTCCAGGACTTTTAGACCTCTGTGGGGTCCACAGAGGTGAATGGTAGTCCAAAATAAGCCTTGACCCACAAGTTTGACCTGGTCTTCTCCAGAATAAGCCAATAAGCAAAGCTTATGGCTTATTAATGAGTGCTTGGTGCCCAAAACTGAGTTGCTCAGTATGCTGATTGGGACAGGTCAGGTTCAAGGGCCAAATAAGCAAGGGGCAAATAAGCTAAGGTCTAAAATAAGCCCAGATATCAAAAGCTCTACTGACAAGCTATCTAAAAATCCAAATTACTAAGGATGGGGTCCACTGGGAAGATCACAATAAGCCAAAGAGAATGGACCAATGGCCCTGGTGCAGGGGAGGTTGATTGCCCTGCACCCTCAAATAAGCACATGCACAGTCAACATAAAAAATCCAAAAAATAAGCCATGCATGAATTATTGTATTTTAGCTGGTGTTCTTTGATCACAAGAAGTTTCAAGACCCAATTCCAAGTACAAAATTCATGAAAAATCTCCCAAATAATGACTTTCTACACACTATGCACTTTTGACTTTTTATTTTTTTATACCACAGTTGACTTTGGTGAGATTCAAATGACCAAGTATCACTGAATTTGATATATAAACCCTAAATGAAAGTAACTTAAGCAATCTTAACAAGTTTTAAATCTAAATGATGATTATACTACCTTGGTACTACAACAGTGGACAGATTAGAACAAGTAAACCACTGTTTTGACTTTTTTCCAATTGAAGCTTGGTTTTTATGACTAATATGAGTTTTAGTACCCTGATGTGAGTTGTTAAAACAGACATCAACAACAAAGAAACATTGAAGTACCTTGAAACAGTTTAAACCAAACACCCTTTAAGGGATTTCCTGTTAAGCTTTTTCAAAAGGATTCCATGATTTTTAAAGCACCAATGAGCAATTTTGTATCAGACAGGTCCAATAGCATTAATAAAAGGATTTTAAGCATTAAAAGGTAGTTTCCACTGGGCAAATCACATAAACCAGCATAGAAAATTTAGACAGTTAGGACCAAATCTCAATTAACCATCCTATAAACTACAAACTGAGCACTAACATCACTATCAAATATGATTAATCATCAAACACTAATAACTGAGTTTATTACACTGATCTACAACCAATGCCACAGTAAAATCAAAATATTCAAATAAATTAACTAAAACTGAGAAAATAAGTTCTTACAGACAACCTTTGCTCAAAACAAGGATAATGGCTCGAGGAGCTACTCTACAAGCTCCTAGCTTATCAGAGATAAGCTAGGTACAAGCCATCTGCCAATTCCATTACTTGGCACTTCCAAAAGCCTCCACAGTCCATTGATAAGGTACCCTGTTTATTTTGTGATTTTCTTTCCTTGTTTTATGCTTTTCTTATGTATTTAGGAGTTTAAATGAGCTTGTGAAACCTATGTGATAACTAGAAAGCTTAAACCATGTTTTAGCCTTTAGTTGGATTTTTTTTTTTTTTTTTTTTTTTTTGATGAAACTGAAATGAGACAAGAGCTTGTAATAAGAACTTAAAAGCTTATATTAACTTAAGAAAACAGATTACAACAAAAAGTTTGATTGGAAATTACAAATTACAACTAATTCGACATCAATTTAAATAAGCTAAAAACTACACACCCTTTCCCTTGCTCCTCTTCTTTAATTTATACTTCCAAATTAGGGTTTCTGAGCCCCCTTGTCTTTTCCCAGCTCGTTTCTTGACCACAGGATCACACAACTCAATCTTGGCCGTTCAAATTTTTGGCGCCCAATTGGTTTTATCGTTTTCTTTTGATAATTGAAGCTAGGGGAGTAGTCTTGGACTGGAGTGCTTGTTTGGTTTGGCAAGGGGGTTGGAGTGCTGCAGGGGTGAAGGCAGGCTAGGTGTGATGATGGAGGTCTTGGAGTGTCACACCCCCAAAATCGGGTCCAACGGAAGCATACATGTAGCTGGGGTGTAACTCAATTGGTATTACAACACAAGTTCAAAAATGGTTTTCACTTCAATCATTTAGAATAAAATCATTTAACCAAAAGTGTTGAATTTACATTGTTAAAAGTAGTGCGGAAGTAGGCTTTTAAAATAGTTAAAAACGGTCCCCAAATGAATAATCAGAGTCTTCTATGACCATGCCATGCCCTGCCAAAACCTCCAGTAGCGTGCCATTGCTTAATACCTGAAAATACGTGCTAAAGTGTCAACACGAGGTTGGTGAGTTCATAGAGTCTTGTGAAAAAGAATTGTAATGCATATGAATGAAGATTTCCCAGCAAAGGCATCGTAAATCCACTCAGTTCCAAGTCCCTCCATAAAAGACTTGTAACCTGTGTGTTTACGACCCACTGCCAAATATGATTTGGTTTACGTGAACAAAAGTAATACTTGTATCTAGATTCAAAGATAAATATAGCAAAACTGCTATATAAATAATTTTAACAATGAGGTCATATAAGCAATTTTTGACAAAGCTGACAATGTCGCCAGGTAAACAATAATGACAATGAGGTCATATAAAATAAGTCTGACAATGTCGCCAGGTAAACAACTTTGACATTCCTGACAATGTCGCCAGATAAACAGTTTTGACAATCCTGACAATGTCGCCAGATAAACAATTATGACAATCCTGACAATGTCGCCAGATAAACAATTATGACAATGAGGTCATATGATAAATCAGTCAAGTAGGAAAACAGCAGTATTACATTTGACATCACAGCCAAGTGGGGAAACAACAATACGTTTGACATCACAGCCAAGTGGGGGAACAACAATACTACATTTGACATATATGAACAATTGGTGACCATGAAGTCATATAAACAAGGATGAAAAATCCCATGAAATGTAGGTAATCAAACATACCAAAGAAATACAGGTAATCAAATATACTAAAGAAATACAGGTAATCAACCATGTAAAGCGAGTAATGCGTTTAAGTAAAACGAGCATGTACTCTCCCCCAAAGAGTTTACCAAAAACAATTGAAAAAGTAGGGGCTATGACTCACCTGGTGCGATGGCTACGATGACAAAAGTGGATACACAGAAATGAGGCACGATCTCTAACCACAACCTAATATGAATGATATGATCTAATGTAAGAAATGAAATGATGTTACACATGCAAATACGTATGTTATCGATACCACTCGTGAAACTTGAAAATAACGTTTATCGTCGAAAAATACATTTTAGACGTCTCATTAAGTTAATAACCACTTTTTATGTAACTAGGTTGAAATGGTACTTCACGATCCTCGTTTGGTGTTTTATCGGTAAATATAGTATTTTCGTCGTAAAATAAAACTTTTCATTACTTGAAAATATGACCAAAATGGCCTCGCAAAACTAGTCGCAAAATATTGTACGTTAAGTGTTAATGGTCAAGCTCGTTGTTTTTGAAAACCTTGTAACATTATCTAGGTATTGTCTCATTTAACTTTTGACCTTACGGGTCTCGGCGGTTAAGAAATACGGCTTTCAATGTCGTTACTTGAAAAATATAGTTTTCAACACTTAGCAACTTTTATTACCAAAAGCTGTCAATTTATTATAAGTTTTGTCGGGTTTCAAACATGTATATCTTGGTCGTTATAAGCTCGTTTTCTACGCTCCTTATATCCCCGGAATCGTGGGACAACATACTAACATATTTTTGATAAGTCGGGATGGCTAGATTTAGTTTTACGCCTCGAAACAGTCCATGACAACTGTTCATCAGCAAGGTATTTTCAGAAAAATAGTTTTCGTCGTTAAACTTGCAAAAATCACCAAGAGGGCCCCTTTCCAGAATTATCCTGATGTTTTTTTGAATGTTATTGGGCTAAGTCAGACTTGGGATGATGACACCAGTCGTCCAACCTTTCTGTGGGACGATGAAACGGGTGGGTGTCCTGGAAAGTTTTTTGTTGTTGTTGTTGTTTTTTTTTTTTTTTTTTTTTTTTTTTTTTTTTTTTTTTTTTTTTTGTGCGGTGATATATGCAATTTTAATGTGTAGCCGCGTCTGATCTTTTGTTCTTGTTTTCCGTAGAGATGGATTTCTTTTCATTTATCAATTAACCTGACCCCTTCAAAGTTGTTACCGGGGAGAGAACCCTTCTAGAGGGGGAGAAGACTCTAAGGGAAGAAACTATTTCCCGAGTCGTTCAGCCTTCGGAGAATATTGTCCGGTTGGTGGAGCATACCGTGGTTCAGGAGGTGGGAGACGCGAAAGCGAAGAAGAAGGCTGGGAAAAGGAAAGTTACTATTGATGCTCCGAAGAAGGTTGCCAGAAAAAGAATTTCTTCATTGGCTCTGAAGGAGGCCGCGACTGGTTCTAGTAAGCTTTTTTTTTTTTTTTTTTTTTTTTTTTTTTTTATATATATATATATGAAGTCTCATCATTGTATATCCCTCTTTTTTTTTAGGTGCTGCATCAAAGGACGTTTCTCCTGCGCTCCAGGAATTGCAGGATGAGTCCGCGGAGGGTTTGGAGCGCACCGGTCCTCATACTGATGCCAATATTATGAAGAATGTTACCGTAATCTCCTTTGATTCCAATGTCCCTCCTCCCCCTCCCTCGGGGGAGAAGCCTGCTGAGAGCTCCGCCCATGCTGTTGAGGAGTCTTCTCATCATGGTTCTGGGACCATGTTTGTTGATGATGTCGCGGATGGCCATGATCAGGAGGACTCTAATCCTGCTGATGTTGCTAAGGATGGTTGTTAGGATTAAAAGTGACGATCATTATTGAGTCAAATAATTAGTTAAATATATTCATGTAATAGTTAGTAAAATGTTAGTTTATTAAGTTTAAGTAAAAGCCTTAATGGCTTGGCCCAAAAGAAGGCCCATGAGAAAGCCCATGGTGGCTAATGTAAAACTATAAATACCCCTCCTAAGCTTGTTAGGATAGGGGGAGTTTATGCTTATTCAAGGTTTATTTTACACATAGTGCTCTCCACCTCTCTCTCTACTTTCTCTCTCTAGCTCTTGCATCTCTCTCTAACATCATATTCTAAGGTGATAAAGATAGATCTAAGGTCCTACAAGTGGTATCAAGAGCCAAGGGATGATTTTAGGTTGTTTTAGATAGTTTTTGGGTGAAAAATCGTGTTTTTGGGTGAAAATTTCGGATCTGGTTACTGTTCATCGCCTAAATAGCGAGTTTGCAAATTTTTTATCGAGTTTGAAAAAATTCAAGTTTGAAAATTTTTTATAGAGTTAGGGTACCGATTTTGGGTTTTATAGAGTTAGGGTACCGAGTTTGAAAGGTTTTATAGAGTTAGGGTACCGAGTTTGAAAGGTTTTATAGAGTTTGGGTTTTATAGAGATAGGGTACCGAGTTTGAAAGGTTTTATAGAGTTAGGGTACCGAGTTTGAAAGGTTTTATAGAGTTAGGGTACCGAGTTTGAAAGGCTTATCGAGTTAGTTCAATTTTTTTGGCGAGTTAGCCTTGGTTCCTTATCGTTCATCGAGTAAGGATTTTTATTTGGTTAACACTAAACGAAAGTCTGCCAAAATTTCATTGGGTTATCGAGTTTGAGATCTTATCGAGTTAGAAAAGCATCAGATATACCGAGTTAGAGTTTCTGTGAAACATACCGAGTTAGACACTTCAAGATAACTTACCGAGTTAGAAACTTTAATTCCTGCGAGTTAGACACTTCAAGAAACCTTACCGAGTTAGGATTTTCAGAGCTTATCAAGTTAGTGACTTGTTACCGAGTTAGAGACTAGCGAGTTAACGGAGTTACAACAACAATCTTACCGAGTTTGAAAAAAAAAATTAAAACTCAAATTTTTCTAGTAACCTTAGAAGTGCCTTTCATAGTGATTTTAAAATTTTGGGAGAGAAAATTTTTCAAAATATTTTTTGGTGGGAAAATTCGAAATCACTAAAATCAACCATATTCGCTTTTCAAACTTCGCCAAAAACATCTAATCTTCAAACAACAACCTTTGTTATCTTAAAAGATCCTAAGATCAACTTTATCACACATCGTTTACACAATGGAAATGAAAGTGCAAATCCAAGAGAGAGATCTTAAGAAAAAGTTTAAAGCATTCAAGTCACAAGTTGAGAAGGTTATAAACATATTTGGATATGAGTCAAGGTTCGATCAAGCATTTGAATACTAGGTCAGAGACCGATTTCATTATTTCAAAGAAAAACTCAATCAAAACCTGAATCAACTTGAAAAACTACTCAATGAAGAAGAACTTCATGCATGTGAATGCAGGGAAGCTCTTATAGTGATCCAAACTCAATTTCAGAGTATCTTTAACACTTGGATAATGAACCAGTCAGAGTTTATCGATGCATTTTACCAAAAATTTAGGGTCAGCTATTCGACCTTCAGAACTAAATGCATAAATGACATGGGGGAACTCGAAAAGATACTTGATGCTGAGGAAGCTGAGTTAAATGAAATTAAGAAGCTGAAACGGGAAAGAGAGCAGATTGAAAAAGATATGCAGTTAAAAGAAAGTGAGCTAATTGAAAGAGAGATGCAGTTAAAGGAAACAGAGGTGATTGAGAAAGAGACAGAGAAAGATTTTCAAACAGAAGAGGAAACGGTCAATGAGGGTGATGCATCAGATGACAGTTTGGTTTTCATGGGAAGTGATTCATCTTCAGAACAGCAGGTTGAAAGCAGCAGTCCCAACTATGATTCAGATACTGATGGTACACAAAGGAATGAAGCTGTTTGGGACACCGAAGATGATCATATCAGACCTTCATCATACACAGAGATATTGGCTACGGTACAACATTCACATGCTCATGATAATGTTGATATATTTGAGAATATGTTTGTTCATGATCAGACACATCCTGAGCATCCTGAGTCTATTAGTGGCACATATGTGGTGGAACAAAATGATAGTAATGTCACTTTTGCTACTCCAGATATGGACCCTAATAGAAGTGAGCCTGCCCAGGATGGATTTTCTTATGAACAAGATCGTGCCTTATTTGCTTCATTAATCAATAATTTCAAACATGAACTTGAAAAGTGCAAAGAGGACAATCGTAAAGCTAAGCAAACGAATGTCTTATTGACAAAAGAGCTTGAGAGATTTAAAGAAATGGAAAAAGGTTTTCAAAATGTAACAAAAAGAAAAACTGAACTCGAATTTGAAAACTCAAACCTTAAATCTCAAGCTCAAAAGTTTGAAATGTATGGAGAGTCTGTCAAACCACTTTTAAAAAGAAATGAAGAACTTGAAGTTGGTTATAAAGAAGTTGTTCTTCGTGAAAAACGTTCCATTCAAAATCTGGATTCTCAAATGGTTGTTAACAACAGAAAGGTTCAAGCGCTTTTAAAAGAGAACAAGGATTTAAAAAGTGAAAATTCAAAGCTTCAGAAAACCACATCAAATTTTGAGATTGTAAACACAAAACTTGAGAATGAAAACCAAGAGTTTTTGAAACAAACAAACGATCTTGAAAACAAACTTCGAAAATTGGGGCAGACTTCTCAGACTATCAACATGCTGCCTACTAAAGATGAGGAGGTTGAGAAACAAACATCTGGGATTGGTTTTGTGAATAATGCTAATGTGGAAAATGAAAAACCTTGTTTTTTAAAAAAAGGGCAAAAGTTGACACCTATTTTGTATAACGCTAATGATATGGGAAAAGAATTGTCAGATGATCTTTTGTTTGAGTCTCAAGATATTTTAAAATCTGAAGAGGAAAAACGTTTGAAAGTAAAACAAACAAAAAACCCACTCTCATACCACGGCTTTGTGTATGGTTGTACACAATTGACAAATATACCAAAAGCACCTTTCAAAAGAAAAGACACAAATGTGAAAAGATTTTTCAAAGAAGCTCAACTTGCTACTTATGATGCTAAGTTATGGCAAAATAGAGCAAGGAAACAATTTTGTGATCTTAAACAGCACATTGAGCAAACGTTAAAGGTCATTTGGTTTAAGCAAGAAAACATCGAATACAACGTTTTCTCTAATCCTTTTTCATCAGATGTACGCCTTAAGTTAGAAGTCCAAAAGATTTTGAAAGATGAGATTGAACCTCGTGTGAAAGATATCAACTTATGTTTTGAGTACTTTGAAAAACATCTTGTAACTGAAATGAGAGAAGATCTAAAGTACGTTCACTCTCTTGAAGACGAATTTGATGAAAAATGCTTAATTCTGGACATTCAAAAAGAATTTTTCACAAATCAAATAGAGTCGTTCAAGTCAGTATCTGTCAGCCATGAGTATGAGAATGTGCATTTTGAACAAACATCTTCTTTGAAATCTGAAAATCTTTGTCTCAAAATGAAAATCACTGAGCTTTCAAAAGAAGCAGCTGATGTCAAAGAAGAACTGTCAAAAAGAACTGCTCAGTTTGAGAAACATCTTGCAAAACTCGAAGCACAAAGTATCTCTTTCCAACTAAAACTGCAAGAGCAGAATGAGAAAATGTCTTCTAAAAACTCTTTGACATCAGTGCTTAAAGAAAAAGAAAAGATTTTTGAAGAAAATTGTGAGGATACCAATATCAAGTTTGATTTTGATGAACTTGATACAAAAAATCTTGAATTGGAACATGTTGTGGCATCATTACAAAAAGAAAATGAGCATTTGAAACAGACTTACAAAAACTTGTTTGATTCTATCAAGCGGTCAAGAGTTCAGAATCAAACTTCAAACAAATCTGATTCTCCGATCACACCAAATCATCTTTTTGAAAAAGAAAAGTCTGTGCTTCAAAAGAAAATTGTTGTATTGGAAAAAACGATTGCACAACAAACCAAGGATTTTGGTGATGCCAAAAATGATTTTTCAATCGAAACAGACAAATATGAAAAATATTTTGCACATCTTGAAAATCAAAATGCTTCTTTGCAAGAACAACTGGCATCATCAGATCATCTTTCTCTTCAAAAAGAATACAATGATTTGAGAACGTCATACAATGCTTTAAAAGCAAAGTTTGATGTTCTTAACCGGTCAAAAGGAAAATCTCAAGTTTCAAACGAGTCTAAACCACAAGTAAGTGTTTCAGAGAAGGTTTACACGGGTGAATCTTCCAAACCGTTTTCGAAAAAGGTTTCTCAGTTTACAACCTATTCTTTGCAAAAAGGAAGGAAATTTTCAAAGAGACCTAATTTTTCTGAAACATTTACTCCCCAAAAGGTTTCAAATGCAAGTGCTAATAAAGAAAAGAATCAAAGTTTTCAAACTCCATACTCTCGTTTTACTCCGGTAAAGCCAGTGTGGAAACCAAAGCAAAGCCGTTCAAAACATTTGAAATATCCATACTCTGAAATGCTTCCGCTACAACAAAGGAATGGCTATGCTTGGAAAAATCCTAATTCTGGAAAGTTTCCATTCATCTCAAAAACAAATTTTCGAAATGAAACGCCGAGTTTCAACAATGGATGGAAAACTTCTTCTTCAAGTTTTAAAACTCCAAGAGAGACACCGAGTTTCTCAAACAACTTTTAAAAGCAAAAGAGTTTTAAATCACCGTTGATTCCACGAGCTTTATTTCAAAATGAAACACCGGTTTTCAGTCCTCGTTGGAATTCAACTTCTTTGTCTCGGATTGACACAACTTTCAAATGGATTTCAAAATATGGTAAACCCGTTGGCGCCGTGCTTAAATGGGTTCCAAAAGTTGTTGTCTAATCCAAAAACATAATGACTTCTTAGTACTTCTGCTAAGGACTCGTTCTTCAAATAAAGGAAAGTGCTTAATCAATCAAAGGTTTAAATATTTTCCGTGCACTTATCCTAAAAACATGATGGCTTATGTACACATAACAGTGTATAACCCGCGATTTTCAAAGAAAGGACCCTGTTGTACATTTCTTTGCGACAATCCTAAAAGATAAGAAGACTTGTCACCGAAAAGCTTATCAAAGTCTTCTTAATTGTTTGAGCAAAATGTTGAAAAATGTTTCAAAAGGTTTTCAAAACTTTTCATGATGTAGCTCAAGATATTACTCCCTCAAATCCTTCAAAGAAAATATTTACTCAAAATGTTCTACTTTTGAGGGGGAGTAATAAAATGATGTTCCAAAATGATCATGCTTAAAGGAAACTTATATGGAATTACAAACATCCGTTTCTCTCATATGCTATCCAAATAGAAAAGGTTTTAATCAATTGGTATCAAAAATACCATGGATATGCTATTTTTGAGGGGGAGAAGACGTGATCAAAGTGTTTAAAGATTGTGACTGAATCTCAAAAGAGCTCGACTCAGATAGTACCAATGAATTGACGAAGCTTAAAATGTCAGTAATCGAAAAGACTTGTCCTGGACAGGTAATAATTTCAAGCTAGTCCAACTAGTGATGTAAGCGTGTCTCGAATAGGACTTGTCTGAGTAGAATGTACCGTCTCGAGAGACTTTCTTTGGACTTGACCAGGACGGGTAATAATTTCAAGCTAGTCTAACTAGTGATGTAAGCGTGTCTCGAATCGGTCATGTTCGTTGAAAGTGGATCTATTCAAAAGTGCAAACTCCTCACGCATGTGCAAATTTCTTAAAATTCCATGAGCGCATGTGAAGGGGGAGTCCTTCAAATGAAATGCAAAACTCTCGAAGTGTTAACAAAGTATGTTTTATTATTATAAACACTTTGAGAGATTTTCACAAATGGTTTGATGGCAACAATAGGATAGTCATGAAGTTATAAGGTGACTAAGGTTAGGAAAAACCGTCCTATGATCCGCCAGAGCCGGAGGGATCTACCCAAGGATAATTCCAATAGAATAGAATTAGAAGTCCTTAGGTATGATTGAAAAAAAAAAAAGGAGAAAATGAGAAAGGAGAAAGAAGGGGTTGAAGAATTAAAAAGAAAGGCAAATGAAAAGGGTGAAAAGAAATAGCCCTCCAAATGTTCAACCTTAGGGCAAACACCGGGTTCAATTCATATGCTACTGGTTGTTACCAAGGTGACACCGGTATTGAAGATAAAGACGTCATGGACCCAGTGATGCACTGCACTTAACCTTCTAGCCACTCGAGTATCTCTCAAAAGGTACTTGTTTCATTCTCACGGGGAACCGGTGTAATCTATCAACTTATCTCTTAGAGATGGTTGATATTGAAGCAGGAGACCCCTCCCTAGTCTCCGCATAGGAAACCAAATTATGCACTTATCAAGTCTAGAGCCATGAGATTCATCAAAAGATCTCTTAGGATACACTTTCATATGAATACACTTGTGTTCGCCTAAAAGAACACAAGTTGTAAAAGTCTTTATGAGATCTACGGATCTTGCCTTATCTATCATGATGGTTACTATGTCTCAAATGGTCTACAGTTGTGGGGTGATCTCCAGCAACTCGCCTTGGTAAGGGTTAGAAGGAGTCTTCACACTATGCTATTGACGATCTCTAATTCCGAACCTGTAAGTACCGGATACTTTATTGCTAACTGTTTTATGCAGGTACTAATGAATGTTCCTTAGAGAAAGACCGTTGCCATCACTCAAAGATCCACATGCTCATACCCTGCAAAACTCTCTTTAAAGATCTAAGCAAAGCAAAGTTTAGAACGTTTCTAAGTCAAAGTCAAAGAATCTACAAACTAAAGAAACAAAGATTAAAGTCAAAGATAAGAGAACTTCACAAAGATTCAAAGTCAAACAAAGTATGAGCATGTTGGAAAAAACGTAAAGATAACAGAGTAAAGATGTTGATCAAAGGCAAGAAAGATCACAAAGCATGATTGGAACAAAGGAACTAGCAAAGCTATTACACAACAAGACTCAAAGTTCAAAGAGAACAAGCTTCAAAGATCAAGGTCACAAAAGAGAGATCTCAATGATCACCCTTAGGGGGAGATTGTTAGCATTAGAAGTGTTGATCATTTATGTAATCAAAGAGAGATCTCAATGATCGTCCCTTAGGGGGAGATTGTTAGGATTAAAAGTGACGATCATTATTGAGTCAAATAGTTAGTTAAATATATTCATGTAATAGTTAGTAAAATGTTAGTTTATTAAGTTTAAGTAAAAGCCTTAATGGCTTGGCCCAAAAGAAGGCCCATGAGAAAGCCCATGGTGGCTAATGTAAAACTATAAATACCCCTCCTAAGCTTGTTAGGATAGGGGGAGTTTATGCTTATTCAAGGTTTATTTTACACATAGTGCTCTCCACCTCTCTCTCTCTCTACTTTCTCTCTCTAGCTCTTCCATCTCTCTCTAACATCATATCCTTAGGTGATAAAGCTAGATCTGTGGTCCTACAATGGTCCTACGGGTTCTAGTGACTTCTGCCAGTCCTTGTTTGTTGATACTGCTGAAGCATCTTCCGCTTATGTGCCCAAGTGGCTTGCGACCAATGGTTTTAAAATGGATGACCCTTGGATCTGCCAGAGTCTTGTTGACAATCTTCCCCCTCCGGGTTATGTTTCTATTCTCAGGAACCTCTATGCCAAGGACCTTCTTGACTGCCACAATCTTCTAACTGCTCAGAAGGTTTGGACGGATTCAGAGATCAGGCTGCGGTTTGAGTATGAGCTTCAACAGAATCATAAGCTTGAGAAGAAGCTAGAGAGGAGAGAGAAACAGCTTGGCAACCTTAGGACCCGCATTGAGGAGCTTGAGGGCGGATCTTCTCAATCTGAGGAGCTCCGGAGGCGGGTATCTGAGCTTGCATCATCCTCAGCAGAGAAGGATAAGGAGTTGGCTGAGTTGAAGTCTAAGAATCAAGAGCTGGAGTCGTTGAATAAGGGTTTGTCAGAGAAAGTGATTGGGCTGGAGATAGTGTGTGGTACTCTGCAGGACCAAGTCAAGGGTGAAGAGTATTTGGTAAAGCAATTTGAGGAGAGGGAAGAGGCTATGAGGGCTAGTTTTAAAGAATAGATAGCCGGGCTGGACGCGAAGCTGGACGCGTTAAATGAGGAGTTTGATACAGAGCTTCTTCCCAAGTATTTGATGGCACTTGAGAGTAGGAGATGGGTAATCGGTCATGGATTCCGTCGGGCTTTTAACAAGTTCAAAGAATGTTCGGAGCTGAAAATGCGTCTGGGAGGCTGCATCTCTGCAGCCTTAGCAGAGGGGTTGCGTCAAGGCTTGGAGGCTGGGGTGGTTCATGGAGCAAACGGGGTTGCTCTTGATCAGGTAGAAGCTTACAAACCCAATGCTAAGGAGCAATATCATGACGCGGTTGTTAGGTTATCCCAAGTCCCCTTTCCCCTCTTAAAGTCTTTGGAAGCTTGCAGGGATTCCCCCTTGGAGTTCTTGATGCCGCAGCTCGTACTTGAGGAAGAGCGGATACCTGGCTCGAGTGAGGTTACTTTTGGGCCTCCAGTTGTGGAGGAGCGTCTTATTCCGGACTGCTACTTCTCAGTCGCGGGCCATCGTAGCCTACAAGGAAGCTAAAAGCAAGAAGTATGGCCCCACTTGTTAGTACAAAACCTGGGCATGACTCAAGATTTAGTTCGGGCTAACTCTTGAGAGGTTGGATTTCGGACTACGAAGATCTTGTGTTAAAACTGCTAAGAAAGAAGCACCGTTAGTCTCACCGCGGAAGAGGGACTTCCGCGGTCAACCTCGGGTGTGAGAGTAAGTATCGTATAGAGAGATGAAATATGTAATTAGTTGTGAGAGAGAGACAGTTGTGTTACCCCAAAGGTGAGGATCTTTCCTCTTTATATAGGTGAGGTATACTCGCCCTTTTCGACAGTTTGCACGTATTTCTCGGAGTGATGCACCTTCCTTGTTGTTCGGTTCATCCCACTATCTTGTACCCTATGTCCTTTTTGTCTTTGGGCAGCTATATGGTAGCTGGCAGTACTATTGGGTTAGGCCGCGACATGGGTTAGTCCTTGATAAGTTGTACCCGCGGCCTGTTACATTTGGATGTGAGTTAATGGGCTTCAAATAGTCAGACCTGGCCAGGCACTCATGGCTTTATACCAGGCCTAGTGGATCAGGTTATCCCTGGTTGCGGAATATGTTCCGCGGTTGTGCCTTGGGGGCCGCGGGTTGGTTTTAGTTTGGGGCGGACGCGGTCTATTATTCTTGGGTCCGGGGGTACTATACGTGATCATTAGATGTTACATTAAATTATGATGGTAGTTTTTCTATAACATGAATCTGACACAAAACTAATTAAATTCAAGTTTGGTTTAAGTGAGTTCTAGTCACAAGCAGATTGACCCATCTAACTCCTTCAAAGACGGGTTGTGCTCAATTTAACCAACTTAACTTGTTTACAACTCGTCCATCCAGTTACAACTTGTCAACTCATTTAAAGCTAAATAAAAGTTAGTTCAATGTGGCAATTTGTTTACAACTCGCTACCCCCTTTATATCACTCTCGATTGCTAATTCATTTAGCTGGTTTAGATAAATTAGTTAAGTTATCGCTTGTCTTTTTTAAATGAAGTATCTCTACCATTAGATATATTAGTGACGATCTACATCTTACCTTTTTCCTAATACCTCATCTCTGGATATGTTGGGCCCACATGGTTTTGAAGGTGATACAATCCCCCAATAACTTTTGAACCTTAACCGCCAACCCTCACGACCCAGAATTTTTAAAAGGATGTTCACAAAAGAAATGTTGGGTTAACTAAAATTGCACCGTAAGAAACGAAAGTAAAAAAGAAATTTTGAGGGTTGCACATACCACAAAAACGGCAATATTAAATTTTTTTGCACTTCGTAACCTAAAATCTAGTATAGCTAATGCCACACCCGACATACATCGGGTCGTCCATGTTTGGACCTGAACTATTGAGAGTTGAGACCCCTACATCAACTAAACACATGTCAACAAGATAGTAGCAGCCAGAGGGGGGCCTTTAAAGTAGTATAGTCATAGTTGGAGGGCTGTTACAAATAACATCCAAAAATGGATTCGGTATGAAAATATCGAAAGAGGCAAGAAAGAAACCATGATCAACCCATATTTCAATGCAACAAAGTCATTCACCGATCATCATCATCATTTCATTCCCATAAATTTTTTATACAAAAACAAAAAACTTAAGAGAAGCAAAATGGAGTTCAAGACAATTAAAATCAGCTCAACTTTTACTTCACCTTTTGAAAGCTCACCAAGAGCAGATGATGGTGATGATCAAGATTCTTCTTTTAGAAAACCACTTAGTTTGTGGCCTGGTAAGTATTTTTAACTTTGTTGTTTTTGTTTTGTTCTGTAAAGTAAAAGATTGTCGCTTAGTCAAATATTTGGGTTTGCTAAATTTGTTATTGTTTGCTATGTCGCATTTTAATTGTCCGCATTACTACCCTAGGCCTTTGGTCTAGTGGTATGTGAGTTGCCCATCAACTTAAAGGTTGTGGTTCAAGCCTCGCCGGAGGCATTTGTGAGATATCTATATGCATTATAATGATTTGGGACTATTCTATAATTAGAAATGCTTAAAATTCAGACTTTTTCTTGCTTATTATGGAAAGATTTCAAAATTAATTTGTTAGAAAGCAGGTTGGTTAGGAAGTTTATAGGAAGCGGTTGGTTAATTATTTGGTTTAACCATCTCTCATATCTCTACTTATAAAGCATGAAGACAACTAAACGTGTAACCGAATAACGCAAAATATAATCACAGGGTACCCGCCGCCGCATTGCGCGGGTACCGATCTAGTATTGTGAGATAGGTGGTACATGGTGTGAAGAAAATTGCCGTTCAGGAGGAAAAAAAAAAAAAAAAAAAAAAAAAAAAAAAAAAAAAACCTTGTCTTCATTACTATTTTCGTTAGTTTGTAGCACAAAAAATTGTTAACAAAAAGCTTGATTTAAGGTACAAATTAATTGGTAATTTTAATGCACTTAAGGGGTAACTTGTCACGCAGATCAATAAAAGCAGCTACATTAATTATTAAGTCCACCCGAGAAAAGTCAATTTTTTTACTGGTGGCCTAACTAGTATTCTGTGGTCGTTTCTGGACTCTTCCCTGGCCATCATAAGATATGTACCCATCTTGGAGATGGTTGGTGGACAATTAAAGTGGGACAAATGTAGTCACAGATTGTAACAAGCCTAGTGGCAAAAGGCTCTAGGGGTAGCCTAGTAACAAAAGACTTGTGACTGTCATCACTAAAATGTGAAAAGTCTCAAGTTCAATTCATGCTACGTGTTACCAAAGAAAAATAAATTGTAACAAGACCAAAAAGAGTTTATTTTTCGTAAAATGTTTCAATCTAAACCACTTATAATGGGTGTTATGGTAGATACGATAGATAAAAAGTAATTTTATTTTCATCTCAAATAAGCACTTTCAAATAAACATGTCCCAACCTCTTCATAGAGAACTGACGCTAAATAGGCAGAAATATATAAACAGCATGATTTTGAGTGAGATTTGGTTTAAACAAAACGAGATAGTATATACTTTTAATAGTTGGATGAGCTAAAAAGAAAATTAAGGGTGTTTGGATTAACTTATTTTCTGGGCTTATGGGCTTATTTGATTTTGTAAAAGCTCATAAGACCACATTTTCTGGCTTATGAACTAATCAAGTTGACTTTATGAACTTAAATAACCCAAAAGCTCAAGTTAATCAGCTCATAAGCCAAAAAAGAGTGAGCTGATGAGCTTTTCCAGTTTGAAATAAGCCCGTAAAAAATTAGCTAATCCAAACACCCCTAAATTCAAGGGCTTTTGTTATACATTTTTATTTTTCGGAAAAATGTTGATTTTTTTTTTTTTTTTTTTTTTTGAACAAGCAAACATTATATTTCACATCAAAAATTTACACAATCCATATACATACATGAACTTGTCTAATAAAACAAAAATGAACCACTTGAGATAGCCACCTGATAATACTTCCACGAGATGTGGAGCATCACACGTTCAATGGCCCCAACCCGATATTGCAGTATCCATACATGTCTAACTGCCGATAGCCTACTGCCCTATAACCAAACACACACAAATTCTATCCTCAAAAACTTATATTACCCACTTTGGCCATCTATATATTATTGATCAAAACGCACATATAGGCTTTTGAGCTAAATGCCTATATCACCCATGTATGCAGGTATGTATCATTCACCAGTAACAGCTGCATTATGGGAAACAAGGTCAAAAATATTTGAAAGATTTCTCGATCCACCAAAAGATGCACCACCGCAAAGCGAGTTGCTGACAAGAACACCTTCTCAAAGCAGGACTACTATTCTTTATAAATTTTCGGCTGATTATATCTTGAGAGAACAGTATAGGGACCCTTGGAATGAGGTTAGGATTGGGAAGTTGCTTGAAGATCTTGATGCACTTGCTGGTACCATTTCGGTTAAGGTATCCATTTTGATCTTATGTTTATAATTAACGCTTCTTTTGTGTGGGAATTTACGGTGGATTGAATCGAGTGTAAATACGTGGGTATTTTCCATTGCGTTCTGAGAATGTCTCTCAATTGCGTTTTCAAGGCATTAGATAGTCAGTTACTCAGTTGCTAGTGTTTGTTGAAAATTTGCATTTTGATTAATCAGATGAACTGTTTTGCAAGTGTTTGGGATTGTTTATCTGAACCGCTTATATAGCTATTTGCGAGTGAAAAAAACAGTTTTGAAGAAGCACCTTGGAGTTGCTTCTTCTAAACAACTTACTTACAAAAGATATGAGCAGTTTTAGTAATCACTCCCCTCACATACATGGTGAAACTTATTTTGATTATTTGATTACATGCAAATTCTTACATAACTAGATGTTTCCAAACACTAAAACGACTGATGTTCTGAGTATGACAACTTCAGACAGCAGAAATGCATCCCTACTAGAATTTTCAAGATGCAGATAAATACATGTGTCGTGAGAAACTAGTTATCTATCAAGTTGCAGATAGTTATGTGGCTGTGATAATTCCATATCACATAATTGCTTTCTTAGCATGATGCCAAATTGGATTGCAGCCAAAATTATGCTATCATTGTGACATATTGACGTCCCATTACTGTGAAATATTATTATCTGCTCCTTTGGCCCTTTGCACCTTAATAGTCACCGTCATAACAGTCATATTTGTTGTTAACTGGTTGAGTTTATTGCTTAAGTATGTCAACATGATAGGTCTTTCTATATGAAAAAAATAATCGAAGTATTTTCTCCAAAATTGATGGTATGATTAGAGTAGGATTCTGTTTTGTTATCACTACTAAAAGGTATATAACGATTTGTCCAACAATCAAAGATTAAACTAAAAAGATGACCACAGAGACAAAGTTAACATATTTATTGGTCGAATGTGGTGGTATTAGCATTGTATGTTGTATTATTAAATAAAATGGAAGAGATGGAGTGTATTTGTAGCTTTAACTTAGTGTTTTAGTTTCGGATGCTTTAGTAATGATACACGTCAAATGTTTTTTGTTCTATTTTCACTCTTACCAAGTTGGATAAGGAATAGTGAGCAACATAAGCACCTACTATTAGTAAATTTGTTATAATTCAGACATAAGCTTTATTTACCGCCAGGAAATCAATAACTTTTGTCTTTTTAAATGTGAATCTAGCATTGTTCTGATGATGATAGCATGACAAGGCCCCTACTACTTGTTACTGCATCTGTTGATAAAATGGTCCTGAAGAAAACAATTAGTGTTGATGGTGACCTGAAAATGGCTGGTGCAGTTATATGGGTTGGGCGGTCTTCCATTGAGGTTCAACTTGAAGTTACTCAGTTGCCAAGTGGTACGTATATGTTTAAATCAGGTGCTTAAAGCTAGGGATTGTTGTGTAATTTTACATTCATTCCAATAGTCAATTTTCGTAAGGCAAGTTTTTACCTACTTCCTCTCTAAATGAGATGATTAATAAATCAGAATCGATAATTAGTTTAAAGTTAAACCCACATCCAATCTCAAACACCGCTTTAATTGTATTCCCTTTTTGGCATGTTTTCTATCCATACCAACTTTATCGCCCATTAGTAGCTATTACAAATTTTAATTTTAGTCCACAAGTTCATAAATCAAATACTTTCAGTAACTTCTTGTATCTTGGGACGAGCATAAGTTAACTTAGTGGGATTGCTCTTCATATCGAAAGGAAATGAGCGACGGGTCGAAAGTCACCCAAAGTGGATATCTTGCATAAAACCTCATAAATCATTTTATTGTAAAAATTATGTTACATTGGAAACAATATAATTTTCATGACCAGTATTTGGCACACTAATTCCTAATACCAAACATGAAAAATCTGAACCAGAAATGTTTTGGTCCAAGTCAACACAGCTGGGTCCATTTCGATCAGGCAAAAGTTGCCCGTTTTGACATGTTATACAACCTATCCATTTTGCCACCTCTGATTTTACAAACATCAAATCTCACTTAATGTCTTTGTGTGGAATCCACTTGATCTGACACATCGATAATTGTTCTGCAGATAGCACCGACACCTCAGAAACAGCAGTTCTATCAGCTAACTTTATATTTGTGGCCCGTGATTCCGAAACTGGGAAAGCAGCTCCCGTGAATCGACTCTCACCTGAAACTGACACAGAAATGTTGCTTTTTAAAGAAGCAGATGAAAGAAACAAATTAAGAAAATTGAAGAGAGGAGAAAAAAAAGGAATTGCAAATGGAGAAAATAACCGACTTGATTTATTGTTGGCTGAAGGACGTATTTTCTGTGACATGCCTGCATTGGCAAATCGAGATAGCATACTTCTTAGAGATACGTATCTTGAAAACTCATGGATATGCCAACCACAACAACGGAATATACATGGCAGAATATTTGGTGGCTTCTTGATGCATCGGGCCTTTGAGTTGGCTTTCTCGACTGCTTACACTTTTGCTGGATTGATGCCACACTTTCTCGAAGTTGATCATGTCGATTTTCTAAGACCTGTGAGTACCTTATTATTGCTTGGCTTACTTATTTTTTAATACCTATTTTGATTGAATTGACGCTGTTTCTAATGGCTAAAGGTGGCAAGATGAGCGGGGGTTGCTGAGTTGGGTAATAAGTCATTTTTTATTACTGTCGAAGGGTTTGGATAAAGTTGATCCCCAAAACATGTTTTTGTCCATTTGTTAAAACAATTTTATAAATCATTATTGTGTTGATTTGTGATTGCAATCACATTGTTCTTACAAAACGAATCTACATATTTCAGTTAAAAATAATTAAGGAGATAAATACATTGATATTAACATGGAAAAACTCTTACTTGTTTGACCCATTAGACCGTTGCTCTTTAGCTAAGAAATAATATCTGTACAAATTTAAGTTACTTCCATTAACGTGTAATGACTAATATGGGATAAACCAAAAAGTACAATCACCATATCGGGATTTAAAGTTACAGATAAGTAATGTTGGGCAGAAAAGTTGCATCACATACAAAGGATCAGCAATTTGACGTAGTGAACTGAACTACTGAAGTTACCCAAATAACTCAAATGGGACATAAAAATCAGCTTGCTTAAATGGCTCACCTGGACAAAAAATGGTACAATGTATTTGATGCAAGGAATATTATACAGTAATGCTTTTGAATACACTTCAGAAGGCTTTTCGACCCATTTGACTGGTTTCCTGTATAGTTAAAGTCTTTTAGCTTATTCCATTGAGGAATAATACATCAATCGACCCATTTGTAGATAAATGTGGTAAAATTCCCACCTTCTGTCTAGCTTTGATCCACTAAATATCTCATTGACTGATTATTTAAGTTGCAATAGTTAATTATAAAAGCACTTGCAAACACCTCGCAGTAACAGAGCTTTGTTGGATGCGTGTGATTAGTGATTCTAGTTATTTTGTATGTGCTGTGACCAATTATAAGAATATTTGGTCAAAAATTGCTAAATCTACTTTTTAAGTGTAAGAAAATTGTCTAATTTATCACACTTGGGGCTTTGATTTTCTTTGTCAGGTGGACGTTGGTGATTTCTTACGCTTCAAATCATGTGTCCTATATACAGAGTTCGAACATGCAGAACAACCTTTAATAAATGTTGAAGTTGTTGCACACGTTACAAGGCCTGAGCTGAGGTCTAGTGAGGTCTGTTTTTCTCAAGACTTTAGCATTTCTTATACAAGGGAAATTACACAAACTGTAAGTTTGAGATTTCATTTGGGTAATTATTTGTGTATCTGTTTCATTGCAGGTTTCAAACACATTTTACTTCACATTTACTGTTCGACCAGAGGCAAAAGCAAATAACAACGGGTTTAGGATTCGTAAGGTTGTTCCAGCCACAGAAGAGGAAGCACGCAGAATCCTTGAACGCATGGATGCTGATTCATTGGTGTCAAAGGAAAGTACTTGAATCTTTTTACATACCAAAAACAGGAAATAAACTCAAAATAAACATATTTTTACTACAAATTGAGAGGAAATACCGTACCAAGTAATCATCAGGTAATAATATTCTTGAATTCTAACGAATACGAGCACAATGGAGTTAAGTACTTTGTAACCACCATACTTGTCAACTCGTTAGTAGCTAAAACGCTGAATGGACATTCTATATGCAAAAGACTTAACAGCTATGTAATTGTTTGAATTTCTGTTAAAGTTTTGTTTATCCAAGTAGATTTTACTGTACTTTCAATCCTTGTACTTGACATTTGCTATCAAAATAAACATGCTTATAAAGATATTAAAAACATTGCATTCGAGAAAATAGAGAATAGCTTTGCTGAATCTTAAGTTTTGAACTCTATAGACATCTTTAACGCTATATCAAAGTTACTGCTTTATATTTGACAGACGACTAAGTATATGATTTATTTTCATAAGAGTACAAGACAACAAACCTTAGCATTATTTCAACACACATTCGAGAACCTTTCTTTTCTTAAAAGACATAGGAATAATGAACGAAAAGATAAAAACCATACACATATATATAGCATGTCGCTTGTTGCTTAATGTAATATTACTACTAAGTGTACTGTGTACACCGGTTAACATTGCTTGTAATCGACGTAAAGCATGTCGTTTGTTGCTTTATGTAATATTACTACTATACTAAACTGTACCATGTACACTGGTTAACGTTGCTTGGTAATCGACGTTTTGCATATGAATGTAACATACACAATCCTTCAATGGCTCAATGCAACAACTAAACAAACATATATCAGTTTGTTATTAACAAGTACCCACAAACAAATGAAAAGGTCAATTACTGTTTAACTTCTTTTACAGTATAAACAAACAGAGAAAAAAGCAAAAACTGACAGAAGGATAAACAACTTTGGACCAAATGTCATAAAGAGTAATTGTATTCTTTTTTGACATTAAATTTCAAAGATTGCCATTTCTACCGACATGGTACTTTTGTATTTTAGCAGGAGATCATCAGTCATCTTTTTTTTTTTTTTTTTTTTTTTCACTGAACATACATATATGAGTGTAACTTCTGACCACTGAAAGTGAACATCACAACAAATCATCTAAAAGCTTGAAATTTCTTGTTTAAAAAATATAATACTGTGCAATGCTTCTTCATAATATTTGATTCGTGTAGGGGTGTTCACCGAATAACTTGTTATTATCATCATTGAAATATGTGAGGTTTCAAATTCGATCTATGATAGGTGCAAATAAATCTGAAATAACTTAAAACATTGATATATTGATCTTTCATAATAATATTATATTTTCTTTTAAACCCGAAAAACACATTTAAAAATTTAACAAAAATATCTAAAATATCAGTGAGTCAACGTATGTATTTTATGAAAAAGGCATAGTTTAGACAATGATGTATTATAAGTCACATGCATCAAGGTTAAATGTCTCCAATCTATAATTTTCAATCTTGCATCATGTGGTCGTTTTTTCTCCTCCTTTGTCTTCTCTGATCCTCTACATGTGCAAATGTTCTAGAAATATACACACCTCATACATATATGATATGCATTTGTCCATACACACATATATCTAGATCTATAGTATGATACAAGTAACAAAAGGATTTTTCCATCAACAACAACAATATCCTATCTCGCCAGAAATGAAAAAGTTTAGGATGTAGATGACTCTACTCGATAGTAGAAGGACTGCTTTCAGAAAGACATCCGGCAATTGAATATGATTTTACAAGATTTATAGAATAAATGTATAAAATAGTTAATAGTATGATGAGGCATGTCTCATCTTTCATGCATGAATTACTCACAACAAATCTGACAAACTATACGTTATAAAGAACATTAAAAATCAACTTTAAATAAAGATCCCATCTTATAACATGCCCATCATAGGATACCATTATAATATGTTGTGTAAAAGCATATAATTGCATATCCCACACCTTTCAATTAGTCAACTTTTCATAAAAAGAGCACCATCCATTTATGTTACTTTTTGCAACAACCAACATACCTATGTTCATCACAAACTAATAATTGCTCTTTAGACTATGAAAAATAAACTTATATTTAGCATGAAAATTAAATAAAATGAGAGACATATGAGGATAAAAACTTAGGTTAAAAGCTAGTAAAACATTCACATATACTTTACAAGGAATCATTGGTACAAAGAATCTAACTCAGTGGAACAACTTTTAAATAGATCTTAAGCTTTTTACAGAGATATATGCTTATTCTTCCAAAATCTCCTCTGTATATTATATATATTTTTTATATATCTATAAGCAAAATAATGTTTAAAATCACAAAGCAAAGAATAATAATCTTACCTAAGATCGAAACGAAGACGAAGAATTACTTTCGTCATCCGATGTACTAAGTTGTCGCCTTATAGGGAATCCGGTAAAACCCGGGGGTAGTGTTGGGACTCCACTAAAAATGGGTGGTAGTGTCGGGTTTATTGGAACTGGAAACTTATGTGCTGAACTGATCACAATTCGCTCGTTTATTGAACCAACTTCTTTGCATACACGATCAAGAACGTTTAAGAAATCTCTTACGACCATAAAGATTCTGAAAGGGTGTGCTTCTTCTTTAGCCGAATTTCCATGGAAATATTCGGTTATTTCTTTAACTAATGACAACGCGACACTTTCTTGAGCTTGAACCTGAATAATTTCCTCTTCCGCCATTTTCATGAAATTATTCATTGATTCGGAAAATCTTGTTTGGTTTTCAACTAACCTAACAACCTGTGTAATGTCGGACATACCCTTTGACAGTTTCATTACGTCACTATTCAGGACCTCGGAATCCATAGATGCAGCTTTCTTGACGTTTGAAAGTTCTGAACTAATACTAGCGACAATTTGAAGACCAGCTTTGCGACACTTTGTTTCATCTGTGACTGATTTAGGGGTGTCGGGATTGGTTTCGCTAGAGGACAGACGAGCACCTTCACTTTTAATTATTTCTTGAACGACAAAATGTAAAAGGGTTGTTTTTCCATCAGTTCCTTTGACATCAACAAGTTTGAGGAGTGTGTCGAGTTTGAATGCATGAGCATCACCACGATTTGTTCCCACATTCATTCGGTTTCCAGTTTTGAGAACGGCTTCTAGAAGTTTTAGAAACATTCGGCTGTTTCTAAGCTCTTCACATGCTGCCTGTAAACAATCGTTTTATTTAAATGCCGCCTAATGTGTACGCAAATGCTTACAAATCAAAGTGCTAAAACTTTCTATATACCTAATAAATAAAAAGTTATTGTACTCGTATCATATTAAACACATTAATCATTTACAAAATATGTTAAAAAAAGGTTGGTGTGTCGATTCAACTTGACCCATTTTGACCCGTTACCTAACCCGCCAGTTTGACCTTTAAGCATTTTCTAAACAACAAACTGAAGGGGTGTTTGGGATTGTTAATTTGAAACTGCGGCATAACCTGCCTATTTAGTATTTAGAAGCTCATTTTCACGAAGATAAGCAGATTGTTTAATTCCAAACACTCAAAACTGATTATCAGCAATTAAATATGCAATTCCAAACACCCTGGGAAGTAAAGCAATAGCAACAGAATATACCTCAAGTGTTTGAAACGATCGTTTAAGGTACTCAACCTCAGACTCAAAATTGGAAATGTAAAGCATGGCCTCAACTCTTTTAAACGCAAATGGTACATCAAGAACCGCCTTTAGAAACTTCTCTGCAGGCCCAAGCTTAACAGGCGTGTCATCTTTATACTCTTTTAGCTTCCGCTCTTCTTCTTTTGTTGGAGCCATTTTTAATAAACTCTCAAGAAGCTCGGTCCCTAATGTATCTGCATTGCCTGCATAATTATCCAATCTCAAAACTTTTTAAATAAATCCACACAACCCTTAACTTAATAATGAAAATGCTACTGAATCAAAGGATATTACCTTCTACAAGTGCATCACAAACTTCCTCAATCGTCACATTGAGTGCCCGAAGTAAAATTGCAATATTTTGAGACTTCTTTGGATCAAGAACTCGGTTTTCAGGGGCGGTTGGTGTTGGTAGAATCTGCCGTTTTGTGGCAGATGTTTCGTTTGAATTATTTGAATTTGGTGTCTTTACGATAAATAAAGTCTCAATCATTTCCTCATTTAACCTGTGTTAAGGAATCCAAAAACATAAGATAAACTGATATCAAACCATAAATGTATATTAGAAAAGTGAGTATGTTTCTTACTTAAACGAGCTCGACTTGAGTTGATCCCACACCATTTCACGATCCGAACTTGCTCTTACTTTATCCCAATGAAGTGGTTTTAACTTCGGTTTAGGTGTTTCATAACTTTCTTCATTTTCCGGCAGCATTTCAATAGGAGAAACTTCTGGTTGTTCGTTTATTATAGATACTGGTCTTGTCGGTGTGACCAGAACAGGTGGCTTAGGAGGCAGTGTTGGTGTCTTCGGACTTAGGCTTTCCCAATGCTTCGGTGGCGGTGGTGGTGGAGGTGGAGGTGGCGGTATTCTAGCCAGCGATGGTGAGTTCTCATCACTCGATGAGCCAGAACCTGAACCCGAACCCGAACCCGAATCAGTATCAGATAGTCTAGGTGAAGACTCTAAACTGTCTTTCCTTAACTTGATATCCCTTGATGGGATGACCAAAGGCTGTGGTGGCAACGGTGGCGGCGGTGGAATATTTTGAATAGCTACAAGGTCAGGCGACTTCGGTCTAGACCTTATTGGACTCAAACTAACAGGAGGCGAAATACTCAACGAAACCGACCTCGCAGGAGACCCCGAACTCGAACTCGAGCACGACGAAGAACCCGACTCCATACCCGTCTTCGTCTCATAACTCTCCACAGGGACCGAAGCAAAAGCTGACCTAGACCCCGATCCAGTACCTATCGACCCTCTAGGCGAATAAAACTCATCAAACCCTTCCTCATCAGCCTCCGAAGAATTCGCATAATTCACATTCCTAAGACTACTACTTTCACTTCGCCCAACACCGCCACTGACCCCGACACCCCCACCTAGCGGTGGAAGTGGGCGAAGCTCCGGCGAATCCAGTTTCCGCACATTTAAATCCCCAAGCGTGCTGGAAACTGGACCATTCCCAACACCGTGGGAATTCACTAGGGTACCTAAATATAGAAATTCCGCACTATTTTGTGACGGTCTAACTAATTTAGGTACCCTAGTGCTATTATTATTACTACTACTATTACTAGTACTATTATTATTATAATTAATAATTACGTTATTATTACTACTATTATTATTATTACTCTCAGATCTATGTATTTTCACATCACTAGATCTCGAGTCATCAAACCTATTTCTCCTGATCCTCAAAACAATAATAACAGCAACAACTATTGCGGCAGCTGTAACTAAAGTTACAGCTGTCGCAATAAGTTTCGCCGAAACACCTTTTTGTTTTGGCGAACCAGGTAAATTCAGCGAAGAAATATTCGCTGGAAATGACGCTGAAGGCGTCACCTGCCCCGGCCCTGCAGGAGGGCCCGGGGGAGTCTGATAGGCCGGGAAAAACGGCCTATCTTCTGGAGGAGAAGTAGTTGATGGAGTAAATGGTACGTCAGGTGACAAAGGTGGTGGGACATTTGGTGAGTCTTGTGGGAAAAAAGGCTGGTGCAAGGTCCTGCGGTTGTGTGTAGCATTGGTGATCATGCATGTTGTCAAGAAGATGAAGATGAAGATGATGAGTGTTTTCATGAATGTGGGTTGGTTTTAGTTGTTGTTGTTGTTGAGAAACATTAATGTTGTTGTCTGTGTGTTGTTTTGAGTGTGAATGATGTTAGCAGTAATTTGTTTGAGAGAGTGGAAGGTGTGTGAGGGAGTGAGTACAGCTAAGATTTAGGTAAATGGCAATGGCAATGGCAGGCAGATATGGAAGTGTGATTTTGTTTTTTTAGGAATAAAATATTAGACTTGTGATGATATTCAACAAAGTATGAGCTACGTACTTTTTAGCTTATTCAAAATTAACGATTTTTTTTTTTTTTTTTTTTCTCCTTCGGGTAAAATTGTTTTTTAACCTTTTGTCCTCTTATTTACGAGTTTTGAATACATTGTCACTAGAGATGGCAATAAATTGAATATTGATCCGATAAAACCATATCCATATCTATTTAATTTTCGTAACTCATATTCAAGTCCATATCCATACTCGATGGATGAAACGGGTAAATGGATTTCTGATGAGTCTCGTATTATACATGTTTATACCCTCGATATTATAAATTCATTTACTTCTATTTATAGAACTTTTGATACTTTAATATATGAATAAACATGCAGGACTAATGATCTAAGAAAGACACGGAAAAAACGGGGAACTAACGACTCAAAAAAAACTTAGAAGAATTAAACACATGGTTTGGTAAATGTTCGCTGATCTTATGGAGAAAGAGCGCCAGTTACGGGCGCATTGGTCAACTATTGTTAGAATATTAGTGTGTAATAGTTAGGATATAAGTTTAGGGGGTTAATTGTATTTTAGCTCAAACTTAAGGAGGTTAGTCATGTATTAGGAAAGTTCCTAACCTCCTCAATTGTAGAATCCTTGTTCACCAAGGATTAGGTTTCTCCCCCCTCATTCTCTATAAATAGGGATGAGGGGGTGATGTTTTATTTGTACCTTCTTTTCTCGCTCACGTTTAATAAACGTTTGAGTGTAAAATATCTCGTGTGTGTTAGTGCCACTCGGCATTAAGGGATCATAACCCTTTGCCGAGGTCTTGTTGGAGTAGTTCTTGATTCGTGGTTCCGCTCTAGAAACCGGTTTGTTGGATTTCTTCCAAAAATTGGTATCAGAGCCAGGTTGGGCCCAGTGATGATGTGGATGGTGTTCCCTCGATTAGACCCCGGTTCGACGGTATTAGTGGATCCCGGTAAAACTTGTACCGAAAGGAAGCCGGTAAAAGGCGGTGTGTTCCGATGGTAAAGGTCGGCGGTATGAAAAAGGTGGGATCATGGCTATAGTCGAAGGGGAGGCCCATGGTGGTTTGGGTTTGAGGGGAGGATTGTTGGGTGTACAAACCCAATCCCACATCGGTAGAACTATAATCTCAATGTTAACATATAAACTTGGTGGGCTACTCCTTCTATCACCAATTGGTTTTAGAATGGAACCTCAGTTGGGCTTATATGTTGGACTTGGTGAGATGCTGGGCCATAGGAATCTCTACTATCGGAGCCTTGTTCGAGAAGAACAAATCACACAACGTGGATAGAGCCAAAACAAGATAAACGAGTGAACCAGGTTTGGTTCGTCGGTTACTAAGCAGTCGCAGGAAAATTGGCACTGCGGGTTCGTTAACTGTTGGATTTCTACGAAACTCGAACCGTAGGTTGAAGACACATAGATCTAGGATCTCACCAGAGGGATCTTGCATCGGAGCTTCCAGGAAAGAGATATAGGTTGTCGAATTTTCTGGTTTGGTTGTTGTGTTCTTTGTCGTTTTCGGTTATTGTTTCGCTATCGTTGTGTAGATTACACGGTCCAAGGTTTCTAGGTTTGCGAGTCAAGATTACTTGGGCAACAAGGTTCTTGAAGTTGTCTTGCAAGGAGGTGGATCGATTCTCCTAGGGTTATAGGAAATCGTTTTCGTTTGTCACAAGGTTCTTGGAGTTTCGGTTTTGAGATTCAAAGGTGACAAGGTTTTGCAAGAAGTTTCAACTTCAAGTTTTCGGTTTCTTGGAATTCAAGTCTTGGTGGTTCTTGGAAGACAATTAAGGTTTAGCTTTGTCTTGGGATTCAAGAAAAGTGATTACTTGGAGTACAAAGTATATCAAGGTTGTAGACTTGAGGTGGAAAGATCGAGCTTTAGGGTTTTTATAAAGGTTAGTAGATCAATTATTACAAGAAATCGGATTTAGCACACGGCTTGTGAGACTTGTTGGTAAAGTTGGTTAAAAAGCAACTTAACAAGGTTTGTAGCAAGGTTAAATAAGAGCTAGTATGAATACTAGGTTAAACATCGAAAAGCTCGATGGGAATAGTGTACAAAAGAATGGAGGTTCAAAACAAGTTGAATTCAAGCAACTTGGTCATAAACAAGTGGGGTTCAAACAACTTGGTCATAAACAAGTTGGGTTCTAACAACTTAGTCCTGGTGTTAAAACAGGAGTCCATGGAGTACAAGTTGATAAACATGTTTGGTTTGAGGTGGAACTGCAGGGAGCTCAGGGGAATCATGAAGCTGAGGATGTTCAGGTTAGTAATGATGATGCTGCAGTGGCTCAAAGACGGTTGGAGGACAAGCAACTTGAAGAAAGGACAAATACGGTCTGCTTGGTAAAAGAGAAGGAAAAGGTACACCTTGGTATAAAGGTGGGTCGGACATTACGGTAACCGGAGTACCTGGTCAAGAGGGTGCAGAGGGTAATGTTGCTGAAAGGTATAGAGGTGACAGTAATATGGCTGCTTTAGGAGTTGCTAGAGTGATAAAAGAATATGCACATGAGTCATTAACTTTCAGGGATGCAGTTGCTTGTGAGGTAATTTCCAGGAGGATGGCTGTAATGAAAGAAGATATGGATACTCGGTCTGGTATGTGTATGCTCAGCAACAGTTTCAGACGAAGCAGTGACGACAACTTCATATATTACTGGAATTATGCACCAGGTTTGTTCATATATCTATTCCTCTATATAGATTATATGGGGTTTACTTGTGAAAGCAAGGCTGAGATCTGGGTTATCAAGGGTTTGCTAGATCAAGCAAAGGAAATTATACTTGGTATGAAGATCTTCAGGACTCAGAGTAGTAATACTCTGAGGGTGTCACGATTTAGGTTTTCCAACGGGATGTCGGTTCGAATATTGTTGGGGGGACACTCTACGCTGTCGTTAGAGGATGGTCTATCAGGGAACCGTGATGAAGAAAATAAGAGTAAGGGGTCATGTATATATGCAGTTGGAAGTCATGAGTATCAAGTGGTCTGCACGAGACCTGACATAGCATCTGTAGATGTGGGAATGTTGGATAGGTTTGATCGTGGATTACAGACGGACGTACATGCTTTTGTGGATAATGACTACGCCATGGGTATATCGATCACTGCCATGGGTAGATCAATCACAATGTACGGTTTTATGATACAGGAATGTGCTGTGAGCTGGGAAGCTATGTTGCGACACATGATGACTTTGTTAACAACTGAAGCGGAGTATATGACACTTGCTGGAGAATTGAAGGAGAATACATGGCTAAAGGGACTCTCTACAGAGTTAGGATTTGAGCTAAGGTTAGTAGCGGGTATTGCTACTGGTGCCTTGACGAAGGCGGTCCCCGGTCCGAGGTTCCAGCACTGGTTGAAGCTGTTGCGTATCGGAGAAGGCTAACTATTACCACTAAGGTGGAAATTGTTAGAATATTAGTGTGTAATAGTTAGGATATAAGTTTAGGGGGTTAATTGTATTTTAGCTCAAACTTAAGGAGGTTAGTCATGTATTAGGAAAGTTCCTAACCTCCTCAATTGTAGAATCCTTGTTCACCAAGGATTAGGTTTCTCCCCCCCTCATTCTCTATAAATAGGGATGAGGGGGTGATGTTTTATTTGTACCTTCTTTTCTTGCTCACGTTTAATAAACGTTTGAGTGTAAAATATCTCGTGTGTGTTGGTGCCACTCGGCATTAAGGGATCATAACCCTTTGCCGAGGTCTTGTTGGAGTAGTTCCGTGGTTCCGCTCTAGAAACCGGTTTGTTGGATTTCTTCCAACAACTATGTACCTACGAGTCAACACTGAAGTACGCCGGTTCAATATTTAAAGAGCGTCAGATACGTGATGAGAAGCCCGCCGGTTTTGTGCTAATGTGCGGCGTACTTCCCCTGTCAGTTATACTTCTCCATTAATGAGACATTTCAATGATATGGTCGATCATTTGGCTATCATTACTCACCAGGCACGTCCTAGGGCTACTTCTCCTCCTATAAATAGTGGCCAATTCGGAGTAGAAAGGGCATCAATCACAAATCCTTTCAGTACAATCCTAAAGAGGTTTAGAAAGTGGTTATACTCCATAACCACTGGCTCGAGGCTGGAGTAGCAGTATAAGTGAAGTAGTAATTCGTTTGAACTTGGTTCTATAACTGTAACTTTGGTATACTCTCATTCTTGCTATGAAAATGATCATAATTTACTTGTTATTGTTTCTTTAGTTTGATCATGGAGTAGTCTACTTATGTTTGTTTGAGGCATTATAGCCATATGATATGAACCTAACAATTGAATGTACGTTATTGAATTTATAAATCGTGTATTTGATATGTCATGATTCGGTTTACTATCCTTTGTTTGGTTTGTCATTGCAATTTTCGTAAGTTGAAAGATGCAATTTTGTTGATTAGTTATGAATCGTTTGTCTATAACGAGTCATTGCTATACTTGTGAGAATTAGATAGTAGAACACTTGATAGCCCGGATTATGATATGTTTAAGGACTAATCTCACGTCTAACGAATTGATTAGAGAAAATACGTTATTTACATTTCATCTACATACCACACTTTATGCACTTAAATATTAAGGATTATAGGCCGAAAGGACTCCTTCTTATGTCGAGTAGATATAATGGTTATCATGATTACCTGTCATGTATTGATCTTAGAGCATCTACAATGGCTCAAGTGATGAAAAGCTTTTTACTATTCTAAGAAGCCTTTTTAATGAGTTTTTGCCATTGCAACCAAGGCTTTTTGAAAAGCTTTTCAACAAAGACTTGGTAAAGCTCAAGTCTTTGCTCCAAGCTTTAGCCATTAAATGCTTTATGCATTAAATGCATTAAATGCATCAAGTCTTAAAGACTTTTACCATTGCTCATGCTCTTATGCTTTTTCTATGTGCACATTACATATTCTATGGTTTATCTTATGTTGCTTAGCCTTGAATAAACGTATACTTAATTAATTAATTTGGTGAAACTTTCAAAACTCTTAACTCCAACAAAAAACGGTTTTAGTGATAAGTGACAATCATTGAAATCTAATTTTGTTAACAAACGCTAGTTTGAGAAACACTTCCTTCCCTTAGGACAACCTGGTCTTACCTAAACCTATACTATAAACGGGGGGTTATACTTTACTCATGTGTTTTGTATATTAAAAAATCGGTAGAACTAATATTATAAATTTAAATATTTCGAAACACGTCAATTTCCAATCGGTATCAAATAAAACGCATTCTTATTGATTCATAGTTAGAATTAAAAAACAAAAAAAAAAAAAAAAAAAAAAAAAAAAAAAAAAATCAATGCAACGCTATTTTATTATAACTGTTATTTATTTATCATAATTTGATGTTAACTTTTTCATTGTGTGTTAAACTTTGACTTCTTAAAGGGGTGACATTGTTGCCTAAGGGTTTATCAAGTTTTTTTTACATTGACCAATAAAGAGAAAGAAACACATTTCATGCCTAAACATGCTTAAAATTTCATTTTTAGTGGCAATGTCATGCCTAAGTATGCCTAAACTTTTTTTTATTATTTTTTTAACTCATAATTATATTTAACAATTAAATTAAAAACTTCAAATTTCATTAATAATTAAAACAAAAGTTACAAAATAAAAACAAAAAATTTTCTAAAAATTGCAAGGCCATCCAATAACAGCACTTGTATTTTGACATCCAAGGACAACACTTGTATATATTTAAACAAAAAAAAAATCATTTCTAAAAGAGTTGTTACTATCCATCTGATCACTTTAATATAGGGATGAGCATATCGACCCGATTTTCGTAACCGAACCGGAACCGTACCGGTACCATACCGAGTCCCGATATATGGTACGGTACCGGGACTACTAAATAAGGCTAAAAAAAATCGGGACCTTTCGGGTTCGGGACGGGACTTATTCGGGAAATCCCGATTGGGTACCGAAATTAGAATAGTCCATGTTTTTTAGGGAATTGTATCCAAAAACCCTTCCATGCATACGGGCTAACCAAAGGTCCAAAAGAAAAAAACCCTACGACTACTAATTAGTAATAATAGCGGCTCTTCATTCATATCATTGGAAAACATAAGTCATCACAATCTTTATCATTGGAAAAGAATGGAGGTATGTATAATATTTACGTTTAATGACTTTAATCTGTATCATTTAAATGGGTGTTCACGTTTCTACATTCAATATCAATGATTATTATATCATTTGATATCACTATATCAGTGATTATATCATTCGTAGAGATTAACAAACATCTACATACTTTTGTTGTTTAGTTTTAGTAGTATATAATGAGATTATAATAATGTAGAAACATTCAATATCAGTGTACATTCTTGAAACAAGCATGCACATATATATATATATGGAAATGGCTCGTACATTCTTTGTACAATACAAGTTTTAAATACTACCTCCGTCTCATAAAAACTGTCCAGTTTGACTTTTCAAAGTCAAACTGGTTGAACTTTGACCTTATTTATTTTTGTGGTTATTATATAATACTTGATGTAAAATATATGAATAGATTGAGTTTTAAGTGTATTTTTCATTGGTATAATTTTTCATCAAGTATTATATAACACGTAAAAAATATTTACGGTCAAAGTTGAACCAGTTTGACTTTGAAAAGTCAAACTGGACAGTTTTTATGGGACGGAGGGAGTATCATTCAAGTTTAAAAAAAAAAGAAACAGGAATAACCCGATACGTACCGATTTCCCGGTCCCGTGTCCCAAAACCGGTACCGGTACCGGAATCCCGTTCGGTACGGGACCGGTACACACTTTCATGCCCGGGAAAAAAACGGGAGCATCAATTCGGGACGGGATTGGTCCCAAGCTCATCCCTACTTTAATACTTGTTTGACCCTCAGTTATCTCACTCATCACCTCAACATCTTCTTTTCTCCCATTCCCTTTATTTTATCAATACATAAGTTCACAGAACATGAACCCCGTATCAATCACCTCACTCACGTCCTCACTCAAACGGTAACACCATTTATGGTTCAAACGGTCATTTCCATTTAATTCTTGCGTTTTACCGAATCGGTAAAACATACTGAAACAGTTGCCGAATCTATCATGCCGATCAAGTGGCATTGTGATGCCGAGGCTTGCCGATCGATGCCGAGTCTATGCCGATCACGTTGCCACCCCCTAACAACTACTCCGTATCTTACATGAAAGTAAATAACATTCAATTAAGTTTGAAGGTAAAGAACCGCATAATTTCAATAAGCTTTAAAAAAAAATGTGTGTATTAATATTCTTTCGGGTGATTAATGATAATTCCTGGATGAATATTTTCATTCATATCTAATCTGTTAATAATTATTGATATTCATAGTATTTCATATCCATTAGTGATCAATTTTGTTCGTTGATGAATCAGATCAGATCGTATGGATATCCAATGGATCGGGTGTTCATGCCACCCTTAATCGTCACATAAACTCAAACCAGTTAAAAACCTCATATTTTGAATAGTCAACATAATCACTTCAAGATTATTTGCTCGTAACAATAATTGAACTTAAAACCTCACACATTTTAATGATGTTAATCACATTTTATGAAAAAAATCCTCAACAATAATTTAATTTTTGTCGATGGTTGTTGCATACCTTTTAGATTCAAACATCATCGGAGATACATTTTCAAAATAAGTGAAAAACAGTAAGAACGTTTGTAAAAATATACTCGTTTACGCGTGCATATTTGAGTCGGATACTCGACCAAAGCTAATTAGAAAAAATCTCAAACAATTTATCCTTTTTTTCTTTTTTTCTTTGCAGATAATAGAGTGGACATCTATTGGTTAGATGATGATGAGGAAAGTTTTGGTTATCTTTCTTGTGTTTACACCTAATAAACTTTTTTATGGATGGATTATTTTTATTAAAAAGGCACTCTATTTATATCTATTTTATTTCAATATTTAGTTGATCACTAAGCCATGTGGTATAGTATTTATTTATTTATTTATTTTATTATTTTTTATTTTATTATTTTTTTCTCTCAAAATAGATACTAAACTAATTGATGCAATAGCTTGTACAAGAGAGTGTTGGATGTATTGATAAAAAGTTAATAGTACGCATTAATTTTTTTTCCAAGAGCAAATTACTGCAGAGGGCTCTGCAGTAATGTGTTGCCTTTTTTAGGGCGGGTTTTTTTTTTATTCCCAAAAAGGCCACATATTTCGCTGCAAAGTGTCCCAGAAATTCAATATCAACACGTGTCAGCATCTCGTAATTTTTAGAAAAAAAAAAAATTATAAAAAAAATGTATTTCACATACCCTTTGCAGCGAAATACACTGCAAAGGGTCCCACCACACACCACACTTCTTTTTTGGGCCCACCCGAATATTAAAAAAAAAAAAAAAATTTGTATTTCTAGTTGAGTAGGACACGAAATACCTTTATTGGGGACCCACGTTAATAAAAAAAATTAAATTTTTGTATTTCTTATAAGCTTTGCAGCGAGATAGCTTTTATAGGGCCCCACGACTGCAAAGAATAGTATTTCTGCTCTTCATTGCAGCGAGATAGAGGTTTGGGCGACACGTGTACCCACAAGGCTGCATTGCTTGTAAGCTTTTGATAAAATTAAAAAAAAAAAAAAAAAAAAAAAAAAACAAATGTATTTCTATGCTGCATTGCAGCGAAATACAAGTTTCAAAAAAAATAATGTATATCATTCTTCCATAAATTAATCCGAAATATGTTAAGTTTTTGTTAGGGTTATGTTTTAGTGTGTTGTTTGTAAGATTTTAGGGTTTAGGTTTATGGTTTAGGTTATAATTTTTTTAGGGTTTTTAGCTTGTAAGAGCAATTACAATGGTAAATTGTAGTACGACAGTATTTATATAATAATATTAAAAAAGAAGGAATTTATTACAGAATACGTAAATTACATTACACAGTAAATTGAAAATATTAAAAACACATAAATTGTTCTACCATCTTAAAAACCAAGGTGATTAAACCAACTATTTGAACGTTGCGTGTTGTGATCATCTATATGTTGAGAGGCATACTGCTGGGAATCGTATTGTTGAGACATGTTGAATGATGGTTGTGTGTAATTGTGATCATACATTTGTGAAGCATTTGTGTTTTGATCATATTGTTGAGATGCGTACTGGTTATGATCGAATGTTTGCGTGTATTGGTTATGATCGAATGCTTGCGTGTATTGGTTTTGATCACAATTGTTTGAGGGGTATGTGTTTTGACCATACTCTTGGTAACAGTACGAGTTTTGAGCATATGGTTGCTCATCCATTGCAAATTCTTGTTGCTTTTGTTTACCTTTGCGTACAGGCGGATCAGGGACGAATGATTTGTCGCAACGCCCACGTGTGTGGCCAACTTCATTGCACCTGCTACAATGTCTTGTAGTTGGTTCCTCACCTTGTGATAGTATACGGTTTGTATTTTTTGGACGACCTGGTTGAGGGTTGTTCATGTTTGGAGGAGTAACAGGATGTATATGGCTTGGATACTCCCATTCGTTAAAATTGCCAACAAATTGAATTGACTCCGCGTAGGTTGCTTGATATTTTTCCTTTTTAAACCAGTGCGCGACATATTGTACACAATTTGTTTGACCCAAAAACCGACTAACAGCAATAACATGCCCACAAGGTATCCCAGAAAGCTCCCATTTCCGACATTCACATTGTTTGGTCAGTAAGTTCACTTCACGGTTATATAGCCCATCAGAAACTTGATACTGAAATTGGTTAATTCCGTATACAACCCATCTGACGCTTTTTCTTTTTCTTTTTTCCACCTTATCTGCTGCCCAATCAGTGATTTCGTACTTCATTGTTGCTACAAAAAACGTGAATATAAACCCGTTAATTATTTTACCACCAGCTAACACGTTTAATATATACTTAATTTTTTAAGCAAGAAATACCTGCAGATTTTCGACGGTTAAAATACCACTTTTGCACCATATCTCGATACGTGTCGGTCAACATTGTGACCGGTAGGTTTCTGTACCTAACAGTACAAGAATTAAGAGACTCGACACTGTTGGATGTACAGTAATTGTAACGAGTACGTGGGCAATGCGCTCTAGACCAACGTGTAGGATCAGCCTCCATTAGCTTCTGGTACGCTTCTGGTTGAACAGACAAGAGTATGTTCATCTTTCTTTGCCACTGATCTGTTGTATACGCTTTGCATATGCCCCAGTATAGACCTTTAACTTTTTTATTTTTTAGTTTAAGGTTCATCATTAGATGACGGCAACATATACCATGAAACGCCGACGGAAACTCATTCCTTACTGATAAAGCTATCGAAGGATGCCTATCAGATATGATAACCATATTTGGATTATCGCCTACACACTCCTTAAGTACTGACATCCACCACGACCATAAATCTCCAGTCTCTCCTCTGCATATACCGTAAGCAATTGGCACAATTTGGTTGTTTCCGTCCATCCCTACAGCTTGGAAATTGGTACCCTTGTATACACCCTTCAAATGCGCCGCGTCCACTATAAGTATTGGGCGAAGATGGTTCCGAAACGTGCGCAACTGAATATAAACAATTTTTACAAGCAAACGTGTTGTCACGTATCTCAAAAAAATGTAGTAAGAAAAAAGATTAAAAAAATAACGAGACTTACTGATGCACCAATTGCAATGAATAATATTTCAAAAACTCCTGCATTGTTTGTCTTGATTCGTGTCACAGTCCCTGGGTTTTTTTTCTCTAAGTTGTAACAGTAATAGGGTAGCATCTCAAAGGATTCTAATGGTGAACCTCTTAACTTTTTTAACCCATAATCCTTACCTCTCCATGCTTGTTTGTAAGATATAGATGTTTTATATTGTGCCAAGATATCTTTTTGTATATCTATGGGTTTCAAATCACGGCTACCATCTTGTAATTTGCCTTTCATAATGTGGGCAATAACTTTTTTGTTTGCATTTCGATGGTTAGGAAATGTTTGAGTTCTATCACAGGTGTGAACATCATTCATCTTTGTAATTTGAAAAACATCTGAATTCTTCCAACGTTTTGCATTAACAAACCATGCACATTTTCCATGTTGAACGCATTTAACACTATGCGTACTCGGATTACTTTTTTTGGAAACAAATTCAAAACCATCTTCTAGAGATTTCACCCTATATTCCATGTCTAACGTAGCCCTATCTAAAAACAGCTCGTTGACTTTTATTCTATTTTCTTTATCATAAACCTCTGTAGAAAATGGTTTTGACTTGTAAAGTGGTGTTTCAGGAACTTGGGGGATATATTTAAAAGAATTTGTCCAATTTTGGTGAATGGGTTGCGGTTGATTATTTAAATCCAAGTAAGTATTACTTGGCTCATCTTCTTGTTCGGTATCCGAACTTAAAGCACAAGATGACCCTGGTTTTGTGAAATTGGCCTCATTTTTATAACCAGAGTCAATACTTAGAAAATCATTTTCTTGTTCGTTATAAGAACTGAAAGCACTTGATGACCCAGGTTTTGTGAAATTGGCCTCATTTTTATAAGCATAGTAGTTGTTTAGAAAATCATCTTCTTGTTCGTTATTCGAATTGAAAGCAAATGATGAGTCCGTTTTTGTGAAATTGGCCTCATGTTTATAACCAGAGTCATTGTTATGAAAATCATCTTTTTCGGCATACATAAATGGAACATCACTAGCTGAGCCAATGTGTTCATCTATTCTTGAGGAAAAAAAGTTATGAAAGTGTGGCACTTGCTGGGTTGTAGTAACAGATTTTGTTGCTTCAAAATTTTTTGTTTGTGAAACAAACAATTCTACAATTTCACTAGGAGACTGTAAAGCACATTCAACCAAAAAAATTACCTCGTTGTCATCAGTAATATCGAGTAGAGAGTCAATTGAAGGAAGTTTAACCTTTAAATTGACCCGGTCATTATGGTTCAAATTAAACTTGCTCATCACCATATTAACTAACCCCGAATACGTTACATCATCATAAATTATGACACCACGATCTATATCATGATAATGTAACCTGCATTTTATTTTTTTACAACTCATTTCAAATTTGTTTTTCTTTTGTGTGTGAAAGTGTGTATGCACATCAAGTTGTTGATGTGTTATATATAGTTGGCTTAGTAAGCGTGTGTGTTTTTCTAAAGTCAGTGTTTTGATTGTCATATTTCGTGTACAATTATATGTGATACGAAACTTCTCATAGTTAAATTTCATATTTCGTGTAGAAGTTTATGTGATGTTGAAATTTCCCCTCACTTGTCACATCAGCTGTCACATCACTGGCCACTTTACTTTAATAATTGTCATATTTCGTGTAGAAGTTTATGTGTTGTTTAAATTTCCCCTCACTCGTCGCATCAGCTGTCACATCACTGGCCACTTTACTTTAATAATTGTCATATTTCGTGTAGAAGTTTATGTGATGTTTAAATTTCCCCTCACTCGTCGCATCAGCTGTCACATCACTGGCCACTTTACTTTAATAATTGTCATATTTCGTGTAGAAGTTTATGTGACTTTCTGGGTATATAAACCATATTGTTGCACTTCACTTACATAAAAACCTTATGATATTTTTTTTAAATTCTTATTATAACTATTAAAATGACATTCAAAGTCCTACTTCACCATTACGGAATGTTCACTTCCCCACCTGGAAGAAAATTTGTAGGTGGTTTAATTGCTTATGTAGATCTAGTGGAGATTGAAACCTTTTCGGCAGAGCAATTGAAAAAAATATTAACGAATTCTTTAGGTTACGATGAAAGGTCCGCAACCTTTTTTTATATAAAGAAACCTAATTGTTGTCTTGATTCAGGTCTCGTATGTTTGGCTGATGTTATTGTCGACCGCCAAACTGTATTAGCCTATACCCAAGTTAATCAAAACAAACTACATGTGTATGTATCACGTGTGGAGTTATCCCCACTCGTTGTGGCCGCTCAATGCAATCATGTCGGTACCAAGAAGAATATTCAAGATAAACCCTTGTGTTCAAAAAAGTTGTTTGACTAGATAGGAAGTACGGGTCTGTTCAGCTTGTAATGTTGTATTATCATTACCGTTTTTCTATAAATACCACTTTGTGGTTTCATTGAATAAAACTAAATATTTCCTTCTTTCTATAACCAAATGTCAACATCTAATAACCATACTTTCGAATTGAATGTAAACTACAACGGTCAGTTTATATTCAACCCAATAACATATCAAGATGGATCATGCACGAAAATTAATGTTCCACAAATTGATTTTCAAGATATGGTTACCTTTCTCAAGAGCGAATTACCAATCAGTGTACACAGCCTATATTACGCATTGCCACAAAACAACAACTTAGTAGGTATGAAGGAAATTAAAAATGATTATGATCTTGATGTTATGTTTGACATTGCAAAAGTTGTTGGGGAGCTTCAAATTTTTGTTTCTGAGCATCCTATTGATATAAGCACAATTTTGATTCCAGATGATGGTTCTTTGGAAGAATCATTTGGTTGTGTCATATCAGAAGAAACAAAATTAAAGCGTGAAGAGCGTGTCGCGTACCTGCATCAAATGGTTCAGAGAAAAAACAAACGTGAAGAGCGTATCCGGTTTAAAGTTGGCCGGATGAAAACAAGCAAACCTACTACCCCATATACCCAAACCAATTTTAATTTCGTTGTCCACAATAATGGTCAATTGGTTTGCAATGGCGGAAACCCCAATTATGTTAACGGTTGGAAGATGAAAATCACTATTCCAAGAATGAAGATGGAAGAGTTGAAGCAATACTTGTGTAACATTGTTGATAGGAAGATTCATGCTATTTATTACGCAGTACCAGACACCGGGTATTCAGTAATCGTGAAACTAAGAAACAACTATGATATGCATGTGATGTTTGATATTTCAGCATCCCAAGGCCGGTTGGAAATTTACGTTGACCATGTCGGTGTGGATTTTATTATATCAAGATATATATGCCCAAATGCTACCTTGGCAGCAATGATGGATCATGTTATAACACCATACACAAGTGACAACGAAGATGAAAAAAAGATTATATCACAAACAGAATACACATTTGATCAAATGGTTGAATGGGCGGAACAAGAACACTTTGAGAATGAGGAAGCTAAAGCACATGAACGTCAAAAATCGATATGGAAACCTCGTTTCTATAAATAGTTATAGCATTAGCACAACTTGGTGGTGTGCTACTATTTGGATTAATTTTAAATGTTTTAATCTTCGTGTGTTTATTTTATGTATCGCGTTTATATTTAATAAATAATAGGTTCTCTTCTACTTTGGATCTTCATACTACAAAGTAATATACTATCAATTGAACAATAATATTGCTAAGTTTATTTTCATTCCGCTTCAGTATACATATCTTCCAAAAAAAATACACGTATGTTACAGAAAACGAAAGCTAGAATAAAACTAAAACATACAGAAATTAAACATAATATTGCTAAGTTTATTTTTCATTTAGCCAAATATATCAAGACAACACACTAGTACATTTTCATTGACCACTGAGACTAACCCCCAAGCCCGGTCTTTGAACTAATAAAAGAGTTGTCATATTTCGTGTTCAAGAATATGTGAGATATATATTATCATTGAATCATCACACTCATGTTTATAAAGTTGTCATAATTCGTGTTCAAGAATATGTGAGATTCACATTGTCAGTGATGCGTCACATTCATGTCATGTCATGCATGTCACATGTCATGTCATGCATGTCACATTCATGAATAAAGTTGTCATATATCGTGTTAAAAAGTATGTGAGTTACACATTGTATTGTGTTACTAACATTGATGTGTATATATATATATATATGTGTATGTGTGTGTCATCCACAACATCCATCGGCTAAAAAAACACTAACCACAATATATTAAATAGCAACAAACATAATTCCAACAAAAACACTAATGGCTGATTCTTTCAAGAAATTCAAATGTATGCTACATTACAATGACGTTGAGAGTGGTGTGATTATGTACACCGACATGACATACTCATTGTTGGTTGAAATGTTGGTTAACAAATTCGAGTTGAATCCTAATATACAACTCAGTTTGTTATGTAAGCTAAGTCCACCGGATACTATGGTGGCGCTTAACAACGACGATGATGTTTGTATATTTGTTACGTGTGCTTATGAATCCCCTAATTCTATTGCACATTTGTACATTTATGAACACGTAGAAACCCAAGCTACTATTGGTGAAACACGGATAATACCCGGTCCAGCCGGTATTCTTCAGGCGGCGAGGCTCCGAAAATCGAGAGACATTACAGACGTTGGCCCTTCATCTGTAATGCCAACACAAGAATATGTCAGAAAAATAATGGAGGATGCGTCTAAAGATGATCATTTTACGCGTGGCCCATGGCTAAGCGCCCTTGCATACTGTGATGCTTTTGGGATCGAGGTAGAGGGATGTCTAGGTGATATTGAGAAATTTATTAAAAAAGGGAAGGTTGAACTTGTTGTTGCTGTTGTCAATAGTTGTTCACCAAATATTCTAGGTGATTTAACAGTCACACTCAAGGATCCATCGGGAACTATGTCTGGTACAATCCATCACAAAGTCCTTGCTGAGGAAAAGGGTTATGCAAAGCTTATCGACGTCGGTGCTGTTCTGATACTAAAGAATGTGTCAGTGTTTACACCAAAACCACATAACCATTACCTTAACATCACTTTGAAAAACATGGAGGGGGTCTTCCAGAAAGATACCGTTTTTTAATTAATAAGTATGTAGTAAATGTTTGAGTGATGTTGTAATGTAACTTTTGTTATGATATTTTATGTAATAAAAATTTTACTATTTTGTCGTCTAATTAACCCGTGGTTTTGCTTAACTCTTATACAAAAAATTAATTACTAACGCTATAACTTGATATTCGCAATATACATACAAACCCCAGTGTACCCATACAAAATATAAACAATCTAAAAGTTTAGCTAATCATATCCACAGTCTGTCGTATCCTCGCATCGGGTAGCATAGATATGATGAGCCATCGTGTATCTAAAAGCTTTAAAAAACTCTGAAACATTAGGAATATGTGGAATCGGGATAGCTCCTTTACAAAATTGTGTGATAAGCCAACATGTTATCACACCACAATCCATCCCATTTTGTTGTTGAGGTGTCAAAAATTGCCAACTTTGGCTATCGTTGTAGGTGAAACCGAAGTTAAAGGGTGCTCGGTTAGTAACCTGAAAATACCGTTGGTCAGTCAAGTATTCGTTGAGAACTTCGGTCCATGAAACAATGTGTTGACGCAACCTATCCTTTCGAACGTCACTATGCAGCGAGTCAAAAACCGAAATGGTTGACCAAAGTAGACTAATCACACCAAGGACCCAGTGATTCCCTTCGCAATGTATTGGCATAAACACCTACAAAATAAAATAAAAAATAATGTAAACTTATAAAATGATAAACTTATAAAATGCTAAACTTATTAAATGCTAAACTTATTAAAGTTATTAAACACAAATACTTACCGTATTCACCGTTGACCAACAAGGGTACGGACGTGTCTGCCCATTCAAGGTTCCTTGCAACGCCCTATCCGTGGTAAGTATGAAAATATTACTACCGGCATGCGTAGCTCCAAGTGTAGATTTCGCCACTGTCCATTCATCACCATCTCTCCTCGTTCGTATTAGCAACTCCATCCACGCATTAATATGCTATTTTAATTAAAAAAAATTATCTATATATATATATATATATACACATATATATATTATTGTGCATCATTTGAATAAGATTTCCCAAATAAAATGTAAACATTCAGTAATAAACTTACATCATCACACAACCAACCATCATGGTTACCGGGAAAGTCAAAAGGGAGTAGGTCTACCCAAAACTTTGGTTCCATACGATTACCCTTTGTGTGGCAGTCCAAAAAAATATATTCGGGTTTTAGCAAGAATATGTTTAAGTTAGGATAAGTATTAGGAAACCGCCTGACCTAAATTACAGAAAATAAAATACAATATCAATATCAAAACAAACTTGTTAATCACTTTAAATAATTTAATCAAGTAATGTTACAATTACCTTATTAGGGTCGACGTTATAAAACGTAATAAAGTTGCCGGTATATGCAGCATGTGTAACCACAACTTCGTTCTCATTAGGATCGTCAATATTTTTCCTCCGTCCAACCCGTTTCTTAGGCATGGGAGTAGTATCTGGCAAAGGCCCGTAAGGATCCTTATGCCAAGGTCCAGGACGGACATCCCGCTTCTCTCGATTCATGACAGCCTGGCACAAATAAATCATCATTTAATAGTTGCACGTGCTTATAATTATACAAGTAATTTTGAAAAAAGATATATATTTATGAATGTGTGAATTTACCGGGATGACATGGCTAGGTACAGTGCCACGTGGTGGACCATCTTCTTGCATATTCTTGCCCGACCACGGTGAAAATCCTTGTAGTGGGATAGGGGTGTACGAGGTCGCATTGTTATGCGAAGTCCGCTGATGAAAAGAAAGCAAATTAAACATTTGTTACTCGCACATAATTCAAAATATACAAGTAAGTTGGAAAAAGGTATATAATGACTTTACCGTGTTGACACGACTACGTACAGGGGCCTCTGATGTACCTCCTTCATGCATATTAATACCTGACCACGGTGCAAATCCTTGTTGCATAGGGGTAACAGAAGGCATAGTAAACTGTGAGGCCACCTGTGGCGACAAATGAGACAACCCGCGAAAGAAAGAACTATTCGGCGGACCATGACATGCTGAACTAGCCTGCGCAAAACACAACATAGAATATTATAATGTTTAGTAAGTTCTTTTATTCATTTTTTTATGTAACACAAAATTTATAATAAAACAAAATATACATGTGTATTCGGAAATGCTTCACTAGCCTGACCGAAGCCGTACATACAATGTTAGAATGTTTATTCAGTTATGAAACAAAAAAAAAATAATGTCGTACAAAATATATAAAGTATAGTACAATAACAAAATTTATAATAAAACAAAATATACCTGTGTATTCGGAAACCCTGTAAATCCACTAACACCCATTTGCTTGGTCTGCATCTAATTTTATAACGGAATAATAAACAACTCCTTGTGGAATAATAAACAACTATTATTTAATCTATGTATACGCTTCAAATTTAGAAAATAAAAAAAATACCTGCATGTAACCTAATAGTTGTTGGATCAGCTTCTCGTGTTGTTCTACTTTATCGTTCAGAGCTTCAAAGTGCTTATGTTTTTCCTCGTATTCCGTTAGTTTTCGATATAACTCTTCCGGAACGTCGTCTCGGCTATAAGGGTCCGTGGGAGGGGGTAATGGCGGTGGTTGGGTACAACGACCCTCGAAGTATGCCAAGCTATGAACCCACCAATCCTCGTTACGCTCACGCTCATCGGGGAAAAGCCTAATAATAGGTTGTGTTACCTATAAAGTATATATATATATATATATATATATATATATATATATATATATATATATATATATATATATATATATATATATATAAACAATATTGTTAGGGTATACATATAAAATATCGAACAATAAATTTCATTTCATATAAATTATATATAACGAGTAAAGGGCATGCTTAAATAACAACTCACCAAAAATTCATCGAGCACAATGCGTTTAAACCTCCTCCTAAAACCCCAAGCACACGCTCTAGGATAGCGGTCTTCACGAGTAAAATAATTAACAGCCCCGACTCTATAAGTTTCCAATATCCAAGTCTAAAAACAAAGTTAATTGATTAATTTCTTTAACATTATAAATAAACATAAATAACAAAAATATCAATAAGCGCACCTTAAAAGCCCATTGAAACCCTATCAACGTATACTTAGGGTTTTTTGCTTTACCCTTAGCATCGGGCGGTGGTCGCGGTTTCACATAAAAAGCTTCAAGACGTTTATCAACCGCGCCAGCTAACTGATCGTACAACGTCCTCCATACAACATTACCCCATGGATACATGTTCCATGCATCCAAATTATCTACTAAGCTCCATATCCAATTCTCAACTCTGTAGTTAAACTCCCACCCTAACAACACTAGCACCAACAGTCCAACTAAACTAAAGCGAACGGCATCAATATCACTAAGTTTATCAAAATCCTCGCTATAAAACTTATCATGCACCATTCCAACAGTTATGCTGGAACCATCATATACGGATGAAAAGACACGTCGCCTAAATGGAGTAGGACGACATTCTAAAAATTCTTTAAATTCAATCCCAAAACGTAAGCCCGTTACGAGGCAAAACTCCTGTCTACCGAATTTTAACTCGTACCCTCTTACATGATACGTCAAGGGAACGACATTCGTGTCTCCCTGGGCAAGTTCCTCTTGACATAAACTAATATAATGTAGAAGGATACATGTTTCTTGCATTTCTGCTAAATCAAACAACCATCCAAAACACGTTCGCCTAAACATGGCATCCTTATTTGTATTTCTAAAATTTCGCTTAATCTCATGAAGCAACTTTAGCTTACTTCTACATGTAAGATCAACGGCAAAATCCTAATAAAACATATAATAAACATATACGTATTAACTACACAAATAAGGATCAAAATAAAAAAAAATTTAAAAGAACAAATGTTGATATTTACCGGAACATCATTATTTTGCGCCATAATAACAACACCTTACAACCACCAACACTAACAGCACCACAGCACAACCACCAACAAACCCACTACCACAGCACCAAACCCACTACTACAGCACCAACAGACCACCACCAACAACACAAGACCACCACCAACACAACACACCAGCCACAACTCAAAATCACAGCAGCTGCACCAACACCACAACACCACTACCACGACAACAACACAAAAACAATAATACTCCACCAAAAACAACCACCAAAAAAACAAGTTTACCAAATTATTTTCGAGAGAGATTCTTGAAAAGCTTACCAAATTTTTTTTTAACGTATGAAAAAATTGTAAAGAAACGGATATTTACTCCGGTGAGTAATTGTGTTGTCAATCAACCGGATTCTCGTTGATTTTGCTACTTACCGATGTAATCTCGCTGCAAACAATACTCGAGATACGTTTTTTGTTTTAGTGATTGTTGCGTGACACTTGTCGAAACCCCATATATCTCGCTGCATCCTAGCCTAGAAATACATAAATATTTTTTTTTTAACGTGGGGCCCAAATGTCATATTTCGCTGCCTACTCAACTAGAAATACAATTTTTTTTTTAATATTCGGGTGGGGCCCAAATGTCATATTTCGTGTCCTACTCAACTAGAAATACAATTTTTTTTTTTTTTTTTTTTTTAATATTCGGGTGGGCCCAAAAAAGAAGTGTGGTGTGTGGTGGGACCTTTGCAGTGTATTTCGCTGCAAAGTGTATGTGAAATACATTTTTTTTATAATTTTTTTTTCTAAAAATTACGAGATGCTGACACGTGTTGATATTGAATTTCTGGGACACTTTGCAGCGAAATATGTGGCCTTTTTGGGAATAAAAAAAAAACCCGCCTCAAAAAAGGCAACACATTACTGCAGAGCCCTCTGCAGTAATTTTCGCTTTTTCCAATTCCACCTTTAAGAACTATAAAAGTGTTAGGTGTACTGCAATAGCTATATTTAATGTTTATTGTAAAGTAAGAAAAAAAAGTAGTTAATTTTAGACTCTTAGTTTTATTAAAGTATTCTTTTAAAAAATAGAAAATGAATGGCATTTGCTATAAAGTGATTTTGAGAATATACATATATTACTTAGACCATCTTTAGTTTGAACAAGCGGGGGCACCCGCGCATTGCTGCGGGAATGCTGTGTTTAATTTAAACTCAGAATAAAATGATCGTAAAAAAAATTATTTTTGTTATTAAGGACTAAATTTGCAAAAGATCGGTAACGGGGGACTAACAATGCAATTTACAGCTAACCTGAAGGACCAATTTCAAAAATTTATTAGGAACAGTACGTTCACTGTTACTAACTAAATGATTTTTAGTATATATAATAATTAAATATTTAAATATTATGACATTGATTTTGAAGTTGCAATAGTCAAATAAACACATCCAAGATTTGGTTTGAATATGGTTTTCTTTTGGAGAAAACTAATAACTAGCCACTTCGACAACATAAACTTTCTTAACACATTGTAATTTTTTGTTAAAAAAGTACTACATACTCCACATTCCCATATTCAGGAAGTGTGTGCATTGTGTCTTTGTGAGTCGCATTGATCATTATTTTGTAATTTATGGTGAAATTGATTATGATGTTTCATGTGCTTTGGTATCTAAACAACCAAATTTATAAACATGTACACAACCCAAGTAAAAACTAAATTATGTTAGAATAACTTTGGAATTAAACAGTATCTACACGCCACCAACAACAACAACGATACTCAATCCTTTCTAAGCGGGGTATGGGGGAAGTAAAATGTAGATAAATCATACTCCTACTCTTGGGTAAACCCGAGAGTAGGGAAACTGCTTCCAAATAGACCTCCTGTAATATGATCATTAAGAATAAATGATTACTTTCTTGCTTTTCATTATCATAATTAATGTTCTTAAGGTAATAACCATGAAAAAAGGTACTTTCAACCCAAGATTCGTGCAAGTAAGACAAGGAATTCAAATTTATGCGAAGATGGAATTGATGAGCACGAGCCACTAGCCGAATAATACTATAAATAGCGAAAGAAGTCACTCTGAAAATACTATATTTGTCGATCAAAATTTATGTGTCTATCTTTATTTATATGATGATTACAAATGCATGCACCATGAAGGTGAAAACCATAATATTGTGACAACCAAAACCATAATATTTATGGGGGTATATGAGAAATAACATACTGCCATATAAATATGTGATACATTTTTTACCTCTTTTCTTACACCACAAGCGTCGACGATTGTTTGCCTTTGTCCTAGTCCGCTAAAGTAAATTTACCGAGCTAAATTATTTACAGCGCCATCTTTGCGCCGTAAAAAACATAAAAATATTTTGGCGGGTATCTTTTACGGGAACAAACAAACTCATACTGTATTAAATTCTTGATTGAATATTCACGACGTTCACTAAATAAAGAATAATAATTTAATTAAAAAAGTACGGATACGTAAATAGTTCAAAGGTGTGAGTGGAAACATGAATTTACAAATTTCTAGAAATATTAAATTCAGAGTATGAAGCACCACCGACACAAATAGAAAAGGAATATATTGAAAATTTAAAATGTTGAAACATGGAGCTAAAAAATAAAAATAATATCAATATTTACGAAATAATATAATATTTTTTTAAGTTAAAATAAACCAAAAGCAACATCACCCACGACCGCATTATGACCATAATTATAAGCTCATAATAAAATATCACCAATTAGACAACAACACCATAATTTTTTATGCCTTTATTAATTAAATGATCATGCATAATGAATAATTGATAGAGTAAATAATTTAATATATCTTACCAGCTACTTGACAATCTTTGGTAAACAATGATAATAAACAAGGTTTTATTGTCCCGTTACCGCGAGATTATATTAATATATCAGTGTAAACTCTAAATTTATATCAGTTTAAACACAAAATAGAAAGTTATATGAAGTTTAAGGGAATATGTAATACATCATGTGCAAAATTTAAATTTATATGAGTTATAACAAAAATCAAAGATTAGATGAAGTTGAAAGAAAGAAATTGTAAATATGAAATTAACAGAAATTGTAAATATGAAGCCACATTCTATAGAGAGGCTAATTTGCTTGAACCACTTATATCACAAGAAAGACAATTTGTGAGGAGATAAAAACGTATATTTCTAAAGTGTCCTAGTATACTTTTTCTGTCTTAAAACAATTGTCTTGTTTTGATTTTTTAAGTTTTTCTTTTTCATCTTTAACTTTAACTATTTTCGTTATATTTGATATAAAATATATGAAGTAACTTAGTTTTAAATGTCTTTGCATTGATATAATTTAATCAATTATTATATAAAACAAAAAAAATGCTTAAAAATAAAGTTAATTAAAATAAATAAATAAATAAATAAAATAAAAAAACTTCAAAAAGTCAAAACAAGATAATTATTTAGAGACGGAGGAAGTATTTTGTTTGTCAGTTAATGGATTATTTTAAGAACTCCTTTATATATAGTCAGGTATATAAAAATACGGAGTAAAAGAAAATGACATTAATAATCAATTTTACAAACATATTTTATAAAATACCAATTTTTATCACAAAAACTAAACTACCCATGAAATAACAAGGTCTTGCTAGTTACTCTAAAAAAATCGCAAGGTTAAAAACTAGCAAAGTCAATCTTATGACTTTTTATAAAAAAAAATAAAATAAAATATCAAGGTCTTGCTATTTTTTTTTTAAATAAAAATTAGCAAGATGAACCTTACTAGTTTATTAAAAAGTCTTGCAGTGTTTTTTTAATAAATTAGCAAGACTTTGCTAGTTTCATGTATAATTTGGTTTTTGAGATAAAAATTTGGTATTTTATGAAATATGTTTGTAAAAAATTAGTTATATTTCATTTTCTTTAAAAATAACACACGTGACCTCCTCACGAAACTGTCATAAATTTAAATTTCACTATCTACATATTTAAAGTGGCCGTAAGGTCGAAAACGGTTAGGCTGCGTATATACAAGTCAAAAATCCACTCTCTCTGAGTAACATGTACTGGAGAAATATGATCCATTTGCTAACCGATACTTAAATGCTCTTACTAGGTTAATAGATACATTTCACTATAATAATTACTAACTAATACTTAAATGATCTTATTAGCTTTATAGATACATTTCACCATAATAATTAGTCAGTTTGGCCTTTCGGAAAGGAAAACAATCAGCCAGTTTTGTCATTTTTTTTATTCCATCAAATTTCAAGAAGTTGGTGTGTCAAACTGTCAATGTTGAAACAGTAAAACAAATTGGTATGACTTAAACCCGGTTGGTCAACAATGACACTCTAACGTACTCAATCACCTCTTTATCACTAGGCTTCTTTTCTCTTTTTCGATTTCATGTTTTTAGTAAACTATCTTGAATAAAATGATGGGCAGCTTCATACAGACTGTTTAACAACCCAAGAGACGACAACTTAAGAACATTATATTGCAGTTACTTTCAAAATGCTAGTATCGAAATATACACTTAAACGGGTCGCTGAATAATATAGATTAAGTAAAAACCAGTGTTTTGAAACCCGAGTCGACCCGGCCGGGTTAACCGGTTCCGGCTAAAAGCGGGACAAAAAACCCGGGTTAACCGGTTAGACCCGTCGGGTTTTGAGTGACCCGGATCAACCCGGTTCTCAAAACCCGTCCGGGTTTTGTTTTTTCAAAATTTTTTAATAAAAACCCGAGTTGATCCGGTGGTCGGACCGGTTGACCTGGCGGCCGAACCGGTTGACCCGGCCGAAAAAATAAAAAATTGAAAACGGGGTTAACCCGACGGTCGAACCGGTTGACCCGGTGCCCGGTGACTCAATCGGGTTGATTTCAAACTCGGTTTTCAAAACATTGGTAAAAACTAAGAATTTGAATATATGTAAAGAACATTTTACGTTCATGAAAGTGTATCTTTCAAATAGTAATCAATAAAGGGACTACGTAAATAACTTTTAGTAGTGGTGGTCACCACTCACAATCACAAAGGTACCAAATCCAGAAAAATTGCAACAAATTTTTTGGGTCCCTTTTCTTTTTTTCTACCACAAAATCAGGAAGACTAAATTCCATTTCTCAATAATTTCATTGCATAAATTAAAGTTAGTTTGCATTCAGTACCTTAAATTTTATAGGCTATCTAATCAAATTATATAGGCTATATATAATAATGCTAATAATACATGCAAACTCAAACAATCGAAACAAAACAAAAAACGAAAGTAAAACAAATACATTTTTTTTGGACATCCTTTCGTTATCTTTCCTGGACACAAGTGATTGATATAGACATGACCAACTTGCCTCCCCCCCCCACCTTTTTTTTTTTGGGTTGAATTTGATGTCGTTTTGTTAGAAAGTTTAGACTTCAGTTTCCATAACACAACCTGTTCAAAAAAAAAAAAGTTTCCATAACACAACAATACAAAATAAAAGATAAACGTGAGATATTTTGCCTAAATGATTAGATTCCATATGTTGGTTCGTTTCTTCTTCCAATGTATTTACATTTCTTTTCATAAACATAAACATAAGTTGGCTGGTTCAAGAAAGTCTGTGTGGCTGTAAGCCTCTAAGTTTAAACCTCGTGAATTAGTCGGTCAAAAAGTAAGAAATCATGGTTACCAAAAAAGGAAAAAGTTTATGAAAAATAAGTCGTGTTTAATATCAATTAGACTCTCGTCTAAAGATCACTGAAACATGTATTCATTGCCTGAGGTTAGATATTGAGGAATGACCGGTCAGCACCAAAAAAAGTTATACGAGATCAAGATTTCCTAGTCCATCTAAACCCTTTTGAAAAAACATGAAGGGAAGACAAAACCTCATAACCCTGATAGGCGTGGAGAACCATCTTATAAAAAGTGCATTTTCAGAGTACCTAAAGAAACCAAGAGAAACACATTCCAATCACCACCAAGGTTGCTTAGTAGTCGACCACCATGATGTCCGTCCTTTAGGACAAAACTCACTAGATCAGTTCTTGGAGGTGACAATGAAAAGGTTAAAAACGGTCACAAGATTACCCTGTTAGACTGCGTTAAGTCTGAGTTGAAGACTCATCATCCCCGAAAAACACCACAGAAAACTTCATCTGTATAACTGGTTTTAGAAAATACACACTCCAAATGAACCTGAGATTCGGGATTTGAATTTTAACTAGTAAGAATGTAGTCTTCCAGTTGTGTTATTGTTTCGCATTTAGGGTGTTCACTGTCTGAATTGGCGGTTCTTTGGATTCGCTAAAAAATAGAGAATAACTATTCAGGTTTTTGGATCGGTCTCCATTATTGTACAAACCAAATAGTAACGTGTGTATATTTTAGTATATCCGAAAATAATCAGTTTCATAGCAGCTACTTTAAACCCCTTTATCACAATCAAAATCACATTATCCAAACAGAACAAATTAATTATTGCCACTTCGACTAGTTTCAAACATAAATCAGTTTTATAGCAGAAGTCCAACCACGCCCTAGGAAGAATGTTACATAGTAAAAAATCTCAAGGTTCAAAAGACGAGAATGATACCAATTTTTCGGATAACTAGTGACAGCAATATTGATTCATCTTCTTAATTATCTCACTAGTATTTACAAGACCTAAACCTACACAAAAGCATCTTACAAAGACTGTTTTCACCTTGGAGCTCTCCAAAAAGCAAGCCGAATTACAGTCACACATAACGTTTCTTACAAGACTATCAAGATCAAATTATATGATTGCCACTAAACTAAACGGAAAAAATCGAATGTTTTAATTAGTGTCGTATCTTTAAAAAAGGCCAACTATGATACAAACTACAAAGAAGTCTGGTTTACCATTAATATGTACCATGGAAATTCTACAGCAACAGGTGAATGTACCTTCTTAGACATCTGCAAAAAAATACCGGACTTGTATTAATGGATAGAATTGAAATTTAATTGTTATCGTGATTACTTTTTTATGGTAAAAATCTAATACATTTTAGAAAATATGACGAGTGAAAAACGTTATCTGTGAAAATGATCACAACCTAATTTCTATGTAAAATTCTGAGTAGCATTTAAAACTGATTTTGTAGTTCGGTAGTATTTCTTTTGTTCAAAATATAGTTCGAGTCCTATAATCATCATATGCAGAGGGCTTCTAAATGTGCCACAAATGAAATCAGATGGAAAGTTAAAAACGTTGGTACCTCAATTAACTCGACTACAGTACGTTAAGAAAATCTTCAGATTTTCATTACACTATATACCACACGTTACCTTTAAACCGCTATCTTTATTCCCCCAATCTCATCGATCATTGAGCTCTTGTGCTGCAAAATCAACAGGATAGCTCAATGAGAAAATTCCGCTAACAAAAACAATGAGAAAATAAGGAGCACAAAGTATAAAGGAAACTGCACAACATTAAATGCCTCCAGATTACCTTACTTTTCTTCTGCCTGTGAATGTCATTCATATCTTCGTTTCCCTCATGTTTTCTTTTCTGAAACCATTTTAAGATCGGACCGTTAGTTGCTGAGGCATATATCATTTAGCTATGGTCAAAGCATAATCTCTTGTATGTTTTCATTAGGGGATATAAGACTATCAAGACTAATGGGCTATTTGTATTTATCAGGTGCTAAAGTCTAAATCTTCTGAATGTTATCAGGTAGCGATTAGCGTATAAAGTCTGAAGGAAGAGTCATCAAGACCGTTCGCGCAGTAAATTACTATAAATATCTCTATGGGTGCATTTGGTTGGGGTCTATTGGGGGGATTTCATGGCATTTGTTTTTTAACTTTTTTTTTTTTTTTTTTTTGCTGTTTTTTCTTTTTAAGAATTAAAGTAAATCCGTCACTTACTAAAAAAAATTGCAATGACAAGCATAAAGACAAATTTCAAAATACTATGATATTCTGTCAACCAAACATGTGAAGGTATTTAAAACTCGACATTCTAAATTCTCAAGAATTGAAATTTCCCATAACTTGAAATTCCGGAATTTCAAGTTCACGAACCAAACGTCACCTATGTGTCTTATTGTCCATTTCGCCCTTTGGGATGTTTGACTATCTAATGCATATGAAGATTCTATTTATTTTTTTATTATTTATTTTTTTATTATTTATTTTTATTTTTTACTTTTTTTTATTACCATTATCTCTTAATACTTTTTTGGGTAAAGGGTTTTTACCCTGGTAAAGTAATTATCTCTTATACTTCAGACATGTGTAATGACGCTTCACATAACCAAAACAGTAAGAAGATGAGATGTCAATAGCATCTAACCTTTTCATGGTGTTTGTTGGAGTGTTCAGAACCAGAATCATGATGGCTACTTTTATCCTTCTTTTTTTCTTTATCCTTATCTTTACTTCGATCTTTATGCCGATGCTTATGTTTCTTATGCTCTTTGTCTTTGTCCTTATGCTTTTTATGCTTCTTTTCCTTGTCCTTTGATTCACTTCGAGATTTTCCAGGTATAGTAGGCATCCCCTTCTCAGACTATAGAAATAACACAAGCATATGGACCACGATATTACAAAATCATAGCAACCATAGGTTGCAATTTTGACCCATTTAATTAAGTCGATATTTTTTCTCTAATGGGTAAAATTGGCGAAAACATGTGGTCAAACGGGTCAAAAGTTTCCCAAACACGGTATCGCTTTAAGCAAAAAAATTATATTAATGATGTAGTAGCATAGTTTTAATTATACGACTTATTAATGACACCAATTGGGAAAAAATAGGCGTATCGGGCAATTTGACCCGTACAAAATTACCCCTTAACCTGCCCATTTTACCACTTCTAGTTGAAAGAAATTAATAGATGTCTTACAGATGGCAGGTCAACAGGTGCAGTCTCCCTCAGCTGGAAGGCCTCCGTAAGATCATGCAGGTCAAATGGTTGTATGCGTGTGTTTGTGTCTCTAGAGAAGGATGTGTTGTTAATGAGCTGATCCAACTGCATCCCTTCGCCTTTCCTGATTTCTGAGTCTCCAACAACATGATGAAGGTAATGTGTATCTGAAATTGACAAAGGAAGTGACTTCTTGCAGAAGAACTCATAGTGAGGCAACAATTTATAGTAACTTATAAGATCCACAGCGCCCGTGAGTTCCCTTGGTCCTAGATTATGCAGATCAATTCAGAAAATGAGAAAAAGGATACATAATTGGAGAAGGAAGCCAACTTTACTGCATCATATGGACTTGATTTGGGTGGTAAATGTGTCTTGATAAACTGAATCATAGACGACATCTTATGCAACATAGTAGTACTATTTCGGTTTAAACTTTTATAACAGGGGTGGTTTATCAATATATGATTTCTTGACAGTAAAAGTGTAAAACTCAAGTTTCATTACTCGAAAGTGTTGAATTCATCAATAATTACTGACCAAGACTGCAAGGGCATGCATTAAACCATAAACTAAATAAGAACACGGTACCAAAATGCTTTACAAAACCACTGAGCTTAACGGAACCATATACAAGATCGATACTAAAAATATGAACATTAAGGCCGAAAAAGAAAGTATATGAACTTTACGACTTACCTTTTCCAAACTTCTTGCTTTCAGGATCCATCAATCAGTGTCTCGTATGAGAATATATCATAATCACCTAGTAAATAATAAGATGAGTCATAATATATCTTCAGTTAACCCTTAGTATCATAATATATCTTCAGTTAACCCTTAGTTAGATTTAATAAAAGTAACACACACACACTGAACACTTTTGTCAGCAAAGCAAAAGAACGCAAGACTAATTCAGGAAGCAGCCCTTGGCTAACTAATCGTTGCTATAAAAGCTCTGATAGCAAGGGGATGTCTGGATCAGCTTATCTGGAAGATTTGGCAGTTAGGTGGTTTCAAAAAATTAAAAAAGATTCTATACAAATAGGCCGATTAGCCCTCAAATTAAGCTTCATTTTTGGGCTTATTGTGTTTTGATACTAACTAAGCCAATAAGCTCCAAAAACAGGTTAATCCAAACACATCCTAAGCATACAACTAACATCATGCATTTAGCTGGACATGCTGTGATCCTATAAAAATTAATAGGGTAGAGACTTCCGAGTTCATCGTCTTATTCAAGGTAAACAACCTAAAAGTTTGGGCCATTTAATATGCAAACATCATAGATATTATCGCATGCCACAATCCACATATTAAGTACATACCAATGTACAAATTCTTCAGTACCAACAGCGGCCACGATGGTTGAAGAAAGAAATGGAGCCCAGTAGCCCAGATGATCTTAGATGCACTAGTGGTACTGGTGGTCTGTGACGTGTATAGAAAGCTAAATCAGTGAATCGTCGTTGCCCAAAAGAAAATATAGAAAAGTTTAAATTAAAACTAAAAATATGCACTTTCAGAAAATGACACTTATCCTAACAGCGTTCATGACCATTACTGAATATGAGCTCACTGAAAGCAATGGCACATGAGCATAGATATCTTATTAACACTGTTATAAACATCATTTGCTAATGATTGCACGCTTAAATGAACGACTTTAGCATGTTTTAATTGGTTGTCGATGTAAAAATCTAGGTGTTCTAACATATAAAGATAATGAGTACTACAGTGATCCCAGAAGGTTGGAGTTTGTCATATGGAACAGTTCCACCATCAACCTCAAAATTAGTACAACAGATATATTCCCATGTTGGCCCCAAATACATGCATGCAATAAAATAACCAAAAGAGGGGGTAAAAGCATTCAAATTATTTAGCTCAGCACCTTATCCTGTCAATCTACTACATGCATATCAAAAGACTAGAGATACAAAACCAGTCATAGCCTGAGAAATGTGTTACGTATGGAGTCTTATATTAAATGTTGCAGTACAACATTTTGTCACAACAATGTTGCCGAGACAAACACGTAGCCAGTACCAAGCTAGTATAGTTGTTATTCATGTTCCATGATCAATAACACTGACTCAGCTAGTGCAGTAACTACAGTCGTACCTAAATCAAGAGTTCATTATCTTTATCGTGATACATTTGCATTCAAAAGTTACTTTATTTATTCATTTTGTCAGAAAGCAAAAAAAAGGCACACTTTTATCACACTCTATAAGCATATCCAAAAATAGAAACCAGTATAACACAAAAAAACACACATTACTCATGCCCTCATAAGTCACAAAAATAGTACTAAAACCAAAATTTCCCGCTTTCCGAATAAGGAAAAACCAAAAAGCAACCATTTTTACAAAACTCATGATCCATCAATCCAACACCCTAAACTCAAAATCAAATCTTTTCCACTATTCCATCCAAACAACCCCCAATTTCACTAAATTCAAGTACCCAACACAAGATTTGACATAAAGACACTAAATTTAAATACCCTTTAAGCTTAATTTCATTAAAGTGGCAAAATTTAAGTCAATTATGCAGTGTATTGATTAAATGTGATTTGGGTACTAGAACAAACCCTAATATCACCAATAATCAAAATTCAACTTTCCAATACATGATTTGACATAAAGATAGTAAATTTGGATACCCTTTATGCTTAATTTCAATAAAGTAGCAAAATTGAAGTTAAATTTGCAGTGGATTTAATTATGGGATTTGGGGGACTTTGAATGAAATTGGGTTGAATTTAGTACCTGATTTTGATGAATTGGAATTGGGAGATTGATTATTTTTGGGTTAATTTTGAGGTGGATTATGGAATTGATGTGTGTTTGTGATTTGAGCTGAAATGAGCCCTAATTTGTGATGATGAAAGTTGAAAACGATGGTGTTTGTGTTAATGATAGGATAAATGTGTTGAGACTTGAGATGGTTAATTCCAAGTGGGCCACTAATATTTGTTAAGCAAAAGAAACTTTAAAAAATCAACTTTTTAAATTAAAAATACAGTAACATATATTTAAATTAATTTTTATGTTTATTTATTATGCATTAAATACATAACTACTTAAATATTAAAATAAATAAATCTATTTAATGTGAATTAAATATTGTGTGGTAAGCATTATTTAGCAAATCACAAGCAAATTTAATTACATGAAATAGGGCTTTTTTTTTCTTTTTTTTTTTGCTTTATCGTTTAGAATAAATAATTATATAACGAAAACTAAAAACTAAACAAATCATTTCTCGCAAGCGAGGTCAGTTCATAAAAAAAAGAAACCTCCCAGATAATACATTGATTCGAAGAAAAAGCAAATTGATCAATCCAATGAGTCATTTGATTGTTTACCTAATTAACCCACGAGAATGTAAGTTGCAAGTTCCTCGACCAAGTACAAATGTCAGTAATAAGAGCCCTTAGGCTCCAAGGTGGGACAGTTTTCGAAGAAGATAAAGAAATCGCCGTTTGAGAGTCTGATTCCACAATAACGGCACGTCACCCTTGATTATACGCTAAATAACATACATAATGAAGAGCCAACAGAATCTCGAACAACAATACCATAAAGCTTCAGAGTCTTTAAAAGCAATATCATAATTTATCTTCACCAACGATTCGTGAGGGGGTATCCACTGCAAAGAAGAATGTGGTGCGGGATCAGGAGTACTTGACATCATACAAGAGGGCGGGGTATTGTTTAAACAAAGAAAACTCGATGTTCATTAAACTATAAATAACATTTAATTACAGTAATTTTTCAATTTGATTAATGTGTATTAAATGCATTTTCTAATTAAAAAGAAAAGTTTATGCTTGATTAATACATTCTAACCAGTGCTTTAAGGGCACTTATCAGACAAACTCTTTCATATTTTGGGGCAAAAGCAACAATTACTATATGCTGTAAATAAATGTAAACTTCAACAAATATTGAAATACAGGTTACGAAACTATTTGTTCACATATCATTAACTCTATTGATAGCTTAAAATTTGATAATGGGTTCATCTTTAAAATTCTCAAAATGACATATCTCAACAAACAATATATGAAACCAAGAGCTAGCTGATCACTACATAAATGGATTTATGATCCATGAGATACTGAAATATATGTATTTTTTCGGTGAAAATGACTTTGTTTAATAGTGATGAACTGATGATTGCAAAATATTTATCATTTATGTCACGTTGTTTCTTATTATGAAAAATGATAAGAGACAGTTATATATCTTTAAATGTGAAAAATAACTTTATACATATTTCTTTATTCAATTATCATAAACAACTATATAAAAAAGAACTTTTAGCAAATAGGTTTTTTTTCTTTTTTTTTTCCTAAAAGCTGAGATATCATAAAAATTTTAAACAAAGCTCCAAATAGGATGTCGGAAAGAGTACAAAGGGTTGTCCATATCCAAGCTAAACAAAAACCAAAAAACAAACTAAAAAAAAAAGGACCCCATAAAAGCTATATAAACATATCAAATGGCCTAGCTATCAAAACTGTAAGTTTATGATAATCGATTGTCTTTTCATTCCTAAGATCGATACATAAGTTCGGTATATATAAGATACAATGGGCCAAATACATAATGGGCCTAAACACAACCTAAGACTAATCGTCTAACACTCCCCCGCAATTTGAGCGGGAGGAGATCGAACACTCAAGCTGTCACGAAACTCAGCAAACAAGGCAGACGGTAACCCTTTGGTAAAAATATCAGCATACTGAAACCGAGAAGGAACATGTAGAACTCAAACCTGACTAGTAGCAACCAAATCACGAACAAAATGAATATCAATCTCAATGTGCTTCGTCCGCTGATGCTGAACAGGATTAGAGGACAAGTACATTACACTCACAATATCACAATAAACAATAGTAACAGAGGACAAAGGTGTACGAAACTCAGCAAACAAGGCAGACGGTAACCCTTTGGTAAAAATACCAGCATACTGAAACCGAGAAGGAACATGTAGAACTCGAACCTGACCAAAGTTAGTGACGGGAATGAAACACCCATCACCAACCGCAATAGACGGATAAATGCACTCATTAAGAATATAACTAAGACTATGTACAGAATCATTAAGGTGAGAGCTCGCACCTGTATCCATATTCCAGTTGCCAGCAGCCGGTTCCTGAAGAGTGGTGGTATTAAAGGCATTTGGTAAAAGAGCCTCTTGACCCGAACCCTGTGAACCTGATGCTAGTAGTTGACCCGGGTGAAAACCGGCTGGTGATGGCCCTTGCTGAACCATACCTGGACCGAACGGAACCCCAGGTTGTGAACCTGCAAACTGAACCCCCTGTGATAGACCTTGAACCCCCTGCAACGGCTGAGAACCTGCAGCAAACGGAACCCCCTGTGCAACGTGAACCCCCTGTGGAAACAAACCTGTCACCCCAAACTGAACCCCTTGTGATAGACCGTGAACCCCTTGAGCAACATTATGACCTGCCCCTGTGGTAAACCTTGAACTCCCTGTGGAAACACTTGGGCCGAATAGAGAGGTTGGGATTGGTATTGTAGTTGAGCCGGTTCATAAGGATGGTTATTCATAGTATAAGCAATAGGAGATGTATTGGTAGTATAAGCAACAGGAGGAGTAGTTTGGCTAAGGGTAGAGGTAAACCCCAACTTAGCCAACAATTGTCGCAAGGTATCCATATCCGACATAGGAGATGATGAACCGAAAGTACGAGGGAGTAAAGTAGACTTACCATGAACACCATTATGAAGATACCGACACGCCTCACCAAAATGACAATGACCTTTAGCAAAAAGAAAACAAGGTTTGTTCACTTTTTCCAAAGGATTATACGAACACCGAGCATTATTATTTGCCAATAGGACCATAGGAGAAGCAGATGTAGCAGCCACAAGCGGGTCTTGAACCTTAGATTTCATACGCATCTCTTGCGTGGTCAATAAAGAATGAATCGTCTTGAGATCGGGAAAGGGTTCCCTACTAGTAATAACTGTAGAAATCACATCATACGTGTTTGACAAACCTTCAAATGCAAACGTAACAATATCGTCATTGCTAAGAGGAGAACCAAGACCATTTAACACTGAAGCAATTGACTCAATTTTCTGAAAGTATGCATCAATTGTTAAGTCCCCAAGCTTCAAATTTCGTAGCTCCACCTTCAAAGCCATAGCTCTTGGGCGTTTATTGTCTTGGAAAATCGTTGCAAGGGACACCCACGCCTCTTTGGCAGTTTGGGGATTAAGAACAACCAACCACTTTTGAAGATTCACTGCAAGTGTGGAAAAGATCCAAGACCGAATAATGAAATCAACCTTTAGCCATTCCGAATCCCTAGTTGGTGGTGAAGAAGGTGTAGCAGAAGAGGATTCGGGGTGGATCAACAAGATGGTCCAAGATGCCATAGCCATGACAAAGGTGAGAAAAATAATACACCCATTGGGAGTAATTCATCTCATCAACATCAAGTTTGATGGGAACAAAAGTGGTTAGGTGATTCATAGCCATAAGTTTATCCGAAAAGTGAGAACCGGTGGAGGAGGAGTTGTATCCGTAGTCATGGTTAATAGTACGACAAACCCTTACTAAATTAATAGTACTAAATTTTCACAATTTAATAAGAAATCCACTTGCACCCAATTGAATAAGAAATTCAACAGCAAAAGTTAATAAGCAACAATTTAATAATAAGAAAAACACCTTACGTGCCAAGAAACAAATAACCAATCACAATTTAGCTTTTGTTTAATAGACTTCGTCTTCTCCGATTGACAAACCTGTAACTCCAAAACCGATTCGAAACCCGAAACCGCTTTCTTTGCTCTAACCCAACTTTAAACAATCAGATCGACAACACACAATGGTCGACAAACGAATAATTTAAACAGTCGACAACACACAAGGTCGACAAACATAATCTTTAAACGAAAAAAAAACCATAATTTAGAGTTAATTGTGCGAAAGCAGAAGAAGATAGGGATCGAGAGTTAGGGTTGATACCATGTAAGTTAGGGCTGAGCATACCCGACCGAAACCCGATTAGCCCGACAAACCGACCGACCCGAAATAGGCCCGAAATCGAACCGACAACATACGGGTTGGGAGTCGGTTGTAATATTGGGCTTGTGTCGATATCGGGTCGGGTCGGTATCAAAACCGACGACAGCCCGTTGTAGCCCGAGTGGCCCGATTTCCATTTAGGTTTAGTAAAAGAATGCGCCTACATCCTCAGTATCTCACACCCCTTATTTGTTTGTTTCACATTTTTAGTAAAAAAAACACACGCAGATAATTTGAAGAAAGCTTATATGGATCAATCTCATCTAAAAGACACAAGGGGTGAATCAATATCATCTTCTCTACCAACATACGAATCATTCTCAACTCAACAAAACAATATAATGGAAGTAAGTATTTACTATTTAGTATTCATTCTCATCTTTGTTGTCGATTGATAAATGTTGTGATATTGTTGTGATAAAGGATCAGTAAACATAATTAATTATTACCTTGGTTGTCAATTTGTCATGTTTTTTTCTAGAAATTCAAGACGGATTAGACAAACAAAAAGGAGAACTTGGACATGATTCAAGAATGTTGTGATTCAAGAATGTTGAACACTTGAACTTGTTGTCGTATTTGGTTTCTTATTTGAACACTTGAACTTGTGATTTGTGATTTGTATTTCTATCTTGTGATTCAAGATTGTTGCTAGGTGGCTACTGTAAATTGGAATTTGGCAATTAGCTAGTTGGCTACTGTGATTCAAGAATGTTGCTACTCTTTTTTAGTTGTTGGAATTTACACAGGGTCTATTGGATTTACACAGGTCTGCTGGATGGGCTCAGGTTTGCTGGATTGGGCCTAGACACAAAATCGGGCCACTGTTGCAAATCCCGAAAACTGGCCCGATTAAACCGATAGTTACCGACCTGTCCCGACTATTAATCGGTTCGGGAGTCGGGTTGAGTTTTCCCAATGATTCAGTATCGGTATTTCGCGGATTGGGTCGGGATCCGGCCCGATGCTCAGCCCTAATGTAAGTTTATGATAATCGACTGTCTTTGCATTCCTAAGATCGATACATAAGTTCGGTATATATAAGATACAATGGGCCAAATACATAATGGGCCTAAACACAACCTAAGACTAATCGTCTAACAAAAACATCCTAGTTCGCTAGCGAGCAACAATCCAAGTCTTATCTTTGAATAGACAAAAAGATATCTTCATCCTTTACTGATACGTCGTTTTCGTGTGAACGGTATAAAAAATTAATACAAAGTATGTGAGGAATTGACTAGTCAACCCTTGTGAAAAGGTTAACTTGCAAAACCCGTGAATACGTTATATTTGTGATACCGGGCAAGTGATCGCCCGGGTCGTGTCCCAACGAGGTGTAAATCGAGGATATCGTGTATGGTTCGGGATTAAAATGCTTGCAAGATAGGATTTTGATTATTTGGTATTGTGAGATGATAGCTTAAGGCAAATAAACTAAAGATGCGCGTTTTAATTAAAAGTAATCGTCAACGCCCAAAATAAAAAGTGCATACTAAGCACGACTAGTCCTATGGGCATACAACTAATTTCCTACGTACTGGATGACAAAAGAAAATTTTAGAAAAAAGGAAATTAATTTTATGACTAAAATTCTAATTACTACGGATTAAAAACTTATTTAATAACTAATTAAATTCTAATATATACTAAGACTATCTTAATAAATCTAAAGTTTTTTTAGTAAAATACTTCAACTATATATTAACTAGATGGTTTATTTAAGCCAGAACGAGGTTTAGAAACAAGTAACTTTTCAATTGGTTATATAAGCTAAAGCTAAAACAAACTACAACTCAAGCTATCCTTAAAGCAATCCAACTAGCTTAGATTAAGCGAGAAGACCACAACTAATAAGCTGGAAACAACCTTTGAATAAGCTCAACAATCTTAAAAATTAACAGATATGAGGCAATGCTATAAAGCGATATTAAAGAACTTTGCTATTATCACAGTACCTATAAGCTTACTTAATGTAAATTATAGGCTGAAACCAAGACAAACATACAATAACACAATCTTTAAACAAGCCAATCACAACAATTACCAACAAGTATCGAACAGTGACAAAGAAATTGCAACAGATGGAGTTTCCAATTTAATGTGATATTAACGAGATTAGCAACTATCACAGCAACTTAAAGCGAACATACGAGGGTTTTATGCTCAGCTAAAACGATACACAAACTCAGGAAACAGCTAACATAAACAAGCAAGCAATAATAATCACAAGGATAGAAACAAGCTTAGGCAAAAATCAAAACAAGCAAAATGCATGCTGATTCCTCAGCAGGTACTGGCCAAAGGAGCAGCTAGGAGAATTAAGCCGTAAAAGGACCTAAGGGGTTACCTAAGTAAGCTACGTGGGCAGATAATAATCAATTACTAAGACCTAACAAGCTATAAACTAGCTAAAAGAAACAACACTATAGGCTGCAAATAGGGAAAAATGGCTAAATGATCTACTTTGGTGGTCGGAAAAGCAGTTAATGGAAAATAAAAAAGAAATAAAATAGAATTACCCTCAAATTAACAAGCTAGCAGAGAAGCGGAGTACAAAAAATTCAGGCAATTTGAACTCAAAATGAGGAGATGAAAATTACATAACAAAGTTGTTGTAAGCTATAGTGTAACAGATAAGTGTAGGGGATTATGGGAAAATATTAGTACGAAAATAAGCTTGAAAATCAAATGTAAGCTAAAGCACACAATGACTGCACTACAAACTGGTTATAAAACCAAGTTCAAATTCTCAAAATAACTAAAGCTACACTATTCTTTAGATCAAAATGGGGAGGTGGGAACAGATTGCTGCTATCACAGTAGGTAAAGAAAACGGGTTAAAAATGAACTTCGACTAAAAACTAGAGTACCAACACCAGATAATAGGAATATATACTACCCTTTCTGAAGCAAATATGAAGTACCAACAACAAATAAAATGCTCAAATGCATATGAAACATTAGCATCGGACAGCTAGGGGGGAAGTACTTAGGGGCTAAAACCAAGAGAGCAAATAAGACTAAAAATGCAAACAAATGGCTTATCTGACTAGTTAACATGATTAGCTTATCCACAACACTAAAAATCAAGAAAATGATCAAGTAGGTAGCAAGATATGGGCAAAAGAAAAAGGAGTGAAATAGGTAAGAAGCTGGTGTAGGGCATTTGGGTGTCCAACAGGCCTACTTTGAACGACTAAAAATCTAGTAAAGAAAATTACTAAAATTATGGAAAAATTATTCTTGGAATCACAATCTAATATAATGTTTTACCTGATTAATGCATCAACATGGGACTTTAAACCATGAAGCTAATAATTGAACTTAGGTTAGTGTAAAATGAACATAAATGAGCATAAACAAAACAACTTAGTATTTCCACAATAATAAGAACAGATAATGCAAATATTACTCTAAAACTGAAAACTTGAATTACTTAAGTAAACTATTGCAATGTTAAACTAACAACTGACATTAAAGCATAAAGAAAGCATAAAAAATTACATGAAAAACTAACTGCTTTCTCAAGGCTTACATAGCCTTTAATTTATACTAAATTATGACTAGGGAGGGGGGGTCTTCAAGTGTGCTTCTTTTGTGAGAGAAAATATCATCAGTTACTATTTGTGTTTCTTTGCATCAACTCCTATCCATTGGATTGCCATGGATATCATCACAACCATCAATTAGTCTTGGCGCCAAAAGAGAGGTGGATTGCCAGCGTGGAAACAAAATATCTCATGGGATCTTCTGATGGAGCAAAAGGGTGGCTGGAGCAGGTATGTTAGGGAGCAGAGGGGACAAATTCATGGGAGGTTGTGGTGTTTTTGTCTTTCGTTCGTTTTCTAGAAAATAGGGAAGGGGAAGATCAGGTTCCTAGGATAATTAGTAAAAAGGGGTGGATTGGTTGGGCTTGGGTTTTGGGTTATAAGTTTTGGTTTGGGCCAGGAATGGTGAGGTAGTAGGCTAAGGGTTTATGGATTTAGCCTTGGATTAAGTAGGCATGGGTTGACTTTGACTCCTCTTTTAATATCACAGTTGCTCCATTGCTATCTAGTCGCTCAAAACTGCATGCTTTCGCTCAAAGTTGTATGTTTTCACTCAGTTTTTTTATCCTTTGTACGTGAAACACATAAAAACACAAGACCAACGATATCTATATTGTTTTTGGCCGTTTTTAGCATTTTTACGTATCAAAGTGGGCGTGAAATAATGAGTATTTGCATACTCATCAATCCCTCACACTAAATTATTGCTAGTCCCTAGCAATCCAATCATATGAAGTAATGATAGGATACCAAAAATACCAAGGATACCCCGTTTTGAAAATTTAATGGATTTGATGTCTCTTTACCAGATAGCCATTACTTCTGGAGTAGCCAATGTTTTAGTATGATACTATGGTACATTGATAACCATATGATTTTGAGCAAACCATCAGCTATCAACAGATTTGATTTGTCTTTACCAAAAGCCGTTTGCTTTTGGGCTAGCCAACTCTTTGATGGAATACAGTTATCCTCTTGGTGAGTTGATTACCAATTATGGTTTTCTACTGCCTTTACCACAAGCCATAACCTTGTGGGCTAGTCAACTTTTCACTATCAAAGATACGGTGAGTTGAATACCATACAATTTTTGGCAAATTGTCAGCCATAAACGGATTTGAGATATCTTTACCAAGAGCCGTTTGCTCTTGGATTAGCCAGTCCTTATGTAGGTTAGACATGGTGGACTGATAACCATTTTTTGTGTTGATGCAAAGCACCTAAAAAAAAATGTCAAAACGGGATTACTAGGGCACTAGAAGGTACACATGTGACCAAATTCGCTAGAATCCCCCCTCACACTTAGAATTGAATATTGCCCTCAATATTCAAAGTACCAGCTGTTATGCCGACACTTAGAACGTAAAAAGGTAATACTAAAGGCCAAGTGTGAAAAGGAAATCTATTTCATCTTGATCCAAGGGAAACCTGAAAATAAGAGCAAACAACACCCAAACAAAAGCACAGCAGAGGAATTCCCTCATAATTGTTAGAAAATAGATAGAAGATAGAAACATGGGTTGTCACCCATGCAATGCTAGCGTTTTTGTTAACCGAGTCACTAGCCGGACTCGACCCCGCATTCATTGGTCCATGGGGAAAGTTTGGAGATCCAGAACAACCATGGGTGGTATGTTCCCTCCAAAATAATGCTTCAACCGATGCCCATTAACTTTGAAATTTGGACCGTCATTTTGAGATAACTCGACGGTGCCATATGGGTAAACTTTGGCAATAGTGAATGGTCCAGTCCAGCGGGTTTTAAGCTTCCCAGAGAATATCTTCAACCGTGAGTTGAAAAGAAGGACTCGATCGCCAAAGTTAAAAACGCGGTTCTTGATTTTTGAGTCATGAATCTTCTTTGTCTTCTCCTTATAGATCAAAGAATTTTCGTATGCTTGATCACACAACTCATTTAATTCATTCAGCTAAACTTTGCGATGATCACCCGCTATTTGGAGGTCAAAGTTTGCATGCTTGAGGGCCCAGTAGGCTTTGTGCTCAAGCTCGATTGGCAGATGGCATGCTTTTCCGTACACAAGTTTGTAAGGCGTACACCCAATGGGTGTTTTGTAAGCTGTACGAAAAGCCCAGAGTGCATCATCTAATTTATCCGACCACGATGCACGATTTTCACCTACAGTCCTTTCCAAAATTCTTTTAATGCCTCGATTGGAAACTTCTACTTGTCCACTTGTTTGTGGATGGTACGCAGTAGAAAGACGGTGAGTTACACCATACTTTTGCATGACTTTGTCGAATTTATCATTGCAGAAATGCGTACCACGATCACTGACTATAGCACGTGGAGTTCAAAATCGAGCAAAAAGAGACTTTAAAAACTTCACAACTACTCGGGCATCATTGGTGGGTAAGGCTTTCGCTTCAACCCATTTTGACAAATAGTCAACAGCTACGAGTATGTATTTGTTCCCATGAGATGACGGAAATGGCTCCATAAAATCAATGCCCCATACGTCAAAGATTTCACAAACTTGAATTGCATTTTGAGGTATTTCATTCTTTTGTGAAATATTCCCGTGTTGTTGAAAAGCGTCACATGATTTGACTAGTTCTTGGGCATCCTTATAGATCGTGGGCCAGTAGAAACCGGAATCAAACACCTTTTTGGCGGTGTAGTTTGGATTATGGTGGCCCCCCGTGGGTCCAGCATGGCAAGCCTTGAGAATATCATTGGCTTCCTGACCATAAACACACCGTCGGATGACTTGATCCGCACAGATTTTAAACAAGTAGGGGTCGTCCCAGAAGTAATGTTTTACATCTTTAAAGAATTTATTTTTCTGTTGGGACGACATCCCTTTCACAACAAAGTTACCCGCATGGTAGTTTGCAAAATCGGCAAACCATGGGGCAGTAGAATCTCTACGAAAAGAAACCGCATTGAGTGTCTCGAGAGGGAAGGTTTCATTAATTTCCTTCTTCTCGAAAACACCTTGGTGGGGGTTTTCTAGACGGGAGAGATGATCAGCAGCTAGGTTCTCAGCTCCTTTTTTTTATCACGTATAATGATATCAAATTCTTGTAGGAGGAGAACCCAATGGAGTAGTCTCGGTTTTGCATATTGTTTTGCAAAGAGTTACTTCAAAGCCGAGTGATCCATATATACTATGCATTTGGTCAATATCAAATACGGCCGAAACTTTTCAAAGGCATACACCACAGCTAATAATTCTTTCTCAGTGGTGGTGTAATGACTTTGAGTTTCGGTTATTGTTTTGCTCGCATAGTGTATCGGCTAGAAGTGTTTTGATTTGCGTTGCCCCAAGACTGCCCCTATTGCATAATCACTAGCATCACACATAAGTTCAAAGCGCAAGTCCCAATCGGGGGCAACAAGAGTCGGTGCTTCAGTAAGCTTTTTCTTCAAAGTTTCAAAAGCTATGATAACTCTCAAAATTAACATGTTTTTAGTCGCGTTATTGTTGGTTTTATGAGTGGGAATTGGTCATATTTGTATATATTTGTTACTTAATCGTGGAAAAGTGTTTATGCATGCAAATATAGCCAAAAGCAGGTAAAATGATTAAAAGATGAAGAAATGAAGTGGTCATGCATTTTTGGAGAGTTTCAAGAAGATCAAGGAAGAAAGAAACGTCGTATAGACAAAAGGATTTGATAAAGACAAGTTTTCTACACGTAATTATCAAGGAAATATCAAGTTCTAATGGATAAAGTCATGCCACGAAGAAAAAAAATGCATGCAACGTAAAAAGACAAAGAAAGAATGTTCAGACAGTTTCCAACCGATCGGATGCAACTTGCATCCGATTCGGCTGGGACATGCCAAAAGAATGACCATCCGATCGGATGGTGAGAAACCGATCAGACGATTCGGCTGGGACATGCCAAAAGAATGACCATCCGATCGGATGGTGAGAAACCGATCGGATGGAGATGACTGAAGTTACAAGTTTGCATTTATGGACGTATTTACTCCCCATAATCATGTGTGGCTGATCATTTCTGCTTATTAACTTTAGATGGACGTTTTTACTTGGAAGATAAGTGTCATTATGATATATAATGACTACTTAGGGTCTAGAATTACTTGTATCACAAAATATCTAACTTAGTATTACACCAAATCTTGTTAGTTTATCTTATATTGCCTGAAAGTTTACTAAGTGTTGTAAAAACGTCCAGAACGTGTTGAGTTAGAGTCTCAAGCATTGGTTCGAGTGTGGAGTTGTTTACTTACGTTAGTGAGCAATTGGAGGAGTGTGGTTGCTAAAGTTCCACAAGTTTATTCGTTGTAATTCTCAAGACTAGGTACACCTTGATACTTATAATGAACAATTGTTACTTTAAGTTTTATGAAAGATTTCTTATTTACTTATGTTTTAATATGATTGCTATGGAGTAATTTGTGATGTACTTGTGTATATGATGTGATTGGTTAATGGAGTATTCTTTTATGAAAAAAGGTGATGCATGAAAACATATCTATTTTATGAGTTTGTTGAGGTAACATCTAATCTTGCTTAATTTGTTGGTAAAAACAATCTTTTGAAAAATAGGTCCGAAAGGAATTTCAACTTGTTTTTATTCCAAAACGTTAGTGCACAAATTAGTATGGAATAGGATGCTTGACAACCATCTTATTTACTTGTTAAAATGGATTTGAGAAGATTTCATCACGAAAAAGGACCGAAAGGATTCGTAGGAATTCATAAGAAAAGAATTGATTTTCAAAACAACCATGTGATTATAGAATTGTCATACTCATTTGATATGTCCGAAAGGAGTCATTTAGGTGATAGAATTCTTAGTGGTAGTTAAAACATGATATACATCATAAATTGTATAACTACTCATTTTTAGTTACGCATCATAACAAGTTTTACACCAAGCTTTATACTTAAATTGTCATGATACTCCTAATTACCAATCAAGGAATTATACACAAGTATATGTTTAGTTTTTATTGAGTTTCTTTTAAATTAATATTTTACATAAATTTGGATTGACAACCCTTATTTAACAAACGTTTTTCTTATTACTAAAACAAACAAATCCCTTGGGATGATCTCGACTTACCCACCTTTATTACACCAGACGAGTATACTTGCTCGTATGTGCTAAATAATAATCGGATAATTCGTGTTTATAAATTTTAAAACTTGTACTAATAAAACGCACATCAAGTTTTTGGCGCCGTTGCCGGGGATTTGATTAATTTTCTTAGTTTTTAGTAATAAAATTGTTTGTAATTTGTGAAATTTTAAAGTTTTTAGAGTAAAAAGTAAAAAAAAAAAAATTGTTTTCAACCAACCGAATCGGATGGATTCCCATCCGACCGGTTGGTGGTCTCGATAAAATTTCTAGAATTCTGTTTTTCTTAATTGATGTTTATTTTTCTGTTTTTAGTTAATTAGTTTTAATGATTATATAATTAATGTTAGTTATTATTAGTTATAAGTTGTCATTATGAGTCATTTTAATGTTTTTAGTAGTTTTAATTTTAGTTAATGAATTAGAAGTTTTAAGAACACCTTATTTAATGTTTTTTATGTCTTTAATATTATAATTACTGTTTTATTAAATTTTAGTTTTAAAAAAAAATAGTGTCAGAAAACTCCAGCCGAATCGGTTGCGGGTTCCAACCGATCAGTTGGAGGTGGTCATTTGAGCCATCCGATCGGATGGAGGTCAAACCGATCGGATGGATGTCTCGGTAAATTTTTTTAGATTTTTATTTTCTAGTTTATTTTCAATTCTAAGTGTTTTAGTTAGTTAGTTTACTTGTTCTTATTTCATATTAAGAGTTATTTGATTACAACTAGCCCTCATGCTAATGATTTGGATGATTTTTTTTTTGTGATGGTTATATTATAGTTAGTAATTGCTTAAGTTGAAATGGAGAGTTTGAGTCAGATTTTGGCGTATTTGAAAGATTTGGAAGATATGTTCAAGGATTCCAGTGATTCCTTAGAAAAGTTGGAAAGCATGTTGGAAAAGGCTAAGTTGGATTGATTTAGAAGGAGAATAGGTTGTTGGTGATAATGTGTCTTACTTGCCACATGAAATGTGTTACCCAAAGAAGGAGAAGGAAAGGAAAGTTGTTGTTTTCACAAGAGCACCACCTAAGGAATATGATGCTCCACACATGAGGTATTTGGTACGTGGGGATTTGCACCTGGCTTTACCTCTCGAGGGATCTCGAGAAGCTTACAAGCCCCACAAGGCAGTGTACCTGATCGATGTAGTATAGTATAATGACAAGTACCGGGGGATTGTTCGTTCAGCTAGGAATAGTGTCGCTAGGATTAGAAAACCTAAAGACTAGGTCTAGAGATGATGGATGATTCTTTTTGTATTTATATATTTTTATGAAAGCAAGTAAAAATCTCGGGTTTGAAGGAATTGGGCGGAATTAGTTGCTAGTCAACTAACCCAATACTAAGATGCAATCAAAATAAAATACTAAAAATGAAAATAAACTATATTAAACTAAAGTTGTGAGCAATATGTGGGAGAATTGTGTTTACTTAGATTTCACTACTCCCTAGATATCTTTTACACATTAATTACTTGTTATAGTTGCGTGGATGACGGATTGTATTCCTTAATACCATTCATGGGGTGGCGTACTTACTTCCCCAATCCTATGAGCGCCTACTTCACTCCTATGTCAAGCCGGCTAAGAAGCTCCTAACATGGGATCACTAGAATTTGCTCATGCATTAAATACAACCAATAAAACCTAGTACACATCGGTTCATGTTTCCTAAGACGTTCAAGCATGTTACACAATGGAGATTTGCCAGTTTTCTTAAGCCTAACATTGAAATCATTCATCCAATACAACCATAAATAAGTAATCAACACATAATTAACATCTAGGTTTCATTAGATCTAAGCAAACACAAGATAGATCTAGCCTAGCATGTTGGAATCAAGACAAGCATAAGATATATTCAAACAACACATAGACATATTGAATGAATTAAGAGAAGACTTATCTCAATTGAACATGAAAGGATTCAAGGGGTGAAAACCCTTGAAAACACTGTAAAATATGACCTAGGATTTACAAAGTTCGGCCCTAGTTTTCTCCACACAAGTTCCTCTTTAATGAATGAAAAATAGAAAACTATATATAGATTTTGATGGGTGACGGCGTCAAGAACAAAAGTCTGACGCCGTCATCTTACCGCCAAATAGTTTCTCGGACTGCCTAGATCTGGGTCTGACGCCGTCATGTATTCACCTTATGCAGGCCGTCACCAATTTAACTCTTGACACCCTTGTTGTGACGCCGTCAGGTTTGCACTGGGTCGTCATGGATTTTACTCTTGACGTCGTCATGGTTTTCCTCTTGACGCCGTCAGGTACTGTTCTCAGCATGGAAAATTAAGTCTTTGGCGTTTTCTTCACTTTTATGCTACAAAAACGTCCGAATTGCTTCCTTTTCCAGAATTCACTCCCAAAGTACCTAAAATCATAAAAGGAACGATTTAGGGCAATATTTAATCAAATAAATTCAATTCCGGGCTTAAATGACCCCCTAAAAGTGGTTCATTTTTCGCCTCATCATATACCCTTACACTTGACATTTGCTTGTCCTCAAGCAAATGCGCTTTTATTCTAAACAAAATACAAGTTAGGGGTCATTTAACACTAATATAAAAGTAATTACAACAAATAATCATTCCACTAAAGACCAAAGACAAGCACGGAGGTCATACACTAGTACCTCACAAATAGTGTTTAGATACTCACATCTCTCGGGTGTAATAAAGTAATATCACAATATGGAAATGGAAAACATCTCTCACTACCTGTCATAGCAAAATAGATTACCATAGGCTAGGGAAAGGATCAAACCTCCACCACATGGCGTAAGCACCTAGGATAAACTATCAAAGAGGTATTTTAAAAGGGTTGTAACGTTAGGTGTAGGGATATGGAATACACGGTTTTGTTGGATATAGGCAGTCTTTACTGGTGGCGAGTTAACAATCTTGGTTAATTACATGTACAATATGGCGTTGCTAAGCAAAGACTAGACTTGACTTAAGCTAATAAATGAAAAATAACAAAAACATAAAATGAACATAGAATGAAAAGGGATAGTAGTCCGTATGTTTTTTCTCTTTTCTTTTTCTAATTTTTTTTTCTTGATTTTTTTTTTTTTTTTTTTTTTTTTTTTTTTTTTTTTTACATACACTTTTACCCTACCATCCAAAATAATACATCATAGGGAATGAATATTCCCCTTACACTTGAATTTTTACATACTTTACAATTAACTAATCTAGTGACTCGAATTAAGAAAATCAAAACACTTGGAGTACTTTTAAGATTAACGCACATACGGGGGTAATATATGATGTTCTTCCCCATTACTCCATAAATAAGTACTTTACCCATGAGTCCCAATCGTCCCAAAACAATATGTACAAGGATATGACTCGACTTAGCAACCATGTAATCAATTATATAATTAACTTAGGGTTTAACATATAACAATAATGCACTAAAGATGAGTGCATACACGGAAGGCTAAGGCAATTTGGTTGTACATTTAAGTGGGGTGTAACAAATTCTTCCTTTAAGTAAGATGCTTAAAGTTAGAAACGAAAAGATAGGCTCGGAGGGGTGTACTAAGGGTTTCGTGTACTAAAAATGAGTACAACGCTAAGGGTGTGGGAAAAATTAGTTGACTTAACTAGCCAAGTAATATAACTTAAATGGTAAAGTAATTATGATACGGGTTTAACACAAGGGTGAACCTAATGCCTCTTATCATGTAGTAAATCCTACTACACGAATGTAGTCTCACTAGCGGTCTCGGGATGCATCACTAACGCAAGTTCTAGAATCTAAATGCTACCGGTACACTCATAAGCACTAATAGTAAATGCTTTTCCTATCAAATCTAAAGGCGAACCTCACATATTTGGGTGGAAAATTTTTCTGAATGGTATGGTTTTGTGCTAGTCATACAATCTCCTATCCATGAGACGCTTGCTAGGGCTAAAGTTTCACTCCTAAATGTTGTAAAAATTTTTAAATTTGGCGCTAAAATTGCACTAACAAGTATTTCTCATAGTTTTATTACACATCTACTATTAAACAAACAAACTCAAGCGAAAGTGTATTTGTAAGGTATCATCATTTTACCCTCCCCTTACAGTTAGGATGAACATTGTCCCCAATGTTCAAGTAAAGAATGTAAAAGTGAAATAAGTAAAACAAATTGTTGGGTCTGAAACTGCTGCTGAGTGAAACTGCTGCTAGTGGTAATGATTCTGTTGCTAAGATCAAAGTGCTGCTGAGGATAAATGCTGCTGACAGAATCTGCTGCTAATGGGATAAGGATGTATACAGTTTAGATAAATATAGAATAGATTGTGTAAATATTATATTTATCTAGAATATACTTATCTTGTAGAGAAAGGTATTGTAAACCTAGTAGGACTCCTTAGTCTATAAAAGGAGGATCCTAGGGTTAGTTTATGTACGTGTTATTATTCACTTCAAGGTTGTAAAACCCTAGCATTGTTGAGTGCTCGTATTAATAATATTGAAGTGTTGAAAGAGAATTCTTAATCTTCTTAAGTTAAGCTTTTATATTCCGCGTTTAAGCTTAAGTGTTTGTTTAAGTTAACTTCTATATAAGATCGTATAAGCTCAACTGGGATCAACAAGTGGTATCAGAGCTTGTGATCTAGAAGTTATAATCAAGAAGATTTTGTTTCTTTAAAGTTTGCTGTTCTAAATCGTTTGCATAAGATGGGTGATGAAACTCATATGGTGACTGCTTCAAGGGTTCCCATGCTCAATCCTTCTGAGTATGAGCTATGGAAGAGGAGGATCAGACAATACATTCGCATGATCGACTTCAACATGTGGAATGTGATTGTTAATGGTGATTCTGAACCAGAGAAGAGTGCTGATGACAAGGAGATACCTATTAAGTCTGCTGAAGCCAATGCAACAAGGAAGCTGGAAATCAAGGCTCATAGTATTCTCTTAATGGGAATACCTAATGAATTTCAAATGGACTTTGATGATTGCGAAACAGGAAAAGCATTGATGGATGCAGTAGAATTCAGGTTTGGAGGGAATGATGCTACTAAGAAGTCCAGGAAGAATATGTTGAAGCATCAGTTTGAAAACTTTACTTCTGAATCTGGAGAAAAGATAATTGGCACATACAACAGGCTAAATCAACTAGTTAGTCATCTAAAGCTTGTTGGTTATGTTGTTCCACAGGAAGATGTGAATCTCAAGTTCCTAAGAAGTCTTGCACCTGAATGGAGTATGCATACAGTGGTGTGGAGGAATAAGCCTGACTTTGAAACAATGAAGTTGGAGAGCCTCTACAACAATTTAAGGGTGTATGAATCTGAATTGGCTACTTCTTCTACTTCATCTTCTAGTACACAAAATCTTGCTTTTGTGTCTTCAAAATCCAAAGAGACACAAGAAACTCATTCTACTGCTTATGGTGTATCTACTGCTGATGGATCTGCTGCTAGTTCAAATGACAAGATTTCTACCAGTGATGTTGCTTTATGTGCATTCTTGGCTGAGCTTACTACTATCATAAGATCACATGTCATAAATCAAGATTTGGATCATATTGATCCAGATGATCTTGAAGAAATTGATCTCAAATGGCAAATGGCTATGTTGACTTTAAGAGCAAGAAAGTTCTGGAAAAAGACTGGCAGAGAAGTCAAATACAAGGCTAAGGAAAGTCCAGGGTTTGACAAGTCTAAGATTGAATGCTACAACTGCAACAGGAAGGGACATTTTGCTAGAGAGTGTAGATCTCCAAAGAAGAATGCTGATGTTTCTAAGAAGACTGAAGAATCAAAGTCTGCAATGGTAGCTTGTGATGGGCTGGGAGAATATGACTGGAGTGATATGGCTGAAGAAGAACCAAATTTCTCTTTGGTTGCTGCTGTTCAACCCAAAGTGCACAACTTTGCACTTATGGCATATGGTTCATCATCAGGCTCTGACTCTGAGGTATCTAATGATTCTGAATCATCTGGATGTTCTTTTAAATCTTGTTCTGACACTATAGAAGTTCTTAAGGCTAGGAATGAGAGTTTAAATAGAGAAGTTGAACATCTAAAACTTGATAACTTAGGTTATAAAGTAGGTATTCAAAATGTTGAGAGAAGGTTAGAATATCTCAAAGAGTGTGAAAAGGAATATGTAGAACAACTTAATCTCAGAGATATAGAAATTTTTAAGAAAAATAGTGAAGTAGAAGTTCTTAAAAATAAGTTAGAAGAAGCTGAAAAAGAAAAAGAGCAAGCTCTTGCTGAAAAAGATAAACATGTAGTAAGAGTACAAAAACAACAATATGCTTCTGATTTAGTTCATAAATCTATTGAGAATAATTTGATGAGAAAAGGTAGTGGAATTGGGTATAATGAAGTGGCTCCTCCAGCCAAAAGTGCTTTTGCTCCACCAGGAAAAGAACTATCCTTCATTAGTGAGCTGAATATTGAAAAACCTGTAGGTGAAAGTAGCACAAGTGTTAATGAGACACCTAAGGTTGAGGCTAGAAAATTTCCTGAAGCTCCTATTATAGAAGATTGGTATTCTGATAGTGATAGTGATGAGGAACAGGTTAAACAAACACAAACTGTGAAAAAGGAAGAAATTCCTACCAAGGTTAAACCTACAATTGAAAAGGTTAAGTTTGTCAAACCTGTGTTAGGAAATAAGCTTGCTAGGAGAATGGTAGAGTACAATGAGGTGCCTAGAGAACAATTGAGAAGTTTTGATAATAAGCCTAGAGGTAACCAAAGAAACTTCAACAACCTAGTTTCACAGAGATTAGGTAACCAGTTTGAATTACAAAAGAAGGCTTGTTATAAGTGTGGTAGCTTTGACCACTTGATTGGTAGATGTCCTGAACACCAAAGACCTGTTTGGAATCAATATTCAAGGGTGAATCACAAATATGTCACAAAACAAACTCACCCACATCCAAATAGAAACATGGTTCCTAGAGCTGTTTTGTTGAGATCTGGTGCTACTAGATATATTTATGCTGCTAAACCAAATGGTGTTTTCAAATCAACAACTAGTTTTACTAGTGGCTCTACTGCTAGTAAGCATTCTGCTGCTAGTATGCACTCTGCTGCTAGCAAGCAAACTGCTGCTAGTGCAAAACTTTCTACTTCTGAGCCAAAACATCTTCCAAATACAGTTGTTGGTAATCACTTTTATGCTGTTAAGGCCTCAGCTTGCTGGACTTGGAAACCAAAATCTAATGTTTCAAATACTGTTTCCAAGAATAGTAGTGCATCAAGTGATTTAAAGAAATTTGATGTCACACCCCCAAAATCGGGTCCAGCGGAAGCATACATGTAGCTGGGGTGCAACTCAATTGGTATTACAACACGAGTTCAAAAATGGTTTTCACTTGAATCATTTAGAATAAAATAGCTTAATCAAAATGTTGAATTTTACATTTTTAGAAGTAGTGCGGAAGTAGGCCTTTAAATTAGTTAAAAACGGTCCCCATATGAATATCAGAGTCTTCTATGACCATGCCATGCCCTGCCAAAACCTCAAGTAGCGTGCCATAGCTTAAAACCTGAAAATACATGCTAAAGCGTCAACACGAGGTTGGTGAGTTCATAGATTTAGTAAACAAGTATTTCCCGTAAACAAGTGTTTCCAGTAATCAAGTATTTTCCGTAAACAAGTATTTTCAGTAATCAAGTATTTCCAGTAATCAAGTATTTTCCGTAAACAAGTATTTTCAGTAATCAAGTATTTCCAGTAATCAAGTATTTTCCGTAAACAAGTATTTTGCGGAAGGCAAGACAATATAACAAATACAAAGTCACAGCCAAAAATAAGGTATACAGTGCCTAAGCTCATGACCCCGAAGCTCGACGTAATCGTATGCAATCAAGCATAAAATGCCCCAAGTAAGTGTTTGCCAGACACTCGGAAGTAATCCGAATGATATGCGTCCGTTTAACAGGTTGGCGCGACCAACTCGGACGGGGTGTCAACCCAAATAGATCTATCCACAGCATTCGCGCTCACACGCATGTAATTAACGGTTCATGATAAAGGGGACTTCAGTGGCAGTAATAGGTAACTCAGGCAAAGTAACAGTTTTATATTTATGTCCGCAAAAGCAAGAACTTGTGTTCATAAGAAAGAAATCCAGGATGGAATAAGTAATTCATAATGTATTCAAATAATCAGTCAAGTATTTCAACCATCCAGTAATGTTTGAGAAAATGAATCGCGTTCAAGTAAAACAAGCATTGAATTAAAATAGTAAGGAGCATGTATCTTCCCCCAAAACAGTTGTAAAACAAGTAAAATTAGGGGTTATGAACTCACCTGGAACAATCGATATGATAATCAAAAAGGAAAACGCACGAAAATCGAGGCACAAACGCTCTAACCGCAACCTAAATGATTCATATGTCTTAGGTTCGAAAACGAGGTCAAGCATGCAAGTCATACACTATATTATCACTTGTACATGTTGTTGAAATTTTTATCGTTAAAAATGTAGGTAATCAAAGTGATCTCGTATTTAAGTCATCCACCATTTTAGAAAACGTAGTTTGTAAATCTCATGACCAAATATTAGTCGTCTTGTAAATATATATTTTGAAAATCTCTAACGTACCTAATAAGTATACGTAATGCTCTACCATTTTTATTTACGTCATTTTAGCCAAACTACACTCTAAAATGTCCAAAAGTCCATTTTAATATTTCCATCAGCTTTTGAGAGTAGAATAAAAAGCTGTCAAAATGTATTGTTTCGTCGCAACTTTTCTAGGCCATAACTTTTGCGTCGTAGTTCCGTTTTTCAAGTTCTATATATTCCCGCGAAGGTATTCAAGTATACTTTAGGTTTTTCAAAGTCTCGGCTAGCCTAGATGTCATTAAATCTCAGTTTTCCTAGCTAGAAAATCGGGACAGATTCAATATTTCAGAAAATATAGTTTTCGTCGTCAATCTTGAAAATAGCATATCTTTTTCGTTATAAGCCCGTTTTAACTCATTCAAACGGCTATGTTTTCGTTATTAAGTCTACTTTCTACATTTCTAGCCTAATATGGCCACCAAAGTACTGATCTATCAGTAGGAGGTCGAATGGGACAGATTTGACATAAAAAGTGTCAAACTATTTTTTACTAGTGTTGTGTTTATTATTACCACTTGACAACAACTCCAAGTCTAGTCCTAGTTCATCCATCAATTTCCCAACTAGTATATGGTGATCTAAACATAAACTTAACAATATTCAAGATCCATGTACAAGATCATCAAGGATGTTTAAAATTATTAGTTTACTAATATATAGGTATATATAAAGTTTTTATCACTTTCTTGTAAATATTTTTACTAACCAAATTTCTTGTAATTAAAACTTGTTCAAAATATAATTTCTTGCTAAAAGATCAAAGTGGATGTAAAGATTTTCAACATGTACCAAGTGATAACCAAGTATATATAGTAGACAAGCATGAAACTCATGAAAATCATGAAGTATTAGTAGTGTAAAAATTACTTACAAAGAGGTTAGTGAGATGAGATGTGTAGAGCACTTGTGTAACCCCAAGATTAGTATCAAACCCTTGTTAATCTTGCCCTAAGTACTCTTGTAAGTAACCAACAAGCTCTCCTTTTCTTCCTTGCTCCTTAGGTGGATCGAATGGTGTGTATAAATGGGAGGTGATTATGTTTTCTTTCTTTGTAACTAAAATGGGAACTAAGTTTATGTATGTATATATAGCTAAAATGATGGTAAAAAATATCTAATGGTTTGGTCTTTGTTTTGCCGAATTTCATGGAAAAGAAGGGGACAAGTTTTGTGGTCAAGCCACCAAAATTAATTACATGTTTCATGTATATCTTTTTAGTACTAATATAGGTAGATATGTTGTGTTTTTATCATACAACATAGGGGGGAAGGGGTGGCTATTAGGAAGGAATTGGAAGAAAATGGCTTTAATTTGTATAAAATGTATATATTGAATGTATTGGGTAGTAAAAATATGTATTGGGTATTAGTTTAGTTGTTAACGAAAGTTATACGTAATTAAACGTAAGATGTAAAGAATTTAACTTGGTCGTCGGAAAATATTTTTGGGACTTTTGTAATAATGTTGGAAGTATAAAAATACCCTAAAAATAATTGTTGAGAAAGTCGGGTATGTCGAGTATTAAATTCTTGAATAAAAATTAACGTTTGTTGAATTTAAAACCGTAAGTATTTAAAGAATAGAAATTTGTTTTATAGTATAAAATTATGAATTGGAGAAGGAGCAAGGTACCGGAGCGTTGTGGACTAAAATTAGCCTAAGTCCTAGAGTTCTTAGAATTTATTTAAAAAAATCGCGTCGATTCAAGTAAAAGAGCTCATGTAAATTGTTCTAAATTAAATGTCGAGAAATTTTAAATTCGAGTTTAGAAAATAGTATTGACCTGGGAAATAGCGGGTTGTGATATTAGCTGCGAATTTGAAGACCCGTAAACTCAGTTTACGTAATGATGAACGATAATCGTGAATAGTGATTTCCTTCCGGAAATGAATAGTGTCACATGAATAGTAAAATTTTTGAACGTTTCTCGGAATCACAAACTGACTCCGAAAATGATGAATAGTAAAATGATGAATAGTGCCCGGTGAATAGTAAATGATGAATAGTAACTAATGAATAGTGAATAGGAGAAATGTCCTGAAAATGCGGGTTGTTACAGTCTCACCCCCTTAAAAGGAACTTCGTCCCGAAGTTCAGTTTGTGTTGGTCTCTAAAGTGTACACAGTGAATAGATGTGGGTATTTGAGTCGCATCGCGGTGATAAAAGATAATGATTTTTATCGTGTAAGCTACTGAGCTCTAACAAGGTTCAAGTCTGACGGCCACTAGGCCTACTCTTGTCAGAAATCGTAAATGGTTTAGTGTATATTGGGTTTAACTTTATGAAGTTTTCTGAATGGTATTATGCCTTTCCTAGGCAAAACTTTCAACATAATCATGCCACGAACTTGAAATTCTAATGGTTTACCGCTTATCGAACTTGTAATTGATTCTTGATTTGTAGGAAATTCCTAGTTATTTCATGAATGCTTACTGGAATAGTGAGTTAGGCTTTTTCTAAATTTCGATCCGTCAATGGATGTTGGCACTTCGACCATAGAGTGCTTCAAATGGTGTAGTCTCTAAGCTCGTGTGGTAATTATGGTTACAACTGAATTTGGTTTATGGTAATTGGTTAGTCCAACCATGTATAGAGTCAATCACTCATGCTCTGAGCATATCTTCCTATGTTTGAATCATTCTCTAATTCTGACCATTGGTCTGCAGATGATAGAGGGTGTAGTTCCAAAGGAATCTTAATGTAATTGCTAGGAGTTTGAGGTGAATTAAATTCCTCTATTAGGAATAATTGAAATGGGTATCATGAATCTTGTTTTGAAAGACTTACAGGGTTAAATCCGTAAAAGGGTGTTGTTGAAAATAATAGATTAGGATAAGGTTGTGATCCTTCGCAGGATGTCAGGAATTGAGTCTTTCTCCACCTACGGTGCTTAGTCTCCGTTACTAAGATTTTCCCCAAGTTACAGGTCATCAACTCACAAACTCCTAAAGGTATAAGTGAGGTAATATAGTGATTGATCTTCAAAGTTTGTTTTGAGATTGTGTTTTGTTCATAAACCTTTCCTGAATAAATGAATCTACAAGTTTAAGCAAACAGCTTTTTAGGTAACATCCTTCTTGATGTTTCAAAATTTAGTAGTTATGCAATATAGGAAAATTTTCAACATAAGGTGGATAATATGGTTTACCAAAGATCGATGTTTGAAATTTTGTAATATTCAATAGTTTTGTAAAAGATTAGCCAAAAGGAATTTGCTTGTCAAAATAAGAGCATCAGAAAAGTATTTCTTACAAGATATATGTTTTGTATAACGATAGTTTGGAGAAAAATCCATTTTAAAGTGAAGGTATTAAGAGGATAAAATAGCCAGGTAGGTATGTCTGCACAAATGCATAGGTGTCTAACATGTTCGAATAAAGTCTATTGGTGAGGACATGTTCAATTTATAGTCTTGGTTAAAAGGTTGGATTTATCTCTATGGTGTGGCTTAGTGAGCACTCGTATCGAAACAAATCCTGTAATTCAGTCAAACCAATACTTTCTAGATGGTAGAATTTTTGGTGATCAGGCCAGTGATAGTGGTTCGAATTGTTTTGTGATATCCTGAGATTTTTGTTGAGTTATAAATGGTCTTAATGTACCAAGGGATCATCCTCCTAGAAGGTATGGAAAGTCTTTCCTAGGGAGGTCATTGATAATATCCACTTATCAATATAAGGAGTAGTGAGGGATGAGTGACATCGGAATCTATAGAGTGTCACCTGATTCTTTGTACATATGGGGGTGGGGAAAAGAAATGATAGTGATGGTGAGAAGGGAAGAGACTGTGACAACTGCAACAAAATGAGATTGTGACAAAAGAAAATACGGTGATATGAGTGTATTGTGCATAAATATGAAAGTTCATGAAATAAAATGACTAGCTGACATGCTTCCAATCGGTGGTTTACGAAGTGATGAAAAGTATGAAGGTTCCAACAACGAGAGTATACACACACATGAATGAAACATTTAGAAATTGAGTTGAGAATTCAATCCAGACATAACCTTATTATAACCATTCTCAGTGTTGCAAAATTCACTTCTGAGTCAGACATAGGTGGTCAGCCTATATCTCACTATCCCGGGTCGAATGTAGATGACCAGTCTACATCCCACCGAGGTTCCATGAATTTTGAAATACTCAGCTCAGTTATACTAATACCATGTCCTTCACAAATACCAAGACGTTCTGAAAGACAAAAGCAGGTGACCAAACTCGAGGTCAAATGATGAAACTATGCAAGGAAAAACATAACACGGTGACATATATGATACGTGAACATGCTTATATGAAAGACAATTATAGTAATCAACTATAATAAATGAATATAGTATACCAGATAATGAGATAACAATCTCATTACCTATGTCAGCAACTAACCACAAACGAGGCTTCAGTTTGGCAGGCAGGCACGTGACGGTCATAGGGTTAAGTTTTCGTAAAAGTAGCTATAGTCTAGGTTTTAAAAACACTTAGTTCGCTATAGCCAAAGCTCTGATACCAATCTGTCACACCCCCAAAATCGGGTCCAGCGGAAGCATACATGTAGCTGGGGTGCAACTCAATTGGTATTACAACACGAGTTCAAAAATGGTTTTCACTTGAATCATTTAGAATAAAATAGCTTAATCAAAATGTTGAATTTTACATTTTTAGAAGTAGTGCGGAAGTAGGCCTTTAAATTAGTTAAAAACGGTCCCCATATGAATATCAGAGTCTTCTATGACCATGCCATGCCCTGCCAAAACCTCAAGTAGCGTGCCATAGCTTAAAACCTGAAAATACATGCTAAAGCGTCAACACGAGGTTGGTGAGTTCATAGATTTAGTAAACAAGTATTTCCCGTAAACAAGTGTTTCCAGTAATCAAGTATTTTCCGTAAACAAGTATTTTCAGTAATCAAGTATTTCCAGTAATCAAGTATTTTCCGTAAACAAGTATTTTCAGTAATCAAGTATTTCCAGTAATCAAGTATTTTCCGTAAACAAGTATTTTGCGGAAGGCAAGACAATATAACAAATACAAAGTCACAGCCAAAAATAAGGTATACAGTGCCTAAGCTCATGACCCCGAAGCTCGACGTAATCGTATGCAATCAAGCATAAAATGCCCCAAGTAAGTGTTTGCCAGACACTCGGAAGTAATCCGAATGATATGCGTCCGTTTAACAGGTTGGCGCGACCAACTCGGACGGGGTGTCAACCCAAATAGATCTATCCACAGCATTCGCGCTCACACGCATGTAATTAACGGTTCATGATAAAGGGGACTTCAGTGGCAGTAATAGGTAACTCAGGCAAAGTAACAGTTTTATATTTATGTCCGCAAAAGCAAGAACTTGTGTTCATAAGAAAGAAATCCAGGATGGAATAAGTAATTCATAATGTATTCAAATAATCAGTCAAGTATTTCAACCATCCAGTAATGTTTGAGAAAATGAATCGCGTTCAAGTAAAACAAGCATTGAATTAAAATAGTAAGGAGCATGTATCTTCCCCCAAAACAGTTGTAAAACAAGTAAAATTAGGGGTTATGAACTCACCTGGAACAATCGATATGATAATCAAAAAGGAAAACGCACGAAAATCGAGGCACAAACGCTCTAACCGCAACCTAAATGATTCATATGTCTTAGGTTCGAAAACGAGGTCAAGCATGCAAGTCATACACTATATTATCACTTGTACATGTTGTTGAAATTTTTATCGTTAAAAATGTAGGTAATCAAAGTGATCTCGTATTTAAGTCATCCACCATTTTAGAAAACGTAGTTTGTAAATCTCATGACCAAATATTAGTCGTCTTGTAAATATATATTTTGAAAATCTCTAACGTACCTAATAAGTATACGTAATGCTCTACCATTTTTATTTACGTCATTTTAGCCAAACTACACTCTAAAATGTCCAAAAGTCCATTTTAATATTTCCATCAGCTTTTGAGAGTAGAATAAAAAGCTGTCAAAATGTATTGTTTCGTCGCAACTTTTCTAGGCCATAACTTTTGCGTCGTAGTTCCGTTTTTCAAGTTCTATATATTCCCGCGAAGGTATTCAAGTATACTTTAGGTTTTTCAAAGTCTCGGCTAGCCTAGATGTCATTAAATCTCAGTTTTCCTAGCTAGAAAATCGGGACAGATTCAATATTTCAGAAAATATAGTTTTCGTCGTCAATCTTGAAAATAGCATATCTTTTTCGTTATAAGCCCGTTTTAACTCATTCAAACGGCTATGTTTTCGTTATTAAGTCTACTTTCTACATTTCTAGCCTAATATGGCTACCAAAGTACTGATCTATCAGTAGGAGGTCGAATGGGACAGATTTGACATAAAAAGTGTCAAACTATTTTTTACTAGTGTTGTGTTTATTATTACCACTTGACAACAACTCCAAGTCTAGTCCTAGTTCATCCATCAATTTCCCAACTAGTATATGGTGATCTAAACATAAACTTAACAATATTCAAGATCCATGTACAAGATCATCAAGGATGTTTAAAATTATTAGTTTACTAATATATAGGTATATATAAAGTTTTTATCACTTTCTTGTAAATATTTTTACTAACCAAATTTCTTGTAATTAAAACTTGTTCAAAATATAATTTCTTGCTAAAAGATCAAAGTGGATGTAAAGATTTTCAACATGTACCAAGTGATAACCAAGTATATATAGTAGACAAGCATGAAACTCATGAAAATCATGAAGTATTAGTAGTGTAAAAATTACTTACAAAGAGGTTAGTGAGATGAGATGTGTAGAGCACTTGTGTAACCCCAAGATTAGTATCAAACCCTTGTTAATCTTGCCCTAAGTACTCTTGTAAGTAACCAACAAGCTCTCCTTTTCTTCCTTGCTCCTTAGGTGGATCGAATGGTGTGTATAAATGGGAGGTGATTATGTTTTCTTTCTTTGTAACTAAAATGGGAACTAAGTTTATGTATGTATATATAGCTAAAATGATGGTAAAAAATATCTAATGGTTTGGTCTTTGTTTTGCCGAATTTCATGGAAAAGAAGGGGACAAGTTTTGTGGTCAAGCCACCAAAATTAATTACATGTTTCATGTATATCTTTTTAGTACTAATATAGGTAGATATGTTGTGTTTTTATCATACAACATAGGGGGGAAGGGGTGGCTATTAGGAAGGAATTGGAAGAAAATGGCTTTAATTTGTATAAAATGTATATATTGAATGTATTGGGTAGTAAAAATATGTATTGGGTATTAGTTTAGTTGTTAACGAAAGTTATACGTAATTAAACGTAAGATGTAAAGAATTTAACTTGGTCGTCGGAAAATATTTTTGGGACTTTTGTAATAATGTTGGAAGTATAAAAATACCCTAAAAATAATTGTTGAGAAAGTCGGGTATGTCGAGTATTAAATTCTTGAATAAAAATTAACGTTTGTTGAATTTAAAACCGTAAGTATTTAAAGAATAGAAATTTGTTTTATAGTATAAAATTATGAATTGGAGAAGGAGCAAGGTACCGGAGCGTTGTGGACTAAAATTAGCCTAAGTCCTAGAGTTCTTAGAATTTATTTAAAAAAATCGCGTCGATTCAAGTAAAAGAGCTCATGTAAATTGTTCTAAATTAAATGTCGAGAAATTTTAAATTCGAGTTTAGAAAATAGTATTGACCTGGGAAATAGCGGGTTGTGATATTAGCTGCGAATTTGAAGACCCGTAAACTCAGTTTACGTAATGATGAACGATAATCGTGAATAGTGATTTCCTTCCGGAAATGAATAGTGTCACATGAATAGTAAAATTTTTGAACGTTTCTCGGAATCACAAACTGACTCCGAAAATGATGAATAGTAAAATGATGAATAGTGCCCGGTGAATAGTAAATGATGAATAGTAACTAATGAATAGTGAATAGGAGAAATGTCCTGAAAATGCGGGTTGTTACATTTGATTATACTGATGCACAGGGCAGATCCAAGTCAGTAATGGCTTGGGTCATCAAGAGAAACTGATTTCTCTATTTTTCATGTGCAGGTCAATCTACTGGATGAGCTTAAGGATATGGTTATTGTTGACAGTGGATGTTCTGGACACATGACAGGTGATGAGTCTCAACTTGACGATCTTGAGGCTTTTGATGGTGGTTATGTAGCTTTTGGGAATGATCCAAAAGGTGGAAAGATTGTTGGAATAGGAACACTGAGAACTGGAAATTTGGACTTTGAGAGGGTGCTCCTTGTGAAAGGACTTAAGTTTAACCTTTTTAGTGTCTCACAAATGTGTGACAAAAAGAATTTTGTTCTTTTTACAGACACTGAGTGTATGATTCTTTCTCCTGATTTTCAATTACCAGATGACAAATCTGTGTTACTGAAGGTCCCTAGAAAGGAAAATATATACAGTGACCATATTAAGAATATTATTCCTAAGAGGGCTCTGACTTGTCTAATTGCAAAGGCCACTATTGATGAGTCCAAATTATGGCATAGAAGATTGGGACATCTGAACTACAAGACTATGAACAAATTGGTGAAAGGAAATCTTGTGAGGGGTATGCCTACAAAGGTTTTTGAGAATTGTGAAACTTGTGTTGCATGTCAAAAGGGTAAACAACACAGAGTTTCTTTCAAGTCCAAGACTGTTAACACAAATACTGAGCCACTACACTTGCTACACATGGATTTATTTGGGCCTGTATTTGTAAAAAGTCTGAATAAGAAGTCATATTGTCTTGTTGTCACTGATGACTTTAGCAGGTTTACTTGGGTATTCTTTCTAGCCACCAAAGATGAAACTTCAGAAATACTCAAAGCTTTCATCACTAGAGTTGAAAACCTGCACAATCACAAGGTGAAGATTATCAGATGTGACAATGGTACTGAGTTCAAGAACAGTGAGATGAATCAATTCTGTGTGGGAAAAGGAATTCTTAGACAGTACAGTGTAGCAAGAACTCCACAACAAAATGGTGTTGCAGAAAGAAGAAACAGGACACTTATTGAGGCTGCAAGAACCATGCTATCTGATTCAAAACTACCTGTACCTTTTTGGGCTGAAGCTGTGAATACTGCATGTTTTGTGCAAAACAAAAGTAAGGTAGTCAAGCCTCATAACAAAACTCCTTATGAGCTATTTCATGGAAAGAAACCAATGATTGATTTTCTCAAACCATTTGGATGTCCTGTTACTATTTTAAACACAAAGGATCAGCTAGGCAAATTTGATGAAAAAGCTGATGAAGAAAATTTGGTTGGTTACTCTGTAAATAGTAAAGCCTTCAGGGTATATAATAAGAGAACCAAACATGTGGAGGAGAATCTGCATATCAAGTTTAGTGAAAACACATACAATTCTGCAGGGAAAGGACCAGAATGGCTATTTGATGTTGATATTCTTGCCAAAACAATGAACTATGTTCCTGTCATTGCCAGTGTTGATAAACCACAGGAAGAGTTTGTTGTGATTGAGAAATTGAAGATTGGTCCAACCTTTGTACCCTTTGAGAAGGAACAAAGCTCTCAAGATGATGTTGTTTCTCATGAAAAACCTAAGGAAACTGAAGAAGGTATAGTCATACCTAATGAAGCAGAAAAAGAAACTCCTGAAGTTCCCAAAGTAGTTGTTGATGTCTCTCCTACACAGCCAGAAGACTCTACTGCTGACTCAGAAGACTCTACTGCTAGGCCAAAAGTTACAACTACTGCTCCACCACATTCTGCTTCCAAGCCTACTAACTCTACTGCTACTTCAATGTTTCCTACTTTGGACTCTCAGGGTAGACCTATTGCTGAATCTATCTATCCTGATGATCCAAATATGCCTCCTCTTGAGAATATTTATTATGACACAGATGATGATGTACTTGATGGTCAGTTATTTGGAGCTGCTGCAGATTTTACTAATTTGGAACTCAATATTCCTATTAGTCCTACAACTACCACAAGAATACACAAGGATCATCCAAAAGATCAAATCTTAAGTGATCCACAATCATCCATTCAAACAAGGCAAATGACTAAAGCCTTGAAAGATCTTCAACATCAAAGTTTCTTTGCCAGATCTCTGCATCAAATAAATAGTCATAAAGATCTTCAAAATTGCCTTTTTGCATGTTTTCTTTCTCAAATTGAACCCAAAAACACTTATAAAGCCTTACAAGAAGCAAGTTGGGTGGAAGCAATGCAAGATGAGCTTCTACAATTTAAGCTGCAAGAGGTTTGGACTTTGGTTGAACTGCCAAATGGAAAAAGAGTGATTGGCACAAAATGGGTTTTCAGATGCAAAAGAGATGAGAGAGGAATTGTCATAAGAAATAAGGCAAGGTTAGTAGCACAGGGATACACACAACAAGAAGGCCTTGATTATGATGAGGTATTTGCTCCAGTGGCAAGAATAGAAGCAATTAGACTATTCTTGGCTTATGCTTCATACAAAGATTTTGTAGTGTATCAAATGGATGTGAAAAGTGCTTTTCTGTATGGGACCATTACAGAAGAGGTTTATGTGGCTCAACCACCAGGCTTTGAAGACCCTGATCATCCTGACAAAGTTTACAAGGTAAATAGAGCAATGTATGGTCTACATCAAGCTCCTAGAGCTTGGTATGACACTTTGTCAACATACTTGCTAGACTCTGGGTTCAGCAGGGGAAAGATTGATAAAACTTTGTTTCTCAAAAGACAAAAGGATGATATTTTGCTGGTTCAAATCTATGTTGATGACATCATCTTTGGATCTACAAACAAAGCTATGTGTGTTAGTTTTGAGAAGCTTATGAAGGACAAGTTTGCTATGAGTTCAATGGGAGAACTCACCTTCTTCTTAGGTCTGCAAGTTACACAGAAAGAAAATGGCATCTTTATCAGTCAGGATAAGTATGTCAATGACATTTTGAAGAAGTTTGGCTTTGTGGATGCTAAGCCTGCCAAGACTACCATGGAAAAAGATAAACCATTGCTGAAGGATGAACATGGAAAGGAAGTGGATATACACTTGTACAGGTCTATGATTGGATCATTGATGTATCTTACAGCATCAAGGCCTGATATCATGTTTGCAGTGTGTGCCTGTGCAAGATTTCAAGTGTGTCCCAAGGAATCACATCTCAATGCAGTGAAGAGAATTTTTAGATATCTAAGGCATCAACCAAAATTGGGCCTTTGGTATCCTAAGGATTCACCTTTTGATTTGGTATCCTACTCAGATAGTGATTATGCTGGAGCTTCTTTGGATAGAAAGTCTACTACAGGGGGTTGTCAGTTTCTTGGAAGCAGGTTGGTGTCATGGCAATGCAAGAAGCAAACAGTGGTGGCTAATTCAACAACAGAAGCTGAGTATGTAGCTGCTTCAAGTTGTTGTGGACAGGTTTTATGGATGCAGAATCAATTATTGGATTATGGGTACAATTTCATGAACACTAAAATCCATATTGATAACAACAGCACACTTTGCATTATTAAAAATCCTGTGTTTCACTCTAAAACAAAACATATAGAGATAAGGCATCACTTTATAAGGGATTGCTATGAAAAGAAGTTGATTCAAATTGTTAAAATTCATACTGATAACAATGTTGCTGATCTTCTCACTAAACATTTTGATGTAGGGAGGTTTCAATTTTTAATTGCAAACATTGGTATGATCAATCTTTGAAAAACTTATCTCTTTGTTTTTTTGTTAAAGTTTGTACAATGCATGTGCTGCTTGTTATTCTGCTGCTTGTTAATGAGTATATGTTTGAGATAAAGTGTACTATGCTGCTCTTTGAATTTTGGTCTAATTCTACTGCTAGTACATATGTTGGTTGTTTGCTTTGTGGTGTTTGGTCTAACATTTTGCAGGCATACGAATGGTGATTTGCAAGAAATTGAAACAAGAAAGTTCATATCATTCATTCATTCAAAAAGTACAAAGATCAAACATCAAAAGACAAAATACAAAAGCAGACATCATAACCTAACACCTACATCTTCATCACTTCCTAGGGCATGGAAGCCCAAGCACAACCTCTCTATCCTTTGGGAGAGGAGGGTTTTGTTTTGATGGTCCAAGAGAAAGACCAGGTGATGGTTGTGGCCTTGCTCTTGAAGATTGTGGCCTTGGCCTTGAAGATTGTGGCCTCTCAGGAGTGGCAGGTGGATTGGTTGCTGGTTCTTCCTCATCTTCATCTGATGATGTGTAGATAAAGGGAGATTGATAATGATGCACTGGAGGAGGTGGTTGCTCAGGAATCCAAGCTTGGTCTTCTGATGATTCTGATGATGCTGGAGCCTCAGGGGACATAGGTTGTTTACCTCTTGAGGTACTTGGAGTTTGATTTAGGTTGAGAAGATCTTTAAACACAGGAAGATCATGCTTCCTCTTACGTGCTTGTTCTTTTGTTCTACAACCAAATCGTGGAGGACGAAAAGGTGGAACATAGGGTTCCATTGGGGATTCATCCTCTGATGATGAATCGGATGAGATATTGATTATTTCGGGTGTTGATTTCATTGTGTGGTGATTTGATTGTAAAGATGGATAGTATTGATTGTGAGTGTGGCATTTTTGAAAGTGATTAGGGTTTGATTGCATAATTTGGGGAAAAGATCTCGCCGGTTTTATAGGGATTACGGAGTGATATGTGCATTAATTGTTATGTATGGTTGACCAAGGTCCATAGTCAACTCTGCTGCTGGCTCCAGTTCACTCTGCTGTTAGTTTTATTACTCTGCTGCTAGTTGTGAATGACAGGGTTCTGCTGCTATGGTTGTAAGTAAGAGGGTGTTATGTGTAACTTTCATCCATCAGTTTAAAACCTAATTGATCTTCATAATTGGTTTTCATATGTTCTAAATTGAAGTTATCACAAACCCTTTCACCTAATCATTCCAATAATCACAAATCCCCAAATTCTCTAAAACCTAATTCATGGAGCTATCACGTATCTGGGCTGAGCAACACAACAGTGTGGTCGTTTTGAATGAAGAGTTAGTTCCTGAAGGTTTCACAGACATGGTAAAGTTTTTGAATGCTACTTCTCTTAGGTATGCACTCACTGTGAACCCTACTATATTTGTTTCCTACATCAAACAGTTTTGGTTTACAGCTAAAATCAAAACTATGAATGGGGAAAAATATGTCAGTGCTTTAGTAGATGGGCAAAAGGTACGTGTAACTGAATCATCTATAAGGGAATCTCTTCTCTTAGATGATGAGACAGAGACCACTTGTCTTGCTAATTCTGCTATTTTTGCTGGTTTAAAAGATTTGGGGTATGAGGGGAAACATAACAATTTAAAATTTCAAAAAGCTCTCCTCTGTCCTCAATACAAGTTTTTGGTACATCTACTCCTTCATTGTTTAAGTCGACATCTGGGTGGCATGAGTTCAGCACTACCATTGCTTCTGCAATAATATGTCTGTGCAAAGGTCAACCATTTAATTTTTCTAAAATGATATTGGAGGGGTTATTTAAAGGTGTTAAAGATGGTTCTTATTTGCTATATCCAAGATTTCTTCAGATCTTTATTGAAAAACAAATTTCTAAAACAAGAACCCATGTTACTGAATATGATGCTCCAAAATTGGCTTCAAGAACTTTTACCTTTTTGACAAAGCATGGCAAAAGTTTTTCCGGTGCACATACCAATCTTACTTCTTTTATGGAGCAACTTGTGCATAATATCCAGGGTGAAGGATCAGGAAATCCCACTGATTCCCATCACACACCCAATGTTCCTACATCTGTTACACAACCTACAAAACAATATACACGTAGGAAAACCAAAAAGGACACTAATCTACCTCAGGATAGTGTTAGTATGGCTGTACCAGATGAGGCTGTCCTAGGTGATGGAGAGGACATGTTGGCAAGGGCTGTCAGTACTGCTTCTAGCTTAGCAGCAGAGCAGGATAGTGATAACATCATTAAGACCCAAACCAAGGCAACATCTAGAGAAACGGATTCTTATGAGTCTAATTCTCAGGATGGTAACCCTAGCCAAATGGAAAACATAGGGGGCTCAGATGATCAAACTAGGTTTGATACTGAGTTTTTGTCCCAAGATTCACCTCTCGGACCAGGTCACACAGGTCGAAGTGATGAGGACAGGCCAGTGACTCATGAATTGACGGATCCACTTGTACATGATGACAATGTCAGTGATTTACCTCTCGGACCAGGTAATACAGGTCGAAGTAATGAGACTACAATGCAACTTATAAAAGAATTGACGGCTACTTGTACCAGTTTGGGGTTGAAGTGTAAGTCTTTGGAAGAGAAGGTTCTTAATTTATCTGATGTTGTTGCTGGTCAAGACAAGATCATCATCAAAATGCGAAAACAGATTAAGAGCTTCAAGAAATCAAGATCTTCAACCTCCTTGAAAAGATTGAAGAAAGTGGGGACTAATCAGGTTGTAAGTTCTTCTGAACCATCTACTCATTTGGAAGAGGATGCTTCCAAACAGGGGAGGAATGAAACTATCATGGATTCAGGGGAGGTAAATTTTGAAAAAGTTGATAATGTTCAAGATATGGATGCTGGAATAGTTTCAGGGGAGGTTCCAGTGATTGAAGAAATGGATGTGGATAGTCCTCAGAATGATGAAGACTTTGTGGTTGCTGATAAGTCTGGGAATGAAGTTGTTATGGAAAAGGTGGTTACTGCACAAGAAAAGGTGGTAGATACTCTTAAATCTTTGGAGTCTGAGCAACTAGTGAAGGCAACAGGGTTGATGGGTAATGTGTTAAAGACTTTGGAAGATTCAGTGGAAAATGCTGCTATTGCTGACTCTACTGCTGTTCATAATTCTGCTGCTAAGAATTTTTCTGATTCTGCTGCTAGTGGAATCGTGAATACTGCTGAAGTACAAGACTCTGCTGCTGGATCTATGGACAATGCTGCTGCAGAGGCAATGGTTTTGCTAAGTAAGAAGACTACTGCTGACTCCCATACACCACAATTATCAACTCAATCATTATCACAACCTATCACAACAACAAACACAACATCAGCAACAAGAAAACCTCAAAAAGGAATAACAATAAGAGAACCTGCTGCTACTCAAAGGAAGACAATCATATCATCTTCTACAGATAAGGGTAAAGGCAAGCAAGTTGATATTCAGAGGTGGATGTATAAAGGCATTGATTTTACTGATGTACCTTTTGATTCTTGGCCTAAGCCATTGCAAGTTGAACATGATGAAGCTGCTGCTATTAAAGCACAAGAGTTGATTAACTTGGAAGATCAAAAGCTGGCTGAGAAGGAGGCTGAAGGCTTAAGAATGTATGATGAATGGGATGATGAAAAGATCAGAATTGCTGCTGATATTGAATTAAACAAGCTGATCAAGATTGAAGAAAATGAAGTTCCAAATTTTGATGTGCAATCTTGGTATAGTGACTTTGCTTCTAAGAAGAGAAAAGAGAATGCTAATGCTAGAAGAAAGATAAAGATATTCAAAGGTCCAACTGTTAAACAGCAAAGAAAAGAATATGAAAGGTATCTAAAGAATATGGGTGGATGGACATTGGTGCAGTTGAAAGCTTATTCTGATAAAGAAGTTTTTGATTTGTATCAACAAACAAAGAAGAGAACAGATACTTTTTATGCTATTGGATGTGCTGAGGATTTGGAACAAATTGCTCAGATGAACAAGAAGTTGGTACCTGAAAAGATAACTGAAGCAGAGCAAATTCAAGAAGCTAATGTTGTTGAGGGTGATGCAGCAAAGACTACTTCTTCTGTGCAAGGTGATAAAAGAAAAGGTTTTGTTCAAAAATCAATTGCAAAGAAGAAGAGAAAGATTGGAGAAGGAAGCAGTTCTATGCCTGAAGGTAATGAATTTAAACATGATTTTGATCATATTCCTCCAGAGCATTTGAAAGAACAATTGAAGGTTTATACTATGGTTGGCAAGATGGAAGACCCTGAAGTGGTTGATGCTAAACCAATTGGTGTTAAATATCCTATCATCAAAGTAACTACGGGTTATGATACTAATATTGGAGCATATCATGATGTCCAGAGATCTGATGGTAAGTCTTACAGATTTCTTAGATTTCAACAGATGCTACATTATTTTGATAGAGAGGATGTTGAAGACTTGTGGAAGTTATACAAAGCAAAGTTTGGAGCTAAGAAGTTTGATGGTAAAAAGTATGAGATAGAGCAAATTGATCACATCATAACTTCTTCTGATAATGTTATGTGGAGAGCTCTTAAACTTATGTTTGAACCTTCAATGGATGATTCTGAATAGACAGAGATAGTAGATTACAAAGTAAGAAGATGGAGACTTTTTCAAGACTCTGGAGTTCATGTGTTGGATATTGGACCAATTACTTTGTATATGCTAGCTGAAGTAGATTATCCAGTGGTAAGATACTGGAATATTGTCAATCAGATGGTTAATGGTGATAAATCACTTAAGCTGCAGAAAGACTATGGTTCTGATGATCAAGCATTCAATTTGCTATTCAAGTATAAGAAGATATTTGATCAACTGAATTCTCAAGGGCTGAAGTGTTTGGAAGCATCCTCCAAGTGCTTAATTGAGCTTAAAAGAAACTTACTTATTTAATAATAAATAATAAGTTTAGGGGAGGATTGTTGGGTCTGAAACTGCTGCTGAGTGAAACTGCTGCTAGTGGTAATGATTCTGTTGCTAAGATCAAAGTGCTGCTGAGGATAAATGCTGCTGACAGAATCTGCTGCTAATGGGATAAGGATGTATACAGTTTAGATAAATATAGAATAGATTGTGTAAATATTATATTTATCTAGAATATACTTATCTTGTAGAGAAAGGTATTGTAAACCTAGTAGGACTCCTTAGTCTATAAAAGGAGGATCCTAGGGTTAGTTTATGTACGTGTTATTATTCACTTCAAGGTTGTAAAACCCTAGCATTGTTGAGTGCTCGTATTAATAATATTGAAGTGTTGAAAGAGAATTCTTAATCTTCTTAAGTTAAGCTTTTATATTCCGCGTTTAAGCTTAAGTGTTTGTTTAAGTTAACTTCTATATAAGATCGTATAAGCTCAACTGGGATCAACACAAATGAAATCAAATACTCCCCTGATTCGCTCGGTATGGATAATAAGGTGGCCAGGTTAGATCTTCCTCCAAGAAAATGAGCAATCAAAGCTTCCCTTCCAGAAAAATAAATCATCTTCTTGTCATACATAACCTGTAAAACCTGAGAAAACAGACAAGGCAACCTCGCATAAAATCGGCGGCAATCTACATATGCTAATAAAACCTAGAAAACAAAATAAGATATAATGCTTGTGGAATGATGTTTGCAGATTTCCTGGAGATTATAAAACTAATAATTCAACAAAAACTTTAAGACTCTGTTAGAAAAACAAAACTGGTAAAATTTCCAGATTTTTACACGTGACGCCGTCAAGAGTAAACTCGTGACGCCGTCAGAAGTGACCTGCATAAATTCTTATGTTAAGTTTCCGGAAAATTTCTGGAAAAACTTCGTCCTACTTCCTGGAAAATCCTGCAAAACTTCATTATGACTCGATACAAGCATTTGATTCTAACAAATACGAATATACATGTTCACTTAATATTGTGGAGAATCATGATCGGTTTTGTTTCTTAAAAACATATTTGGGGTTTGCCCTTACACTTATCTTTTGCGAAATACCTTTGGATGAAGTTAAGACTAGGCCAAACAACAAAATAAAGTATTTTCACTATTTTAGTTTTGAAACATGATCTACCAACAACAAAAATAAAACATGCATACGGAAACAAATAAAATCAAATAAACAAACAAACAAACAAATAAATAAATAAAGCTTGGGTTGCCTCCCAATAAGCGCTTGTTTTTGTTCGAGTCACGAGCCTGACTCTACCCTTATTTAACGGAAATAGGGGAGGTTTTCCCTACACTTTGAATTAAGTGCGGGTGGAAGTAGCGATACACACCCTTAGGGTGGAAATATGCCACATGAGGAAAGAGTGGTGGATGAATTATATGCTCAAAGGGGTGTGCTCTTATCATCATAACCTTAGATAATTCAATCGGGTTAATGGGTGGATTAAGATTTTCTCCTAGAAAGGGATCATTTTCAATCAACTTCAAGAGACTACTAGTTGGGGATCCATTTTGACCTAATAAACCCGATTTAAACCCATAATGTTTCTTGCGATCAATCATAAATGGGTGATGTAAGCATGTAAGGTCATTTTCCACTCCTATATTGGTTTCCTCTCTACAAGGCTTAGAGTCCACTACCTTTATCCTAAGACTACCCGAACTATATGGTTTAATGGGTGGATCGGAACCTATCTCAATTCCTAAATTCACATCCAAGGATGGAAGATTAGGTAACGGTTTTGGTTGAGGCTCCGGTTCATCAAAACTAGGAACTTCCCTAGAACTAAGAGTAAGGTTATCATTATAAATATTCAAACCTATATCCTCTAGTTGTGTGTGATCCAAGGGTTCTACCTCTATTGGGGTTCCTATAGTCTCTTCTACTTCTTCCGGGTAAATCACGGGTGGTATGTGTGCCTCAAATGATGGTAGGACTTGTGGGGTACTTTGTGGGCTCATGTTATTTACTTCATCATTCCTTGTGTCAAAATCACCTATATCCTCAACATGTGTTTTATTATAATCTAACCCTAACATTTTCCCAAGTATCTCACGTGCTTTCCTAGGCATCTCAACTTCTATGTCCGAATCATAAGGATCATCCTCAATATTCTGACTGCTATATACAAATTGCCCAAAAGATTCATCATCTGTTTCTTGAGATTCATCATCATCGATCATAAAACCTAGGTCTTTTTGATCAATGTGATCATGTTCGGCTACATTCTCCATCACATCAAGGTCACCTATGTGTTCATCCTGTATTATGGTAGGGCCTAACCATGACATGCAGCTAGGTGGCTCATACGAAACTATCCTAGGTGAAGGCTCATATGGTGCATAGGTTTCACTAACTGAGGCATTTTGAGGGGTTGATGGAGCTCCTAAGGTGAATTCTTTAAAAGTCTTATGCCCTTGGCCTCTTTTATCAAGGTACTCAATAAAATCAATATAAGATCCTGTCCTCCTCATTTCATTCGTCCATCTTGGTATATCCAAACTGGTGTAATTATATTTTTTCTGGTAAAACTCTAGTGTCGGACTTGGTGGATTCGCGTTCTCCATAATGGTGAACGGAATAGTCAATGAACTTAATTTACTAACAAAGGCACAAAGAAAAAGATAGACTAAAGAAAACCTAAAAATAAAAATAAAATCTTACTAGAAAGGAATCTAGCAAGTAGACCTAATAAAAAGATATTCTAACCTAGACAATAACTATTCCCCGGGCCGCGGCGCCAAAAACTTAATGCATAGGGATTTGCACCAGGCTTTACCTCTCGAGGGATCTCGAGAAGCTTACAACCCCCACCAGGCAGTGTACCTGATCGATGTAGTATAGTATAATGACAAGTACCGGGGGATTGATCGTTTAGCTAGGAATAGTGTCGCTAGGATTAGAAAACCTAAAGACTAGGTCTAGAGATGATGGATGATTCTTTTTGTATTTTTATATTTTTATGAAAGCAAGTAAAAATCTCGGGTTTGAAGGAGTTGGGCGGAATTAGTTGCTAGTCAACTAACCCAATACTAAGACGCAATCAAAATAAATTACTAAAAATGAAAATAAACTATATTAAACTAAAGTTGTGAGCAATATGTGGGAGAATTGTGTTTACTTAGATTTCACTACTCCCTAGATATCTTTTATACGTTAATTACTTGTTATAGTTGCGTGGATGACGGATTGTATTCCTTAATACCATTCATGGGGTGGCGTACTTACTTCCCGAATCCTATGAGCGCCTACTTCACTCCTATGTCGAGCCGGCTAAGAAGCTCCTAACATGGGATCACTAGAATTTGCTCATGCATTAAATACAACCAATAAAACCTAGTACACATCGGTTCATGTTTCCTAAGACGTTCAAGCATGTTACACAATGGAGATCTGACAATTTTCTTAAGCCTAACATTGAAATCATTCTTCCAATACAACCATAAACAAGTAATCAACACATAATTAACATCTAGGTTTCATTAGATCTAAGCAAACACAAGATAGATCTAGCCTAGCATGTTGGAATCAAGACAAGCATAAGATATATTCAAACAACACATAGACATATTGAATGAATTAAGAGAAGACTTATCTCAATTGAACATGAAAGGATTCAAGGGGTAAAAACCCTTGAAAACACTGTAAAATATGACCTAGGGTTTACAAAGTTCGGCCCTAGTTTTCTCCACACAAGTTCCTCTTTAATGAATGAAAAATAGAAAACTATATATAGATTTTGATGGGTGACGGCGTCAAGAACAAAAGTCTGACGCCGTCATCTCGCTGCCAAATAGTTTCTCGGACTGCCTAGATCTGGGTCTGACGCCGTCATGTATTCACCTTATGCAGGCCGTCACCAATTTAACTCTTGACGCCCTTGTTGTGACGCCGTCAGGTTTGTACTGGGTCGTCATGGATTTTACTCTTGACGCCGTCATGGTTTTCCTCTTGATGCCGTCAGGTACTGTTCTCAGCACGGAAAATTAAGTCTTTGGCGTTTTCTTCACTTTTATGCTCCAAAAACGTCCGAATTGCTTCCTTTTCCAGAATTCACTCCCAAAGTACCTAAAATCACAAAAGGAACGATTTAGGGCAATATTTGATCAAATAAATTCAATTCCGGGTTTAAATGACCCCCTAAAAGTGGTTCATTTTTCGCCTCATCAGTATTCTACACCTTGTGTGGTGGAAGGTGTTAAAGCGTAGGATGCTGAATTGAATATGGAATATGGAGACAATTACATTTCGGAAGAAGTGCTTGACAAGCTTGGTTTTGTCAGGCTTGATTATGGAAGTTATGGAAGAAAGGAAGTGAAAGGAGTTAGAGTGAATATTCATGGTCACACCTTTAAAGTTGATTTTGTAGTTTTGGAATAGACTAATGCCGATGAACCGGAGGTTATCTTTGGTAGAGATTTTCTTGTGAGTACCAAGTGTACATTGGATTTTGCACTTGGGGAGTTATGAATTAACATAAGTGATTTGGAAGAAGGAAAGAGTATGAATGAAATGCTTGTTGATGTTTGTGAAGGAATGGAAGTGATGAAGGAAGGAAGGGATGAAATTTGTAAGATGGGCAAAGCTAACCAAAACAAAACACCATTGAACAAATTAACCCAACCCTCCACCCAAAAAGAAAAAGAAAACAAATCATCATCATCATCATCCAAAACTCCACCAAATTCACCAAAAAGTAGCAAACCTTTAACCAAAGAGCAAAAACAAGGTATCTTGGAGAATCTTGAAGCAAAAATTAGTGAATTGATGGAAAACAAACCGGTCATTGAAGTGTTAAGAAATTACATAGATTATAGGAAGAAATTAGATGGAGTTATATTGGCGAAGTCGAAGTTGGAGGATAATAGTTTTGATGAAGTAGAGGAGAGAAGGATAATTGAGAATGGGCTCCCAAAGAAAATGAATGATCCCGGAAATTTTGTTTTACCGGTTAAAATTAACGGGACAACTCCTTTATATGCATTAGCCGATACGGGTTCAAGTGTGAGTATTATGCCTTATCCATTGTATCACAAGTTAGGATTAAGAGACCCTACACCTAACAATTCTAAACTCACTATGGCGGATAATTCTAAGGCAAAAGCAATGGGGGAAGTAAGAAATGTGAGAGTTCAAATTGGTTATCAAGCATTCTTGGCGAATTTTCTTGTGTTGGATGTTGCGGTTGATAAGGAATTACCTTTGTTGTTAGGTAGACCATTCTTAAGAACTTGTGGAGCTATAATAGACATGGGAAGAGGTACCATGACAATTGATGATGGAGTTCTTAAGAATACTTACTATCCAAAGCCTAGAGGGGGTAGTAATAGGGATGATAATGATGAGGACCAAGAGGAGGATTACCTTGGTTGCTTTGAAGTGGGAAGAGATGAAGATGGTAGGCCTAAGTTTGGCCCATGCACACCTAGTTTCTTTGATATTGAAGATGAAATGGAGAGAGCTCTAGCAATGGAGGCTTTCTTTAATCCATTTAAAAATATTTTTGTGTTTAACAAATTGACAGATTTTCTTGGATCTTTACCGGTCCAATTGAAGAACTTGGAATGGGGTTCCGATGGTCATAGCATTTACAAAAGAGAAGAAGGAGATGGTGATTGGCATTGCAAATTTGATATCACGCGTCCTAGCGGAAGGAATTTTGCACGAAGTTTCAAAACTCAAAAGACTACTAGGAAGTTCTCAAACAAGTATCGTGGAGAAGTCATTCTTAGGAATGAATATTTCTATGGATGAAGAAGAATGATCACAAGAATAAAGCACATCTTGTGCTAGTTTGTTTGTTTCGTATTTTTAATTTCATGTAATTTATTTTATGTTTTTTAGGTTTTATGCATTTCATGTTTGAATAAGACTATCTATCTATATATTTATCTAGTTTATTGTTGATCCCAGTTGAGCTTAAACGATCTTATATAGAAGTTAACTTGAATAAGTAATTAAGCTAATACGCGGAATATAAAAGCTTAACTTAAGAAGAATTATGATTCTCTTTCAACACTTCAATATTATTAATACGAGCACTCAACAATGCTAGGGTTTTACAACCTTGAAGTGAATAATAACACGTACATAAACTAACCCTAGGATCCTCCTTTTATAGGCCAAGGAGTCCTACTAGGTTTACAATACCTTTCTCTACAAGATAAGTATATTCTAGATAAATATAATATTTACACAATCTATTCTATATTTATCTAAACCGTATACATCCTTATCCCATTAGCAGCAGATTCTGTCAGCAGCATTTATCCTCAGCAGCACTTTGACCTTAGCAGCAGAATCATTACCACTAGCAGCAGTTTCACTCAGCAGCAGTTTCAGACCCAACAATCCTCCCCTAAACTTATTATTTATTTCTAAATAAGTAAGTTTCTTCTAAGCTCAATGAATCACTTTGAGGATGCTTCCAAACACTTCAGCTCTTGAGAATTCAGTTGATCAAATATCTTCTTATACTTGAATAGCAAATTGAATGCTTGATCATCAGAACCATAATCTTTCTGCAGCTTAAGTGATTTATCACCATTAACCATCCGATTGACAATATTCCAGTATCTTACCACTGGATAATCTACTTCAGCTAGCATATATAAAGTAATTGGTCCAATATCCAACACATGAACTCCAGAGTCTTGAAAAAGTCTCCATCTTCTTACTTTGTAATCTACTATCTCTGTCCATTCAGAATCATCCATTGAAGGTTCAAACATAAGTTTAAGAGCTCTCCACATAACATTATCAGAAGAAGTTATGATGTGATCAATTTGCTCTATCTCATACTTTTTACCATCAAACTTCTTAGCTCCAAACTTTGCCTTGTATAACTTCCACAAGTCTTCAACATCCTCTCTATCAAAATAATGTAGCATCTGTTGAAATCTAAGAAATCTGTAAGACTTACCATCAGATCTCTGGACATCATGATATGCTCCAATATTAGTATCATAACCTGTAGTTACTTTGATGATAGGATATTTAACACCAATTGGTTTAGCATCAACCACTTCAGGATCTTCCATCTTGCCAACCATAGTGTAAACCTTCAATTGTTATTTCAAATGCTTTGGAGGAATATGATCAAAATCATGTTTAAATTCATTACCTTCAGGCATAGAACTGCTTCCTTCACCAATCTTTCTCTTCTTCTTTGCAATTGATTTTTGAACAAAACCTTTTCTTTTATCACCTTGCACAAAAGAAGTAGTCTTTGCTGCATCACCCTCAAGCTTTTCAACAACATTAGCTTCTTGAATTTGCTCTGCTTCAGCTATCTTTTCAGGTACCAACTTCTTGTTCATATGAGCAATTTGTTCCAAATCCTCAGCACATCCCATAGCATAAAAAGTATCTGTTCTCTTCTTTGTTTATTGATACAAGTCAAAAACTTCTTTATCAGAATAAGCTTTCAACTACACAAATGTCCATCCACCCATATTCTTTAGATACCTTTCATATTCTTTCCTTTGCTGTTTAACAGTTGGACCTTTGAATATCTTTATCTTTCTTCTAGTAGCAGCATTTTCTTTTCTCTTCTTAGAAGTAAAGTCACTAAACCAAGATTGCACATTAAAAGTTGGAACTTCATTATCTTCAATCTTGATTAGCTTATTTAGTTCAATATCAGCAGCATTTCTGATCTTTTCATCTACCCAATCATCATAATTCTTTAAGCCTTCAGCCTCCTTCTCAGCCAGTTGTTGATCTTCCAAGTTAATCAACTCTTGTGCTTTAATAGCAGCAACTTCATCATGTTCAACTTGCAATGGCTTAGGCCAAGAATCAAAAGGTACATCAGTAAAGTCAATCCCCTTATACATTATCCTTGGGGTTTCAATTTGCTTGCCCTTTCCTTTATCAGTAGAAGATGCAATAATAGTCTTCTTTTGTTGAGCAGCAGTTTCTTTAATCACAATCCCTTTTTCAGGTTTTCTAGGTGATGATGATTTGATTGTTGTTGTTGTGAGTTGTGATCGTAAAGGAGTTGGTATTGGGGTAGTCTTCTTACTCAGCAAAACCATAGCTTCAGCAGCAGCATTGTCACCAGACCCAGCAGCAGAATCTTGTGCATCAGATCCACTAGCAGCAGAGTTAGTGATTTCCTTAGCAGTAGGTTCTTAAGCAGCAGAGTCAAGATTATCTCCCAACTTCATCAAAGTTTCATCCATCAACCCTGTTGCCTTTACTAATTGCTCAGGCTCCAAAGTTGTGAGTTGTTCTACCACCTTGTCTTGTGTAGCAACCATCTCTTCCATAACAACCTCATTCCCTGATTTATCAGCAACAACAAATTCTCCAGCATCCTGAGGACTTTCAACATCCATATCACCAATCACTGGTGCCTCCCCTGAAACCATTCCATCATTTAAACCCAGAGCACTATCAGCCTTTTCCATATTTGCCTCCTCTGAACCCATTGCCTCTACATTCCTCCCCTGTTTGGAAGCATCATCTTCCAAGTGAGTAGAGACTTCAGGAGAACTAACAACCTGAGAAGTGCCCACTTTCTTCAATCTTTTCAATGAGGCTGAAGGTCTTGATCTTTGTAATTTCTTTATCTGTTTTTGCAAACTGATGATGGTCTTGTCCTGATCAGCAACAACAGATGAAAGAGTAATAACTTTGTCCTCCAAGGTAGTACATTTCAGCCCCAAGTTTGTACAAGTAACCGTCAATTCCTGAATAAGTTCCATAATAGTCTCATCACTTCGACCTGTATTACCTGGTCCGAGAGGTGAATCATGGACATTGTCATCATGTACAAGATTTTCCGTCAATTCATTGGTCACTAGTCTGTCCTCATCACTTCGACCTGTGTAACCTGGTCCGAGAGGTGAATCTTGGGACATAAACTCAGTATCAAACCTAGTTTGAACATCTGAGCCCCCTGTTTTTGCCATTTGGCTAGGGTTACCATCCTGAGAATTTGATTCAGAAGAATCATCATCTCTAGATGTTGCCTTGGTTTGGGTCTTATTTATGTTATCACTATCCTGCTCTGCTGCTAAGCTAGAAGCAGTAGTGACAGCCCTTGCCAACATGTCCTCTCCATCACCTAGGACAGCCTCATCTGGTACAGCCATACTAACACTATCCTGAGGAAGATCAGTGTTCTTTTTGGTGTTCTTACTGGTATAGAGTATTTTCGGTTGTGTAGCAGATGCACTAAAATTGGGTGTGTGATGGGAGTCAGTGGGATTTCCTGATCCTTCACCCTGATTGTTTTGCACAAGTTGCACCATTTTAGGTGTAAGATTAGTATGTGTGCCTGAAAAACCTTTGCCATGTTTAACCAAGAAAGTAAAAGTTTTAGAAATCAATTTTGGAGCATCATAAGTAGCAACATGACCTCTAAACTTTGTAAGTTGTTTTTGAACAAAGAGTTGTATAAACCTTGGATAAAGCAAATATGAACCAGACTCTTTGATACTTTGAAACATTCCTTCTAAAATCATTCTTGAAAAATTGAATGGTTTACCTTTGCTTAGGCATACCATTGCAGAAGCAATAGTAGCACTAAACTCATGCCATCCAGAAGTTTTAGGACTTAAACAATGAAGAAGAAGATGTATCAAAAACTTATATTGAGGACAGAGGAGAGATTTTTGAAATTTTAAATTTGTATGATTCCCCTCATATCCCAAAGTTTCTAAACCAGCAAAAATAGCAGAATTAGCAAGGCAAGTGGTCTCTGTTTCATCATTTAAGAGAAGAGTTTCTCTTATTGATGATTCAGATACACGAACCTTTTGCCCATCTACTAAGGCACTAACATGTTTTTCCCCATTCATAGTTTTGATTTTTGCAGTAAGCCAAAACTGTTTGATGTGGGAAACAAATATAGTAGGATTCACAGTGAGTGCATACCTAAGAGAAGTAGCATTCAAAAATGTTACCATGTCTGTGAATTCTTCTTTAACTGATTCAGCATCCAAAACGACCACACTGTTGTGTTGCGGTGCCCAGGTACGATCGCAATCCATGAATTAGGGTTTAGGGAAATTGGGAATAATTGACTTTGAGAAAATTAGAGTGTTAGGGTTTGTGAGAACTTCAATTTGAAATATGAGAAAACCAATTATGAAGATCAATTAGGTTTTAAACTGATTTAAGAAGTTACACATCCCACCCTCACACTTTTCAACCGTAGCAGCACAATAACACTAGCAGCAGAGTTGTAGAACTAGCAGCAGAGTGAAATATTCCAGCAGCAGAGTTGACTAAATAAACTTGGTCAAAAAGTCAAGAATCCTTAGCAATTAATGTGATGATATCCGTAATCCCTATAAAAACGGACTAAATCTTTTCCCTAATTTATCACAATCAAACCCTAATCGCAATCAAAACGCCAATCAACCAAATCAATACCTCAATTAACCCAAATCAAATCAATCAATCATGAAATCAACACCCGAAATCATCAATATCTCTTCTGATTCATCATCCGAAGATGAGAGCCCATTTGAAACCTATGTACCGCCATTCCGTCCTCCTCATGGTGGTTGTAGAACCAAGGAACAAGCGAAGAAGAGAAAACATGATCTTCCAGTGTTTAAGGATCTCCTCAATTTGAATCAAACCCCCAGCACTTCCAGGGGTAAAGCTGTGATGTCCCCACAATCTCCATCATCTTCAGAGTCTTCAGAAGATACAGCTTGGATCCCTGTTAGGCAACCATCCCCAAAAGAGCTTGTATCCCCTTTCATCTGCACATCATCAGATGAAGATGAACCACAGAATGAACCTCCTTCAACTCCAGAGAGGCCTCAATCATCAAGGCCACGTCCAAGAAAGTCCACCAAGGCAAAGAGAACAAGAAAGACAAACTCTCCTCTTCCAAAAGAAAGAAAGATTGTTCTTGGACTGCCATGTCCTAGGAAATAGTGGGTGAAGTCATCTGATGTTCTTGCACACTTTTATAGTTTCAGAAGTTGTTTTTGTAATTCGCTTTTGATGTAAAAACTTCTGATTTGAATGAATGATAAGTGTGCTTCTTTTGTTGCCTGAATATTGTTGTTTGCAAATCATCATCTAGACTTGTTCCTGCACAATATTAGACAAAACACCACAAAACAAACAAATACATGTACTAGCAGTAGAGTTAGAAATAGCAGCATAGTACATTCCATCACAAACATATGCATTAAGATAAGCAGCAGAGTAATAAGCATCACAATTCCTTTTAAGACAGAAACAAAGAGATAAGTTTTTTCAAATATTTATCATACCAATGTTTGCAATTAAAAATTGAAACCTTCCCACATCAAAACGTTTTGTGAGAAGATCAGCAACATTGTTATCAGTATGAATTTTAACAATTTGGATCAACTTCTTTTCATAGCAATCCCTGATAAAGTGATGTCTTATCTCAATATGTTTTGTTTTAGAATGAAAAACTGGATTTTTAATTATGCAAAGTGTGCTGTTATTATCAATATGAATTTTGGTATTCATGAAATTGTACCCATAATCCAATAATTGATTCTGCATCCATAGAACTTGTCCACAACAACTTGAAGCAGCCACATACTCAGCTTCAGTTGTAGAATTAGCCACCACTGTTTGCTTTTTGCATTGCCATGACACCAATCTGCTTCCTAGAAATTGACAACCCCCTGTTGTAGACTTTCTATCCAAAGAAGCTCCAGCATAGTCACTATCTGAATAGGAGACCAAATCAAATGGTGAATCTTTAGGATACCAAAGGCCCAATTTTGGTTGATGCCTCAAATATCTAAAAATTCTCTTCACTGCATTGAGATGTGATTCTTTGGGACACACTTGAAATCTTGCACAGGCACACACAGCAAACATGATATCAGGCCTTGATGCTGTAAGATACATCAATGAGCCAATCATAGACCTGTACAAGTGTATATCCACTTCCTTTCCATATTCATCCTTCAGCAATGGTTTACTGGTGTCCATGGTAGTCTTGGCTGGCTTAGCATCATCAAAACCAACTTTCTTCAAAATATCATTGACATACTTATCCTGACTGATAAATATGCCATTTTCTTTTTGTGCAACTTGAAGACCTAAAAAGAAGGTGAGCTCTCCTATGGAACTCATAGCAAACTTGTCCTTCATAAGCTTCTCAAAACTAACACACATAGCTTTGTTTGTAGATCCAAAGATGATGTCATCAACATAGATTTGAACCAACAAAATATCATCCTTTTGTCTTTTGAGAAACAGAGTTTTATCAATATTTCCTCTGCTAAACCCAGATTCTAGCAAGTATGTTGACAAAGTAGCATACCAAGCTCTCGGAGCTTGATGTAGGCCATACATTGCTCTGTTCACTTTGTACACTTTGTCAGGATGATCAGGGTCTTCAAAGCCTGGTGGTTGAGACACATAGACCTCTTCTGTAATGGTCCCATACAGAAAAGCACTTTTTACATCCATTTGATACACTACAAAATCTTTATATGAAGCATAAGCCAAGAATATTCTAATTGCTTCTATTCTTGCCACTGGAGCAAATACCTCATCATAATCAAGGCCTTCTTGTTGTGTGTATCCTTGTGCTACTAACCTTGCCTTATTCCTTATGACAATTCCTCTCTCATCTCTTTTGCATCTGAAAACCCATTTTGTGCCAATCACTCTTTTTCCATTTGGCAGTTCAACCAAAGTCCAAACCTCTTGCAGCTTAAATTGTAGAAGCTCATCTTGCATTGCTTCCACCCAACTTGCTTCTTGTAAGGCTTTGTAAGTGTTTTTGGGTTCAATTTGAGAAAGAAAACATGCAAACAGGCAATTTTGAAGATCTTTATGACTATTTCTTTGATGTAAAGATCTGGCAAAGAAACTTTGATGTTGAAGATCTTTCAGTGCTTTAGTCATCTGCCTAGTTTGAATAGATGATTGTGGATCACTTAGAATTTGATCTTTTGGGTGATCCTTGTGTACTCTTGTGGTAGTTGTAGGACTAATAGGAATATTGAGTTCCAAATTAGTAAAATCTGCAGCAGCTCCAAATAACTGACCATCAAGTGCATCATCATCTGTGTCATAATAAATATTCTCAAGAGGAGGCATATTTGGATCATCAGGATAGATAGATTCAGCAATAGGTCTACCCTGAGAGTCCAAATTAGGAAACATTGAAGTAGCAGTAGAGTTAGTAGGTTTGGAAGCAGAATGTGGTGGAGCAGTAGTTGTAACTTTTGGCCTAGCAGTAGAGTCTTCTGAGTCAGCAACAGAGTCTTCTGGCTTTGTAGGAGAGACATCAACAACTACTTTGAGAGGCTTATTAGATTCTTTTTCTGCTTCAATAGGTATTTCAAAACCTTCTTCAGTTTCCTTTGGTTTCTCTTGAGTGGCCACATCTTCTTTAGGACTTGGAACTGACTGAAAGGTAGGACCAACCTTTATCTTTTCAATCACAAAAAATTCTTCTTGTGGTTTGTCAATACTAGCAATGACTGGTACATAATTCATTGTTTTGGTAAGCATATCAACATTAAACAGCCATTCAGGTCCTTTTCCCTCAGAATTAGATGTGTTCTTAAAAAACTTTATATGCAAATTCTCCTCTACATGTTTGGTTCTCTTATTGTATACCCTGAAGGCTTTACTAATCACAGAGTAACCAACCAAATTTCCTTCATCAGCTTTTTCATCAAATTTGCCTAGCTGATCCTTAGTGTTCAAAATAGTAACAGGACATCCAAATGGTTTGAGAAAATCAATCAGTGGCTTCTTTCCATGAAATAACTCATATGGAGTCTTATTATGAGGCTTGACTACCTTACTTCTGTTCTGCACAAAGCATGCAGTGTTCACAGCTTCAGCCCAAAAAGGAATTGGTAGTTTTGAGTCAGATAACATTGTTCTTGCAGCCTCAATAAGTGTCCTGTTTCTTCTTTCTGCAACACCATTATGTTGTGGAGTTCTTGCTACACTGTACTGTCTTAGAATTCCTTTCCCCACACAGAATTGATTCATCACACTATTCTTGAACTCAGTACCATTGTCACATCTGATAATCTTCACCTTGTGATTGTACAGGTTTTCAACTCTTGTAATAAATGCCTTGAGTATTTCTGGAGTTTCATCTTTTGTAGCAAGAAAGAATACCCAAGTAAACCTGCTAAAGTCATCAGTGACAACAAGACAATATGACTTTTTGTTCAAGCTTTTGACAAATACAGGCCCAAATAAGTCCATATGCAATAGATGTAGTGGCTCAGTATTTGTATTCACAGTCTTGGACTTGAATGAAACTCTGTGTTGTTTACCCTTTTGACATGCAACACAAATTTCACAATTTTCAAAAGTCTTTGTAGGCATTCCTCTGACCAGATTTCCTTTTACCAATTTGTTCATGGTCTTGTAGTTCAGATGTCCCAATCTTCTGTGCCATAATTTGGACTCATCAACAGTGGCTTTTGCAATTAGACAAGTCAAAGTCCTCTTAGGAACAATGTTCTTAATATGGTCACTGTATATATTTTCATTTCTAGGGACCCTTAAAAGCACAGATTTGTCATCTGGCAATTGATAGTCAGGAGAAAGGATCATACACTCAGTGTCTGTAAAAAGAACAAAGTTCTTTTTGTCACACATTTGTGAGACACTAAAAAGATTAAACTTAAGTCCTTTCACAAGAAACACCTTCTCAAAGTCCAAATTTCCAGTCTTTAGGGTTCCTATTCCAACAATCTTTCCACCTTTTGGATCATTCCCAAAAGCAACATATCCACCATCAAAAGCCTCAAAGTCTTCAAGTTGAGACTCATCTCCTGTCATGTGACCAGAACATCCACTGTCAACAATAACCATATCCTTAAGTTCATCCAGTAGATTGACCTGCACATGAAAAGTAGAGACATTAGTTCCTCTTGACGACCCAAGCCATTACTGACTTGGATCTGCCCTGTGCATCAACATAATCAAATTTCTTTAAATCACTTGATGCACTGCTATCCTTGGAAACAGAATTTGAACCATTTGTTTTTGGTTTCCAAGTCCAGCAAGCTGAGGCCTTAACAACATAAAAGTGATTACCAACAACTGTATTTGTTAAAACTTTTGTCCCAGAAGTAGAAAGTTTTGTACTAGCAGTAGGTTGCTTGCTAGCAGCAGAGTGCATACTGGCAGCAGAGTGCTTACTAGCAGTAGAGCCAGTAGAAGAACTAGTTGTTGATTTGAAAACACCATTTGATTTAGCAGCATAAATAGATCTAGTAGCACCAGATCTCAACAAAACAGCTCTAGGAACCATGTTTCTATTAGGATGTGGGTGAGTTTGTTTAGTTACATATTTGTGATTCACCCTAGTGTATTGATTCCAAACAGGCTTTTGGTGTTCAGGGCATCTAACAATCAAGTGGTCAAAGCTACCACACTTATAACAAGCCTTCTTTTGTAATTGAAACTGATCACCTAATCTTTTTGAAACTAGGTTATTGAAGTTTCTCTGGTTACCCCTAGGCCTATTATTGAACCTTTCCATCTGTTCTCTAGGTATCTCATTGTATTCTACCATTTTCCTAGAGAAGTTATTTCCTAACACAGGTTTGACAAACTTAATCTTTTCAATTGTAGGTTTAACCTTGGTAGGAATTTCTTCCTTTTTCACAGTTTGTGTTTGTTTAACCTGTTCCTCATCACTATCACTATCAGAATACCAATCTTCTATAATAGGAGCTTCAGGAAATTTTCTAGCCTCAACCTTAGGTGTCTCATTAACACTTGTGCTACTTTCACCTACAGGTTTTTCAATATTCAGCTCACTAATGAAGGATAGTTCTTTTCCTGGTGGAGCAAAAGCACTTTTGGCTGGAGGAGCCACTTCATTATACCCAATTCCACTACCTTTTCTCATCAAATTATTCTCAATAGATTTATGAACTAAATCAGAAGCATATTGTTGTTTTTGTACTCTTACTACATGTTTATCTTTTTCAGCAAGAGCTTGCTCTTTTTCTTTTTCAGCTTCTTCTAACTTATTTTTAAGAACTTCTACTTCACTGTTTTTCTTAAAAATTTCAATATCTCTGAGATTAAGTTGATCTACATATTCCTTCTCACACTCTTTGAGATATTCTAACCTTCTTTCAACATTTTGAATACCTACTTTGTAACCTAAGTTATCAAGTTTTAGGTGTTCAACTTCTCTATTTAAAATCTCATTCCTAGACTTAAGTTCTTCTAAAGTGTCAGCACAAGATTTAAAAGAACACACAGATAAGTCTGAATCATTTGATACCTCAGAGTCAGAGCCTGATGATGAACCATAGGCCATTAGTGCAAAGTTCTGAACCTTGGGTTGAGTAACAGCTACCAAAGAGAAATTTGGTTCTTCCTCAGCCATATCACTCCAATCATATTCTCCCAATCCATCACAAGATATCAGTGCAATCTTTGATTCTTCAGTAACCTTCTTTGCAGCATCAGCATTCTTCTTTGGAGCTTTACATTCTCTGGCAAAATGTCCCTTCCTATTGCAATTATAGCATTCTATCTTTGATTTGTCAAAGCCTGGACTGTCCTTAGCTCTATACTTGACTTCTTTTCCAGTCTTCTTCAAGAACTTTCTTGCCCTCAAGGTTAGCATAGCCATTTGCCATTTAAGATCAATTTCTTCAAGATCATCAGGATCAATGTAATCCAAATCCTGATTAATAACATGTGACCTTATAGTAGTTGTGAGCTCAGCCAAGAATGCACACAAGGCAATATCACTGGTAGAAATCTTATCACTTGAACTAGCAGCAGATCCATCAGCAGCAGATACTCCATAAGCAGTAGAATGAGCAGCAGAGTGAGATTCTTGAGATCCTTTTCCTTTAGAGGATACAAAAGCAAGATTTTGAGTACCAGAAGATGAAGAAGAAGAAGAGGTAGATAGTTCTGATTCATACACTCTTAAATTGTTGTAGAGACTCTCCAACTTCATAGTTTCAAAATCAGGTTTATTTCTCCATACAACTGTGTGCATACTCCATTCAGGTGCAAGACTTCTAAGAAACTTCAGGTTAACATCTTCTTGTGGAACCACATATCCAACCAGCTTAAGATGACTAACAAGTTGATTTAGCCTGTTATATGTACCAATTATCTTCTCTCCACTTTCAGAAGTAAAATTCTCAAACTGATGCTTCAGCATGTTTTTCCTGGATTTCTTTGTAGCATCATTACCTCCAAACCTGAATTCAACTGCATCCATCAATTCTTTTCCAGATTCACAGTCATCAAAGTCCATTTGGAATTCATTAGGTATTCCCATTAAAAGAATACTATGTGCTTTGATTTCCATCTTCCTTACTGTGTTGGCTTCAGCAGACTTAATTGGTATCTCCTTTCCATCAGCACTCTTCTCAGGTACAGAATCACCATTAACAATCACGTTCCACATGTTAAAATCAATCATGCGAATGTACTGTCTGATCCTTCTCTTCCATAGCTCATACTCAGCAGGATTCAGCATGGGCACCCTTGAAGCAGTAACCATATGAGTTTCATCACCCATCTTAGCAAAGGATTTGGAACAGCAAACTTTTAAAGAAACAAAATCTTCTTGATAATAACTTCTAGATCACAAGCTCTGATACCACTTGTTGATCCCAGTTGAGCTTAAACGATCTTATATAGAAGTTAACTTGAATAAGTAATTAAGCTAATACGCGGAATATAAAAGCTTAACTTAAGAAGAATTATGATTCTCTTTCAACACTTCAATATTATTAATACGAGCACTCAACAATGCTAGGGTTTTACAACCTTGAAGTGAATAATAACGCGTACATAAACTAACCCTAGGATCCTCCTTTTATAGGCCAAGGAGTCCTACTAGGTTTACAATACCTTTCTCTACAAGATAAGTATATTCTAGATAAATATAATATTTACACAATCTATTCTATATTTATCTAAACTGTATAAATCCTTATCCCATTAGCAGCAGATTCTGTCAGCAGCATTTATCCTCAGCAGCACTTTGACCTTAGCAGCAGAATCATTACCACTAGCAGCAGTTTCACTCAGCTGCAGTTTCAGACCCAACATTTATCTATTGATCTATTTTATCTAGTTTTTTTTAGTTTAGTTATGTTTTTAGTATTAAGTTAGAAGTAGAAGTAGATGACCAAATTTTTTGTAGACAAAGTGTGTTTGGAATACATACAAGATAATAATTTTTTGAAGAGAAAAGAACTACTAGTACTTGTACCAAGTTTAGTAGTAGAAAAACTTTGAAAAATCAATTTCATACCAAACCAAACGGATGTATTCACAACTGATCGGATGTGATTGAATATATAAACCAAAATTTTCAAAAACTCAAGAAAAAACCACATACACACAATCCACCAAAAATTGGGGTTAGAAATTCGACCATAAGAAGTTGTTTGGGAGTTGCAGGAGTGATAATTGATCATCAATGGCATCAAGTCAAGTAAGTTATATCATTAATTTTGTTCAATTAGGTTTTAATTCGGATTATTGAAATTAGGTCACGAATTGGGTATTTTTGAATTAGTTCGAATTAAGATGTAATATTTTGGGGATAAGTGATTAGATGATAGGAGAAGGTATTGCAAAAAGAATTAGATCAATTGGTTAAGTTTTGAGTAAGAATTCATTGATTGAATTTTCGGATTGAATTGGGTATAATCTTTGGAGCTAGTTTATTTGCAATTGATGAATCCCATAAGTTACATGATTGATAATTAGTGATGTTAGGTTATTGCATTGTTGATTAGAGCACTAATTGGAAGATTTTAGTAGATGATGTTCTTGGTTTTCATAGAATCATTAGGTTGATGATTGGAAATGTTAAGAATCATTGATAGGAGAGTTTGGATGTTAGAAGTACTCAAGAATGGATGATTACAAGTTAGAAAGAAGTTCGGATTGATTGGGAAACGTTTAGAATGGATTGAGGATACATGAAGTATACAGAAACTCCAGCCGAATCGGTTGCGAGTTGCATCCGATCGGATTGGAGTATGCCAAAAGTTGCATCCGATCGGATGGACCTCAATCCGATCGGATGGACGCCTCGGAAATTTTTTTTGACATTTTTGAAATTGTGTTTTCTAGTTTCTAAATGATTGGTATTACTTTTTATACTTTTATAATAACATAATTTGAGATTTCTTTCAGGGAAATGTTGCAAGATTGGGACGAAATCAAAGAAATCCGATTGTTAACAAGTATTTGAAAAGGAACGAGAGGAAGAGGATCACTTTCAGTTTGAAACCGGAGTCTAATGATAATGTCAAGTTTTCTAATGTGCAAAACAAAGATGAGAAGAATGCATATAGGGAACGTCTTTCAAAACTTCAAGAGAGGAAGATTGCTAAGCCTAGGTTGATTGATTGGGAATTGCTTGCGGAGTATGAATGTGAAGATCAATTGAGAAGCATGATGACTATGATTTATGTGTATCCTGGTGATGGGGATAGGTTTGAAGATTATTCTTGGGAAAGAGCTTTTAGTATTCGTGAGAATGTTTACAAGGAATGGTGTTTGAAGTTCTTTTCTACATTTTACTTTGATAGGAAGGTAAATGATGTTCTTGGGGATGTTTGTGTTTGGTTTAGATTATGTGGTCGTGAACATGCTTTATCTTTGCCAAATTTTGCAGTTGCCCTTGGTTTGTATGAGGAGAGTGAGGTTAATCATAGGTTGTTTGGACCACATTTTGTGAGTTTGGCTAGAGCTAATGATCAATACATGGGTGTTGATGCTTACTGGAATAGGATTGGTGATCCAACTTGTCTTAGGAGAAATTATTCTAGGATTAGGAATCCATTGTTGAAGGTGTTACAAAAGTTGATTTCTTAGGGATTGTTGCATAGGAGCGGTAGTCAAGACAAATGTAGTCAACCGGACCTATGGGTGATGAAGTTGTTGGAGGAAGACAAGAATGGGAATGTGGCATGGATTATTGCAGAATATCTTTCTAAGAGAGCACCGGGGATTAAGAAACAAAGTGATGTTTGTGGAGGTCATTATGTGACCGCGTTGGCTAAAAATCTTGGGTATTTTAATGATAATGAGTTGAGGAAGTGTAGAGTGAGGTTGGAGAGTGAGATATGGGATGCTTTTAGTTTTGGAAAAGCATTGGATAAGAATAACAAGACTTTGGGACCTTGGACCAAACCAAGTGTGGGGGCACAATCCGGAGCTTATGCGGAAGCGCCATCACAACCTCAAATGGGAAGTTTTCCGGGGAATACTCAAAGTGGTTTTGATTCAGGATAGGGTGATTGGAACCGAGAGTTAAATGCTATTGAGTGTAGGGAAGTTTGGAAAGATTCAATGCTAATAAGGAATAATTACAACTATGATTATTCCATGCCTATGATCCAACATTTGGCACAAGATGTCAATTATGAGGTACCTCCCTACAACCCACCAAATGTTCCACCACACCCTTTACCATATTCTCCATATCCTGGACCATACCCCTATCCTTATCCTGGTTATTCACCATTTCCCGAGCCATACCCTCCATACGATAGACTTCCCGAGTATGGTAGTTCAGGTGTCAATGTCGGTGGATCAAGTTTTAATCCTGGAGGATCGAGTTATGATGTTGGAGGTTCGTCATCAAGAGTTGGAAAGAAGAAAAGACGAGTGGTGGACGAGGACGATGAAGAAGACGTTGATGAGGATGAAGAGGAAAGCGAGGACGAGTTCATTCGTTCCGATGTGAGTTATTGATGGTGATGTGTGATCATATGGTTTATGATTGGTTTTAAAAACAATTATGTGTCGAACTATTTCTATTTCCTTTAACTATTTCTCATAGGATTTATAACATAACTTAATTTCTATTTATTTGGTTTAGATATGTTTTTGTTTGTGTTTGTTTGGTTGTTTCGTATATTTTGCAGTTTTCTTGCAGGGGTTTTGTTTCGGAAGCATATAGTTGATCAACGTTTGGAGTCGATAAACTCATTTGCTTATTATGATCAAATATGCATGTTGCATATTTAACTCCGGTATTTTCTAAATTTTTCCATTTCCTTTACTTTGAAGTTATTTTTTTATTACATTGTGGACAATGCAAAACTTAAGTGTGGGGGAGAGAAGAAAATAGAAAAATCGCATAATTTTAATTTTTAAATTTTAAATTTTAAATTTTCATTTTATTTAGAGTCGTGAACTTTAGTAACTAGAAGTAGTTCGCCCTTCATATTTTAGTTAAAATAAGGTTGATTCAATGGTAAATAATAATGATATTTTTGGAGAATAAATTCAGGTTTTAAAGAGCAATTTGTCTCGGAATTGATAACATTTGCTAGCACAATTTTATACCCTTATTACTTTAAATTGTGAGGATTAGTTTTTTTTTTATGTAAATAGTGTTTCTCATGCTATTTATATATTTCATTATGAGTGTGCCGGTGGTTGTGTTAATTCTAGAACTTGTACTTGTTATACATTACGGTTAATTCATTTTCGAATGATAAGGATATATTCATATGATAAGAGGCAAACTTAGAAATAAAACCAAATGGCCATCCGTTTACAAAATAATTTCTGCTAACCACATCGGTTAGTTACCCTCGTATTTGGAACCCATTTGTTAGCGTTTATCTTTAACGCTAGATACCCCTAGTTATACCCTCTGAGTCATCCCATTTCTTTTGTTACATCCAGAAAAATAAAAAAATATTTTACACTTTAAACCTTAGCCTAACCCTTTGTCAAAGTCTAAATGGTGGGTTGCTAGTTGCTTGGTTGTTGGATTGTTTTTGATGATTATTAGTTAGCCACACTTCACAATTCATGTGTGTGCCATTCTAACAAGATGAAGGATGCATACTTTTTAATTGTATTTTTTGTGGTGTATGCTTATGCGAAGTGTGGGGGAGATGTGATGTATTAAAAAAAAAAAAAAAAAAAAAAAAAAAAAAAAAAAAAAAAGTGAAAATATGTCATCGCAACTATAAGGTGACAATTATAGCAAATGTGTTATATTATGAATAAAGAAAGTTATGTGATATGTTGTTAGCCAATGTGCTAAGTATGAAGAATATTTTTATGGTGAATCGATGTATCGACATGTGAAAGTTCGAAGAGGAGAAAGATTGAAACTATTGTCATTTTTGGGTTTGTGGTTTGTTTGAGATTAGCAACTGTGGGACTTAGACTTTGATTTTATTTTTTTTTAAAATCAATTTCATAAATATTCTCATGCCTTGTCCTTACCTTTTTGACTTAATGTAATTATTTGCACGAAAATTTATTTACCCTTAGTCTAAACGTTACAACCCGAATAAAAGACCTCTTTGATGGATTATTCTATTGTTTTGATACTTGTACAAGCCTATGGTAAGAAACATAAATCATGACTGTGCAATGAGTGATCTATTAATCATGACACATATTGAGTGATGAGTGAATTTCAAATTATCTTCGTGAGGTGCTTAAAATTGTTATCAAGCTCTTTATTTACTTGATTGAGTTCAAATAAGATATTTGTACTATTACCATTGAATTCAATTTTCTTTTGATTAAGACTTTCTCGAGGGCGAGCAAAGCTCAAGTGTGGGGGATTTGATAACGCTCAAAATTAACATGCTTTTAGTCGCGTTATTTATGGTTTTATGAGTGGAAATTGGTCATATTTGTATATATTTGTTACTTAACCGTGAAAAAGTGTTTATGTATGCAAATATAGCCAAAAGCAGGTAAAAATGATTAAAAGATGAAGAAATGAAGTGGTCATTCATTTTTGGAGAGTTTCAAGAAGATCAAGGAAGAAAGAAACGTCGCATAGACAAAAGGATTTGATAAAGTGATGAGTGCTCAAACACTCATCATTTTTGGTCAAATCTGAACTGCAAAACATACAAAAACACTCAAATATGCATCAAAATACTAAAAATATTTCAAAATTGTGTTTTATATGTTTTAGATGCAAAAAGAGTAAAAACAGATGAAAAACGTACAAAGTTTGCAAAATTGGCAGTTTCATTCCCTCAACTTTCATAAAATGTCAAAACTAGTCCCTGGTCATTCAAAATATGGAAAATTATCACCAAAGGTCCTTTTAAAATCATAAGTTGTCATATTTAGTCCTTTGGTGAAAAATCTCAAAAGTTTTGGAAATTTACAAGTTTAGTCCTTGGAGTTTTAAAATTGACAGATTTAGTCCCTGGGAAATATTACTTGGTAAAAAGTGAACTTTGGTCCTTAGAAAGTTACAAGTTGTCAAATTTAGTCCTTGGAATAAAGATTTGAATAAATTGCAATTTGGTCCCTCAAGTTTCAAGATTCGACAATTTTAGTCCCTGAAGGACCAAAAATGAAAAATTGCAAATTATATCCTTGGACTATTTATCTATTGCAAATTTTGACCCTTGTAGCTATTATTGAAAAATTACATTTGCAGCCCTTGCAATTTTCAGTTTTGCAAGTAAGGTCCTTGTGGTTTTTAACTTAAAAATAAACAAACAAACCAAATTCCAAACCCAACACAAACCAAATCCTAATCCCTAAGCCCAGTCCACCCACAAGCCCAACCCTTTTATAATAAAAAACCCCACCCCCTTTTAATACCACCCCAGTCAACACCCTCAGTCAAACCTCACCCCTAACCTCCATTCCCTCTACCATTAACACCCTGCTAATCCAAACCACTCTTCACCCAACTTGTCAATAATCCCATACTATGTTTCCCTTGGCCTCCACTACCCTCCACACAACAATAAATGCCCTAGAATTGCTACAAGTTACCTGCCAGTTGCCAAAACTCCATTTCCCGCCAAAACTGAATCAACGGCCAAGATCTTTACAAGACATCCTATGGTCAAAAATATAAGTGGGAAAGAGAGAGAAGCTTCCTTCAGTGCTTATAAGTCAAGAAAAAGTGGAGAAAGGGGACCAATTAGTGTAGGAGCAGTTGTAGTGTAGTTTCATAGTCGTTTTTAATGTAATTTTATTTTTAGTTGTAATTTTCATTTCAAATCAGTTGTAATTAGTTCTTTCAATGTAATTTCATCTTTATTTAAGTTCAATTTCAGTTTATCTTTGAAAACTCAGTCTATGTCATTTCTAGTCTAAATTCCAAATTCACTTAAATATTGTTAAAATTATTGTTTTATGACCCTGGAAGCTCAATTAAGTCTCTGTTAAGCTTTTGTAAGCTCTTGCATTCATTTAGCTTAGTTTTGTTTTAAAAATCAAAAATTCATAAAAATACCAAATAAATAGTTCATAAATAAAAAGTCAAGCAACATGAAGATGAAGGACTGTAGCAGTGGTGATAAGGATTGATGATGGTTTAGATAGCTCAGTAGGAGCATTAGGAGATGTTTTTGATCATTGGTTCATAGCTCTATCCACTGTATCACTTTGTAAGTAGTTACAAAATTATAACATAATCCTTCATAAGTGGTTTTGGTTGTCTAATGTTGTTTTTTACTGTTTAGTTTTGATCATGCTTGCTTAGTATAAGCTTTAAACTCGGATTCTTAGCCTTGCTCACCCCTTTCCTTCACAAAATTGCCATCTTAGTTTTTTAAGGGGTGTTTGGATTATGATCATTGGCTGTGATCAAAGAGGTTTTGGATGTTGCAGTTAGTGGTAATTGATTGGCTCCAAACGGTCAACCTAAATTGACCAGGTGATGGTCAACAAGGCCAAAGGCCTAGAGTTAATGCTCCGCGGAATATAGTGTTTCCTCGGGTCGTTAAGTCCCGACGAGGTGTGGATTGTAAACAAACGGTTCCGTGATCGGGTGAATTTGGATGAAAAGGGGTTTGTGATTGATTACACTACTGATTTGTACAATGAGATAGCTTAAATAAGCTAAGTGAATAAGACGGGAAACTGGGAAAAACCAGAAACGATTAAAACTTAAAAACGCGTACGTTACGTTTAAATAAAACGTAAACGTACGAAATAAAACGTAAAAACGGAAATCTGAAAACACCAAGGGGGTGAAAATGACTTTTTTACAATTTAAAAGATAAAAGAAAATTTTTAGAAAAAGAAAATAAATTTTTACACTAATTAATTATTTAATATTAATTAAAAACTATTTAATACTTAAATAACTAAAATACAATATAATATTATTTAAACACTAAAAAGGTGAAACTAAAATTTCAAAAATTATAAAATGACTAAAAATAAGTTTTAAAAATAAAAATAAGTATTTTTGTCTTTTTTAGATTTTTCTATTAATTAATTACTTATTAATTACTAATTAACTAATTAACTATTTTAAATTAAGAAAAATAGCAAATGAACAGTAAAAATTCTAATAAAATTTCTAAAATTACTTTATAACATATAAAAGCTATAAAAAATATAAAAACTAGGTTTTACTTAATAAAAACTAATAATGCTAATTTAAACTAATTATTAATTAATAATTAATAAAACTAAGATTAATTCTAATAAATACTAAATGACAAAATAAAAATCTGAAAAAATTATTATAAATACTTTAATATAAGATATAATTAATAAAAATATAAAAATGACAAGTACTTAATAAAAATTTAAAAATTAAAATTAAAATTAAATTACATTAAATAGAAACTATCACTTAATTTTAAATTAACTTTTTTTGGATTTTTCTTTTACAAACTTATTTTACAACTAAAAATGAAAACTTTTTATAAAAACAAACTTTTTAGAAATAAAAAATAAGCTGATTATGGAACCAAAAGCCAAACAGTTGACTTTGGTTGACCAAGGGGCAAAATAAGCTCAATTGAGATCTAGTGGGGCCCACAATGGTAAAATCTGATACAAATGAGTTACTTGGACATGTTTAAGCAAAAGTTCCACAATTAAGCTCAAGGAATAAGCCCATAAGCACAAATTAAGCACATGTATTCTTACTAAAACTCAGAAACTGGGACAGAAATAGGAGATGAATTTAAGTGGGGCCCAGGGGTTTTGAGGTCAAACCAAGGGTCAAAACATGGACCCTGGTAGGAGGGGGGTTGAAGGATGCAAGGTGGGGGGCTGTGGGACCCACTGGGTGGTCAGAAAACCACCACAAAGGTGGTGATGGGGAGGTGATGCTGCTGTGATCAGGGCAATACTTAGCCCTGCAGACAACTTTAGGCAAGTGTGGGGACAAGGGAAAAAATTGCAAAAATCAAAAGGGCATAGAAACTTAAATTTGAGATGGTAGAGAATGACTAGAAACAAGTTTCACAATCAGAATTAACACACAAAAATCAAAACAATTCTTTGAATTATGGGAAAAACCTGAAAATGCACATTTTGACTTTTTGAACTTTGGCTCTTGTTTGACTTTTGTGAGTTTCTAATAAGCCTAACTGATTAAATAAGTTGTAATAAGCTGAAATAACACCAAAATAAGCTAAGTGATCAAGTTATACAACTAAATGGGTGGGTTTAGGACCTCACTGACCCAACAGTGGGCTGTTGGGTGGGATAGGATGTGATTTTGACTTTGGGTGTTTAAGGTACCAATTTATTGCGTCCTAGAACCTAACTAAACCTAAAGCAACATGACTGAGTAAGAGACAACCACTAAAACACCTATGAGGTCAATGGATTCTATTAATCCAAACACCCCTTTAACTAGACACATGGGCAATTTTTCAAGGTGAAATTAATCAAAATGGTATAAAACAAATTAAAGGCTACCTAATATAATCTAGCAGGTACAATTAAGCATATTTAAACAGAATGTAAGCTCTGGAACAGTGGCATATGAAAAATGAAGGATTTCCTTACAAAAGAGACCAAGGATGAGAAACTAGAACATGATCAAAGAACCACCTGCTGAGTCTTCCAAAGACTCTATAATACCATATTAATCAATTTCAAGCTCTGCTCCCCTCTTCTTCTTCATTGCACACCATTTTTTTATTTTCACACTATTTATTTGTATTTTTGGTATTTTTGAATTTATTAAACTAAACTGATTCTTAGGGCTAATAATCTTCTGAAAATGTTTAATTAAGCTAAAATTATATAAAAGGAACTAAAAACAACAACCATTAACAATTATAAATGACTTGTCAATTTCACTTATAAATGCTAAATTTTAGATTAATGAACAAGATTCAAATTTAACTTGAGATAAAAGTTTCATTACATTAAATATACTGATTACAAGTGATTTAAAATGGAAAACACAACTGAATTTCAAATTTCACTACCTACGACCTAAATTATGCTAAGCTACACTACTGATTCTTCCTTCCTCTTCTTTCTTCTTTTGTAGTTGAAAATTAGGGCACAGTGGGTCCCAAGGGTCATTTCCCAGCAACTAGCATGACTTTTTGAGCACTTTTGCTCAATTTCCTATTTTGGCGGGAAATGATAATTTGGAAGTTGGTTGATTGCTTGTGAGATTTAGGGAGCATTAAATGTGTTTTGGAGGTAGTGGTGAGGTGGAGGGGGCAGGGTATGGGTATGGTAGCAGAGGGTGAGGAGGGGGGTTGTGTGTTGGTTGAGTTTTGCAGGTTCAAGTGGGAAGGGGTGGAGGTGAACAGTGGACGGGTTTATTTGTTTGACCGAAGTCAAAGCCAGGGGTGGTATTAGTTTTAGGTTTGGGCTTTGGTGGGCTTTGGTGTGGACTGGGTCAGATTTGGGTGGGCTGTTTGTGGATCAGACAAAAGGTAGGGATTGGTTTGGTTTATTTAAAACATAAAGGTCCAATATGGTTAAGTTAATAGATCACAAGGACCAATATTGTAAACCTGTAATTTTAGGGGGTTGAAAATGTAATTTTCACAAATTTGTCAAAAGGATTTATTTATGCCATATGTGAAAATTGAAGGGCTAAAATTACAATTTTCCAAATTTTAAACCCCGAGGACCATTTATGCAAAATTCCAAAGTTTAGGGGTTAAACTCGCCATTTTGTGAAAATATTTTATCCAAGGACCAATATTGAATATTTTGAATTTCCAAGGACTAAAAATGATTTTTCATCCAAAAATATCCCACCAGGGACCAAATCTGCCAAAGTTTGAAACTCCAGGGACTAAAAGTGTAAATTTCCAAAACTTTCCAATTTTTCACCAAAGGACTAAATATGACAACTTATGATTGTAAAAGGACCTCTGGTGATAATTTTCCATATTTTGAATATCCAGGGACTAGTTTTGTCATTTTATGAAAGTTGGGGGACTGAAACTGCTAATTTTGCAAACTTTGTGCGTTTTTCATTTGTTTTTGGCTCATTTTGCATCTAAAACATATAAAACACAATTTTGAAATATTTTTAGTATTTTGATGCATTACTGAGTGTTTTTGTATGTTTTGCAGTTCAGATCAGACCAAAAATGATGAGTGTTTGAGTACTCATCAATCCCCCACACTAAACTATTGCTAGTCCCTAGCAATACTGTTTTGAAAACTTGATGGATTTGAAAAACTCTTTACCAAAAGCCATCACTTCTGGAGTAGCCAGGTGTAAGAACTGTGGCACACCTGATAACCGTGTGATTTTGAGCAAACCACCAGCTGTCAACGGATTTGAGTAGTCTTTACCAGAAGCCATTTGCTTCTGGACTAGCCAGCTCTTGATGGAATAGTCAACATCTTGGTGAGCTGATTACCAATTATGGTTTTTCCACGGCCTTTACCACAAGCCATAATCTTGCCGGCTAGCCAACTCATTTGTTTTCGGGGAGTTGAGGAACCATACAATTTTGGACAAATTGCCAGCCGTCAACGGATTTGATATGTCTTTACCAAGAGCCGTTTGCTCCTGGACTAGCCAATCCCTTTTGTCGCTTAGACAAGGCGGACTGATTACCACAAAAATTTTGAAGCACCAGTGAAAAAATTTTAAAATTTTTGAAATTTTGGCTAAAAACGGGGGTATTATATAGTAAAATGTGATAAAATTCGCTAGAATAGCGAATACCCCCCCACACTTAGCATGAATATTGTCCTCAATATTCAAAATCCCGGCTATTATGCCGATATTTTGAACGTAAAAGGGCAACATTACAAGCTAAGCGTGGAAAACACCATTTTGTTTTTCACTCTTGTAACCATAGCATGGGGGACTCCCGCACACTTAGGGTGAAAACCCTATATGAATGCTACTGTTTTTGTTTACCGAGTCGCTAGCTTGACTCGACCCCGAATTCATTTGTCCTTGGGGAAGCATGATGTGGAAGGAACAATCTCCATCGGACTTTCATTCAAGATGTTTGGACAAACATTTGAAGCACGTGAAAGTTCCACACCGATGAGATAAGTATCCGGCTCAAGATAATGATACATGAAAATGCCGGGATCAAATATGGTATCTTCATTCCCGAAGGAGTGAAGAACAAGAGAAGTCACCCTGTAGGTGAAGAAAAGGAAGAAAATCATGATAAAAAGCATGATTTGATCTTCTTCCTCAAGAGGAGGCTCAATAGCCTGAGTTTGGATTGCAAAGGGTAAGCTCAAAAACATCCCGGGAGGGTGGGTGGGAATTTGCAAATTCTCATAATTGAGAGCATCTCCCCCCGGGATATCAAACTCCGGAGGAGTCATGATATGATGAGTGAGTTCACCGGAGAACTCCTCATGAAGAGAATTATTCACAAGATGTGAATTTGTGAACTCATGTTCCATTGTGGACTCATCACAATCCTCGTCAAAGATTGGATTGTTAGAAATCATAGTGAATTCAGATTCGAATTCAAATAAAGGATTGGTGAGAGTCGTTTTGAATGTTTCGGGAACAAAGTGATTATTATTCTCAATTGGATTGTCGGGATAAGAAGTGAGTGACGGATCATGATATAGGAGACTTTCAATTTCTCCCAGATCGGCTTCGAAGTCAAGGAGACCATCATCACTTTCCAATGAAAATGGATTGATGTGAGTAAGTTCATCAGCGAACTCCTCAAGAAGATGATCAGCATCGGTTTGTGGAACTGATGCCTCAACATACTCGATGTCTCCATAAAATGTGCAATCATCGCTAAAATCTGAGAAAGTCTCAAAATGATCTTTAGGACACTCAATGGGTGAAGGAATATCACACATGTGCTCAAGAGTTCCCTGTGACTCTCTCGGGATTGGAACAAGGTTCTCAACACTAGACTTTATGAATTCGTCCGATTCCCTTTCAGGAACAGTGTCAAGATGCTCGTCCCCCATGATCAAAGAGTGAGTGGGAACCTCGGGTGTGATAGCAGTTGTTTGAGATGGAATCTCAACTGCTGGGGTATCAACTGATGAACTTGAAGTTTTATAAAATTCAAGGATGTCAAGTGTATCCTCATCATCACTGTCATCAGGAATGAAACGAAACAAAGAGCTAGATTTGGTTGCTTTTTCTCTTGCAATGGATTCCCTCACAGATTTTTCATATGCATCTTGGGAATTTATTCTAGCAGCCTGCTCTTCAGCAAGCAATTCTTCCATGGATTTTTGATGAGTGTGTCTTTGGGCAAAGTCTTGAACTAAACCCTTAAGCTCACCAACGATTTTCATCATATTTTGCATTTCTGGAAGAAGTGCTTGATTCATTTGGTACTGTGGAGGTTGGTCATAACAAGGTGTGTCAAAATTGTCATAAGGATATGGATTACCCGTTTGACAATCTGAGCTGAAGTGTGGACCTCCACAGTAATCACAACAGTAAAACTGTTGAGGCTGTGAGTCGTATGTGCTAAAGTCTAAATTGTTATCAGGAAACTGCTCATAGACAAGCGTGTTTCCTGATTGACAATCAGAACTGTAGTGTGAACCACCACAGTACTCACAACAGTAAAACTGCTGAGTATCATGGTGTGGTAACTGATGGAATGAATCAGTGGTGTCATGATAGGAATAAGGATCTGGGTTATAGACAGATCCGTTTCCGGATTCTACCATGCCACAACTGGGGCAATTGCCACCATTATAAGGATTACCACACCATTGGCAAACCAGAAAGTGTGGATGAGACATAGAAAGAATCAAATGTGTATAGAGGGTGAGGAATGGAGAACCAAAAGAGTAGGAGGGTAAAGATGATTATTTTTGGGTTTTTGGAAATACATTTTGTACAAATGATAAAGAAAATGTTTTTGTGTTTTTTGTGTTCGTTGAAAACTGAGTTTAAAAAGTTTTCGGGAACGGTTTTTGTTTTGATAATGGGAAAATATGAACAAAGGATGGATAAATGTACAATGGAACGAATTCCAAAGACACTAATCAGAAAAACCGTTTAGATACGCACACAACCTCCCCGGCAGCGGCGCCAAATTTTGATTGGCTCCAAACGGTCAACCTAAATTGACCAGGTGATGGTCAACAAGGCCAAAGGCCTAGAGTCAATGCTCCGCGGAATATAGTGTTTCCCCGGGTCGTTAAGTCCCGACGAGGTGTGGATTGTAAACAAACGGTTCCGTGATCGGGTGAATTTGGATGAAAAGGGGTTTGTGATTGATTACACTAATGATTTGTACAATGAGATAGCTTAAATAAGCTAAGTGAATAAGACGGGAAACTGGGAAAAACCAGAAACGATTAAAACTTAAAAACGCGTACGTTACGTTTAAATAAAACGTAAACGTACGAAATAAAACGTAAAAACGGAAATCTGAAAACACCCAGGGGGTGAAAATGACTTTTTTACAATTTAAAAGATAAAAGAAAATTTTTAGAAAAAGAAAATAAATTTTTACACTAATTAATTATTTAATATTAATTAAAAACTATTTAATACTTAAATAACTAAAATATAATATAATATTATTTAAACACTAAAAAGGTGAAACTAAAATTTCAAAAATTATAAAATGACTAAAAATAAGTTTTAAAAATAAAAATAAGTATTTTTGTCTTTTTGTGATTTTTCTATTAATTAATTACTTATTAATTACTAATTAACTAATTAACTATTTTAAATTAAGAAAAATAGCAAATGAACAGTAAAAATTCTAATAAAATTTCTAAAATTACTTTATAACATATAAAAGCTATAAAAAAATATAAAAACTAGGTTTTACTTAATAAAAACTAATAATGCTAATTTAAACTAATTATTAATTAATAATTAATAAAACTAAGATTAATTCTAAAAAATACTAAATGACAAAATAAAAATCTGAAAAAATTATTATAAATACTTTAATATAAGATATAATTAATAAAAATATAAAAATGACAAGTACTTAATAAAAATTTAAAAATTAAAATTAAAATTAAATTACATTAAATAGAAACTATCACTTAATTTTAAATTAACTTTTTTTGGATTTTTCTTTTACAAACTTATTTTACAACTAAAAATGAAAACTTTTTATAAAAACAAACTTTTTAGAAATAAAAAATAAGCTGATTATGGAACCAAAAGCCAAATAGTTGACTTTGGTTGACCAAGGGGCAAAATAAGCTCAATTGAGATCTAGTGGGGCCCACAATGGTAAAATCTGATACAAATGAGTTACTTGGACATGTTTAAGCAAAAGTTCCACAATTAAGCTCAAGGAATAAGCCCATAAGCACAAATTAAGCACATGTATTCTTACTAGAACTCAGAAACTGGGACAGAAATAGGAGATGAATTTAAGTGGGGCCCAGGGGTTTTGAGGTCAAACCAAGGGTCAAAACATGGACCCTGGTAGGAGGGGGGTTGAAGGATGCAAGGTGGGGGGCTGTGGGACCCACTGGGTGGTCAGAAAACCACCACAAAGGTGGTGGTGGGGAGGTGATGCTGCTGTGATCAGGGCAATACTTAGCCCTGCAGACAACTTTAGGCAAGTGTGGGGACAAGGGAAAAAATTGCAAAAATCAAAAGGGCATAGAAACTTAAATTTGAGATGGTAGAGAATGACTAGAAACAAGTTTCACAATCAGAATTAACACACAAAAATCAAAACAATTCTTTGAATTATGGGAAAAACCTGAAAATGCACATTTTGACTTTTTGAACTTTGGCTCTTGTTTGACTTTTGTGAGTTTCTAATAAGCCTAACTGATTAAATAAGTTGTAATAAGCTGAAATAACACCAAAATAAGCTAAGTGATCAAGTTATACAACTAAATGGGTGGGTTTAGGACCTCACTGACCCAACAGTTGGCTGTTGGGTGGGATAGGATGTGATTTTGACTTTGGGTGTTTAAGGTACCAATTTATTGAGTCCTAGAACCTAACTAAACCTAAAGCAACATGACTGAGTAAGAGACAACCACTAAAACACCTATGAGGTCAATGGATTCTATTAATCCAAACACCCCTTTAACTAGACACATGGGCAATTTTTCAAGGTGAAATGATACAAAATGGTATAAAACAAATTAAAGGCTACCTAATATAATCTAGCAGGTACAATTAAGCATATTTAAACAGAATGTAAGCTCTGGAACAGTGGCATATGAAAAATGAAGGATTTCCTTACAAAAGAGACCAAGGATGAGAAACTAGAACATGATCAAAGAACCACCTGCTGAGTCTTCCAAAGACTCTATAATACCATATTAATCAATTTCAAGCTCTGCTCCCCTCTTCTTCTTCATTGCACACCATTTTTTTATTTTCACACTATTTATTTGTATTTTTGGTATTTTTGAATTTATTAAACTAAACTGATTCTTAGGGCTAATAATCTTCTGAAAATGTTTAATTAAGCTAAAATTATATAAAAGGAACTAAAAACAACAACCATTAACAATTATAAATGACTTGTCAATTTCACTTATAAATGCTAAATTTTAGATTAATGAACAAGATTCAAATTTAACTTGAGATAAAAGTTTCATTACATTAAATATACTGATTACAAGTGATTTAAAATGGAAAACACAACTGAATTTCAAATTTCACTACCTACGACCTAAATTATGCTAAGCTACACTACTGATTCTTCCTTCCTCTTCTTTCTTCTTTTGTAGTTGAAAATTAGGGCACAGTGGGTCCCAAGGGTCATTTCCCAGCAACTAGCATGACTTTTTGAGCACTTTTGCTCAATTTCCTATTTTGGCGGGAAATGATAATTTGGAAGTTGGTTGATTGCTTGTGAGATTTAGGGAGCATTAAATGTGTTTTGGAGGTGGTGGTGAGGTGGAGGGGGCAGGGTATGGGTATGGTAGCAGAGGGTGAGGAGGGGGGTTGTGTGTTGGTTGAGTTTTGCAGGTTCAAGTGGGAAGGGGTGGAGGTGAACAGTGGACGGGTTTGTTTGTTTGACCGAAGTCAAAGCCAAGGGTGGTATTAGTTTTAGGTTTGGGCTTTGGTGGGCTTTGGCGTGGACTGGGTCAGATTTGGGTGGGCTGTTTGTGGATCAGACAAAAGGTAGGGATTGGTTTGGTTTATTTAAAACATAAGGGTCCAATATGGTTAAGTTAATAGATCACAAGGACCAATATTGTAAACCTGTAATTTTAGGGGGTTGAAAATGTAATTTTCACAAATTTGTCAAAAGGATTTATTTATGCCATATGTGAAAATAGAAGGGCTAAAATTACAATTTTCCAAATTTTAAACCCCGAGGACCATTTATGCAAAATTCCAAAGTTTAGGGGTTAAACTCGCCATTTTGTGAAAATCTTTTATCCAAGGACCAATATTGAATATTTTGAATTTCCAAGGACTAAAAATGATTTTTTATCCAAAAATATCCCACCAGGGACCAAATCTGCCAAAGTTTGAAACTCCAGGGACTAAAAGTGTAAATTTCCAAAACTTTCCAATTTTTCACCAAAGGACTAAATATGACAACTTATGATTGTAAAAGGATCTCTGGTGATAATTTTCCATATTTTGAATATCCAGGGACTAGTTTTGTCATTTTATGAAAGTTGGGGGACTGAAACTGCCAATTTTGCAAACTTTGTGCGTTTTTCATTTGTTTTTGGCTCATTTTGCATCTAAAACATATAAAACACAATTTTGAAATATTTTTAGTATTTTGATGCATTACTGAGTGTTTTTGTATGTTTTGCAGTTCAGATCAGACCAAAAATGATGAGTGTTTGAGCACTCATCAGTAATAACTCACATTAGGTAATTTTAGGCCAACTTAGTCATAAAATTCAGTCCTTTTTCATTCAAAAGTCAAAATCATAGATTTGGCACCCTCACAGTTAACTGTGAGGGATTTGAGTCCCACAAACTTTCATTTTATCTTATAAATGATAGATTTAGCTTACAGTTAGATTAATTATAGCTTATTACAACAATCTCTGTCAATTAAAAGCTTTCAAGTTTCATTTAAGTCAACATTTCAAAGTTTCATCAAAAAGTCAAAATTGCATGTTTTCAGTTTTTTCCAAATCTTGCATGATTTTTGTAGAATTTTGTATTGAGTTTTAGGGTTTGAGCTTTTCAGAACTTAAAGTCCCCCAGCTGATTGGTGTCCTTGCATCCTTTTATTTTTGTGAATTTTACTGAGGGCCCCACACCCCTTCAAACACACCTGCAGGGGGAGGTATATCCCCTGCTGCAGCAGACCTTCACCCACACCACCACCTTTGGTGGTTGTCTCTGGCCACCACAGTGGGTCCCACAGGCCCACCTTGAGTTCTTTGAACTCAACAGCTGGCCCCCAATCCATTTCAAGCAATCTCCTGGGCTTAGGCTCCCTGGGACCCACCTTAATCCTCCCATAAACCTTGTTCCATTTTCAGTGTTTAAATAAGAAGTCAATTGCTTATTCTAGCTTATGGGCTTATCCTGTGAGCTTCTTTGGTTGAATCTTGCTTAATCATGTCCAACAAGCTTACTTGAACCAGAATCCACCCTTGTGGACCCCACATAAGCTCATTTGAGCTTATTTTCTTGTTTGGTCAACATAAGTCAACTGCCCAAGCTTATTGCATGCATTTGGCTTATTTTTAAGTTCTAAAAAAGTTGTTTTTATAAAAGTTGTTTTTTTTAGTGTTAAAATAGTTTTGTAAAAGAAAAATCCAGAAAACCCAATTTTAAAATAAGTGATAGTTTCTATTTAATGTAATTTAACTTTTTAATTTTCCTTTTTAGATTTTTATTAAGCACTTTGTATTTTTATATTTTTATTAGTTTCCTGTTATATTAAGGTTCTTTCAGTAAATTTTCCAAATTTTAATATTGTAATTTAGTATTTATTAGATTTAATATTAGCTTTATTAATCATTAATTAATAATTAAGTATTAAATAGCAAAATTAGTTTTTATAAAGTAAACTCTAGTTTTTATAATTTTTTCTAGCTTTTATAGGTTATAAAATAATTTTAGGAATTTTCTTATAATTTCTACTGTTCATATTCTAGTTTTTATAGTTTAAATAGTTTAATTAGTAATTAATTATTATTTAATATAATAATTAGTAAACAAGCCTAAATATAATTTTTAGAAACTTTTTATAATTTTTTAGGATTTCTGTGATGGATAATTAGATTTGTAAATTTTTCTATAATTTTCTAAATCATTTTAGTATTATTAGTAATTTAAAATTAGTTAATTAGTTAAATTAAGTATAATTAGTAATTAATTAATACAAAAATCACAAAAAGACAAAAATACATATTTTTAATTTTAAAATTTTTTTTAGTTATTTTATAATTTTAGAAATTTAATTTTCACTTTTCTAGTATTAAATTAATATTATATTGTATTTAAGTATTTTAAATATTAATAATTAGTATTAAATAGTATTTAAGTAATATTAAATAATTAAATAGTGTAAAAATTCATTTTCTTTTTCCAAAAATTTTCTTTTATCCTTAGGTTTGTAAAAGAGTCATTTTCACCCCCTGTGGGTTTTCAGATTTCAGTTTTCACTTTTTATTTTGTACGTTCGCGTAAATTTAAACTGAACGTATACGTTTTTAGGTTAAAACGTTTCTGGTTTTTCTACTTTTACAACCTTGTTAATATAGCTTATTTAAGCTATTTCATTGTATATCTCAGTAGTGTAATCAATCTCAAACCCCTTTCTGTCCAAATTCACCCGATCACAAACCCGTTTGATAACAATTCACACCTCGTCGGGACATAACGACCCGGGGAAACACTATATTCCGCGGAGATTGACTCTAAGCTGTTTGACCTAGTTGAACATCCTTTGGTCAATTTAGGTTGACCGTTTGGAGCCAATCAAAATTTGGCGCCGCTGCCGGGGAGGTTGTGCGCGTTATTCTCAAAACGGTTTTCAGATTAGTGAATCGGAATATACATCCATTGTATATTTACCACCCTTGTTCATATTATCTTCTTATTTATACAAAACAGTTCACGAAAACATTTTAAAATCAGTTTTCAATGAACACAAAAACACAAAAACATTTTCTTTCTTATTTTGTACAAAATGTTTATCCAAAAATCCAAAAATATTCACCTTTACCCTCTCACATCTTTGATTCTTCATCCCTACCCCTCTATGAACCTTTGATTCTTTCCTATGTCGTATCCACACCATTTTGGTTGTCAATGGTGTGGTGGTCCTCATAATGGTGGCAATTGTCCCAGCTGTAGCATGGTAGATTCAGGAGATGGGTCTGTCTATAACCAAGCTCCCTATCCTTACCATCACACATCTGATTCATTCTACCAGCCACCACATCATGAGATACTGACATATCTGTGTGAGTTTTGTGGAGGTCCTCATCAAGGATTTGAGTGTCAATCCGGAAACACGTTTGTCTATGAATAGTTCTCCGGTGATGCTCAGAATTTTGGTTATGACCAATATCCATACGATTCACCAAACCAAACTCAACAGTTTTACTGTTGTGATTACTGTGGAGGTCCACACTTTAGCTCAGATTGTCAAACGGGGAATCCATATCCTTGTGACAATTTTAACACACCTTATTGTGACCAACCTCCACAGTACCAAATGAATCAAGCACTTCTTCTAGAAATGCAAAATGTACTGGAATTACTTGATGAGCTTAAGGGTTTAGTTAAAGACTTTACCCAAAAAGACACTCATCAAAAATCCATGGAAGAGTTGCTAGCTGAAGAGCAGGCTGCTAGAATAAATTCCCAAGATGCCTATGAAAAATCTATTAGGGAATCAATTGCAAAAGAAAAAGCAGCCAAATCTAGCTCTCAGTTCCGTTTCATCCCTGATGACAGTCATGATGAAGATACCCTTGATATTCTTCAATTTTATAAAACTTCATCAAGTTCATCAGTTGATATCCCAGCAGTTGAGATTCCATCTCAAACAACTGCTATCACACCCGAGGTTCCCACTCACTCTCTGAGCATGGGGGACGAGCATCTTGACACTGTTCCTAAAAAGGAATCGGACGAATTCATAAAGTCTAGTGTTGAGAACCTTGTCCCGATCCCAGGAGAGTCACAGGGAACTTTGGATCATGTGTGTGATTTACCTTCCCCTCTTGAGTGTTCAAACGATCATTTTGAGACTTTCTCAGATTTTAATGATGATTGTACATCTCATGGAGACATTGAGTATATTGAGGCATCACTCCCACAGTCTGATGCTGATCCTCTTCTTGAGGAGTTCGCCGATGAACTTACTCACATCAATCCACTTTCATCGGAAAGTGATGATGGTCTCCTCGATTTCGAAGCCGATCTGGGAGAAATTGAAAGTCTCCTATATCATGATCCATCACTCACTTCTGATCCTAACAGTCCAATAGAGAATACCAGTCACTTTGTTCCTGAAGCATTCAATACTACTATCACCAATCCTCTATTTTAACTCAAATCTGAATTTACTTTGATTTCTGATAATCCAATCTTTGGTATTCGGAATGAGGATTGTGATGAGTCTATTCCGGAACATGAGTTCATAGATTCAAATCTTGTAAATGATTCTCTTCATGAGGAGTTCTCCGGTGAACTCACTCATATCATGACTCCTCCGGAGTATGATAGCCCGGGGGGAGATACACTCAATCATGAGGATTTGCAAACTCCCACCTACCCTCCAGGGATATTTTTGAGCTTAACACTTGAAATCCAAATTCAGGCTAATGAGCCTGACCTCGATGAAGAAAATCTTATCATGGTTTTCTTCCTTTTCTTCACCTACCGGGTGACTTCTCCTGTTCTTCACTCCTTCGGTAATGAAGACATTATCTTTGACCCCGGCATTTCCATGTATCATTCTTTTGAGCCAGGGTCTGTGTATCTCATCGGTGTGGAACTTTCACGTGCTTCAAATGTTTGTCCAAACATCTTGAATGAAAGTCCGATGAAGATTGCTTCTTCCACATCATGCTTCCCCAAGAACCAATGAATTCGGGGTCGAGTCAAGCTAGCGACTCGGTAAACAAAAACAATAGCATGCTTATAGGGTTTTCACCCTAAGTGTGGGGGAGTTACTCCTGTTGTGGTTACAAATACAGTGAAAGACAAAATTGTGTTTCCACATTTAGCTTGTAATGTTGCCCTTTTACGTTCAAAGAGTCGGCATAATAGCCGGGACTTTGAATATTGAGGACAATATTCATTCTAACTGTGGGGGGTATTCTAGCGAATTTTATCACATTTTACTATCAAGTACCCCCGTTTTTGCCAAAAATTAAAAAAAAATTCACTTGTGCTTCAAAATTTTTGTAGTTATCAGTCCGCCATGTCTAAACGACAAAAGGATTGGCTAATCCAGGAGCAAATGGCTCTTGGTAAAAATATATCAAATCCGTTGACGGCTTGCAATTTGCCCAAAATTGTATGGTATCTCAACTCGCCATATCCTAAAAAGTGAAAGAGTTGGCTAGCCCGCAAGATTATGGCTTGTGGTAAAGGCAGTGGAAAAACCATAATTGGTAATCAGCTCACCAAGATGTTGACTATTCCATCAAGAGTTGGCTAGTCCAGAAGCAAACGGCTTTTGGTAAAGACAAATCAAATCCGTTGACAGCTGGTGGTTTGCTCAAAATCACATGGTTATCAAGTGGACCATAGTTCTTACTTGAACTGATACATTTGGCTACTCTAGAAGTAATGGCTTTTGGTAAAGAGATTAAAATCCATTAAGTTTTCAAAACAGTTTATTGCTAGGGACTAGCAATATTTTAGTGTGGGGGATTGATGAGTGCTCAAACACTCATCATTTTTTGTCAAATCTGAACTGCAAAACATACAAAAACACTCAAATATGCATCAAAATACTAAAAATTATTTCAAAATTGTGTTTTATATGTTTTAGATGCAAAAAGAGTAAAAACAGATGAAAAACGTACAAAGTTTGCAAAATTGGCAGTTTCAGTCCCCTAACTTTCATAAAATGTCAAAACTAGTCCCTGGTCATTCAAAATATGGAAAATTATCACCAAAGGTCCTTTTAAAATCATAAGTTGTCATATTTAGTCCTTTGGTGAAAAATCTCAAAAGTTTTGGAAATTTATAAGTTTAGTCCCTAGAGTTTTAAGATTAACAGATTTGGTCCCTGGGAAATATTTCATGGTAAAAAGTGAACTTTGGTCCTTAGAAAGTTACAAGTTGTCAAATTTAGTCCTTGGAATAAAGATTTGAATAAATTGCAATTTGGTCCCTCAAGTTTCAAGATTCGACAATTTTAGTCCCTGAAGGACCAAAAATGAAAAATTGCAAATTATATCCTTGGACAATTTATCTATTGCAAATTTTGACCCTTGTAGCTATTATTGAAAAATTACATTTGCAGCCCTTGCAATTTTCAGTTTTGCAAGTAAGGTCCTTGTGGTTTTTAACTTAAAAATAAACAAACAAACCAAATTCCAAACCCAACACAAACCAAATCCTAATCCCTAAGTCCAGTCTACCCACAAGCCCAACCCTTTTATAATAAAAAACCCCACCCTGTTTTAATACCACCCCAGTCAACACCCTCAGTCAAACCTCACCCCTAACCTCCATTCCCTCCACCATTAACACCCTGCTAATCCAAACCACTCTTCACCCAACTTGTCAATCATCCCATACTATGTTTCCTTTGGCCTCCACTACCCTCCATACAACAATAAATGCCCTTGAATTGCTATAAGTTACCTGCCAGTTGCCAAAACTCCATTTCCCGCCAAAACTGAATCAACGGCCAAGATCTTTACAAGACATCCTATGGTCAAAAATATAAGTGGGAAAGAGAGAGAAGCTTCCTTCAGTGCTTATAAGTCAAGAAAAAGTGGAGAAAGGGGACCAATTAGTGTAGGAGCAGTTGTAGTGTAGTTTCATAGTCGTTTTTAATGTAATTTTATTTTTAGTTGTAATTTTCATTTCAAATCAGTTGTAATCAGTTCTTTCAATGTAATTTCATCTTTATTTAAGTTCAATTTCAGTTTATCTTTGAAAACTTAGTCTATGTCATTTCTAGTCTAAATTCCAAATTCACTTAAATATTGTTAAAATTATTGTTTTATGACCCTGGAAGCTCAATTAAGTCTCTGTTAAGCTTTTGTAAGCTCTTACATTCGTTTAGCTTAGTTTTGTTTTAAAAATCAAAAATTCATAAAAATACCAAATAAATAGTTCATAAATAAAAAGTCAAGGAACATGAAGATGAAGGACTGTAGCAGTGGTGATAAGGATTGATGATGGTTTAGATAGCTCAGTGGGAGCATTAGGAGATGTTTTTGATCATTGGTTCATAGCTCTATCCACTGTATCACTTTGTAAGTAGTTACAAAATTATAACATAATCCTTCATAAGTGGTTTTGGTTGTCTAATGTTGTTTGTTAATGTTTAGTTTTGATCATGCTTGCTTAGTATAAGCTTTAAACTCAGATTCTTAGCCTTGCTCACCCCTTTCCTTCACAAAATTGTCATCTCAGTTTTTTAAGGGGTGTTTGGATTATGATCATTGGCTGTGATCAAAGAGGTTTTGGATGTTGCAGTTAGTGGTAATAACTCACATTAGGTAATTTTAGGCCAACTTAGTCATAAACTTCAGTCCTTTTTCATTCAAAAGTCAAAATCATAGATTTGGCACCCTCACAGTTAACTGTGAGGGATTTGAGTCCCACAAACTTTCATTTTATCTTATAAATGATAGATTTAGCTTAAGTTAGATTAATTATAGCTTATTACAACAATCTCTGTCAATTAAAAGCTTTCAAGTTTCATTTAAGTCAACATTTCAAAGTTTCATCAAAAAGTCAAAATTGCATGTTTTCAGTTTTTTCCAAATCTTGCATGATTTTTGTAGAATTTTGTATTAAGTTTTAGGGTTTGAGCTGTTCAGAACTTAAATTCCCCCAGCTGAGCTTTGGTGTCCTTGCATCCTTTTATTTTTGTGAATTTTACTGAGGGCCCCACACCCCTTCAAACACACCAGTAGGGGGAGGTATATCCCTTGCTGCATCAGACCTTCACCCGCACCACCCCCTTGGGTTCTTTGAACTCACCAGTTGGCCCCCAATCCATTTCAAGCAAGCTCCTGGGCTTAGGCTCCCTGGGACCCACCTTAATCCTCCCATAAACCTTGTTCCATTTTCAGTGTTTAAATAAGAAGTCAATTGCTTATTCTAGCTTATGGGCTTATCTTGTGAGCTTCTTTGATTGAATCTTGCTTAATCATGTCCAACAAGCTTACTTGAACCAGAATCCACCCTTGTGGACCTCACATAAGCTCATTTGAGCTTATTTTCTTGTTTGTTCAACATAAGTCAACTGCCCAAGCTTATTGCATACATTTGGCTTGTTTTTAAGTTCTAAAAAAGTTGTTTTTATAAAATTAGTTAATTAGTTAAATTAAGTATAATTAGTAATTAATTAATACAAAAATCACAAAAAGACAAAAATACATATTTTTAATCTTAAAATTTGTTTTTAGTTATTTTATAATTTTAGAAATTTAATTTTCACTTTTCTAGTATTAAATTAATATTATATTGTATTTAAGTATTTTAAATATTAATAATTAGTATTAAATAGTATTTAAGTAATATTAAATAATTAAATAGTGTAAAAATTCATTTTCTTTTTCCAAAAATTTTCTTTTATCCTTAAGTTTGTAAAAAAGTCATTTTCACCCCTGTGGGTTTTCAGATTTCAGTTTTCACTTTTTATTTTGTACGTTCGCGTAAATTTAAACTGAACGTATACGTTTTTAGGTTAAAACGTTTCTGGTTTTTCTACTTTTACAACCTTGTTAATATAGCTTATTTAAGCTATTTCATTGTATATCTCAGTAGTGTAATCAATCTCAAACCCCTTTCTGTCCAAATTCACCCGTCACAAACCCGTTTGATAACAATTCACACCTCGTCGGGACATAACGACCCGGGGAAACACTATATTCCGCGGAGATTGACTCTAAGTTGTTTGACCTAGTTGACCATCCTTTGGTCAATTTAGGTTGACCGTTTGGAGCCAATCATAAAGACAAGTTTTCTACACGTAATTATCAAGGAAATATCAAGTTCTAATGGATAAAGTCATGCCACGAAGAAAAATAATGCATGCAACGTAAAAAGACAAAGAAAGAATGTTCAGACAGTTTCCAACCGATCGGATGCAACTCGCATCCGATTCGGCTGGAACGTGCCAAAAGAATGACCATCCAATCGGATGCTGAGAAACCGATCGGATGGAGATGACTGAAGTTACAAGTTTGCATTTATGGACGTATTTACTCCCCATAATCATGTGTGGCTGATCATTTCTGCTTATTAACTTTAGATGGACGTTTTTACTTGGAAGATAAGTGTCATTATGCTGTATAATGACTACTTAGGGTCTAGAATTACTTGTACCACCAAATATCTAACTTAGTATTACACCAAATCTTGTTAGTTTATCTTATATTGCCTGAAAGTTTACTAAGTGTTGTAAAAACGTCCAGAACGTGTTGAGTTAGAGTCTCAAGCATTGGTTCGAGTGTGGAGTTGTTTACTTACGTTAGTGAGCAATTGGAGGAGTGTGGTTGCTAAAGTTCCACAAGTTTATTCATTGTAATTCTCAAGACTAGGTACACCTTGATACTTATAATGAACAATTGTTACTTTAAGTTTTATGAAAGATTTCTTATTTACTTGTGTTTTAATATGATTGCTGTAGAACCCTGTAAAAATTTCTTGTAATTAAATCCTTAATAAATATATAATCTTTCGTTATCGTTTCTAATTCCCATTTTCTCGGAAAAATTTAAAAATTTTTCTTATTATATTAATTTGGTGATTTTCACAAAATAATATAAATCACGAAATGACGGAAATTAATCCTCGACACGTTACACGAAACTTAAACTTTTTATTTACTCCTAAACCTAAATCATTACCTTAATTACCCAATCGGACCTTAATTAATTTCGGCCCACTCCACCCTTTACTATTCCTAAGCCCACGAATCAAGCCCAACTTCCCATTTAAGTTATTTTCATCCGATCGACTCATTTCAAACACCCTCCAAATCGCACCATTTATTCGTAAATTTTACACACCACCCACGTATTTTATTTTCCCATCTCGTTAACCTACTAGCCAACAATTAGTGTGTCAAGTTTCACGTTTCTACGTTGAGTTTTGATATGCTTTTAAGAGGTAAAGTAGTCGACCTTAACAAACCCAAATCGAATTACACTATATTCAAAACTTAACCGTTTTGAATCTAGTTTGTTTCTAAACGTTCCTAATATTATTCCTAAGATGATTTCATGCTCAAATGTTACGGATGATCAAGTATACTCAAGTAGTATACGATTTAGTGAATCGTATATGGGGAAAATGCTTTGGTCGACATGAGGCATGAATCACCCAACAATCTCCATCTTTTATGCTCTCACAAACCATCCTAAAACCATTATAATATCATACTCTATAGGCTAGTACTGACATGCAATAGTGTGGGAGGAATTCACATTGAAATTTCCTACTAAACGTTTTATATATTGTATATATAGTACGTAAGTTGCATGCATACTTCTCATCATCTTTCACACACTTATTCACTGCAATAATTAGACCTCTATTTCCATTCTACAAAACTTACAAGTCGAATGGAACTATATTGGAAGCAAAGAAAAGATTTCGGGTTCAAATTAATATATAACGTTTGGGTTATATAGCTTGGACGTGAATTCTTGTGTTCTTTTATACCTAGCTCGACTCTAGATCACTTTAAAAGTGTTTGTAAGTCTCTTGCACTTGTTCTTAATCCATTTCATACGTTATCATATTATTATGCACTTCGTATATTATGTTTTATACGTCTACACTTTGCACACTAGATTCACATATATAATTGTTTGTAGTACACAAGACGTGATTTGCCTTCATCTTGGATGGCTTAGGAATCACGTAGCACACACCATTCACTTTAGTTGTAACGTTATAATCATTTCATGCATCTATTTCTACTTGCATCCATCGATATAAAAATAGCATAACACTTAGTAAAATTTTGGTTAGTTTTCAAGTTTATATACCGACCCAACCATGTCACTAAAACAACGTATAACTTAAAATTTAGTTTAACAATGGTACCATATCTTTTCACGACGTCATAGACCACCTAGCAAACTAAAGTTTTCATGTAAACAACTTGTAAACATAATCACGTTTAGACATTCTAATCGATCCATTTTGAAATGACTTAACCGAACTTTTATAACTTAATTTTTCATATAAAAACTTTAAGCTTGTCGAGTGGGCTTAACTAAAGCCCACTAAGCTTTTGAAATCCGTAAGCCCACTGGGCCTATAAGATATGTTTTTAGAATCATAAAAATGGTCCAAAGCCATGCCCAAAACTTTTTCCATGCCCTCGCCTCCAAAAATCTTAACGGGCCTTAATATAATTCGAACCAGGCCCATAAGCCATAAAAATAAGCTTTTGAAATAAATAAGCAGTAAAATAAGCTTTATAATTAATAAATAAGCTACGGAAATTTTTAGAAAAGTTCCACAATCATTTTTGTAAAATTGGACTAAAAATGTAACGCGACGACACCTAGAAGGACTAAATGTGTAAATATTGAAAATCAAGGACTAAACCTGTAAATATAGAAATCTAAGGATAAAATGTGATAAAAATTAATATTAGAAGGTTTGTATTGACGTTTGGACAAAGTAGAGGACTATAGTTGAAAAATATATAAAAAGGACTAACGGTGTAACGCAAGTATCGTTAGTGTAAAAATGGTAAAAATTGGAAAAGGAGACAAAGACTAAATATATTTATTATTCTTATTTATTTTATATTTTTATAAATTTATTTCATATCATGTTTAAATGTTATATATATATATATATATATATATATATATATATATATATATATATATATATATATATATATATATATATATATATATATATATATATATTATTAACTTAACGTTAATAATATATAACGATATTTTAAAAAGATTAAGATTTTAGTTACGATTAAAAGCTCCGATGGATAATTTTTAAAAATCATATTCTGTCATATCATGCATATCACAACATTTTCATTGCACATCACTTAATCGTCATAACGAATATCTAATATTCGTTATTTTCTTTAAAGTTACCGAATAGTTTTTGGTCAATTTCTTAGATAAATTTATTTATCAGGTTGTGTTTCAAAGCCGTTTTCATAAAATTCATCCGACTTTATTTTCTTCATTTTTAGTATCAATCAAGGTGAGTCATAGCCTCACATTTAATTATTTTCAAAACTCCGTGAGGGGGATACATGCTATAAATAGATTCACAAGTATTTTCTGTATGCTTTCCTGACTGATATATGCCTAAGTTAGCTATTGCCAAAAGACCCTTATTCATGAGCCATTAATCACTGCGGTGAATGCGAATATAATGAATAGATCTATTTAAGGTTTGACAGCCTGTCTCACTAATGCTTGACGGAATGCCATATGCATGTGGTTAACCGCATTAGTCGTGATAATTATATTTGAGTAAAAATAGGAATTGGAAAATCACCTATTACACGAGGGCAAAAATGTATCATTGATTTGATATACACCCGCTGTTTACGGTATTTGTTAACGTTTGCGTGTCATGAAACTTAGTGCAATATATGAACTGCAATATCAATGTTTTCAAACTGATTGTATTTTTCAATACAATCTTGCTTGTGTATCAAAATGATTATTAAATTCAAACTCTATGATTTCACTCAACAATTTTGTTGACTTTTAAGCATGTATCTCAGGTATTTGACAGGGGAAGCAAGCATGGAACGGGCGGCAAAAATCTTCAAATTATGTTTACTTTATTTCAAATATGATGTAAAATAAATGATGTTTGATTTAGTTCAAAACATCAAGTTTTTATAATACTCTGATAAGGACCTATTGTATTTCAAATAATTATAAATGAAATAATGTTTTTAAAATGTCTCTTCGAGTCGTTTTCTATCATTATAACTTCGATCCTCACCGTAACACCCTAATTTCTATTCCGCTACCGCATTTCAAATTAGGGGGTGTTACAGATTGGCATCAGAGACATCGTTATAGAGAACCAAATGTTTTCAAACATTGAACTATAACCATACTTTCAAATAAATTAAAGTTTTATCATATAAATTTTTGCCCGCCGTACCTGCTTGCTACAGCACCCCGTAAGTTAATCATTTAGCTATGATATATTGACTGTGATATGTTAAAATGTTATGATAATAAATTCTTATTCTGCGCTATTTATGAATTGTTACAGTATTGTGTCAATATGAGTATGTTCGAATCCGACTCTGATATTTCCGTCGCATCCGTTACTTCGCCTGTTTATCGTTCTACTTCTGTACCTGACGCTGTTTCTCAAGAAACAGAACCCTACGAGCAAGACGAAATTGCTACAACGCCTGAGAATCCCAATACTTTTGTTTTATCGACACCATTACCACGTCATAATTCATATGCACCCGATCACCTACTCAACCTTTTTAGCCAAACTTATCCGTATAATTTTCACCAAAGAGAACCTATCCCTGAAGTAGATATACCTACATCCAGCCGCCTTCGTATTTCTGATTCTATTTCTCCACTTTCACCATCATTACCCTATCCGCCTGGTTTTACTCCCCCAGCTCATATCAATGAAACTGGCGAGAGTGCTAGGATGGAAATTCCTTCTACCTTTACACCTTCTGTAGTAGTGACGCGATTGGAGCATCACGAAGATCAGATAGACTCACTTCTCCAAATGATTGATTATTCATCTTTCGATCATTCAGATACTACCCACAACACCTTACATAACCTTATAGCCGATAGGATACAGTTGCAGCAAGGGTTAGCTCAGATACGTTCGGATATCTCGGAGACACGTTCCTTCGCGATATCATTGCAGAGAGAGGGACAGGACCGTACTTGGGAAGCCCAGCTTGCACGCCGAAGAGCAGATACATTGGAAAACATTGTAGGGGATATGAAGATGCAACATCATACCGAGATGCAAGAGCTTCGATTTCAGATCTTAGAGATGGGAGAACATGTGAACATACCTAATCATTAGAGACAGTTGGTATTTGTACTAGTAATAAGGCATTCAAGCCTGCCGCATGTGGCATTAATAAGCTTGTATCGTTTTGTTATAACAACTCAACTGATTTAAAGTTATTAATGTTATGCTGTTGGTTTTGATATTACTATCTACAAATGTTAACTTATGCTTATGGTTGTTCATGTGTATTATAAATTGCATCTAACATATCGGAATGATTATGATTGTTGTATCAAAATAAAAACTACATATGATGCCCAATTATTATTAAGACTCAAAATTTATTTTTCCCTACTTCACAAGAATCTTTAAAACAAGTGGTTGTTTAAAATTCTAAATGCTATATTTTTGTATTATTAATAGAAAAATGGAGCATGCAAGTAGCGAAAACTCTAACCCAGAAGTGATCTTGACCCCCACTGAGGTTCAAAGAATGATTGCTGAGGGAATATCTGCAGCTCGTGAAGCGGATCGTTTGAATAATACCAATGGTGCAAATCATGAAACTAATACAATTACTCCACGTAATTGTACTTATAAGGATTTCATGACTTGCAAGCCAACAAACTTCAAAGGAATTGAAGGAGTGACTGAAATGGCACATTGGTTTGAGCATACTGAGACAGTCTTCAAGAGGAGTGGTTGTCCTGAGAATAGCAAAGTTACCTTTGCTACAGGAACTCTTCAAGGAGAGGCATTATCGTGGTGGAACACTACTGCGAATGCTATGGGTCCAGATGAAGCTTTCAGACTTTCGTGGAATGAGCTGAAGAATAAAATGTTGAAGAAGTATTGTCCAAGAACAGAGATTCGAAAACTGGAAGATGAATTTCATCAGCTAGTTGTAAGGTACAATGACTTGAGGACATACGACAGAAAGTTTCTGGAGTTGTCGGTGCTGTGTCCAACTATAGTACCCGATGTTGAACAAGCATTGGAGAAATACGTGGAGGGACTGCCACCATCCATTGAAGGAGACGTTACCTCATCGAATCCAAAGTCAGTAGAAGAAGCTATGGAGCTTGCTTAGAGATTGTTAACCCGGGTAATCAAAAGAGGTTCTACCTCTGTGATTAATGAGCATAAGAGAAGTGCTGACAACCGAGGGGGTAACAATAGCAACAACCGCAGCTATAACAACAGTTACAGTGGTAACCGTAGCTACAGCAACAATGATAATCAAGGCAGGAATCGCAACAGAGATCAGTAGCAGAACCGTAGTAATCATCATCAACAACAAAATCGTCGACAAGAAGCTACCCGAGCTTATGCAGCAGTGCCTGTAGAAAGTAAAGGTTATTCTGGAACGCTACCCCCATGTAACAAGTGCAACATGCATCATATTGGAGCATGTAGAGCTGTTTGCGGCAACTGTAAAAGAATTGGTCATATGAAAAGGGACTGTCGAGCGACTGGAGCCAACACTCAACCGATAGCAGTAAAGTGCCATGGTTGTGGAGAAGTTGGACACTACAGACCTCAATGTTCGAAATTTACCAATAATGTTGCCAGAGGAAGAGCTTATGTACTTGGTGATGGGAACACAACGCAGAATTCAGATGTTGTTACTGGTACGTTCCTATTAAATCAACAAGATGCTAAGATATTATTTGATTCAGGAGCGGATAAAAGTTTTGTGTCTACTTCGTTTGCCGCAAATCTAAATATTACTCCTGTAGAATTAGATACTATCTATGAAATAGAATTAGCAGATGGAAATATTTTAAGTACCAATACCCTAATCGAAAACTGCACCTTAACCCTTCTAAATAAATCTTTTCCTATCAATCTTATGCCCATCCAATTGGGAAGTTTTGATGTCATCATTGGTATGGATTGGTTATCTAAACACCGTGCCAGAAAAATTTGTGATGAGAAAATCATCCAGATTCCATTCGACGGTGAAACCTTAATCATCCAAGGTGATAAACCTAAAACTTCTTTCAATATCATTTCGTACGCCAAGACGATGAAATACATAAGCAAAGGATGCCATGTATTTCAAATCCAAGTAACGGGAGGAGAAACAAAAGAAAAGAAGAAACAACTTGATGAAGTGCCAGTTGTAAGAGAATTTTCTGATGTATTTCCCGAAGACTTACCTGGAATCCCACCAACTCGTCAAGTAGAATTCTGAAACGATTTAGTGCCTGGAGCAGCACCCGTTGCAAAAGCACCATATCGATTAGCACCCTCCGAAATGAAAGAATTATCTGAACAGTTAAAAGAACTATCAGATAAAGGTTTCATCCAACCGAGTTCATCCCCTTGGGGAGAACCAATCCTATTTGTCAAAAAGAAAGATGGAACGTTCCGAATGTGTATCGATTACAGGGAGTTGAACAAACTCACGGTGAAGAATCGATATTCATTGCCAAGGATCGACGATCTATTTGACCAATTACAAGGATCAAGTGTGTACTAAAAAAATCGATCTTAGATCAGGATATCATCAACTAAGAGTTAGGGAAGAGGACATTCCCAAGACAGCTTTTCGAACATGATATGGACATTATGAATTTCAGGTGATGCCATTTGGTCTTACCAATGCACCAGCTGTATTCATGGATTTAATGAACCGAGTATGCAAACCATACTTGGATAAATTCGTTATTGTGTTCATTGATGATATTTTAATCTATTCGCGCAATGAAGAAGAGCATGCCGAACACTTAAGGACTGTTTTGGAGTTACTTAAGAAGGAAAAGTTGTACGCCAAGTTCTCCAAATGTGATTTTTGGATTTCTACCGTTCAATTTTTAGGCCATATCATCAACAACAAAGGTATCCACGTAGATCCCGCGAAGATAGAAGCAGTTAAAGGTTGGACGTCACCTACCTCCCCAACCGAGATTCGTCAATTCTTAGGTCTCGCTGGTTATTACCGGAGATTTATAGAAGGTTTTTCAAAGATTGCAAAACCATTGACGGAACTAACCCAGAAGAACAAGAAGTATAACTGGGAAGAGAAGCAAGAGTCAGCATTTCAACTGCTGAAACAGAAGCTTTGTGAAGCACCAATATTGGCATTACCAGAAGGCAATGAGGACTTTGTAGTGTATTGTGACGCATCTCATCATGGTTTAGGTGCGGTACTAATGCAAAGAGACAAAGTTATAGCCGATGCTTCACGACAGCTGAAAAAGAATGAAGAAAACTACACCACTCATGATCTAGAATTAGGAGCAGTAGTTTTTGCTCTTAAGATATGGAGACATTACCTATATGGTACAAAGTGTACGGTTTTCACCGATCACAAGAGTCTACATCATATCTTAGATCAGAAGGAGCTAAACATGAGGCAAAGAAGATGGTTAGAATTACTCAATGATTACGACTGTGAAATTCGTTACCATCCTGGTAAAGCGAATGTAGTAGCCGATGCGTTGAGTAGAAAAGATAGAATTAAACCTCTTAGAGTTCGATCTCTAGGAATGACAATTCATTCGCCACTTCCTGCTCAAATCATCAAAGCTCAAATGGAAGCTCTACAAGAAGAAAACCGGCAATATGAGAAAATTGACAGGAGGTCAAACCTGGAAGATCAGGTTGATAGAATGCCAAATAATGAAAAAGAATTTGTGAGAAGAAATGATGGAATGTTATGTTTTAAGGAAAGATATTGGATTCCTCTATTTGGAGGTATTCAAGACCTTATCATGCATGAATCTCATAAATCCAAATATTCTATTCATCCCGGTTCCAATAAAATGTACCAAGATATTAAAAAGAATTATTGGTGGCCAAATATGAAAGCTGATATCGCCGAGTACGTTGGTAAATGTTTGACCTGCTCTAGAGTAAAAGCAGAGACTCAGAAACCATCAGGATTTCTCGTGCAACCAGAGATTCCGGTCTGGAAGTAGGAAAGAATCACAATGGATTTTATTACCAAATTACCAAAGACTTCGACTGGATTAGACACAATCTGGGTTATCATCGATCGATTAACCAAGTCTGCACATTTCCTACCAATCAAGGAAACTGACGAGATGGAAACACTCGCTCAGTTGTATTTTAAGGAAATTGTGATTAGACATGGGGTACCAATATCTATTATTTTTTATAGAGATAGCCGATTCACATCGAGATTTTGGGAATCGCTACAGAAATCTCTTGGTACTAGGTTAGATATGAGCACCGCTTATCATCCGCAAACTGATGGACAAAGTGAGAGAACAATCCAAACCTTGGAAGACATGCTTCGAGCATGTGTGATTGATTTCGGAAAAGGTTGGGATAAACACTTGCCATTAGTAGAATTTTCGTACAATAATAGCTACCATGCCAGCATAAAGGCTGCACCTTTTGAGGCACTGTACGGAAGAAAGTGCAGATCACCAATCTGTTGGACAGAAGTTGGTGATATGCAACTTACCGGACCAGAGCTAATACATGATACTACTGAGAAGATATTCCAAATCAAGCAACGCTTGCAAGCTGCTCGTGACAGACAGAAAAGTTATGTTGATGTCAGGAGAAAGCCTATGGAATTTCAAGTAGGAGACAAAGTCATGTTGAAGGTTTCGCCATGGAAAGGAATGATTCGTTTTGGAAAATGTGGAAAGTTAAATCCGAGGTATATTGGACCTTTCAAAATTCTGGAGAGAATTGGTTCAGTTGCTTATAAGATAGAACTTCCGGATGAACTTAGTAGGGTACACCCTACGTTTCACGTGTCCCAACTCAAGAAATGTTTGTCAGACGAAACTCTCGTCATTCCACTAAAAGAGATTAGATTGGACGACAAACTAATGTTCACAGAAGAGCCTGTGGAAATAATGGATAGAGAAGTTAAACAACTCAAACAGAATCGTATCCCCATTGTAAAAGTAAGATGGGACTCAAAGTGAGGACCGACTTATACATGGGAAAGAGAAGATAGATTCCGTGAGAAATATCCGCACTTATTTTCATAGAACACACTTGTTAGATTTCTTAAAATCGAATTTCGGGACGAAATTTAGAATGACAAGTGGGTACTGTAGAACCCTGTAAAAATTTCTTGTAATTAAATCCTTAATAAATATATAATCTTTCGTTATCGTTTCTAATTCCCATTTTCTCGGAAAAATTTAAAAATTTTTCTTATTATATTATTTTGGTGATTTTCACAAAATAATATAAATCACGAAATGACGGAAATTAATCCTCGACACGTTACACGAAACTTAAACTTTTTATTTAATCATAAACCTAAATCCTAATACTAATTATATTTATTAAATATAATTAAAAATTTACTAATTACCTTAATTACCCAACCGGACCTTAATTAATTTCGGCCCACTCCACCCTTTACTATTCCTAAGCCCACGAATCAAGCCCAACTTCCCATTTAAGTTATTTTCATCCGATCGACTCATTTCAAACACCCTCCAAATCGCACCATTTATTCGTAAATCTTACACACCACCCACGTATTTTATTTTCCCATCTCGTTAACCTACTAGCCAACAATTAGTGTGTCAACTTTCACGTTTCTACGTTGAGTTTTGATATGCTTTTAAGAGGTAAAGTAGTCGACCTTAACAAACCCAAATCGAATTACACTATATTCAAAACTTAACCGTTTTGAATCTAGTTTGTTTCTAAACGTTCCTAATATTATTCCTAAGATGATTTCATGCTCAAATGTTACGGATGATCAAGTATACTCAAGTAGTATACGATTTAGTGAATCGTATATGGGGAAAATGCTTTGGTCGACATGAGGCATGAATCACCCAACAATCTCCATCTTTTATGCTCTCACAAACCATCCTAAAACCATTATAATATCATACTCTATAGGCTAGTACTGACATGCAATAGTGTGGGAGGAATTCACATTGAAATTTCCTACTAAACGTTTTATATATTGTATATATAGTACGTAAGTTGCATGCATACTTCTCATCATCTTTCACACACTTATTCACTGCAATAATTAGACCTCTATTTCCATTCTACAAAACTTACAAGTCGAGTGGAACTATATTGGAAGCAAAGAAAAGATTTCGGGTTCAAATTAATATATAACGTTTGGGTTATATAGCTTGGACGTGAATTCTTGTGTTCTTTTATACCTAGCTCGACTCTAGATCACTTTAAAAGTGTTTGTAAGTCTCTTGCACTTGTTCTTAATCCATTTCATACGTTATCATATTATCATGCACTTCATATATTATGTTTTATACGTCTACACTTTGCACACTAGATTCACATATATAATTGTTTGTAGTACACAAGACGTGATTTGCCTTCATCTTGGATGGCTTAGGAATCACGTAGCACACACCATTCACTTTAGTTGTAACGTTATAATCATTTCATGCATCTATTTCTACTTGCATCCATCGATATAAAAATAGCATAACACTTAGTAAAATTTTGGTTAGTTTTCAAGTTTATATACCGACCCAACCATGTCACTAAAACAACGTATAACTTAAAATTTAGTTTAACAATGGTACCATATCTTTTCACGACGTCATAGACCACCTAGCAAACTAAAGTTTTCATGTAAACAACTTGTAAAAATAATCACGTTTAGACATTCTAATCGATCCATTTTGAAATGACTTAACCGAACTTTTATAACTTAATTTTTCATATAAAAACTTTAAGTTTGTCGAGTGGGCTTAACTAAAGCCCACTAAGCTTTTGAAATCCGTAAGCCCACTGGGCCTATAAGATATGTTTTTAGAATCATAAAAATGGTCCAAAGCCAAGCCCAAAACTTTTTCCATGCCCTCGCCTCCAAAAATCTTAACGGGCCTTAATATAATTCGAACCAGGCCCAAAAGCGATAAAAATAAGCTTTTGAATTAAATAAGCAGTAAAATAAGCTTTATAATTAATAAATAAGCTACGGAAATTTTTAGAAAAGTTCCACAATCATTTTTGTAAAATTGGACTAAAAATGTAACGCGACAACACCTAGAAGGACTAAATGTGTAAATATTGAAAATCAAGGACTAAACCTGTAAATATAGAAATCTAAGGATAAAATGTGATAAAAATTAATATTAGAAGGTTTGGATTGACTTTTGGACAAAGTAGATGACTATAGTTGAAAAATATATAAAAAGGACTAACGGTGTAACGCAAGTATCGTTAGTGTAAAAATGGTAAAAATTGGAAAAGGAGACAAAGACTAAATATATTTATTATTCTTATTTATTTTATATTTTTATAAATTTATTTCATATCATGTTTAAATGTTATTTATATATATATATATATATATATATATATATATATATATATATATATATATATATATATATATATATATATATATATATATATATATATATATATTATTAACTTAACGTTAATAATATATAACGATATTTTAAAAAGATTTAAGATTTTAGTTACGATTAAAAGCTCCGATGGATAATTTTTAAAAATCATATTCTGTCATATCATGCATATCACAACATTTTCATTGCACATCACTTAATCGTCATAACGAATATCTAATATTCGTTATTTTCTTTAAAGTTACCGAATAGTTTTTGGTCAATTTCTTAGATAAATTTATTTATCAGGTTGTGTTTCGAAGCCATTTTCATAAAATTCATCCGACTTTATTTTCTTCATTTTCAGTATCAATCAAGGTGAGTCATAGCCTCACATTTAATTATTTTCAAAACTCCGTGAGGGGGATACATGCTATAAATAGATTCACAAGTATTTTCTGTATGCTTTCCTGACTGATATATGCCTAAGTTAGCTATTGCCAAAAGACCCTTATTCATGAGCTATTAATCACTGCGGTGAACGCGAATATAATGAATAGATCTATTTAAGGTTTGACAGCCTGTCTCACTAATGCTTGACGGAATGCCATATGCATGTGGTTAGCCGCATTAGTCGTGATAATTATATTTGAGTAAAAATAGGAATTGGAAAATCACCTATTACACGAGGGCAAAAATGTATCATTGATTTGATATACACCCGCCGTTTACGGTATTTGTTAACGTTTGCGTGTCATGAGACTTAGTGCAATATATGAACTGCAATATCAATGTTTTCAAACTGATTGTATTTTTCAATACAATCTTGCTTGTGTATCAAAATGATTATTAAATTCAAACTCTATGATTTCACTCAACAATTTTGTTGACTTTTAAGCATGTATCTCAGGTATTTGACAGGGAAAGTAAGCATGGAACGGGCGGCAAAAATCTTCAAATTATGCTTACTTTATTTCAAATATGATGTAAAATAAATGATGTTTGATTTAGTTCAAAACATCAAGTTTTTATAATACTCTGATAAGGACCTATTGTATTTCAAATAATTATAAATGAAATAATGTTTTTAAAACGTCTCTTCGAGTCGTTTTCTATCATTATGACTTCGATCCTCACCGTAACACCCTAATTTCTATTCCGCTGCCGCATTTCAAATTAGGGGGTGTTACAATTGCTATGGAGTAATTTTTGATATACTTGTATATATGATGTGATTGGTTAATGGAGCATTCTTTTATGAAAAAGGTGATGCATAAAAACATATCTATTTTATGAGTTTGTTGAGGTAACATCTAATCTTGCTTAATTTGTTGGTAAAAACAATCTTTTGAAAAATAGGTCCGAAAGGAATTTCAACTTGTTTTTATTCCAAAACATTAGTGCACAAATTAGTATGGAATATGATGCTTGACAACCATCTTATTTACTTGTTAAAATGGATTTGAGAATATTTCATCACGAAAAAGGACCGAAAGGATTCGTAGGAATTCATAAGAAAAGAATTGATTTTCAAAACAACCATGTGATTATAGAATTGTCATACTCATTTGATATGTCCGAAAGGAGTCATTTAGGTGATAGAATTCTTAGTGGTAATTATAATATGATATACATCATAGATTGTATAACTACTCATTTTTAGTTGCGCAACATAACAAGTTTTACACCAAGCTTTATACTTAAATTGTCATGATACTCCTAATTACCAATCAAGAAATTATACACAAGTATATGTTTAGTTTTTATTGAGTTTCTTTTAAATTAATATTTTACATAAATTTAGATTGACAACCATTATTTAACAAACGTTTTTCTTATTACTAAAACAACCAAATCCCTTGGGACGATCTCGACTTACCCACCTTTATTACACCGGACGAGTATACTTGCTCGTATGTGCTAAATAATAATCGGATAATTCGTGTTTATAAATTTTAAAACTTGTACTAGTAAAACGCACATCAAGCTTCAATGCACTCGGGTGAGAAGATAAAAGGAGCATCCTTCTCGAGGAGATGGGTCATAGGCCGGGCGATTTTGGAAAAATCTTGAATAAACCTACGATAGAAACCGGCATGACCCAAAAAGCTACTAATACCTTTTATGGTAGTGTGATGAGGTAATTTTGCGATGACATCAACTTTGGCTTTGTCAACCTCAATCCCGTTTTTTGAAATTTTATGGCCGAGGACAATGCCCTCTTTGACCATAAAGTGGCTCTTCTCCCAATTTAGACATAACCTTGTGTCTTCACAACGTTTGAGCATGTTGTCTAAATGGGAGAGACATGATTAAAATGAATCCCCAATGACCGGAAAGTCATCCATGAATACCTCCATTGTTTTCCCGATTATGTCGGAAAATATGGCCATCATACACCTTTGAAACGTGCCAGGAGCATTACATAAACCAAATGGCATACGTCTGTAGGCAAAAGTTCTGTTAATACAAATATCACCTAAAAACGTTATTTATATTTTACGATCTTTGCTAAGTTTTGTTAACGACAAAGTGTAAACTTTAGTTTCTAGTAAAACATAATTTTAGTTTAAAGACTTGCATAATTAGACATTTGCTACATTTACATTTCATATAAAACACAACACTTTTTATATTGCTTAAAATAGAAAAATGTTAACATCACATCATGCATTTATGGTAAGTTTGTGTGTTTGACTTACCATAAGCTCTTACACATTTTTAGAAGCATTCTAATTTGATTCAATGTGTGTTTGACTAGAAATAAGTTGATGTGACCTTGGTTGGTTTGGAAAGATTTATTGCAAAACCTTCTGTCAGCCTGGCGGAACCCTGGAGGTACACGGGCGGAACCCATCTGAGGGTTCCGCCAGACCTGCTAAAGGTTTTGCTATAAATACCAAGCCATTTGTTTGAATTTTGGCTTTATCACTTCTCATTACATTTCACACACATACATTTATATCATTCATCTAACCCCTTAACATTTCATTTTGATGTGAAGTTTCTTTTGTAGCAAAGAAGTTCACAAGTTCATATAAAGTTACAAGTATTCAACACAACGTTGCAAGACTTGTTAACTTAGCATCGTATAGACTTTGTGTAGTTTACACTTCATTTGATTGTGTGTTTTCAGTTGTGATCGGTTAGTATTTTAGGCCTTAAAATACATACTGTGACGGGAGTTGTTGTACCCTTGTAAAAGAACTAACGGGAGTAGTTGTACCCTTGTAAAATAACTCGACATCTAGCTTAGTGTCGGTAATCGTGTAAGCGACGTGTAAGGTTTTCTCCGCCGGTGAAAGGAGCTTGTTGACTAGTGAAAGAAACTCTCGAGTTGGATACTCGGGGCGTGGACGTAGGGCAAGGAAAAAGAGTCCTTGTAGCCGAACCACGATAAATACTCGTGTTGTGGTTTGATCATTTCTTTCTTTATACTTGCATGTTATATATTGTCTTTGTGTTCATATCTTTGATTAAACGGAAAGTTTCAAAATATAATTAAATGAAAAACCGGTAAAACTATTCAACCCCCTTCTAGTTTTCCACAATTGGCATCAAGAGCTACGTTACTCAAGCTTTTAAAATATATTGTGTTTTAAAACTTGGAACGATCCATGGATTTTAAAAATTACAAAGAAGGACAATCTATGCAAAGACCACCACTTTTTGAAGCAAATGGTTTTATATATTGGAAAAACCGATTTGAAACTTACGTGAAATCTAAAGATATAGATTTATGGTATATAATCATTGATGGTGATAATATAGTTACGAATAGTAAAGATGAAGATCAAAAGAAATTAATTGCTAAAAATAATGAAGCTAAAATGATGCTTTACAATGCTTTGCCTAAGAAAGAATATGAAAGAGTCTTTATGTGTAAAACCGCCAAAGAAATTTGGAAATCTTTAATAGTCACTCATCAAGGAAACTCACAAGTTAAGGATAGCAAAATTGATCTTCTTGTTCAACAATATGAACAATTTGCTATTCCCGAAGATGAGACTATTGATAGTGCATTTGCTAGGTTTAACACTATTATTACTTCACTTAAAGCACTTGATGAATCTTTTTGTAGCAAGAATTTTGTCAGGAAATTCCTTAGAGCACTCCATCCGAAGTGGAGAGCAAAAGTGACGGCTATTGAAGAATCCAAGGATCTTTCAAGCATGTCACTTGACGAGCTAATTGGAAACCTCAAAGTTCATGAAATGGTAATGGAAAAAGATTCGGAAATAGTTAAAGGCAAGAAAGAAAAGGTTAAGTCCATTGCCTTGAAAGCTAGAGTCCAATCAAGTGATGATGAAGAATCTAGTTCGGATAGTGATAATGAAGAATATGCCATGGCCGTTAGAGACTTCAAGAAGTTCTTTCGTAGACGAGGGAAGTTTGTAAGGCAACCTAAAGATGACAAGAAAACCTTCCGAAAAGATCGTGATGATAGGAAAGGAAAGGTTGAAAGGAAATGCTTTAGGTGTGGAGACACAAGTCATCTCATAGGAGAATGTCCAAAACCACCCAAAAGCAAGTCTCAACAAGCTTTTGTGGGTGGTGCTTGGAGTGACTATAAAGAAGATGACGATGAGCCGAAGAATGATAAAATTGCTCTCATGGCTCACGACTCAAATGAGGTACTCTCCGACTCATCTTACTCTTCTATTGATGATGACACCTTACAAAAAGAATATAACAAACTTTGTGAATTAAGCTTAAAAATCATAAACAAAAATAAATTTTTGAAAACTAAAAAGGAGTTTTTAGAAAATGAAGTTTATGAGTTAAAAGAAAAAGCTAAGAGATTAGAAAAGAGTAAAGGTATTGACACATCGTGAAAATCATGTGAAGAGCTTAAACTCGAAATTGAGAAACTTAGAATTACTCAAGATGATTTAATAAAACAAACTACAAAGTTTAAGAAGTTCGATAAAAGTATTTCTTGTGCGGATGAAATTATGAAACTTCAAAAGTCACCATTTGATAAAACAGGACTAGGTTTCATGAAACTAGAAACTTTGAAGAGTCAAACGAAACAAGAAAAGAAAGCACAAGAAACTAAAAAAAATGCTACAGCAGCCTGAGGAACAGACGGAACCCAAAATAGGGTTCCGCCCGTTGAACCCAAAGGTTCCGCCGGGTCTGCAGCAGCAGTGACAACTTCCACGTCGGATCGTTCAAAATTTGTTAAAGTCACATATAAAAATGAAACAAAACCTACTATTAAAACTGGAGCAGGACTTAGTAAAAACGAATTTAGAACTAGAACTACTCAACCGAGACCTAAGACTCCAATTCCCAAACGCCCTTTTTCCAAAGAGTAACTACAACACACGACCAAACTACCAACATGTTTGGAACCAAAACACTCCTGGACATTACCAAACTCCAAATTACATGTCATGGAACCCTTATGTTCTATTTTCATACTTGGATCAAGTTAATGGTATGCTTAACCAAAATGGACCCATGAGAAATTGGGGACCAAATGTTTGAGTGTTTTTTGTAAAATAGGTGTGCCTCAAAGTATGTTTGAAACCGGATGAATGGATTAAAGATAGCGGTTGTTCAAGGCACATGACGGGTAACAAAAGCCTCTTCTCAACTTATCACAAATGTGATGGAGGTAACGTTACGTTTGGTAGTAAAGCTAAGAGCAAAATCATTGGAAAAGGTACAATCTCTCATGACTCTCTTTTTATAGATGATGTAGCTCATGTTGATAACTTAGGTTTTAATCTCCTTAGTATTAGTCAACTTTTTCGTAATAAGTATAATGTCCTTTTTAGTGAAAATGGAAGTAAAATACTTAAAGATGGTATAACCATAGCCAAAGGTGTTCTTAAGAACAATGTGTATGTCATGAAGATGGATCAAACATCTAGAGACAAACTTTGTCTTACTTCATTAGATGAATCTTCAACTTTATGGCATAGACGTTTAGGACACGCTAACATGAGACTTATACAAAACCTCTCCTCCAAAGACCTAGTTCGAAACCTACCTAAGTTGAAATATGACCAACACTTTTGTGACGCTTGCAAAGTCGGTAAACAAGTCCATAGTAGCCATAAGGCTAAAAACTTGGTTTCTACATCTAGGTGTCTAGAACTTTTGAATATGGATTTGTTCGGTCCATCCGCTATACAAAGTTATTGAGGTAACTTCTATACTTTGGTCATAGTAGATGATTACTCAAGGTATACTTGGACAAAATTTTTGAAAAGTAAAAATGAAGCTTTTGATAAATTTGAGATTCTAAGTAAGAAAATTCAAAATCAAGTAGGGTATAATATTGTGTCTATTAGAACGGATCACGGTCGTGAATTTGATAATGAATTTCAATTTGGAAACTTTTGTGATAAAAATGGTATTACTCATAATTTTTTGGCTCCACGCACTCCTCAATCTAATGGTGTAGTAGAACGTAAAAACCGGACTTTGCAAGAGATGAGTAGAACAATGCTTAATGAACAAAACATTCCACAAAAGTTTTGGTGTAACGCCGTTGACACATCAACGTACATTTTAAATCGAGTCTTAATTAGACCATTTTTGAATAAAACTCCTTATGAACTATATAAAGGTAAAAAACCTACATTAGGATACTTTAGAGTGTTTGGGAGTAAATGCTTTATTCTTAACACAAAGGACTATCTCACCAAATTTGACCCAAAGTCTTATGAAGGTGTATTTTTTGGATATTCACAAAATAGTAAAGCTTACATTGTTTTAAATAAAGAAACCTTAAGAGTCGAGGAATCATTGAACGTAACATTCGATGAGAGTCCACCTCCCTCTAAGACATCACCTTTGGTAGATGATGACTTAGTTGAAAGTCAAGCTATTAAAAACCAAGTAATCTTAGAAAATGACAAGGAAGATGAACCATTAAGCAAAGAAATTGTTAATGTTAAACAATCCAAAAATCATCCATTAGATAATGTCATAGGAAAAATTAATGAGAGAACACTAAGATCTAAAGCCCAAAATGAAAGTAACGACTTTTGTTTTGTGTCAACCATTGAACCAAAAAAATATTAACGAAGCCATAAATGATGAGTCTTGGGTAATAGCCATGCAAGAAGAGTTAAACCAATTTGTTTGGAATGATGTATGGACATTAGTTCCTCAACCAAGGAGTCAAACAATAATTGGAACAAATTGGGTTTTTCGTAATAAAATGGATGAAAATAGAATTGTGTCTAGAAACAAAGCTAGGCTAGTAGCACAAGGATATAATCAACAAGAAGGCATTGACTACGATGAAACTTTTGCTCCGGTTGCTAGGCTCGAGTCAATTAGAATCTTACTTGCATATGCATGTGCACACAATTTTAAACTCTTTCAAATGGACGTCAAAAGTGCATTCCTAAACTGGTTTATAAATGAAGAAGTGTATGTTGCTCAACCACCAGGCTTCATCGATTTTGAAAAACCTAATCATGTTTACAAACTTAAAAAGGCTCTTTACGCACTTAAGCAAGCTCCAAAAGCATGGTATGATCGACTTAAAACCTTCCTAGTTGACCATAAGTATACCATGGGCTTAGTTGATAATACTCTCTTCACTAGGAAGAAAGGTTCACATATTACATAGTCTAAATCTATGTTGATGACATTATATTCAGATCAACTTGTCAAGAATTATGCGTAGATTTCTCCAAAATCATGCATGACGAGTTTGAAATGAGTATGATGGGAGAACTCAACTTTTTCCTAGGACTCCAAATTAAACAACTAGAAGATGGTATCTTCTTCAACCAATCTAAATATATTAAGGACATGCTTAAGAAATTTGGATTAGAAGATTCGAAACCAATTAAAACGCCCATGTCCACGGAAACAAAACTCATCAAGGATGAGGAAAGTGAATCCGTAGATAGCACTAAATATAGAGGTATGATTGGAAGTCTACTTTACCTAACGGCTAGTAGACCCGACATTATGTTTAGTGTTTGTCTATGTGCTCGTTTTCAAGAAGATCCTAAGACAACTCATCTTGAAGCCGTTAAAAGGATTTTTAGATAAATTAAGGGCACTACACATTTAGGTTTATGGTATCCCAAAGGAACGGGAATAGACACCATACTGTATGCCGACTCGGATCATGCCGGTGACTATGTTGATAGAAAAAGCACAAGTGGTATTTGTACTTTTGTTAGACATTGTCTCACCTCATGGTTCTCTAAGAAGCAAACGGCTCTCGATGTCTCAACAACGGAAGCCGAATACGTTTTGGCCGGAAAGGCATGTCAACAAGCTCTTTGGATGAAGCAAGCTCTTGTCGACTACGGAATTCAACTTAACGACATCACCATTCTTTGTGACAACAAAGGAGCCATTCATCTTAGCAAAAATCCAGTTCAACATGCTCGTACCAAACATATTGAAATCCATCATCATTTCCTTCGTGATAACGTTCAAAAAGGAAACATCTCAATTGAGAAAGTTTCTTCTGAAGACAACATAGCCGACATTCTCACAAAACCTCTTAAACGATAACCTTTTAACCTTCTTAGGATAGGCTTAGGACTCATGGAACCTACATTGTAGTTCTAGACATTAGACAAAAATCACAAAAATCAAAACAAATCAATAAGTCTTTTTCTCAGCAGAGTTGGCGGAACCCTCAGCCATAACGGGCGGAACCCTCTTTTTGGTTCCGCCGTATCCGCCGACCAGCAGAACCTTTTTCTTAGTTTATATTAAACCAAACACCCATTATCTCATACCACCACTTCCAAACTGCTACTATTCACTTCACCACTCATCCACAACTATGAATTTTTGATCCTTCCTTCATTCACATTGCTCATCAATCATCATTGTAAGTATTCTAAACATGATTACACTCCTGATCTGAGTCTAGGAATTCTATTTTTGCACAAAAACAAAAACTTGGGGTTATGCATTAACTTGAGAAACCCATGCATGAAATTAGGTGTTTAACAAAACTAATCATGTTTCCCATAGTTAGGAATTGCATTATTATAAGTTATTAACATGTTTACTAAAACACCCCATGTCAAATTCTTGCAAAAATTTCTCACAAATGGGACAAATATTTTTTCATCTCACATTGTAAATACAAAATCAAAACGTGATGTTCAAAAACATCACTTGCATAATGTCTCTTGAATTCTAAAGGGAATACACAACCAATATATATTTTCGGGTACATTCAAACGAAGCTACATTGAACTAGGAGCGCTTGGGTTATCTTTTGTTGTATAACTAAAATTGCATTCTAAAATATTTTGAGCATCAAAATGAGTCAAGATAACCACACCTCCACATTGTTTTCATATAGGCACACACTAGAACATCCACATTACAATAGTTGTGTACTTAGACTAAAATGTGAAATTTTGTTTTTCTAGGAATCATCATGCCTCCTCAAACCCATTACGACCACAAGGACACCATTAATAACTACCCAAACACCACAAAACCAAAGGTCTTACTCCAACTCAAATCGACATTTTCAAAGCCCTAGAAAAGCGTTATGTCCACGAAGGTAGAACCATTGACCCATCCTTCATAGAAGGTACAAACCTACCTATGGAACTAGCAACCATCAACTTTGATTGTCTCCTAGAAATCAATGAGCCTATTTGTCCTAGATTTATTTTAGAGTTCTATGCATCCGTCACTCTCTCCACGGATGAGTATGGTCGCATGCCTATCAACTTTAGGGCTAGTAGTCATGAATACTCCTTCACTCTCGAGGAATTTGCTCAAATCCTAGGTGTCCCAAACCGTGGTACTTGCATCTACTCCGACAAGCATTCCCTCTCAACTCTTGACACACTCATTGACCGAATCCATCCCTATGATAACCCTCTTGTGTCCAAGGATGAACTCCGTGACCACCTCTTCATTAGGACCACAAACACTAGGAGAATCCGAACCGGAAATAAGGTCAACAAGGACCTATATGGTATGGAACTCAATGAACTCAAGCCCCAATTCAAGAAATGGGAAGAACTACTTAGAGCCAACGTCATTAGCACCATAGGGAACCGGGATCATATCAATGTTTGCCTTTGCAACATGCTCTACTCTTTGTCCGTTAGGCAACCCTTCAACCTTGCCTACTACATGGCCAAGAGAATGGCCGACATTCCCGTGCAAGGCACAACGGCTATGCCGTATGGAATGCTCTTGACCCGTCTCTTTAGGTTCATCTCTCCCATTCCACCAACTCCTAGAGGTCTTCGCCTAGACTACTCTCTCATTCCACACACTTTTGTCCCACTAAGTGATAAGAGAGTCTACAAAGCCCAAGGAAAACGTCCTCATCCTCCTACCTCCTCATCATCATCCTCAATGAGTGAAGATGAGACTTTGCCCAACTCTAGGCTCCCGCCTCTAGAATACCTTTCCCAACTTCCGGATATTCCAAATGAGTCGGCGGAGTTCTAGCAAACAAAGGGGATGTTCAAAAATCTCAGGAGATTCCTTGGAAAGCTCAAGAACAAGATTGATCATCAATGAGAGCGGGTGTGTAGGAGTGTTTGGCACAAGGTGCTATTTGAACAATTTAGTCGTTTAAACAATGTTTGTCATGAATTTGTGTGTTGGTAGAATATTTGGTACAATTTGGAACATGTATGAACTAACTATGATGCAGGACGACAACATTTGGCATGTTGTCAAATTTTCAAGTGTATGAAAATTTCACTAAGTACAATGAAATTCGCTAGCCCCCAGTCAAAGTTCAATGGTATGCGTGTTTACATGTCCAATTTTTGCATTTCCTAACCAAATATGAATTATATTTTTGTTTTTAGGAGTTTTCAAAAAATTTGAAAATCGTCTCGCGGGTCAAAAACGTGGACTGCCTCATTTTTCAGTCCTGGTGGAACTGGCGGCACCCTAAAATGGGTTCCGCCTGTGTATTTTTCTGGAATTCCAGAATTGGCCCAACGGATCAGACGAAACCCTGAGGAGGGTTCCGCCTGTGTAGTCCCAGGGTTCCGCCAGTAGACCTGCAATTTTTTTTCTTTCTCGACAGCCACATCATTTTTACTGTTGTGATTACTGTGGAGGTCCACACTTCAGCTCATATTGTCAAACGGGGAATCCATATCCTTGTGACAATTTTGACACACCTTATTACGACCAACCTCCACAGTACGATATGAATCAAGCACTTCTTCCAGAAATGCAAAATATGATAAAAATCGTTGATGAGCTTAAGGGTTTAGTTAAAGACTTTGCCCAAAGACATACTCATAAAAAATCCATGGAAGAATTGCTGGCTGAAGAGCAGGCTGCTAGAATAAATTCCCAAGATGCCTATGAAAAATCTGTGAGGGAATCTATTGCAAGAGAAAAAGCAGCCAGATCTAGCTCTTAGTTCCGTTTCATTCCTGATGACAGTGATGATGAGGATAAACTTGATATCCTTCAATTCTATAAAGATCCATCAAGTTCATCAGTGGATATCCCAGCAGTTGAGATTCCATCTCAAACAACTGCTATCACACCCGAGGTTCCCACTCACTCTTTGATCATGGGGGACGAGCATCTTGACACTGTTCCTGATAAGGAATCGGACGAATTCATAAAGTCTAGTGTTGAGATCCTTGTCCCAATCCCGAGAGAGTCACAGGGAACTTTGGATCATGTATGTGATATTCCTTCACCTATTGAGTGTCCTAAAGATCAATTTGAGACTTTCTCAGATTTTAGCGATGATTGTATATCTTATGGAGACATCGAGTATGTTGAGGCGTCAGTACCACATTCTGATGCTGATCATCTTCTTGAGGAGTTCGCTGATGAACTTGCTCACATCGATCCACTTTCATTGGAAAGTGATGATGGTCTCCTCGATTTCCAAGCCGATCTGGGAGAAATTGAAAGTCTCTTTTATCATGATCCGTCACTCACTTCTGATCCCAACAGTCCAATAGAGAATGTTAATCTCTTTGTTCCCGAAACATTCAATACGACTCTCACCAATCCTATTTGAATTCGAATCTGAATTCACTATGATTTCTAACAATCCAATCTTTGACGAGGATTGTGATGAGTCCACAATGGAACATGAGTTCACAAATTCACATCTTGTGAATAATTCTCTTCATGAGGAGTTCTCCGGTGAACTCACTCATCATATCACGACTCCTCCGGAGTTTGATAGCCCGGGGGGAGATGCTCTCAATCTTGAGAATTTGCAAATTCCCACCCACCCTCCCGGGTTGTTTACGAGCTTACCCTTTGAAATCCAAACTCAGGCTACGGAGCCTGCTCTCGAGGAAGAAGATCAAATCATGCTTTTTATCATGATTTTCTTCCTTTTCTTCACCTATAAGGTGACTTCTTCTCTTCTTCACTCCTTCGGGAGTGAGGACACTATATTTGATCCCGGCATTTTCATGTATCATTATCTTGAGCCGGATACTTATCTCATCGGTGTGGAACTTTCACGTGCTTCAAATGTTTGTCCAAACATCTTGAATGAAAAGTCCGATTGAGATTGTTTCTTCCACATCATGCTTCCCCAAGGACAAATGAATTCGGGGTCGAGTCAAGCTAGCGACTCGGTAAACAAAAACAGTAGCATGCTTATAGGGTTTTCACCCTAAGTGTGGGGGAGTCCCCCATGCTATGGTTACAAGAGTGAAAATACAAAATGGTATTTCCACGCTTAGCTTGTAATGTTGCCCTTTTACGTTCAAAATGTCGGCATAATAGCCGGGATTTTGAATATTGAGGACAATATTCATGCTAAGTGTGGGGGGGGGGGGGGGGGTATTTCGCTATTCTAGCGAATTTTATCACATTTTACTATATAATACCCCCGTTTTAGCCAAAATTTCAAAAATTTTAAAAAATTTTCACTGGTGCTTCAAAATTTTTGTGGTAATCAGTCCGCCTTGTCGAACCGACAAAAGGGATTGGCTAGTCCAGGAGCAAACGGCTCTTGGTAAAGACATCTCAAATCCGTTGACGGCTTGCAATTTGCCCAAAATTGTATGGTTCCTCAACTCCCCAAAAGCAAATGAGTTGGCTAGCCCGCAAGATTATGGTTTGTGGTAAAGGCAGTGGAAAATCCATAATTGGTAATCAGCTCACCAAGATGTTGACTATTCCATCAAGAGCTGGCTAGTCCAGGAGCAAACGGCTCCTGGTAAAGACAAATCAAATCCGTTGACAGCTGGTGGTTTGCTCAAAATCACACGGTTATCAGGTGTGCCACAGTTCTTACACCTGGCTACTCCAAAAGTGATGGCTTTTGGTAAAGAGTTTTTCAAATCCATCAAGTTTTCAAAACAGTATTGCTAGGGACTAGCAATAGTTTAATGTGGGGGATTGATGAGTGCTCAAACACTCATCATTTTTGGTCAAATCTGAACTGCAAAACATACAAAAACACTCAAAAATGCATCAAAATACTAAAAATATTTCAAAATTGTGTTTTATATGTTTTAGATGCAAAATGAGCAAAAACAGATGAAAAACGCATAAAGTTTGCAAAATTGGCAGTTTCAGTCCCCCAACTTTCATAAAATTACAAAACTAGTCCCTGGAAATTCAAAATATGGAAAATTATCACCAAAGGTCCTTTCACAATCACAAGTTTTCATATTTTGTCCTTTGGTGAAAAATCTAAAAAGTTTTGGAAAATTACAAAATTAGTCCCTGGAGTTTCAGTAATTGACAGATTTGGTCCCTGGTGGGATAATTTTGAAAGAAAAATCATTTTGGGTCCTTGGGAAGTTACAAAAATCATTTTTAGTCCTTTGGGTGAAATTTGAGAAATTTACATGTTTGGTCCTCATAGTTTGGAAAACTGACATAAATGGTCCCCGGGAATTTTAAAAGTGAAAAATGCAAAAAATTGGTTCTTGTATATTGGGGATTGGCAGTTTTGGTCCTTTGTAGCAATTTGGAAAGTTTACATTTGCAGCCCCTCACTTTTGCAAAAATTACACAATTGGTCCTATTTGTTCACTATTAACCAAATGGACCATTGTTAATATTTTGAAACAAAACCAAGCCCATAACCACCAAGCCCACTCTACCTTTTATCCCCTTGGCCCATCTCACCAAAACAGCCCACCCCCTAATTTAACCTTACCCCGTTTTATTTAATCCCTCAGTCAACCCAACGTTGACCCACCTTCTCCCCCACTTGAACCTGCTAAACTGCCTGACACACTCCACCCTCAACCTCACCTCCACCTCATCTATCCCACACTTTGTTCCCCCTCCAAACAGAACCCAACAAAACCATTTAATGCTCACAAATTCTCACACTCAAACCACAATCTGCCAAAAATTCATTTCCCGCCAAAAAGGGATTCAACAGCTGAGATCATTTCAACTCATCTAAAGGCTGAGAATGGATGTGGGAAAAGAGGAGAGAGACTCCAGGAGTTATAAAAATGAAGAAAAAGGAAGAATGGATCATTAGTTAGCAAGTAGTGTAGCTTAGTGTAATATTCATGTCGTTTAGTTAATTTTCTCCTTCAAAGTGTAACTTTTAGATTAAAGATATTGTAGCAAGTAATTTCAGTGTATTGGAACCCATTTCAATCCCTAATTTCAGTTATATATGTTTAATTTTAGAAATTGCAATTTAATTGAAAATTTTCATATTGTCTTAAGATCGTTAAAAATTGTTATTTCTTTGTCCTACAAGCTAATTTGAGTTCACAAGTAAGTTTTTCAAAGTTTGGAAGGCACTCAAATCAGTTTAAACTAGAAAACCAAAAATACTAAAAAAATCATAAAAATATAGTGTAAAATCAAAAATCAGTTTTCAAGACAAAAGAAGTTGAAGCAAGGTATGCTGTGGATTCTCATGGTTTTAGAGTCTCTTGGGAGACATTAGGGTATGTTGGATGTTCATGGTTCTCAGATTGCTTCTTGGAATGCACTTGTAAGCTAATGTTTCATTTTTTAGCTTATTCACTGTAGCTAAGCTTATTAACTGCTTATTCTTGTTTATATGTGCTTATTTGGTGTTATCTCATTAGTTGATAGTTTAAAATCTGGTGCTTGTTCATCTGTTTTCAAATATTGCTCTTGATCTTATTCTAACTGTCATATTACCTTTTCTAGCTTATCATAGTATGTTTGGTCATTTGTGCTTAATTTTAGCTTAGGCATAGTTAGAATAGCTTATTATATGACTCTGTATAAGTAGCATAGCCTGTTTTGTTCATTTATAGTGAAATCCTCAAAAACAGTCCCATAAGGGAGTGTTTGGCTCATGCCTGAATCATGAGTTCTAGTTAGTATTTTTTTATTGTTTCTAGTTCTAACAAGTTATACTAGTTCATATTAGGTTAATCAAACCATAAAACCAAGGGTCTTGTAGCAAGGAAGTCAAATTCCCACTCTTAAGCTCTCAACTGTCCACTGTTGGGACAGTTGGGTTCTAAATCACCCATAACCTTTTCCCTAATTGTTGTTTCAACTTATTATAGTCTTAATGTGGTTTATTACATGATTTTCAGTCATCAAATTAAGTTACAAGTTCACAAAAGTCAAAGTTTAAGTTTATATGAAAAAGTCAAAAGTTAGTTGTGCAGAAAAAACCAAATGTTCAAGCAATTTTAATGAATTTTGTGTTTGATTTCATGGGGTGAAATTTGTTTCTAATAACAGCCCCCCAGCTCATGTTTGTGTTCCCATCTTGCATATATTTTTGTGATTTTCTTGCTGGGCCCCACATCACCTCAAACATACTTGCAGGGGAGGGACTGCCCCCTGCTGCAGCAGTTACATCAGCCACCACCACCACTTGGTGGTGGTTTTCTGGCCACCCTTGTGGGTCCCAGGGCCCCAACCTTGTTCCTTTCAACCCCCTGATAGGGTTGAAGGATTGACCAAGTGTTTGACCTCACCACTTGTGGACCCCACTTGAATCAAGCACAAAAGTGTGTCCTAGTTTCTGTGTTCACATAAGATTCCATGTGCTTATAGCTTATTCTGTGTTCACATTTAGATTTTTCCAGCTCATACAAGTTCAAATAAGTTATTTGTATCAGTTTTAACCAAAGTGGGTCCCACTCTTGGTCATTTAAGCTTATTTTCCATTTTGGTCAAATGTGGTCAACTGTCTCACCATTTAGCTTATATTTTGCTTATTTTTAAGTTTTAAAAAGTTTGTTTTTACAAAAGTTTTTCATTTTTAGTTGTAAAATAAGTTTCCAAAAAGAAAATCCAGAAAATCAAATTTAATTTTTAAGTGATAGTTTCTATTTAATGTGAATTAAATTTTATTTTTCATTTTTATATTTTAATTAAGTACTTGTCATTTTTATATTTTTATTAATTACCTCTTATATTAAAGTATTTATAATAATTTTCTCAGATTTTTATTTCATCATTTAGTATTTATTAGAATTAATCTTAGTTTAATTAATAATTAATTAATAATTAGTTTTAAATAGCATAATTAGTTTTTATTAAGCAAAACCTAGTTTTTATATTTTTTATAGCTTTTATATGTTATAAAACATTTTTAGAAATTTTATTAGAATTTTTACTATTTATTTGCTATTTTTCTTAATTTAAATTAGTTTAATTAGATAATTAATAATTAATTAGTAATTAATTAATAGAAAATTCACAAAAAGACAAAAATACTTATTTTTAATTTTAAAACTTATTTTAGTTATTTTATAATTTTTAAAATTTTATTTTCACTTTTTTAGTATTTAATCAATATTGTATTATATTTAAGTTATTTAAATATTAATAATAAGTATTAAATAGTAATTAATTAATATTAAATAATTAATTAGTGTAAGAATTTATTTTCTTTTTCTAAAAATTTTCTTTTGTCTTTTAGTTTGTAAAAAAGTCATTTTCACCCCCTGGGTGTTTTCAGATTTCCGTTTTCACTTTTTATTTTGTACGTTTACATTTTATTTAAACGTAAACGTACGCGTTTTAAGTTTTAAACGTTTCTGGTTTTTTCTAACTTTCTCGTCTTATTCATATAGCTTATTTAAGCTATTTCATTGTACAAATCAGTAGTTTAATCAAACTCAAACCCCTTTCCTGTCCAAATTCACCCGATCACGAAACCGTTTGATTACCATCCACACCTCGTCGGGACATAACGACCCGGGGAAACACTATACTATTCCGCGGAGCATTGAATCTAGGCTGTTTGACCTTGTTGACTATCCTTTGGTCAATTTAGGTTGACCGTTTGGAGCCAATCATGTTGCTTCACCAATTTCAAGATGAAACCCGCTTTGCTATACAACACATCATCGAACGTTTGGATGCTCTTTCCCACCCAAACAAATCCTAGACCATGTTTGGAGGCCTTTTGCCCCATTTAGGAAATGTGTTGAATGACTTCTACTTATAGAAGTAGGATTTTATTTTTCTTTTTCTTGGTTATTTTTTTTCTTTTATTTTTATTTTTAGAAGTAGGAGAATATTTTTCATTTCTTATCTTTGACTTTTCTAAAGTCAAATTTTACTTGAAATGACATCTTTTACTACTATCTTATTTGCATTGTTGGTTGATCATATATGACTTGTGATTGTGGTTGCTTATATTGTCATATAGTGTGGTAACTACAAGCTAGATTATGTGTCATTATCACCAACTAACCATTTTTTTGTAGCTTCAAAATCCATGTTTCCCATCTTGGCACTCCTTTTAGGGGGAATATCGACCAAGGGGGAGCAAGTGCATAGTTCCGCTTCGCTACTCTACTTTTTTGTTTCGACAAAAAGGGGGAGAATGATATATAAACTTATAAACTTAAAATGATTTTCATCACTTAAGTAAAACAAGTTTAATATAACATTTTTTTTAAGTCTTAAACACTAAAATTTTGCGAGTTACTTAAAAACAAAGTTTATGTATTGTCATCAACAAAAATGGGGAGATTGTTAATACAAATATCGCCTAAAAACGTTATTTATATTTTACGATCTTTGCTAAGTTTTGTTAACGACAAATTGTAAACTTTAGTTTCTAGTAAAACATAATTTTAGTTTCAAGACTTGCATAATTAGACATTTGTTACATTTACATTTCATATAAAACACAACACTTTTTATATTTCTTAAAATAGAAAAATGTTAACATCACATCATGCATTTATGGTAAGTTTGTGTGTTTGACTTACCATAAGCTCTTACACATTTTTGGAAGCATTCTAATTTGATTCAATGTGTGTTTGTCTAGAAATAGGTTGATGTGACCTTGATTGGTTTGGAAAGATTTATTGCAAAACCTTCTGTCAGCCTGGCAGAACCCTGGAGGTACACGGGCGGAACCTATCTGAGGGTTCCGCCGTATCCGCCAGACCTGCTGAAGGTTTTGCTATAAATACCAAGCCATTTGTTTGAATTTTGGCTTTATCACTTCTCATTTCATTTCACACACATACATTTATATCATTCATCTAACCCCTTAACATTTCATTTTGATGTGAAGTTTTTTTTTTTGTAGAAAAGAAGTTCACAAGTTCATATAAAGTTACAAGTATTCAATACAACGTTGCAAGACTTGTTAACTTAGCATCGTGTAGATTTTGTGTAGTTTACACTTCATTTGATTGTGTGTTTTCAGTTGTGATCGGTTAGTATTTTAGGCCTTAAAATACATAGTGTGACGGGAGTTGTTGTACCCTTGTAAAAGAACTAACGGGAGTGGTTGTACCCTTGTAAAAGAACTCGACTTCTAGCTTAGTGTCGGTAATCGTGTAAGCGACGTGTAAGGTTTTCTCCGCCTGTGAAAGAAGCTTGTTGACTAGTGAAAGAAACTCTCGAGTTGGATACTCGGGGGGTGGACATAGGGCAAGGAAAAAGAGTCCTTGTAGCCGAACCACGATAAATACTCGTGTTGTGGTTTGATCGTTTCTTTCTTTATACTTGCATGTTATATATTGTCTTTGTGTTCATATCTTTGATTAAACGGAAAGTTTCAAAAGATAATTAAACGAAAAACCGGTAAAACTATTCAACCCCCCTTCTAGTTTTCCACAAGTTCCATAGGGGCATGTGAAGGTAGTCTTTTCTTGATCCTGCGGATCAATGGGAATTTGGAAGTAACCCGAGAAACCGTCGAGGAAACAATAGTACTCATTCCCCGCTAATCTCTCGAGCATTTGGTCCATGAAGGGTAGAGGAAAGTGGTCTTTGCGGGTGGCGTCATTTAACTTGCGATAGTCAATGCATACATGCCAACCCGTAACCAATCGAGTTGGAATCAACTCGTTTTCTTCGTTTGTGACGACAGTAATGCCACCCTTTTTTGGAACGCAATGAATGGGACTAACCCAAGGACTGTATGAGATAGGGTCAATTAAACCGGCATCAAGAAGTTTTAAAACTTCTTGTTTGATGACCTCGTGAATTTTTGGGTTAACCCTTCTTTGTTGTTGGACTGCTGGTTAAAGTCATCCTCCATTAAAAATTTTTGCGTACAAAATTCTGGGTTGATACCCTTGATGTCGGAGAGTTTCCAAGCAATTGCTTGTTTATGTGACTTTAAGACCTTTATTAGAGCAGTCTTTTCCTCATCACTCAAATCTTTAGCAATTATGACGGGTAATTTATCATCATCCTCCAAAAATGCGTATTCAAGATGAGGCGGTAAGTCCTTAAGCTCGACCTCAGGAAAATCATCAGTTTTCTCAACATATTAGATTTCCTCATTATGAAGTGTTTGTGGTAGAACAGGAAGAGGAGAGGGATCCTCGTTTAATAATTTCTCAAGGAGAAGAATATCCCTCTCAGGGTCAATCTCTTGGTTATCAACTCCAACGGGAATTGAATCACTTTTGAGAAAGGCCTCAATTTCTTCTAAGATGAAGTCACTTCCCTCAAATGGAGTGAGGGAAGGAGAAGAATTGGTAATGATGGGATGAGAAGATGGAGTGGGGTTCCCACTCGGAGAATCATCGGTAAAACCTAAAACCTCTTGAGCGTACTCCTCAGAAGCAACATCAATGACATTTATTTGGTTAACCGATTCAGAGTCATAATTTGAGGAGTACCTCAAAGTTTGATCGAGGTTGAAGGTGATTGCTTCAGTACCAACACGCAATGTGATCTCTTGCTCAAATACATCGATGAGAGCACACCCAGTTCTAAGGAATCCCCTTCCGAGAATTAAAGGGACCTTTGAATCGACATCAAAGTCAACAACTACAAAATCGGCCGGAAAATGGAACTTTCCCACTTTAACGAACACGTCCTCAGCAATGCCAAGTGGACGAGAAATTGATCGATCGGCAAGCTCAAGAGTCATGCACGTGGGAGTAAGTTTGGGAAGAGATAGTTTCTTCCACACAGAATATGGCATCATGTTAATACTAGCACCAAGATTGGCCAAGGCGAAGCATTCAACCATACTCGGAAAAACACATGGAATGAGAAATTTTCCGGGGTATACAAGCTTCTCGGGAAGCTTTTTCAAAAGAACCGCTGAGCAATTCTCGTTCAACGGAGTTCTAGCCATCTCAAAGAGCTTTTCTTCATTACTTAACAGATTCTTGATTGTTGATGCGAATTTGGGCATCAAGATGATAGCATCCGCGAAGCTTATGTCAAAATGTAAATCTTGAAAGATTTGGAAAAATTTATCCATTTGATAACTAGCCTTTTCGCAGAACTTTTGTTCATTTAAGCGTGATGGGTAAGGAATAGAAGGTTTGGATTTAGGATTCTCAACAGGAGTTGTTGGTGGTTCAAAGACGACTCCTGGTTTGGGGTTGGTCTTTGGAACAGCTTGAGGATGGACGTGTGCGGTACTTCGTAGGCTAGTAGATTGCACCTTGTCCTTGGTTGCCTCAGGGTCACTTTCTACTACCTTGGGAAAAGGAGGAGGAGGAGAAGGAGTAGTGGAAACCGGGGGACTATCATAAACTTTACCACTGCGTGTGGTGATAGCTTTGATTTCACCCTTCGGGTTGACAACTGTGTTACCAGGGAGACCTCCCGAAGTAGAGGGTGGAGTGAGATGACTCATGAGACTGGCAAACATATTTTCAATCTTGCTTTGAGATTGATCAATTTTGTTGTTTGTTGCCATAAGCTCACTCTTCAGCTCATTTCCCTGCTTGGCTATTGAAGATTGAAAATCATTCTTCAAATTTGAGATTTGATTCTGCATTGCCCTCATTTTGGTCTCATTAACCTTGATGTAGTTATTGAGCTCGTTTTGGAGAGGTTCTTGGTAATTAGGAGCTGAATACCCTTGATTACCCCTTTGGTCTCATTAACCTTGACAAATTTGTTTTTCTTTTTTACCGTTTTACCTCCAAGAAACTACTCCATAGTAGTGTAGTACCTACCAATATAAGAGCATCCGCAGCGGTAACGCAAGGCTGGGCGTTATGCCCACGTGGCCTGCGTTAACCTTGCGTTACCACCCTCAACATAACGTACGTTAGCATGGTAACGCCGAGTTAAACATGTTTCTTTTTTCTTTTCTTTTTTTTTTCCTTCCGATTTAAATGGATTTTGGTGGGTTTTTGTGTGTGTTTTAGTGTGTGTGCATGTGTGTGTGTGTTGCAGGTGTGTGTGTGTGTCGAGAGGTTGAAGACGGGTCATATCTTTTTTTAGTCCTTAAGGTTTTGTGTATTTACAGTTTGGTCTTTGTGGGTTTATACAAATTGGTTTTTTTTTTTTTTTTTTTTTTTTTTTTTTTTTTTGGGTAAATAAATTTTTTTTTTTAGTTATTTGTTTAAATAAAAATGTAATTTGTTTAAATAATTGAAAAAAATGATAAAAGTGAGACAAAAAATGTTGAGTTAAGGTTATTTATTGTTGGGGGTGTTTTTTTGTGAGTTGTGAAAGTGTTAAAGCTGATCTGATGTTATTGTTGTGTATGCTCTGAGTGATATAATTTACCCAAACACACCCTCTTCTTTTACAAGTTATATCCGACTTCAACCGTCGATCAATCCTCCGACCACATCACATCTTCATCACCTTATCAAACTCTAATTTGTTCAAGGTACAATTTCCCTTTAATCTCTTAAGCCCCTTTACATTACCCATACTTTTTGCGTTTCTTGATCAAACCCTATTTTTCTTCTTGCTTAAATTCCTAGTTATTTCGTTTAATTAATGATAAACTTAGATACCCTTTTGTGAAATATGTTGGAATTAGTTATGCCCATGTTAGTTAGCTTAAAAAGTTTAGAGCTTTATGATTGATATTTATTTTGTGTTTCTTGATGTAGCCCTAATTTTTCTCGCCTAAATCCCTAGTTTTTTTGCTTAATTGATGATAAATCTTGATACCCTTTTGGGAATTATGATTGAATTAGCTATGCCCATGATGATTAGATTAAGGGGGTGTTTGTTTAAGCTTATATGTGGCTTATGAGCTTGTTTGTGTTTCGGCTTGTATTTCATAAGCCCCAATTTTCCGGCTTATTTTGAGACTTTTGGGCTTATATAAGTTTATTATGGTATGATAAACTTATATAAGCCCATAAGTCCCAATATAAGCCGGAAAATTGAGGCTTATGAAACATAAGCTGAAACACAAATAAGCTCATAAGCCCACGTATAAGCTTAAACAAACAACCCCTAAAAAGTTTAGTTCTTTGTGATTTTGTATTGTGTTTCTTGATGCAGCCCGACTATTTTGCTAAAATTTGTACTTATTATAACAACATTAAGTATATTTAGATACCCTTTTGTGTTTTATCGATAGAATCAGATATGCCCAAGATGGTTGGATTAAAAAGTTTAGTGCTTTATGATCTATTGTTTGTGTTATTATAAAAAAATACTTAGAATCGGATAATCAGTTGTTAAAGGAGGTAATGGACGAGATACTGTGTTAGATGGTTAGTTGTATAAGACAATTCTGAATGAGATAATCGTTTTTAATGAGCAGCTTAGAGGTTATTTCACTCTTGGATGGTCAGATAGTTTTTGTCCATCCAAACACCCAAAATTGGTTATCTACTATAGCATAACGCAAGACTTAAATAAACAATATTACTAAGCAATCCCAGACACCCCAATTTGTTAGTATTTGCTTCAAATGTTTGAATTGTTTAACCTTTGAGGGAGCTGTGAACTACCCGTGTTGACCTCAGAAGTTAATGTGTAGCTTTTAATTGGGAAGGTAGTAGCTTATGCCTTATGGAACTGTGTTAGACTGTTAGTGATTCTGATTAATTGGTTCAAACAACTGTTTTAGACCCGTTAGTAGTCCTGCCAACTGTCTTAGTCTTGGTGAAATTGTGACCTTACTGCTCTTGCAAAAGTGAGCCTGAACCCTGAAATTGTGGTATGATTTACCATGTTTAATCTCTTTGTATCATGTTCATTATAAGAGGACACTGATCCTGGAAAATGAATTTTGCATGTAAATTGCAGGTTTAGCTTCTTATGTATAACTTTGGCTGCCCTTTGTTACTCACGAGTTACTGAAACTAGGATTGGGTAAAGGGGTTTACCCCGGTAAAATATATAAATCACAAAAAAATATTCAGTACAATGGTATGTGGCTGAAGTACCACATAAACCTCAAGCAAACCTTGAACTACCACTAAGCCGTTTGTGACATGCCACAAAACGAACTAAACCATACATAATAAACTAGGATTTGTGTATCCTATCATGGAAAATAGAAAGTCAATGTAGGATAGGGTGTGTTCCCCTTTTAGGCATGCATACAACGCCAGAAGTGATAGTTTTTCTATGTGAGTTTCTATATTTGAACAATTGTTGCTCTCTAGCTGTTGGATGTTTTCATGTTATGCTAAATTGTGATTCTTCCTCTCATCACATAAATAGGATACTTTTGTTTCGGAAATGGTCACCCTGGATTAAAATAGTACATTGATTGCTCATTTTATATATGGTTTTAAAGTCTTTAGTGGTTATCGCTATGGTTTCTGTGAGATCACGGTGTAGCTTAATTCAATTTTTTTTTTTCTTTTTTAAAAAGATAGCTTATTCATGTTGTATTAAATAAAGTTATTTTCCATCACAGGGCTATCAAGTGAAATGAAATACGGATTAAACCTAAGGGGGCCTTCCCAACAAAAGAAGCAACCTGCCAGACCTCCTCTCCCTTCAGCACTTGGTTTTGGTGACGATGATGAAAATGATGTTGAGAGAGATATTTCTCGACAAGCTGGCAACAAAAAGGCTCTCAAAGAGGTATGCTAGCTACAAAACAGAGTATTTCCATCATATAGATGTTTTTTGTTTATAATTGGGTCGATTTGGGTAATGATACATCTCTAACCGGTCAAGCTGGTAAAATAAAGATTATAAAAACTAACTTTTAAATGGATTGAATCGATTGAAAGTCCTCCTATGTCTTTTTTTTTTTTTTTTTTTTTTTTTTTTTTTTTTTTTTTTTTTTTTTTTTGTGTGCAAAACCTCCTAAATATTTCTACCTAAAGGATTAGGTTCTTTTGAAATATTATATTTTTTGTAATCATATTTGACACACTGATTTATATATAAGAAACATGAGTTTTTTGAACCTTAAGCATTGTTGGTCAAGCCAGCATGACCGGGACTTTTTTAACCCTTACCTAAATTTACCCATTATGACTCATCACCCCACTTGCCCATTTGCCACTTTTAGATTTTGGGTCTCTTTATCATAACATTTTTTTTTCCTTCCAGGTAGAGGAGCTACATAAGAAAGCCTTAGAGGAGGATCCATCGGCATTTGCATATGATGAAGTATACGAGGAGATGCTGGAAAAAAAAGCTCTTCCAGTTGCACAGGATCGACAGGAAAGAAAGGTACCATATTTATTTCTGACAAGAATCTTTCTTAGTGTAAACTTTAGGTGATTTTATATCCAAAGTATATTCATTAATATGTAATCACCAACATTCAAGCAATGAAATTTCAGTTAATAAAAAGGTTCAATCTAAGATATAAAGTATTAAATATCTGAAGCATTTGATATATAACCTTTTAGATTTCTGTAATTTATAATTACCCATTCCATGTATGATGTAACATAAACATTACTTAATAACAATTTTCTTTTACCGAATGAACAAAGAGAACATTATGTGTTAGAGTGTTGACTCCCTGAGATGCTTTACAATAATAAGTAATAACATAGTTTTCCTAGTTTTTTCAGTAGAACAACAGGCTGTGATATGCACTTGATTTGTTTTATTTTGTATGTAATATGTGACATTTTTGAAATTTTGAGATGGATATATGTGTGGTATCTTTATTGCTAATCAACTGTATATTGTGTTACAGCCAAGGTATATTCAAGCATTAATTGAAAAGACAAAAGTGCGTGAGCGAGAACATGAGATAATATACGAAAGAAAGCTCGCCAAAGAGAGGAGCAAAGAAGACCACCTTTTTGGTGACAAGGAGAAGTTTGTTACGGGTGCGTACAAAAGGAAACTTGCTGAGCAAGCAAAATGGTTGGAGGAAGAACGTTTGCGACAACTACGCGAGGAAAGGGAAGATGTAAGTTCTACTTTCTTTTGGTGTTCATATATTACTATCTTTTAATAGAATGGAATTCTTATATTTAGGGTGGCAATTTTGACCATTTGCTTATTAGTGGATTTTGGGTTGTGTTTTAACGGGCCAAATCCAAAGCCAAACGGTTCAAATAAAACGAAAATGGGTCAAATTCACCTTTATCTCATGTTTATGTTTCTTATTTGATAGAAAGTTGCCCGGGGTGTCTTTTTATTACATGCAACTTTTTAAATCTTTTTATTAAAACAGTCGTCTCTTCCTTTTGTAAAATTTTTACCACACTAGTTATTTGTTAGAACTTGGACAAAAGCGTTTTTGGGCTGACCCGGTCGATCCTAACTGGCTTCAGTTCGTGCCAAAGAATTTCTTGTTTGACCCGTTGCCCAACCTCCAGCCCGCCATTTTGATATGTTTAGTTTCTTCTTTCCTTTTAGTGTGAAACATCTTGAATAGAACGAAGGTTTTAGTATTCATGTAGAAGATGCCTTTGAGTTTGTAAAAAGAATTCCAGTTTTTATAACAATGTGTTTTGTCACCATTTATCTCAATTCTGCCTTCTCGCATTCTTAGGGCCCCCACATACACTTCCTCAATTTTTACTACCATACTAAGGGGATGTTCGGATGGGTTTTTTCCAACTGATTAAAGTCAGGGATCATTCGGTAATTTTACTTCCAGCCTCAAGAATCGGTTATCTTGCCATATATTCTTGCTTTTCTAATTCTAATTTAGATATCTTAGAACTAAAAGTTTTCCTAAACTCATAATCATAATTTAGTTTTGCCAAATACCAGCATCACATCCAAACCTCCCGAACTTTATTTTCATCCATTTATCTCTTGTTTATGTTTCTTATTTTATGAAAAATGCATATTCACATGATTCACATTTTGGTGCAACAGATTACCAAGAAGGGTGGTGATATGTCTGAGTTCTACTACAGTTTGTCAAAGAATGTCGCCTTTGGGGCACCAGACCGTGTGTCAACCAAACCCAGCAAGCATAAAGAGGATTCAAAGAATCAAAAGTCAGAAGAAAGTGAACCATCAAAGGTGGTTTCACCGCGTGCGCGAGAAGAAAATCATGGCGAAACCTCGGCGGCGCCCAAGGAAAGATCTGAAATTGTCGAAGCAAAACCTGCTCCTGTTCCTCATAAACAAGAAGTCTCTAATGATTCCCCGAAGCAAGAATCCAAAACTGAAAGCGCGACAGCTCAACCTACAACCGATCATCATAAAAGAAATCAGGATGCTGTGGCTGCTGCTAAAGAACGGTATCTTGCACGAAAGAAGGCAAAAGTGAATTAGATTAAACGATGAATGTTATACAGTTTTTGTATAATGCAAATCAAGATTTATTGATTGGTGCATGACTGAGATTCAGATTGTTCATCTCTATATATGCTTGATCTTGATCCACAATATCTCTGTACTACTTGGTACTTATTTTGTTTTAATTTCATATCCACGCCAAATAAATAAGACCTATATTTCTTTAGTTAATAATCTATATCTGAAGGTCCGAAACTACGCCATCTGAATACGTGATATTTGAATTTGTGTTGTGTAGATTATGTTAGAAATATTGATCACTGGGTCACATATACGCACATCAAGCAAGTGAGACATATCGTTATAACCATATATGCGTTGTGAAACTTGGTAAATTTAAGAAGGAATAAAGATGATGTGTGTGATTGGAGAATCATTGTTTCTTCTACTTATCATGAAAAATTATTTTTCTTTCACTTGAAAAAAAAAAAAAAAGATAGAAGATGGACATGATGGATGGATGGGTTTGCCGAAACTTTTTAAGATGTTAACATGGTCGATTTCTTAACATCCAATGTACGTGCAACATTGGATTGAAATTTATTCAGGAAACTAGTAACTTGAAGGATCCATGGAAATAAATCAGATCATCGGTCTTCCGAAGCAATCTTTTGCAAATCGACATGAATATTCGTCTTTTTTGCTCGATAAGTGACGAACATATTGCAAAGACGACTATTCAAGAATTATAAAGTGGGAAACGAGTCACCAGCGACTTTCAAACAAAAACGAGTCTTTTAGGCTCAATATGTGACAAATATCGCCTCACTGTATATTGAATGGTTCTCTCAAACTACCAAATACTCCACTCAGATTGAGTTGGAACCAAAAGTAGTTCATGGTCCAGCCAACTTGCTTACTTGCTTTATAAAAGGGCCAAACATATTCAGCTGAAATCGAATAGGAACTCACAAATGTATCATGTTCATATGCAAAAATCAGATGGACGCATTGCAATTCCATCATTTTGATTGGCGTTTAATAAAGTTGTGCATGATGAAATATAACAGTTCGAGTATTGCATAATATACGCTTAATACCGTTATTCGCATACAAACCAAATGATAAAACTTATGTAAAGCATACAAGGACAAAATGATCTCATTTCCAGAACTTTTGCAGTACAGCCACAACCCAAGTTTAACAACTTAACCGATGCAGTTATCATGATTATTCATAAATTAGCTCCATCACTAGTTGATAGTAGCACATGACAAATTAGGCTAATAGAACAGCCCACACAATCTTTTTTGCTGCATTAAGCAAACTACTAACTCAAACACGCAGTAGCAGACCATATTATTTCTGAAGTACTAATGTTAAACAGAAACGTTACCTTCCAAATAAAAGAGTCGCAATGTAATAATGTCAATCACAAACTGAAGTCACACAAAAAAAATCTCAAATGACCTTAAACAAGAACACATAAACAAGATCCAAACAACCCCTTAAATAACAGTTAATGTACGAAGAAAGAAATAACAGAAATAAGTTTGAAACTGAAGCAAACATCATCACCCACCAGTAACACAATCCGAATAAGCTTTATTCAGTGCGCGTTGTCTAGTCCCATCAAGGCTTTCAGATAACACTATCTGTCTTCAATAGGACAACCAAATAGTCCATATATGTGCTTTGTCCGGATGTTCTAGTCGATTAATGTTACTTCCCACAACTTACTACACAATAGTTTAATATAAAAACAAATAATATAGATAAGAAAAATTATTGGTACAAGTAAAACAAACTAGCACTACTTTTGTTCACCTAGAACGATGCAGGTATGTTTTAACAATCTGCATAACAGGACTTGTTAAATAATTAATGAAATATTTTTAAGAAGAATATTTCTAAAGATTGAACACATAGTAATGATGAATGACAAAAATACGACTATAGCACAGCGAACATGGCGCTATAGTGGCTCTATGGATACTGTCATCGGTCCCATGACACAGTTATAACATAAGGACACCGAGCAGTCTAGCCAAAAATAAGGAACATGAAAACTAAAAAGATTAATAAACAGGAACCATGCACAAAAGGAACCACATCCAATACTGCAAACATAAACAATTAATGCCTTATTCTACTAACAAAGTTCATAACCAAAAATAACAGACATATATGCAAGAAAATTAAAAAAACGTTCACAGCTGTCAACCATGCATAAAATCCAGGTGTTAAAAACGACATATTCAATCTTCATTCAGCTTTCAAGATAGGTAAGCTTTCCTCATCAGAAGAAGTATCCTCATCAGAAGAAGAATACTCATACAAAGCAGGATTCTCGGTGCCGGATGAAAAGACCTTCAAGTTTAACTCCACAACATAACCTTTCGACTTGGAAAACTCAACCGCAAAGTGCCAATCATGATCTGTCTTGATCCAAATATCCCCACGAACTGTTGGAAAATTGTAGGTTAGTCTGTAACTATCAGGAGACAGCATAAGATCTGCCTCAATCTTACTGATAACTTGTTCACGCGTATTAGTGGCATCCACAACATAGCGCTTGCGTAGTTTCTTAATGACAATATTTATGAAACAACCATCATCCCCATGGATCCTTACTGATCCGTAGTTAAACTCATTCCAAACAAAGATGTTATATTGCAACAGCCTTGCTCTAATAGTCGACAAGTCAACTGCGCATGCATATAAACAATATCAAAACTTGATAAAACTTACACAAGATAGTATAATATCAATAAGAAAACAATGCAAGTAAAAAAAATTCACCATTAAACAAAGCTCGGGCTTGCTCAAAAGTCTTTGATCCATCGTTTAGCGAAAGAATTGCTTCCTTTGTTAAGAGAAGTGGAACTGGAGCTTGCTCCATCCAGAGATATCAACACAAACTATTAGGTATTGTTAGATTTAGGTTAATCCCCTTGATTCTCATTCCTCAATAATAATCGATCGGTATATATAATAGATATACCGAAACATACATAAAACCCTTAGTGGGCCAAAATCCATTACAAATACAATGCAAACTGGGCCTGATATACTATAGTCTTTGATCCAACGGTGAGAGTATAACTTTTTATTTTCTTCTTCTAGCTTCTTGCTAGTTCAATAAAACCGCCGTTAAAAAAAAAGTATAACTTTTTATTTCTATTATTATTTTTTTAACTATTTGAATTTAACTCTACTTTTACTAGATAAAAATCTTATCTGTTTGATATAATGTAATTCAGACCTTATATCTTAAATTTTTTTAAACAATTCATCATATTCGCATAAATAACTACAAATTTATACGTCAGTGGATAAATACCAATTTTTCACAACCAAGTTAAAATTTTCACTTTTTATAACTATCAATCACTAAAAATGATGATCATGTGCCTTTTGAAACCCAACTCTCCCGGTTTTTGGTTTCTGAAAAAGTGACACTAACCCGACCCTATAATGGCTCGAGTTCGGGTAATATAGGGTCAAGTTTATCGATTCAGGTTTTGGACTGGACAGTAGTATTAATCTACATAAGTTATAACTGCAACTATCATCTCTAATTAACCCTCATGTATGGATAATCTTAAAGTCTAGTGCCACATATATAGTTCAGACTTTTCAAGCACATATACCTAGTAAATTCTCTTAAATGTATTTTCTTTAACACAGCCCTGTCAACAAAACTGCACTCGTGCATTTGTTGTCACAATTTTATATGTGTTCGAGATGACTATACGTACTATTATTCGGGCTAAGATGGACTAAAACAAATAATTTTTTGATTGATGGATTATCTGCTAAACATGATGTGGGATCACAATTACATGTAAAAAAATAGTATTAAAGATTTTCAGGTCTTACCAGTTTAATAAAATAGATCTTATTAAAAGGATATGGCTAAAACTCAAAAGCTAACAAATCTAATAAGTCATCCTCTTCCTCTTCTGCCCATGTATTTCGATCACCCCACCCCTCCCTGATAATCATATTCATATGTTCATCTTCTTTTCTTCAACATGATTCACATATTTTTATAAATTTCATATGTACAGCTTAAATTGACAATTATAATCAAACTCTTAATCAAACACTAGTAGCATAACAGACGATAGTCTAGTAGCACCATATTTGAAGGTCTGAAACTACATCATCTGAATATGTGACAGTTGAATTCATCTTAATAGTTAGTTAATTTCGGTTTAGGTAGTTAATTATGGAAAGTTGTGACTCTTGGGAAAGTCACAATGGTTCGTTTCATGTAGTATAAATAGAAGTGTCTATCCATTGTAAAATACAACAGAATTCAATATCTACAAAGTGTGAGTTTGTGTATCGTGTGTTTTGTTCATAGACATGTTTTATTCGACACAGAGATGATCCGGATGAGACCAACACCACATTACAAAAATTAGATTAAGGACTTATTAAAAATGTTGACATTAGAAAAATTAGATTAAATGCTTTTAAAAAAAGTGTTGATTTAGGGCAAGGTTTTGTGACTCAAACATATAGCTATAATTGTCTACAAGACCTTGCTCTCTTCATCACTTAATATTTTGAGTAATAATAGGCTTATATCTATAAAGATTATTTGATTCTTTTTCCAATATGGGATTGTTGAATCCAACAAACCTATCATATTTCTATTTTTCTCGTTAGGTTTATTTTAGTCTTCAATAGAGTTACCGTAGCGTCCGTCTTTTCTAAACTGGATTTAGAAGCTATATCATCAACTGCTAAAACCATATTCATCTATCAGAATTTTCATTTATCAATCATACTAACAATAAGGTATTGAACGCATATTGATTTTGAATTCTTGAACCGTAGACTTGTAGAGATTATGTTAGTCACTTGACTTATATAACCACATCAAAGAAATCGGGCTAATCATTGTTTAGTTTTAGGAAGAAAAATTCACCATTTGCGAAAGTTTGAACTTCATATAGCTTAGCGGTGCATACTTGACCAAGTTCTTTCAATAAAAACACAAATTCAGTTTTTGCCAACCATAAGAAGGCCTTTGTCCACTTTCAAAGGTGATTTGTCTAGTATATGTGGAGATAGTTGTACTCTAAAATGCGTAAATTAGTAACAAAATGACGAAAAACTAAAACAATCATCACATGCTATGAACGCGCAATACATCAAATATGCAAACTTGTAATCTCTGTAGGTCACTTGAACATTAAGGGATCATAACCCTTTATCGAATTCTTGTTGAAGTTGTTCTTGATTTGTTGTTCCATTCTAAAAACCGCTTTGTTGGATTTCTTCCAACAGTCCAAAATTTGGAGTCGAGAATCAAACAAACAACACGTATTTAGGGGCATTTGATTCATATACTTCTTCATGGCAGGAGTTGAACACATATCATAATTATTAACTTTCAGCAAATAAATGGGACGTTTATTTCTTTACTTAGTAAGTAGTAACCATATTTGAAGGTCTGGAACCAATTAATTTGTCATTTCAATATGTCGGTCTGCAGGTCAATTATATCCACATCAAGTAACCAGACACATCTTTATATATTTAGACTTGAGAAACCATATTTTCTTAATGCTTCATGGGATGTTTGAAACCATGATTTCTAGATATTACTAAAAGAATGTTTGGTCACCCGAACGATACCCACATCAAATAAGTGGGACAAGTCTTCTTTTAGTCGGTCTTGAAGTGAAGCTTTTGTCATCGAACATATCAGTCGGTACGGTCACTATGAAATTTTAGCTGATGATAGAACTATCATATATGAAATTTCAAATCTATATTACACCAACATGAAAAGTTTCAAAAGTTTCTAGAAAATATGGAACGATTTGTATACAAAAAGAATGTTTTCCCACACTAGAAAAATTAATTCAAATTCATATAAAAAAAAGGTTGAGTAATGAAGAAAAATTAATTCAAATTCATACAAAAAAGGTTGAGAATAAAGGTCTGGCCTTGACATAACTACAAGGTTCTACAAGGCCCAACCCTTTCATCAACAACGAGCATGTCGAGTAATAATAAAGTTATATGTGGACAATTTTTTGTTTCTTTTTCCGATGTGGGATGGTTAAATCTTTAATAATATAACATATTTGATTTGATTGAACATTTACATTTGAACCATCAGTCACTCGACATTAATATACCTACACAGGACTAAGATTATCTTATACACCTAATAATTCATTAAACGCATATGGATGTTGAACTTATGAGCCTTTAGAGATTATGCTAATATTGGTCACTTGATATGGTTGTTTCGGATGACCCATGTATTAACAACTAGGTATGTGAAGTTGGCACCACGGTTTATGAAAAGAAAGTGCGGCAAACTAGAAAATGTGAGTATCATATGCTATAAACGCACAATACATCACATATGCATGATATGTAAACTTGTAACCTCGTTCTATTTTTAGAAAATATAGTCACTTTTCTTGTTGGATCACCATGGTTTCTGACCTTTTGGTCGAATAATCTACATGGTTTGAATCACCGCCGCACAGACTCAATCCAGGTAAAGTTTGCACCTAGCTAGCCACGAATCAAACTTGAAACCTCACACATTTTAGTGTGATAGTCACACATTTCACTCACTTGAACATGTCTATCTGGTTGATAGAATGGTGCTCTTCATTATCACTCAACCGTTGCCTTAAAATGGGTAGGATAGTATCTATTTGTACTTTATTGATTCACAATGAGCAAAGACATCAAAATACAACGATTTGCTAGTTAAATTGACCAACGAAAAGTTGGAGACGTTTGGATTTGTAATGTTTCTAAACTGAATGATGAATGTAAATAGAGCGCAGACTTTGCAAGTGAATGGACTAAATCAAACCATGATGAATTGCGTTCACTTAAATGATTGGTAATCTAGTATTAAAACATCTTAACATTTCTTTTTCACACTCATGACATTCTCAAAGAATAAAAGTTTAATTAGTTTACCCATTCTACTCTTTGGTATTACTATCAACTTGTCACAATTTGCAACTTGAATGTATTAAGAATAAAGTTCAAATGAAGTATCAATCTATTTGGGATAGAACAAACCAGATCAACAACAGGTCCATAAGCAAAGTGTTTGAGATTTGCTAAACTGATGTTCAACTTTGGCCCATGGACTCGTTCTTTTTAATGTATATAAATTCTGATGAGGTGGGTTATAAAATTGACCTTTTTCTTGAATACATGAGCTTTCTTTGACATGTGTACATTGGAGATGGTCCCGTCTCTGAGGAGACTAAAACCGAGATTGGAGAAAATATGGTAAATATAATGAGAAGGTGCTGATTTATGCATCCATTTCCAGGCTCTAGTGTGTAGTTGTGACATCAACGTTTAAAGTGAAGTTGGTAGAAAGGTTTAGTCCATAGAGTTCAATGAGTTTGCACTTTGCAGAAATTTGTGTAATCTCGTCTCATTAGTGTGTTGGTTAAGCTAATATATAAGTAATAGGAATATGTAGCTTGTATCATTAAACTTTTGATAAAGTATTTATAAAACGGAAGATGGTAGTGTTTTCTGTTAGTATGTATATGTATATGTATATGTTATAGTTACTAAAGGCATACCCACTACTAGTGCAAGTCAGTGTACTTTAGGTAGTGCAGCTCGAGTTGAACATTCATATATGTATGTGCTCTACATGAACCTAGTTGTTGAGTATCGTGCCTCTTTTCCCACGAGCAAATGATAATTCGTTGTTTTATTAGTCCTACTTGAGTTTACAGGATGACATAGTGTCTATATGGTACTACTTACGACTTCCTCAATGCCTCCATAATTCCGTCAGAGCATTTGCTTGGTCTACGGTGGAGGAGAATTACGTTTATAACTCACCATATCCTTGTACCACGCCTTCAAATGAATGATTGTTTTGTCTACCAAAAATGAGATGAGTTGATTCACATACCTTGGTTAGCCTGTGAGACATTAAATATAACTTTAATGAGTTTGAGTTTGAGGTAGGTTTGACCATGGCTATTACAAAACGCAAATCAGTTTATAACACTGATTAAAATGGTCCAAATTCCCTTGTATCCATCCCACATCGTATGGGTGAGCTAAGCAAACAAGGAGGGGCTGAGTATAAAAACAAAGGCCTAGAATTGGAGTAAGCATACCTTTCTCGGCCTTTTGGCTAAGATCAAGTGTAGTATCTGTTCTTATCAGTTTAATATTTGATATGTGAGCCATCGGCTCACTCGATATTAATCTTATTTTTTATGGGGGAAGAACCCATCATAGTAGCTTGCTGCTGGGGTTCTTCACGTGTTGCCTTGGCGTTGCACTACTGACTTGGCTTGGCGCACCCCTCCAATCCAGTTTAAAGTTTATGTTCCTGATAGTATTAGAATTAAATGAGTTGTACCACATGAAAGAACTTGTGTAATACTATCAAAATCTAATTAATCCTGAATGGTTTGTATGAATGTAATGTAATATTCTTATGACACACCAGTAGCTTTTTTTTCTTTTTTCTAAAACGGCTAACTTAATCTGATTATAATTTTTCACTTACAATATAGATTAACTAATGTTTTGGGATGATAAGAATTTAAACTTCTGTATCACATCTATGTGTTTATATAATGTTTCTTCATGTTTAATATGAGATGTTTTGCCTAGCGATCTACTATGATTTTTTTTCTTCCTTGAAAAAAAATAAGCATTAAACACTAGTATTTTCTTAATTTGGCGAAAAACTATGTTTATATCCGGTAGACGTCTATTTACCCAATTCATCCAACGGATATGAATATAGATGGAAGAAATGATTCTAAATGGATATGGATGTGGATATGGCTCCACCCGAACCATCGCCACCCCTAACTCCACCTGGTGGTGCATGCTCAACTAGGTTCTTTCTATAAAACACGAATTCAATTCTTACCGTAAGTAAAAAAGGTCTTTGGGGATCAAGCCCACGTTCAGAGGAGATTTGTTTAGTTCGTCTGGAGATAGTTATTACCTAAATCTCGTAAGTTAGTAACAAAATAACGAAACACTAGAACAATCATCATATGCCATTTAGAAAACGGTTTATATATAACTAGAAAGTTATCTTATATTAGAAAATTTAAATCAAATGCTTATTTAAAATTTGAGTAAATAGGAGGGCCTTATGACTGATACATAGTTACAGAGGTCAACATAGGCTTATTTTATAATCACCAGAAAGTACTCTATGTAATCATAAGCTTATATGTAGACAATTAGAAATACTTTAAATTGTTAAATACCTTATAAAATTTAGAAAAATTATATTAAATACTTATAAAAAATGTATATGAAAAGAATGTTATCACACATTAGAAAAACTAGACGAATAACCGTGCAAAGTGATGATGTATAGCGGCAAATATATGCGAAATCGTGATTTTGGTTTGACCCTTAATGCAAGACTTACGTGTTCAGCTTGTAGTCATTCCAAGAAAAAGGTTCATAAGTTAGAAAAAAATATACATATAAAAGTTTAAGGATTAAACAATATTTAAAATATTAATTTAGTTGTTGATTATATTACCATTTTTCATCAATACTCCGTAGAGATAATTAAATATTAATTTAGCCAACCAACATTATTTGTCACTTAAGCATTTTAAATGTAAAAAATGCATCCATAAGTTATAAGTAGTAGAGATAATTAAATGCTCAAATGAAAAAGCTCAAACATTGTAGATGAAGGGCTTATGACTCATAAGTGGATATAAATGTCAACAAGGCCTTCTTCTATAATGTAGGAGACAACTACTTGAGATTATAGTAAACAAATATGTAGACAATCATTTGGTTCTTGTTCCGATGTGGGATTCTTGAATCCAATAAACATGCTATATTTGATTTTCTATTTTTTTTAACCTCTGTCAGAAGCTATTACGTCAACTGCTAAAACATGACCACTAGTTTAAAGACAATCACTATGACATTAGTACCTACATCACGGGTTTATCCGAGTGCAGGAATATGATCTGTCTACATTTCATATCCCTCATACCTCGTTGCGACAAAATTGGATATTGTTGTTGTATCACGGGAGCATCCCTTATTTGTTGGACCTTCGAAATTGTCATTATAGCATAATGTTATTTATCAATGATGCCGATAATAATATATCAAACGCATAAGGATTTTAAACACATGAAACCTAGAGATTTTGATAACGCTAGTCACTTAACACTTATAACCACATTGAAGAAATGGGATCCATCTTTGTTTAGTTTGAAGAATAGAATAGAAATTCACCATATGCGAAAATTCGAACTCCACCTAAAAAGTTTTTTCAATAAAACATGAGTCCAATTCTTACATCAGTAAAAAGGTCTTTAAGGATCAAGCCCGCCTAAAAAGGGATATTTGTCGAGTTCATATGCAGATAGTTGTTTCCCAAGTCTCGTAAGTTAGTAACAAAATGACGAAAAACTAGAACAATCATCATATGCTATTTAGAAAATGTCGATACCCAATTTTGCGGACAGGGCCAAGTGATGATAACGAGCACCCTCCTATCACCTAGATAGTTACAAGTTTACACAATTGCAACTTGAATGTACTAAGAATACACTTCAAATGACTTTTCAATCCATTTGGGAAAGAACAAGACCAGATCAACACGTCCATAAGCAAAGTGTTCAAGATTGCTACCTTTAGTCTTTAGTTACAAAAACAATTCACACATGATTGTTTACACGCCAAGGAGATTTTCACACTGTAAGTGAGAGAGAACTTAGATCATGAATTCACGAGACTAAATGAACAAGATGAAGGAAGTCAATTTCCTTTGTTTAAAAGATTTTAATACAATTCTATACCAAATTGAATACAGAATCTGGTCAAATGGAGTTTGTAATTCCATTTCCACGGATTTTTGTGTACCAAACACCCCCGTCGTGTATCTGTCCATGTATGCTTTCAATCTGTGTAGGTGTGTTGGTACCTTTGGGCAGTGCATACAAGAGTAACAAAAACCACGTTCTGCTCTCATCAAAGCATCGCATCCCTCCGTTTTACGTTCACTGTATGCAGTACAATACAACTTCCATATACGCACATCCATGTTCATAGCATCATGAATTATGATGAATGCATGTTATTCTGTGGATGTAGCATCTTGGGAACCTGAGCACAAAATTAAAAGCATAAGAATCTTTTTCCTAATAAAATAAAACCTCTAGTGGGGACTTTTCATTTCAAAATAATCAAATCATACCTTATTTGGTAATATTTGTTTAATTATTATTATTTTTATAAAAGATGCGTAAATAAAAAAGTTTAAATATTTCCCGATTTGGCCAACTTTTTTAAAATTCGTTTTTATAAACTTAGATATATAGAAAAACGGCAAATACACAGGTACTTGATGGCTTTTAACATATATGATTGTACCAAAGTGTAACTTTAAAAAAAAGACCGGGTGTATTAGAGATTGCCTTTTGGTGAGCAGCCGAACATCTACATCTCCTTCACACAACTCTGACCATTCAAATCTATCTATTATGATAACCCACGACATTATTAGAAAACCCTAATTCGATGGCTCAGTCAATTAGAAAACCCACGACAGTATACTGTGATTCATAGATTAATGATGAGCTAACTACCTTTTTTTTTTTTTATTTTTTTTTTATTTTTTATTTTTTTTAATTTACCTATTGTTTTAATCTCATAATGCTAAGTCCTATTTTGCAGAGTTGATTCACGTTTTGGCTCAATCGATCGATGGTGAATCCCTTATTTTTAAGGACTGATTTATGGAATCTTTTAAATCACTTGCTTTTCTGTAAGTACATAAATGTGTATACTGTATAGTGTTTGTTTGTGTTAATTTAATAATTTGATCAACTCAATTTGTTGTAACTTTTATTTTGTTTTTTATGATTTCGTTGATTTTTCTAATTGTTTCTTACATCCAATTGTACGTAGTCAGATGAGGTTGAGAGAATCATGACACTTTATACCAATGACAATCAACTGTGGTTAATTTTTATCAAGCTTATTTCTTGGTGAGTTTTATTTAGTTTCAATGATTGAAAACCCATGTAAAATTTGAAGTAATGATCAAATTTGTACGTCTTAGGTTATTAACCTTTTGTTATAAATCAATAGTGGGTCTAAGCCTATTTGGCATCATCACCTTGAAAAGCAAGCTAGCTTTCATGGGCCGCCTGCACTTAGCCTAATCACCAGCATTGTGTATGTTTGGCATCTTTGTTTCGTTCTATTACTTATTGCAAAGAAGATCAAGTATCTATACATCATAAACTGCATCATCACACTACTTCAGTAACAAAAGTAAACCCATACATCTATTTCTGAAGTTGTGCTCATATATGAAACAAGTCATATTTTTGGGATCCTTGATAGCATTCTTAGTTGGTTAATTGTTGATTGTGATCAGGCAAGAAAGATTACTACGAAAAACAATTTGCAACGTTGAAATCATTTAAGGAAATTGACTCTTATGTGAAACAAAATTCGATGATAATGAAGAACAAGAATTGATAGAGAAAGAGAAATCAACGTTTCAAATTCGGCTAACATATTTTTACTTGCACTTTAGGTAAACTGATTTTCAGTACACATTAATCAAACCACAATATTATTTTCCTGTAATATTTTTGGTCATTAGTTTGATCTTTGCAAAGAAGATTTATGATACAGTACAAAGTAGATCTTTCGCGATTGCAGCATCAACATTGGACTCATTGCTTGATCTCATGGTGTAACAATTCGCATTTTCAGGTTAATTACTTTTCCCGGGAAATTTTACTATTCACTTTTACTATTCATTTTTCCCGAAAATTTTCCCGAAATTTGATTTTTATTTCTTGGGCTCAAGTGATAAATCATTTCCATGGCAAATTAAAAGTTTGACATTCATAAGCTCATTTTCGTGAAAGTTATTAAGGAATTACACAGAATTACACGTTTTAGGGTAAAACGTCATTCAGAAATTCTACGCACAACGAAACTCGGTCGCGTTAATTTTCCCCGTATCAGAAAAATGTTTGACACACTCATGATTTATTTGAGAATAAATCATGACTGAGAAAAACATGACCAAAATAAACCTCGGCCGTGAAAAACTGGAATTTTCAGTTTTAAGCGTTTTTACTCAGCCGTAACCTTAGCCCATACCTGCACCGCATTTCTAAGACGATTTAAGTTTTCAACTTATTAGAAAAAGTCAACATATTTTTCCCTCCTCCTTTGACCAAAAATCATTCCTTGATTTTATAAGTCATTCCTTGATTTTTAGGCTTACGGTTTGATGTCTAAAAGACATTTAATACCAACCGACACTAGACTGAGCCCAGTCTAGACATTATAAGTCATTTTAAATCATTTTTATCCTATTATAAAAGTAACATTTTACTTTTCTCAATTTTACGCAATATTCGTACGTTTTACGTATTACGCGTTTTAGACCCGTGTTTCCAGTTTTAGCAGGGTTTTACCACCCCAATAGAACCTACCACTCATTTTATATTTTATTATGGAGTATAATGACATTTTAACCATTCTTCCAAGTTTCGTATTTTTACGATACCCAGTTTTACGTTTCGTGGCTTAACGGCTTACAGTTAGCGATTAACGGAGCCAAAACTCACTCCGTAAGCTAGATAATACCAAGTTAATCATCTAGTCACACCATATCTTCATATGGCCGACTATAGGGATGATTCACAAGCCTTGGTGGCTTGTGATGAGGCCTTGATCATCTAGGATGAGTCCATGTGTTCAAGCTTCCTTGATAAGCTTTGAAAAGTCATCCAAACTAACCTCCTCAAGACCATATAAATACCCCACCCTCCCCTCTTCATTTCCAACGTCCCACACACACAAAACACTTCATTTTACTAGTTTACTTCAAGTGTTATTCAAGAAACACAAGATCCTTATCAATTCCAAAGCTCTTGTTAAGTTTTGATTGATCCAAATACTAGTTTCAAGCTGCAAGTAACTACTTCAAATCCTTTGAAACATTTTGTGATTCTCTTGAGTTTAGATCCACTCAAGTCACCTAAATCTTCATCACAAATCCTTCAAGAATACAAGAGTAGAAGGATTGCATGAAGTGAAGTGGGTTGAAGCCAAAGTCTATCAAAGTCCTTTTCCTTACTTGTTACTTTCCTTTCTTTGTTGAAAGCCAAAAGTTGTAAGCAAAACCCTAACATGCTTCTTGCTAAATATCATAATCATGTTATTTACATATCATTTATGCTATACTATGTCTTGTATTCATGTCCATGATGTATAAAAATGGGTAAAACAAGTTATTGTAAATGATTGTTAAGTTAAGTTATTTAAACAAGTAAACTAGTGACTTTCTTGGTATAATCTGATCAAAATGGTAAAATTATGATATTGGATCATTACATATTACAGTAGAGGACTTAACAAGGAAAACATATCAATTTGAATCACCCAAAACGAGTACACGAGTCAAAAGTTATGGCCATAAGAAGTTAGCGAAACCAAAACGGCAAAACTGCCTATACCCTACTGTTTTGCATTCTGCCATTTTGAAAGTCACCCTTCTGGTCCGATTCATCAAAAAGTTAAAACACGAAAGTTGTCCGGAACGACGTTTTCGTTCAGGAACAAAGAAGCTCGAGCCCTGAAAACGCTTTCCGAGTGATAATTTCTTCAAATTCTTAACAGCCCATTTTTAGACCAAAGTCATTATATATAAGTTATGGTTTATAAAGACCAAAGAGGTCTTATGACCTAGAATCAAGACCACAACCATGGCTAGAGCCAAGGTTGAGTCTCAAGACCTTGGAACAATGACCAAAGGTCATGGCAAGGCCATGACGAAATGACCATAGAAGCTTACTTAGGCGAAAACATGAAACAAAGAATTGGCGATAACTTGAACAAGCAATTTGGATCTACTTCACTTAAAAGAACCATGAGATATTACAAAGAAAAATGGTCATACAAGTTATAAGAAACTTCCCCTAATAACAATCTTCATGTAATACTAAACTTTCCTAAGTTTACTAAAATATCGGACATGTAACTCTTCGAATCAAAACTTATATCTATATATTTTATCAACTACTACAATAGTAGGGAGCCTCATGTGAGGAGTTCATTATGTAAGCCGTTGAGTTAAGTTGTGGATTTACGAATTAAAGTGTCCTGGCTCCTCGAACGCTTACTAACATGACTTCTGAATTATGTCGGCCCGAACGGTAGTAAACGATATATAAAACATACATGTTTCATGAATCTTTTCTTTCAAAGACTTACAATATACATCATACCACATCATGGACTAGATGCAAGATATATATATATATATAGGCACTTATTCATATTCTTTACTCCGATCCTAAGACGCAATATTCTATTATAGGTTGCTCGTAGAAACCTTCACGATTCAACCGTTACATTCATTACTTGCTATCTTACTTAAGGTGAGTTCATAGCCCCACTTTCTATTGTTTAACTATTTTACAAACCCTTGGGGGGAATACATGCTATTATTTTTCTACTCGAACACAATGCTTTCTACTGTATGCTATTCGACTATGTTTTATTATCACTAAGTAACATCCTTGCCAAACCAAGATCCCTTATTATGAACCATTTAATCACTTGCGAGGGTTACTTGCGAGTGAGCGCGAATATTGTGAATAGGCCTATTGGGATTGACGAATCCCATTTGTATTGACTAAGTTCAAACAAATGCACTAATATTTGAGATTTAGGTATGTTAGCAAAGTACCTACCGGGATAAATCTGCCGATCGATATTGGTACACGTTAACGTTTTGGTGTCATAAGCTTAGTGTATAATACATTTTATGGGCGTATAATAACGTAGCTTGCCTGTTTTGTTTTCCAAACATTGGTGTGAGTCTATAGCTCACACTACCAACATATTGTGTTCAAACGATTTAACAAACTCTATGAATATCACTCAACCTTTGTGTTGACCTCTCAAGCATGTATTTCAGGTTCATGACGATCAAGGATGGCACGGAAGGACACGGATACTCAAGAGGGCTATAAATTTTCGTATCATTCAAAAACTCACTTAATGTGATTTGTAAACATGGAATCAATTGGGATCTCATTTTGTAACCTCTGATATTTATATAATTTGAATGATAAATCTTTTTAATACGACTCGGTTAGAGATCGTTTTCTATTATTGTGACTATTGTGCCGTCAAGTAACACCCAGTTCGAATTCCGCTGCATCCATGAATTGGGGGTGTTACAGATTGGTACCAGAGCCATGGTTATAGAGAAACGGGTCTAATTGAGACCTAAACTATAACCACGCATACAAGCAAAAACATTTTTATAGCCTTCCGCTCTCCGTGTCTTCCATCCTCCAGACGATTATGGACTTATTAAGCATGTTATGATACACAAACATATTAGTATATTCATATATACCCATTTTGAGCATTTCCCCGTAGACATTTTTGTGCTACACAAACATAATTGCATATTAATATATGTACCCTAAACATAATTGAGCATTTCCCCATAAGCATTAGTATATTGATATATAAACTTGGTTTATTTTCAATCATTTATCTAAACAATGGACTAAACATATCTGCGTATGCCTATTCTAGGGCATTTCGGCACAACTACATTCTCCCAATCATGTTCCTACTCCAACATTTTATGTCCAAGACATTGTAACTGATTGCAATGGTTTTTCCTATTTTCCAAGACATTGTATTATACAATGGTCTTAACCATTTCTCAAAATGTTTTGAGTCACACAATGGTCTAACCTACTTCCCAGACATTGTGAATTGCACAATGGTCTAACCTACTTCCGAGATATTGTGTTTTGCGCAATGGTCTCTAGAATTATTCTATCACATCATCAATATCATTTCATATGATATCAAAAACCCGTCACAACCTATCGATTTCTAAATAAGAAATATGAGATTTCTAAAGGACAAACAAATCCATCACCTACAAAAGCTAAAGTTCAGCTCTACATTCATCAAAGTTTTCTTATGAAACCTTCATTATTAAAAGTTCGTGATCCTGGCCAAGTATGTTCTATTTTAGAACTACTTAAAACTTCCTTTCCATACGTACCTACCCTTACTATCTTCTATTCAATGGAATATGAAAACATACGTTACAAGTCTTGTATGGACGGGACTTGCAACTTAAGGGTTTGACGTCGCCTTTATTTAGTGGACAGTTTCCCGAAAGCAACGGACATATCAAAAGTATACCTAATTTAGGTATTTGAAAATTTTATCGAACCTTGGCTAAATATAGACTAGTCACCTATATTTAACCAAGGGACAGTGGAATATAGTCTGACTAACTATATTCGACTTAAAATTTTCAAATACTGAGAATAGTTGTGCTAGGGTTATGTTCAGATTGATTTCCTACTTGAACTCGATAAACCACCAGAATTCTTTAAAACGATCTAGAGACACGATAGTGTTTTACCACTCAGCGAAATCTTAACACCTTATTTGTACTACCTAATTTCATTCTTGAAAGTTTTCATTTATGAGATAATCCGAACTACTATCTTGGGATAGTTTTCAATTCTTCACTTCATCCCGTAGAAGTACTATCCTATTTAGGTCCTAAGGATACCATTCCATCATAAACCTTTAAAATCTCTTAAGATTTTCAAAACAAACTCAACATCTATACCTAAGAGTATTAATGTTAAGCATACACTACACACTTCTGTTCATCAACATATCACATCATTATCTTTACAACCATTACAAACACAAACTCATTAACAGATCTTGATACACTTTTAAAGCTCAAATCATCCATAGTTACACCACAAGCACGCTCACCAGCTTTACAAGATTGAATTTTCATCTTGTACTTTTGAAACACCAGTATCATCTCGTAATACCCTACCTTGTAACTCACCGGCTAATTGTGAATGTTGTGTTGGGAATTCTTAAGTAGGATGATTTGTAATTATTTGAATGGATTGGGATGCCTTTTCATTTAAATAAATACATTGTAAATCACCGAACCATAAGTTTATATTTCCGTATTTACATTGTTTGGGATGCCTCTCTATGTAAATAAAGAATTATAAACAAGTGGGCTTATTTGTATCCGAAATAACATAAGTATGAAGTCAATAAACACTAGGTACAACAACCAATTACCTACTAGGCTATGATTGCAATTACTATCTCAATTCCTATTAATATTCGACTGCTATATTAATTTCCTTTGATATTCGACTATTACCATACCTTTCCTACATAAAAGCAAGCCTCATCCTACACCATACACTGAAATGACAAATCAAACTACATCACCGGTAATCCCAGACTCTAGTCCTCATAAGTAACCACACCTGTTCATCGACACCACTCCAACATATAACACACATAGAACTTCGGGACGAAGTTCCCCGTAAGGGGTAGAGACTGTAACAATTCGCATTTTCAGGTTAATTACTTTTCCCGGAAAATTTCACTATTCACTTTTACTATTCATTTTTCCCGAAAATTTTCCCGAAATTTGATTTTTATTTCTTGGGCTCAAGTGATAAATCATTTCCATGGCAAATTAAAAGTTTGACATTCATAAGCTCATTTTCGTGAAAGTTATTAAGGAATTACACAGAATTACACGTTTTAGGGTAAAACGTCATTCAGAAATTCTACGCACAACGAAACTCGGTCGTGTTAATTTTCCCCGTATCAGAAAAATGTTTGACACACTCATGATTTATTTGAGAATAAATCATGACTGAGAAAAACATGACCAAAATAAACCTCGGCCGTGAAAAACTGGAATTTTCAGTTTTAAGCGTTTTTACTCAGCCGTAACCTTAGCCTATACCTGCACCGCATTTCTAAGATGATTTAAGTTTTCAACTTATTAGAAAAAGTCAACATATTTTTCCCTCCTCCTTTGACCAAAAATCATTCCTTGATTTTATAAGTCATTCCTTGATTTTTAGGCTTACGGTTTGATGTCTAAAAGACATTTAATACCAACCGACACTAGACTGAGCCCAGTCTAGACATTATAAGTCATTTTAAATCATTTTTATCCTATTAGAAAAGTAACATTTCACTTTTCTTAATTTTACGCAATATTCGTACGTTTTACGTATTACGCGTTTTAGACCCGTGTTTCCAGTTTTAGCAGGGTTTTACCACCCCAATGGAACCTACCACTCATTTTATATTTTATTATGGAGTATAATGACATTTTTAACCATTCTTCCAAGTTTCGTATTTTTACGATACCCAGTTTTACGTTTCGTGGCTTAACGGCTTACAGTTAGCGATTAACGGAGCCAAAACTCACTCCGTAAGCTAGATAATACCAAGTTAATCATCTAGTCACACCATATCTTCATATGGCCGACTATAGGGATGATTCACAAGCCTTGGTGGCTTGTGATGAGGCCTTGATCATCTAGGATGAGTCCATGTGTTCAAGCTTCCTTGATAAGCTTTGAAAAGTCATCCAAACTAACCTCCTCAAGACCATATAAATACCCCACCCTCCCCTCTTCATTTCCAACGTCCCACACACACAAAACACTTCATTTTACTAGTTTACTTCAAGTGTTATTCAAGAAACACAAGATCCTTATCAATTCCAAAGCTCTTGTTAAGTTTTGATTGATCCAAATACTAGTTTCAAGCTGCAAGTAACTACTTCAAATCCTTTGAAACATTTTGTGATTCTCTTGAGTTTAGATCCACTCAAGTCACCTAAATCTTCATCACAAATCCTTCAAGAATACAAGAGTAGAAGGATTGCATGAAGTGAAGTGGGTTGAAGCCAAAGTCTATCAAAGTCCTTTTCCTTACTTGTTACTTTCCTTTCTTTGTTGAAAGCCAAAAGTTGTAAGCAAAACCCTAACATGCTTCTTGCTAAATATCATAATCATGTTATTTACATATCATTTATGCTATACTATGTCTTGTATTCATGTCCATGATGTATAAAAATGGGTAAAACAAGTTATTGTAAATGATTGTTAAGTTAAGTTATTTAAACAAGTAAACTAGTGACTTTCTTGGTATAATCTGATCAAAATGGTAAAATTATGATATTGGATCATTACATATTACAGTAGAGGACTTAACAAGGAAAACATATCAATTTGAATCACCCAAAACGAGTACACGAGTCAAAAGTTATGGCCATAAGAAGTTAGCGAAACCAAAACGGCAAAACTGCCTATACCCTACTGTTTTGCATTCTGCCATTTTGAAAGTCACCCTTCTGGTCCGATTCATCAAAAAGTTAAAACACGAAAGTTGTCCGGAACGACGTTTTCGTTCAGGAACAAAGAAGCTCGAGCCCTGAAAACGCTTTCCGAGTGATAATTTCTTCAAATTCTTAACAGCCCATTTTTAGACCAAAGTCATTATATATAAGTTATGGTTTATAAAGACCAAAGAGGTCTTATGACCTAGAATCAAGACCACAACCATGGCTAGAGCCAAGGTTGAGTCTCAAGACCTTGGAACAATGACCAAAGGTCATGGCAAGGCCATGACGAAATGACCATAGAAGCTTACTTAGGCGAAAACATGAAACAAAGAATTGGCGATAACTTGAACAAGCAATTTGGATCTACTTCACTTAAAAGAACCATGAGATATTACAAAGAAAAATGGTCATACAAGTTATAAGAAACTTCCCCTAATAACAATCTTCATGTAATACTAAACTTTCCTAAGTTTACTAAAATATCGGACATGTAACTCTTCGAATCAAAACTTATATCTATATATTTTATCAACTACTACAATAGTAGGGAGCCTCATGTGAGGAGTTCATTACGTAAGCCGTTGAGTTAAGTTGTGGATTTACGAATTAAAGTGTCCTGGCTCCTCGAACGCTTACTAACATGACTTCTAAATTATGTCGGCCCGAACGGTAGTAAACGATATATAAAACATACATGTTTCATGAATCTTTTCTTTCAAAGACTTACAATATACATCATACCACATCATGGACTAGATGCAAGATATATATATATATAGGTACTTATTCATATTCTTTACTCCGATCCTAAGACGCAACATTCTATTATAGGTTGCTCGTAGAAACCTTCACGATTCAACCGTTACATTCATTACTTGCTATCTTACTTAAGGTGAGTTCATAGCCCCACTTTCTATTGTTTAACTATTTTACAAACCCTTGGGGGGAATACATGCTATTATTTTTCTACTCGAACACAATGCTTTCTACTGTATGCTATTCGACTATGTTTTATTATCACTAAGTAACATCCTTGCCAAACCAAGATCCCTTATTATGAACCATTTAATCACTTGCGAGGGTTACTTGCGAGTGAGCGCGAATATTGTGAATAGGCCTATTGGGATTGACGAATCCCATTTGTATTGACTAAGTTCAAACAAATGCACTAATATTTGAGATTTAGGTATGTTAGCAAAGTACCTACCGGGATAAATCTGCCGATCGATATTGGTACACGTTAACGTTTTGGTGTCATAAGCTTAGTGTATAATACATTTTATGGGCGTATAATAACGTAGCTTGCCTGTTTTGTTTTCCAAACATTGGTGTGAGTCTATAGCTCACACTACCAACATATTGTGTTCAAACGATTTAACAAACTCTATGAATATCACTCAACCTTTGTGTTGACCTCTCAAGCATGTATTTCAGGTTCATGACGATCAAGGATGGCACGGAAGGACACGGATACTCAAGAGGGCTATAAATTTTCGTATCATTCAAAAACTCACTTAATGTGATTTGTAAACATGGAATCAATTGGGATCTCATTTTGTAACCTCTGATATTTATATAATTTGAATGATAAATCTTTTTAATACGACTCGGTTAGAGATCGTTTTCTATTATTGTGACTATTGTGCCGTCAAGTAACACCCAGTTCGAATTCCGCTGCATCCATGAATTGGGGGTGTTACAGATTGGTACCAGAGCCATGGTTATAGAGAAACGGGTCTAATTGAGACCTAAACTATAACCACGCATACAAGCAAAAACATTTTTATAGCCTTCCGCTCTCCGTGTCTTCCATCCTCCAGACGATTATGGACTTATTAAGCATGTTATGATACACAAACATATTAGTATATTCATATATACCCATTTTGAGCATTTCCCCGTAGACATTTTTGTGCTACACAAACATAATTGCATATTAATATATGTACCCTAAACATAATTGAGCATTTCCCCATAAGCATTAGTATATTGATATATAAACTTGGTTTATTTTCAATCATTTATCTAAACAATGGACTAAACATATCTGCGTATGCCTATTCTAGGGCATTTCGGCACAACTACATTCTCCCAATCATGTTCCTACTCCAACATTTTATGTCCAAGACATTGTAACTGATTGCAATGGTTTTTCCTATTTTCCAAGACATTGTATTATACAATGGTCTTAACCATTTCTCAAAATGTTTTGAGTCACACAATGGTCTAACCTACTTCCCAGACATTGTGAATTGCACAATGGTCTAACCTACTTCCGAGATATTGTGTTTTGCGCAATGGTCTCTAGAATTATTCTATCACATCATCAATATCATTTCATATGATATCAAAAACCCGTCACAACCTATCGATTTCTAAATAAGAAATATGAGATTTCTAAAGGACAAACAAATCCATCACCTACAAAAGCTAAAGTTCAGCTCTACATTCATCAAAGTTTTCTTATGAAACCTTCATTATTAAAAGTTCGTGATCCTGGCCAAGTATGTTCTATTTTAGAACTACTTAAAACTTCCTTTCCATACGTACCTACCCTTACTATCTTCTATTCAATGGAATATGAAAACATACGTTACAAGTCTTGTATGGACGGGACTTGCAACTTAAGGGTTTGACGTCGCCTTTATTTAGTGGACAGTTTCCCGAAAGCAACGGACATATCAAAAGTATACCTAATTTAGGTATTTGAAAATTTTATCGAACCTTGGCTAAATATAGACTAGTCACCTATATTTAACCAAGGGACAGTGGAATATAGTCTGACTAACTATATTCGACTTAAAATTTTCAAATACTGAGAATAGTTGTGCTAGGGTTATGTTCAGATTGATTTCCTACTTGAACTCGATAAACCACCAGAATTCTTTAAAACGATCTAGAGACACGATAGTGTTTTACCACTCAGCGAAATCTTAACACCTTATTTGTACTACCTAATTTCATTCTTGAAAGTTTTCATTTATGAGATAATCCGAACTACTATCTTGGGATAGTTTTCAATTCTTCACTTCATCCCGTAGAAGTACTATCCTATTTAGGTCCTAAGGATACCATTCCATCATAAACCTTTAAAATCTCTTAAGATTTTCAAAACAAACTCAACATCTATACCTAAGAGTATTAATGTTAAGCATACACTACACACTTCTGTTCATCAACATATCACATCATTATCTTTACAACCATTACAAACACAAACTCATTAACAGATCTTGATGCACTTTTAAAGCTCAAATCATCCATAGTTACACCACAAGCACGCTCACCAGCTTTACAAGATTGAATTTTCATCTTGTACTTTTGAAACACCAGTATCATCTCGTAATACCCTACCTTGTAACTCACCGGCTAATTGTGAATGTTGTGTTGGGAATTCTTAAGTAGGATGATTTGTAATTATTTGAATGGATTGGGATGCCTTTTCATTTAAATAAATACATTGTAAATCACCGAACCATAAGTTTATATTTCCGTATTTACATTGTTTGGGATGCCTCTCTATGTAAATAAAGAATTATAAACAAGTGGGCTTATTTGTATCCGAAATAACATAAGTATGAAGTCAATAAACACTAGGTACAACAACCAATTACCTACTAGGCTATGATTGCAATTACTATCTCAATTCCTATTAATATTCGACTGCTATATTAATTTCCTTTGATATTCGACTATTACCATACCTTTCCTACATAAAAGCAAGCCTCATCCTACACCATACACTGAAATGACAAATCAAACTACATCACCGGTAATCCCAGACTCTAGTCCTCATAAGTAACCACACCTGTTCATCGACACCACTCCAACATATAACACACATAGAACTTCGGGACGAAGTTCCCCGTAAGGGGTAGAGACTGTAACAATTCGCATTTTCAGGTTAATTACTTTTCCCGGAAAATTTCACTATTCACTTTTACTATTCATTTTTCCCGAAAATTTTCCCGAAATTTGATTTTTATTTCTTGGGCTCAAGTGATAAATCATTTCCATGGCAAATTAAAAGTTTGACATTCATAAGCTCATTTTCGTGAAAGTTATTAAGGAATTACACAGAATTACACGTTTTAGGGTAAAACGTCATTCAGAAATTCTACGCACAACGAAACTCGGTCGTGTTAATTTTCCCCGTATCAGAAAAATGTTTGACACACTCATGATTTATTTGAGAATAAATCATGACTGAGAAAAACATGACCAAAATAAACCTCGGCCGTGAAAAACTGGAATTTTCAGTTTTAAGCGTTTTTACTCAGCCGTAACCTTAGCCCATACCTGCACCGCATTTCTAAGATGATTTAAGTTTTCAACTTATTAGAAAAAGTCAACATATTTTTCCCTCCTCCTTTGACCAAAAATCATTCCTTGATTTTATAAGTCATTCCTTGATTTTTAGGCTTACGGTTTGATGTCTAAAAGACATTTAATACCAACCGACACTAGACTGAGCCCAGTCTAGACATTATAAGTCATTTTAAATCATTTTTATCCTATTAGAAAAGTAACATTTCACTTTTCTTAATTTTACGCAATATTCGTACGTTTTACGTATTACGCGTTTTAGACCCGTGTTTCCAGTTTTAGCAGGGTTTTACCACCCCAATGGAACCTACCACTCATTTTATATTTTATTATGGAGTATAATGACATTTTTAACCATTCTTCCAAGTTTCGTATTTTTACGATACCCAGTTTTACGTTTCGTGGCTTAACGGCTTACAGTTAGCGATTAACGGAGCCAAAACTCACTCCGTAAGCTAGATAATACCAAGTTAATCATCTAGTCACACCATATCTTCATATGGCCGACTATAGGGATGATTCACAAGCCTTGGTGGCTTGTGATGAGGCCTTGATCATCTAGGATGAGTCCATGTGTTCAAGCTTCCTTGATAAGCTTTGAAAAGTCATCCAAACTAACCTCCTCAAGACCATATAAATACCCCACCCTCCCCTCTTCATTTCCAACGTCCCACACACACAAAACACTTCATTTTACTAGTTTACTTCAAGTGTTATTCAAGAAACACAAGATCCTTATCAATTCCAAAGCTCTTGTTAAGTTTTGATTGATCCAAATACTAGTTTCAAGCTGCAAGTAACTACTTCAAATCCTTTGAAACATTTTGTGATTCTCTTGAGTTTAGATCCACTCAAGTCACCTAAATCTTCATCACAAATCCTTCAAGAATACAAGAGTAGAAGGATTGCATGAAGTGAAGTGGGTTGAAGCCAAAGTCTATCAAAGTCCTTTTCCTTACTTGTTACTTTCCTTTCTTTGTTGAAAGCCAAAAGTTGTAAGCAAAACCCTAACATGCTTCTTGCTAAATATCATAATCATGTTATTTACATATCATTTATGCTATACTATGTCTTGTATTCATGTCCATGATGTATAAAAATGGGTAAAACAAGTTATTGTAAATGATTGTTAAGTTAAGTTATTTAAACAAGTAAACTAGTGACTTTCTTGGTATAATCTGATCAAAATGGTAAAATTATGATATTGTATCATTACATATTACAGTAGAGGACTTAACAAGGAAAACATATCAATTTGAATCACCCAAAACGAGTACACGAGTCAAAAGTTATGGCCATAAGAAGTTAGCGAAACCAAAACGGCAAAACTGCCTATACCCTACTGTTTTGCATTCTGCCATTTTGAAAGTCACCCTTCTGGTCCGATTCATCAAAAAGTTAAAACACGAAAGTTGTCCGGAACGACGTTTTCGTTCAGGAACAAAGAAGCTCGAGCCCTGAAAACGCTTTCCGAGTGATAATTTCTTCAAATTCTTAACAGCCCATTTTTAGACCAAAGTCATTATATATAAGTTATGGTTTATAAAGACCAAAGAGGTCTTATGACCTAGAATCAAGACCACAACCATGGCTAGAGCCAAGGTTGAGTCTCAAGACCTTGGAACAATGACCAAAGGTCATGGCAAGGCCATGACGAAATGACCATAGAAGCTTACTTAGGCGAAAACATGAAACAAAGAATTGGCGATAACTTGAACAAACAATTTGGATCTACTTCACTTAAAAGAACCATGAGATATTACAAAGAAAAATGGTCATACAAGTTATAAGAAACTTCCCCTAATAACAATCTTCATGTAATACTAAACTTTCCTAAGTTTACTCAAATATCGGACATGTAACTCTTCGAATCAAAACTTATATCTATATATTTTATCAACTACTACAATAGTAGGGAGCCTCATGTGAGGAGTTCATTATGTAAGCTGTCGAGTTAAGTTGTGGATTTACGAATTAAAGTGTCCTGGCTCCTCGAACGCTTACTAACATGACTTCTGAATTATGTCGGCCCGAACGGTAGTAAACGATATATAAAACATACATGTTTTATGAATCTTTTCTTTCAAAGACTTACAATATACATCATACCACATCATGGACTAGATGCAAGATATATATATAGGCACTTATTCATATTCTTTACTCCGATCCTAAGACGCAACATTCTATTATAGGTTGCTCGTAGAAACCTTCACGATTCAACCGTTACATTCATTACTTGCTATCTTACTTAAGGTGAGTTCATAGCCCCACTTTCTATTGTTTAACTATTTTACAAACCCTTGGGGGGAATACATGCTATTATTTTTCTACTCGAACACAATGCTTTCTACTGTATGCTATTCGACTATGTTTTATTATCACTAAGTAACATCCTTGCCAAACCAAGATCCCTTATTATGAACCATTTAATCACTTGCGAGGGTTACTTGCGAGTGAGCGCGAATATTGTGAATAGGCCTATTGGGATTGACGAATCCCATTTGTATTGACTAAGTTCAAACAAATGCACTAATATTTGAGATTTAGGTATGTTAGCAAAGTACCTACCAGGATAAATCTGCCGATCGATATTTGTACACGTTAACGTTTTGGTGTCATAAGCTTAGTGTATAATACATTTTATGGGCGTATAATAACGTAGCCTGCCTGTTTTGTTTTCCAAACATTGGTGTGAGTCTATAGCTCACACTACCAACATATTGTGTTCAAACGATTTAACAAACTCTATGAATATCACTCAACCTTTGTGTTGACCTCTCAAGCATGTATTTCAGGTTCATGACGATCAAGGATGGCACGGAAGGATACGGATACTCAAGAGGGCTATAAATTTTCTTATCATTCAAAAACTCACTTAATGTGATTTGTAAACATGGAATCAATTGGGACCTCATTTTGTAACCTCTGATATTTATATAATTTGAATGATAAATCTTTTTAATACGACTCGGTTAGAGATCGTTTTCTATTATTGTGACTATTGTGCCGTCAAGTAACACCCAGTTCGAATTCCGCTACATCCATGAATTGGGGATGTTACACATGGCAGGTGGTATACTATGGTTTACTCATCGCTCAATGATAACCATTAATATTTATAAATACCTTATTGGAAAACTACGAGTGCAACCTGTTGGAATTATCATATTTGCCGCAATTATGGCCACGCTTGGTATGTTCGTGATATATTTTGATTTTGAAGTGAAAAACGTATATTTGTAATTAGTATTGCTTACGTATCATGTATGCACAGGTTTTGAGGTGCTAATGCAGGCAGTGGAACAGTTGATTAGGAATTTACATTTGAAAAGATGAGTGATTTTAAATTACAGGTTAATTTTATATGTTGTCGTAGGTGTGGGTATAAATACTTTTATGGGTGTGGATAGATATAAAACTACTTTCTATATGAAGCTTTAACCAACCAATTATCTGTTATCTAATCTTGCTTCGTTAAGCTACAATAGGCTCATGAATGAAAATAAATTTAAGGGATAATTATATGAATAGATCGTTGCCCTATGGTTTGTTACTTTTTAGATCAGGGGTAATTTTAATTCGAAAATAGGTCGGGCAACTTGTACAACAGGACACTTGTCAGCTTAGGAAATTCGACAAGTGTCCTGTTGTACAAGTTGCCCGGTCACCCGATCTATCAAAAAAGTTGCCCGAGCGACTGGTCTATTTTGGTAATTTTCCCTAAATTTAATGGCCTAGAACGGTACGTGTGTCACCATATATGCAATACATGCCATAACGGTTACAAAGAATCGTACATATGTAACTGATAAACTGATTTCTGTATTTTTTTTTTTTTTTTTTTTTTTTTGTAGGATTAATTAGTGATCAGAGTTAAAGGTAACATAAAGGTCGAAAAGACACAAAATACAAGGTATGTATCTCCTGTAGTACTAAGGCTAATATGGTGTGCTAGATAAAAAAATCATACTGCACAACAATCTTATGTTACTCTTCTATGTTCAAATTAAATTATTGAAAGCATTTTGCCAAAAATAAACAATTCGCTTCTCAGCGTTTGTTAGAGATTTCCTTGCTAATAAGAATCCCCTGAAAGTTAAAATAATGGTTTTTATTAATTCTTTTGCTATTGTATATTGCAAATCTTATTTAATCATCACGTAAGACGATTCTTTCTACCAAAGTTGGGGTTGGCTATAATAGTCAATTGCTTGGCCTAATGTTTGTTGTTTTAACAAGTATATGTTCTTTATGCGTTTTCTTGGAGTGTAGATAGCTCTAAGATTAAAATTTTGACTAATGAGTACGTAGGTTTATGATGAAGAATCTTAACACCGAGTTTGAATCCTAAATGCATTATAACAGAAAAAATGAAACTTTACTAGAGAACTAATTGAAAAAGTTTCTACAAGCCATATGTGTATTTGACAATATTTGTGTGTACTTTATGTATTGGACTATTAGTGTGTATTTGCGGCTACCATTACAATATCATGGATTGACTGATATATTTAGACACGATAAATGCACGTTTTCATGTCGAAGAAGTTATGATGGTCTAGAAAGAATAAATTTTAGGCTACAAAAGTGTTTTTTATTTAAACCATGGACGTGTGATTGTTACCGACTTACGTTTACAGAAAATTGATTATATTAGCTTTCATAATTGGAACCTATAATCTTTGTAAGTGATATTTTTTTTTTCAGTTTAGAAATATATTTCCTTCATGGACAAGAGGGCAATGGTTATGGTGTCGGGCATAGTATCACCTCAATTTTCGGTTGTGAAGAACCGTATTTCGGTTTATGGCTGGATACAATCGCATGATACTCAAGAGGTAATATAATTTTTAACTTACCATTGCGGTCTCTTTGCATTATGAAAAAACAAGACAAACTTTTGGCTTTCTCCTTGTGCATTTGATGGGTTCATATATTATGGTATTGGGCTGGTAATTTCATTTATTAACCTTAAAAAACATTATCCATTTTATGCTTATCACAATTTTTTGTTTTATATTTTGTAGGTTGATGTTGGTTAAAGAAGATAGAAACATGGTATTAGCCTCAAGATGTAGATGACGATCAATCAAATTAAAGGTAAAAAAGGTTTGTGCATAAAATCCGAAAGTTGGTCATTGTGGGTTTACCGTCCAAAATCAGACATAAATCTTTATCATAAAATTTTGCTATTTATTTATTTTTATTCAGTTTTTGCCAGCGGTGGAAGGATCTGGAATGGGTTCATTAGAGAAGCAACAAACCGACACGATTCTAAATAAGTTTATGGCCAATAATTCCCATGAAATCTTCAATGTTTCAAAGGTACGCTTTATACCATAAATACTTACTTCTACCTCGCCTCTCAAAACAACTTTTCAACAACAATCGTCCTTTATTGAATGGTTGTCCTCTTTGAAACGTTTTTGACCCGTTAAAAATTATATATGGGGAAATTAAGTTATTTGACATCATTTAACACAAATTATAGACAAGAAAAAGCTTAGAATTTGGATTAATAAATCTTTTCTATCAACCCGACCCATTTTGATATATTAGCCAACCAGCTAGGCTCGCCCATTTTGTTAGCTCGAGTTTTACAACATTCTAGGTGTGTATTGCTTACTGTATAAATTCACAGTGTGCAGGCTGTGGACATGTGCAATAGTAGTACCGAATGATTATATTTCTTGAACACTTCCCTACTTCTAGATTACATTTGACGCATAATTATTATTACTGCCTTTGTAGTGTTTCAATATCTGTGTACGAAAAAATAATAGTTCTTTACTCTTATGATATTTGATCTTCTCCTGGTAAAAACAAGCCTCCACTTTATCATGGTGTTGACTGTTTCAGTCATTTTTACCATTAGTCAACATACGTTGCAGCTTATAGCTCATTTGGTCAACTAGAATTATCGTGCTGATATGTTGTTATCTTGATCAGAAGAGATCCAACTTAGATATTGCTACTAAGCTCGAAAGAAGTTTCTTTTTGGTGCCTTATGTTATAGTTGTGGTGGGTATTTCATTCATCTCACTTTTAATAGACCATACAATTTTATTTATGGAATTGAATTGAGGCACATATTCCTCCTCATATAGGATCAATATAATTTCGGTTCAGGTGTTTGCTATAATCTTAACTTAGTTATCAATATTTTTTCAAAAACATAATGAAGTCACGTAAACTCAAAGCTTTAAACAACTCTATCTGACTCCTAAAGTTAAACTATATTGACCATTGAATGTTTGCTATAATCTTAAACTTGGTAAAAAAAAAAAAAAAAAAAAAAAAAAAAAAAAAACTCACTTAGTGGGAAGGGATAAAACAAAAAGTAAATTAAAATAAGAAATGGTGGGAAGTGACTTTAACCACACATTTGAAATGCAACAACTTGTATTAGATGCATCTCTATGCACCCTTTGAGTTTTGAAGGTCATTTTGAAGTGAAAATTGTGCAAATTGATTTTTATGATTACGGCACACATAGACGAACAAAATAAAAGATAAATCATGAAATACATCTAATATATGTATATGCATCTAATTAAAAGCTAGAAAACACATTATGATGCATCTAAGATAATATAAATGCATCTAATTCAGGTTGGTGCATCTCGGATATGTGATTATAATTATTTCTCATCATTCTTATTTTAAGAATACTTCTCATTTGATCCTAAGTCCACTTAGGTGCTGTTTCTTTTTTTTATCTGGTTGGATACTGCTTCCCTGTGGATAAATGCGTTTATATGGCCCAAGTTGAAGATGAAAATTTGTTGTTTCTTTTTCCACTGGATACACATCATCTTCTTTGGCTAAATTACATTTCTAACCTTCTTCCCAAAACACTGAAAACACCCAAATCCACCGCGATTTATAAATACGTTTTCATAACCAGGACATAAGTGATGTATCAAAAATTGATGAACAATATAAACAAACACACACCCAAAAAAAATCCAATATGATTTGATGAGCTTAAAAACCCAAAACTACAATAATAGTACAACACATCACAACAAATGATCTATATTCAAGTATCTTTCGCTTTTAAAAACAAAGGGTAAATTATCCAACTTCTCAAATAATCAAATCTCAAGCAGAGGAATGAATATAACACGAAGGTCATTGACTTGTGTAGCAGAAGAAGTAGCAAATGGACGAGCCAATGGGTGATCGACGTGGAGGAAGAGATCACTGGTGTTGATGTAGAAACTTCAATAAATACAAAGTAATATGAAGATGAATGTAAAATTGTTTAAAAAACACAAGAACAATACTATTCATAATCTATTAAAGGTGAAAGAAAAATTGGGGATCTGATGAAGTTTATTGAAAATCTTGAAAAAAAAGGCAGATCTCATGAAAATAGAGAGAGAGAGAGAGAAAAAAAAAAGGTGAAGGGTAATTTAGTAAAGGGTGGTAAATATTATGACATATGAGCATCTGGTTTCAAAGACCCTCACTTTTAACTCTCTCCCCAATTAGACGTGTAGACCGCAAAGAAAGAAAAAGAAACAACAAAAAACATGTGGTCCCATCTGAATCTGTTACTAAAGGGTATAATAAGTGCAAAAGAAACAGCACCTTAGTTATATTGTTTTCAATTAATTTTCAAAAATCATAATTGTCTTTACAAAGTAAATAGCTAAAATGGAATGGGTCATCCATGTTGAATATGTTATTATTAGCAGGTACCAACTTATGTTAACTTTTGCATTACTATGAAAAAAACATCAAAGAGCGCAGTAAAGAAGGTTTGTTTAGAACTGAAAAGGAACCAAAATGTGTATATGTGGCAAAATGGATGGGTTGGAAGGGTTTCAGTAACGGGTCACAACGGTTAAGGATTTTGGTATGTGTTGAAATGAGTCAGGTCGATTTGGATTACATGTAGTTAACTTTTGTAAAAAGAAAGTTTGTATCATTATTTTGTGTGATAAGATTACAAACACACATCATCAAACAAGTAAAAATTTGATATTGGTAATAGTTAGACGAAAAGAGGAGGTAGCCTCCTCGAGGCACTTTTATGCATGTTAATGTATTTTTATCGTTTTATTACATAGAAGTACTTCTAAAGTATTACCGAAAAACTCTGTGATTCCAGTGAAGTAAACACATGTTGCATTAAATATGTAGCAAATAATGTGTGCTTCCAAATATTTTATGCGCTTGTGCATGATAGATAAGCAAACAAATCAGGCATGTAAAACGTTGTCAACAACCTACTTCGTCTCTGATGAGAATTTTGTAGAAGGCGTCAATGTTGACCAAATTTGGGTTATGTTTTAGTTTTAATGGGTCAAATGGGTAAAATAAAGTAAAATTAAATACAAACAACAAAAGAGTAAAAGGTCGAAATTCGTTCAAGATTTGACTTTGATTTGTACTCCGTATAATGCCACCATTTATAACGGAGATATATAACCTAAAGCATCTATATTTTTTCAAAAATCCATGGGTGATATCACTAATGTTTGTTGAAAATGCAAATATAACAACGATAGATTTCTTATGAAGAAATAAATAGAATGATATGGAATAGCTTTTAATTGTTACAAACTATTAATAATAGTAAATGGTACTATAAACACTTTAAATTCAAGTAACTAAATGTGTAACACAAAATACAAACTAATATAACCAAACTTGCATTATAGATAATAAATATATAACAAAAAATAATAAATAATATAAAAAAAAAAAAAAAAAAAAAAAAATCAAAGATTTTAACATTAATGGTTTTTCTATTTAACCCTTATAATCAAAACTTGCATTAATTACTCATTTCTAATTTCTATATTAACTATTTCTATTTTTAACACAGAAAATAAAATTATTTAGGACAAGTTAAGTTTTTTTAATCGAAAATAATATATGACTAAAATTTTAGAAAAAACCCCGTGCGTGCACGGGTATTATAACCAGTTACCCTATACAAAATGATCAAAAGCTGATAAATATCTCAAACATTTCAGTTGTACTAAAAAGATGCATTTAATAGTGTTAATACACAGGGGTGGCTCAACCTCCTCGGATGTCTAAAGCGAAAGCTTTAGAACGAAACTCTTTTATCAATGTTTTTTGCCGAAAAATGTTTATATAAACTTTGCCTTTCTAGCTTTTTTAAGCGAAATCTTGGATTAATTTCTCAAAATCAATATGGTATATTATTTCATTTTCAATCTGTAAATGAGCCAATAAATTTAACCTTTTGATGATACTAATTTCGATCTTAAATAACTTTAAATTAAGTTTAGCTTTGAAAAAGTTCTTTTTGCCGAAGCAACTGTAACCAGAACGGTTAACATTATCCTATACGCCATATAAACATTAGGGAAATAGTTTAGATTTATAATATAGTTAAGCATAAGATGGGTGTAGCATTTTTCACATGTATAATTTCTCTCAAAACTTTTAGGTGTGTTTGGGTACATAGGCTTAACTTTGCTTACATTATCTCAAATGGGTCACAAGTTTTATGTTGTGTAGTAAAGATAAAACCAACTAAATTGCTAAACTTAAAGGGAAGTTTTTGAAAACAATGAGTGGTTAATGATCAACCCTACTCATGTTGATTTTTACAAAGAACTAACGGTATGATATAATTTACAAATTGGTCAAAGATAAAAGTCAAACACAATAGTCAACATTTGCATAACAGACTTTCAAATAGCCATTTTGGCGGGAAAGTCTGTTAGTATCATTTCCTTTGTATAAATTCACTTTTTCACATTCATTGCAATCATTCAGTCAATTTATAATCGCTCTTTCTCTTTGTTGTAACAAACAATTCAGTATCCAATAACACATCATCATTGATACGAAATCTCTTTTCTTGTGTTTGAGTTTCCTATTAAAGTTGAATTCTCTACGATTTCATTATTGAAATCTAAAGAAGATATCACTGTATTTGGCCGACAATCAAATACACTTAGACACTTAGTTGTGATACATTCAGCTGGTTTTGCGGCCTTTAAGGAAACACATCTGAGCCTTTCTTGCAAGTGGCAAGTATTTGCATTATTAGTATATATTTTGTAGCAAAGAAACTAACTTTATGGAGTGTTTAGGATTGCGTTCAGTTAGATATACCTGTGCTTGTTTTATTTGTGATATAAATTCATTGTTTTTCAGAACACTCGGTTCTGTAAACTTAGTAACACAAGTCTGAGTTTCAGGCCTAACGCCGTATAGTAAACCCCTTGAATCAAACTTAAAACCCATCTTATTTTTACCCATTATAAACCCTAACGACCCGCCCATTTTTCAACCTGTAATGCGTGTCTTTGAATCCCTCCAGCTGCAAGGCTGAGGTTGGCAGCCACTAAAAAAACAGAAGTTGATAAATCTCCCGTTACCAGAAGACCCAAGGACGATGCTATAAACCTTTCGGGTTTGGTACTGCAAGCCATTGACAAGCAATTGCCGGGTTTGGAACCACTGCTAAAAATCTGATGGACATGGTTACAGTGACTCGGTGTTTTTACATGACGAAAAAAATAGGTGCAGCATCTAACTCATCTGCTGTATTAATCCGTAATGGACCTGGTGTTGTTCGTAAGTTCTTGATGTTGCTACTCAGATAAGCGATTGACTTCTTCAGAGCAGCGCTGGCAGTTGATTGCCGAATTTGCTAAAAAGTTTGTATATTTTTTATTTTTTTATGTCTATGACTATGACTATATATCACTTTAGTGTTTATTCAGAAACTATGAAGCATTTTTTTTTTTTTTTTTTGGTAAAGGGTTATACCCGGCGAAATGACTTCAATAATCTAAAGCAGTTCAAGGAGGATTGAGTAATTTAAGGCAAGTTGGTAAGTTACAGGTGTATGGGTCAAGGATGGTTTACAACCTCTCAAACAGCTCAGAAGTTGTCTAACCAGTATTCAGATTCTTGCATTTGATTAATTAGATCAATGCACTTGTATCATTCAAAACCAAAAGAAAATACTACAGTATTAATATTACAAGAGATCTAGCTCAAAACGATAGTAAAACAATATACGGTACTCTTACATAGCAAAGTTAAGTAGTACATCTAAATCGCGCGGCAATCCGATAGCCCTACACAACGGACAAGTGTTCTTTCGTAACAACCAGCCCTCAATACAATCGGCATGAAACGCATGATGACAAATCAATGTCCTTATCCTCTCATTTTCTTTGCATTCTTCCAAACAGACCGCACAAACGATATTGTTGTTTCCTTGTTCTTCACTTAGTACGTCAACTATTTCTTGTTCTTCAAGTTCGAGGGCATTTTCGCGGTACCTTTCCATGATCAAACGGTATAAAGCGGGGGGGATATCGGTTATTCTTCCTACAAGATTCTGGAAATCCTTCCTATCAAGAGTTGTTCTATGTAAACGACGCAAGTGATAAATCATAAAACTGGGAGATGTCTCCGTAAATAATGGGGAGTAACTCATCTTCGAACCACAAAAAGAATCGATAACTTGAATAAGAATCGTAAAGACTGAAAAGAACAGATAACTAGAATTAGAATGCGAGAGGATAATGAGGAAAGACTTAAAAGAATCGTAAGACAGAAAAGAATAAGAATCGTAGACCGAAAAGAATCGTAACGCCTTAGGTTAAGTTGTTACATCTATTTATAGGTTTAGTAAAGGTCGGTTTGTATTTTCTTTAAGAATAAAAGCGCGTTTTTTTTTTTTTTTTTTTTTTTAACTCTTAAAGTGATTGACAAACCTTACAGAAAAAAGATTAATATTTGTGTTTTCTTAGAGCAAAGCATTTTTCATGTAAAGGTTTTTCATAGGTATTAATTCTTTGTTATATGAATAATCTAACAGACCCGTGAAATTACGGGGATTCTTAAAAAATTTATTATTAAAGAGTTACGTGCGTGAATAAATAAACAAACAACAAAAAACGTAAACAAGTTATATTATTTTTTGAAGAAAATAATAAGTAATGTGTCAATAATAAGAAAACAACTTGGGGTGTAACACCAGAGAGCTTTGGCTCACTCGGTACCCACCTCCGAAAAACCACTACAACAAAATGAACCTAATGCAGCATTTTACAAGCAACACTTGTAAAAGGTGTTGCCCTTTTGACAACATTGGTAATAAGGCAACATTTTTAAAATAAGTGTTGCATATTATAATCTAAACTAACACTTTTTTTAAGGGTTGCAAATTTGAAAGTATAAAGCAACACTTTTAAAAATGTGTCGCATTTTCTAATGATAAAGACAACATTAAGTGAAAACATAAAAGTGTTGCACATTTCATAGATAATTGTAAATGTGGCATTTGTTAGTGCGTAATCATAACATGTAGTTTAAACTTTAAAGCATTAATATACAGAACAGAATAGGAATGTGAAAAGTTTTCACAGATAGTCAAACATTTTCTTTGTCACATCTATTGCAAAAGGGATGGGATACATTTTACCAATTGACATTTATTTCATGTTACTTTGTTTCTTTACCATTTTAAATTAGTGTAATTACTTAAGTGATTGCAAACATATTAAAATCAAGTTATGAATGAAAAGTATGGATTATACGTGCCTTCACAATTTACACAACAATACATATCAAGTATTGCAATCGTCGCAAGTTGTGATATTTTGGCTACCCTATAGCTCCCAGTATATCACGAGATGCTACACTAATCTAAATTATTTCAAGGAAAATTATACATCAAAATTTTGTACTTTCTTTGTGTCTTAAAATTTACAAATATATTCTTTGATGTCGAAGCTCCAATCGATGAGAAAACTAAACCACAAATCAAAAGTACCAAGTACCAACATCAAAATCAAACTCAGAACAACTTAAACAAAACCACATGCGTTTTCTAACAAACAAAAAGCTATTTTTCATCCAAGCTAAGATATGAATTAAAGTGTTAGAGACAACATCTATTGTTAGCTTCCCACTCTTTAATTGTTGACTTGTGAGGAGATATATCTATTAGCACTCCCCTCTCCCAGTGAACATTGGTGTAGAAGACCTACAGAACTAGCAATAAAAAATCATGCTTTATCTTTCATAATTATCCTTTAGTCATATTCACTCCTTTTTAGTATCTTGGCTTGCATCTTATTTCGTGACACTTACTACTTTTTATGAGGACTTCACGACCGACTATGATGGCTTGCGAAGTCGCATGATAAAATATATCATCTTGGCATTTTCGTAAGTATTATGGTTATTTTTCGGTAGACTAAATGATGATTAGGAATTAATTTAACTTTGAGATTAAGTGATAAGAAACGTATGAGATACAATAAGTAGTCAAATAAATTGACCAAACAAGAGTTTGTCAACATAGATGTCGACTTCGTTTGATTCTTACCCTTTTTAACTCTTCTTTTCTACCGGAACCAACAAGTTGTTGCTTTTATCCTTTTGGGTCGAGACTTGATGTCCTAAGAAGGAATTAAACATAAAGTCAATAGCATTTTACTTAAACTAAGAAGCACATAAAAGTGATTATTGTCCAAATACAACAAGAAAACTCCCATATCAGTAATAAAAGCACAACACATTCAAGATCAGTCAATAACATTCTACTTAGGGTCCCTTCGGGGACATCCGATAAAATTGGAACGATACAGAGAAGATTAGCATGGCCCCTGCGCAAGGATGACACGCACAAATCGAGAAATGGTCCAAATTTTTTAACCAAATGAGCCTAGAGGGAGGTTTTACCCTCCTAGGCAAGGTCTCAAGTTCGAATCTTGTCTAGGACGATAGGGGTTTCCTCTCGCGTGTGTAAAGGGAAGGGTGCCATTGCCTTCTGGGCTGGTCCCAACCTGGTTGTGTGGGCTCGCTACGCCTTTTGGGCTAGGGGCCATGTAGCCACAAATTGCCGTTCAAAAAAAAAAAAACATTCTACTTAGGCTACGTTGTAGGGATGAACTCAATGATGAGCACTATTTCAGATGTCATGTTGTAGAAGTGAGTATAATTTCATCAGAGTGATCTAGAAGCCATACAACCTTGACAAAATTTAAAACCTAAGACTAGGTCATAGTGAAAATACTCATTATATTATAATGAATATGCACTAGCCACAAAAAAATGTTAGAATTTAAATACCATGACTATTATATATTATTACTAATATCATGTAGCACATATTGCGGAAGCTATGATCTTGTATAACACATAAAAGTTAACCAAAACATAAAGAAAACGTACCGTTTGCAATTCTTGATTCTTGAACAATTGAAGAACAATAGATCTATGAATAACCCCTTATAAACATCAAGCTTCATGAATGATACAGACTCCCATCCCATGTATGAGCAAAATGATCTGAATTTATTTGGATAACAAGTGTTTTAAATGGTCGAGTCAACCAGACATATTCGAAAATTACAGACTGTGACCCGTTACCAATCTACATGACCCACCCATTTTGCCACATCTAGCTACGACCTAGCTACGACCTGTCTCAGCCAAGAATTATATCATTTCCATAATAACATAAAATTCAATGAAGTTATATAGGACGTTTGTTAGTATGATAATTGATATCTATGGTGATCTACTAGTTAGCTAACTCTTTTTTTATTACTGTTATATTAAAAAAATCTCCAACAAGAAGCTAGAGAAGAAACGTATGACATGGTAGTGTTACAAGCTTATTTTATCCGATTGACCTACTAAAGGTAAAACAGAACCCCAATCAACTAGTTCTAAGTAAATATGGGTTCAAAGAAAGGCTCTACAAACTATGTACAAACTATGAACATGTGAAGGCACATTGTTCAAACAGATGAGCATCTGAAACTGTAATAACCCGCCAACACAAACCACCATACTGTCCACTTTGCCAATCGAGGCACAACTGCAAAGGTGGGGATGTGGGTGACCCACAGTAACTGCAAAGTTCTCATAGAATTTCTTTTCGGTCCAAAACGTGTTTTGGTAGGGATCATCATGGTCCCACTAAATTACAATGGCAAAACAAATTCAGATAGGTCAGGGCATCGGAGTGGGCTAAAAAAAAAGCGTGTTTCTTGTGCTTCTGCATACAAAGGAAAGTGTACCATATACAATACTAGTTTCGGCAAAGTGGGAAAAAAGAGCATTTGGTTCGGGATTATAGGAGCAAGTACTGAATGTGCTACTACTGCAAGGAACTGGAACACATTGCTATGGATCGTCCCAACAAAACTGGTGGAGCTAGCAGAACCTAATAGGACGGTCCAATTAAACTAAAGGATCGGACCTTTCACATAACTGTTGAGGAAGTGATGAGAGACACTGAGGTGATCACTGTGTAACTTGTTAAATAAGGGTAATCACCTTCTTACGTAACTAAGTACTATTTCATTCAGTGTCCTTGTTTTGTGTCTATACTTTTTGTGAACAATTTATGGTACCGCATAGCTCTTTTAGATGTCAAGATAACAAATGGTGAGTTGTATGCAATTTGGGATTCATGGGTTCATTAACTTTGTTGCCAATGGGAATCAAGGGGTTCGGCATTGTCATGGGGATGGATTATTTAAGTAAGCAAAGAGCTAAAATTACATGTTCAAAGAAGTTGATACAAGCAGCCTACTCAAATGTTGGTATGTGAATACCTACACAGAAGCATTGAGGCAGCTTGCAGAACACTTCGGTTATGAGAGCATGAAAGGGTTCCTAACTAAAGCATACCCATCTCTTTTTGGCTTGTGCCATTAACGCTAATTAGGAGAAGGCCAAAAAATAGAGATGCTGAGGTGTTGAACGAGTATCTAGATGTATTCTCGGGATAACCACCTACTCGGCAAGTGGAATTGCGGGTTGATTTAGTACCCGCTGCAGTTTTGTACGTGAAAAAGGATGACACCATGCAATTTGGGCACCGCACAATGTACCAAACAAATGATACCCACTTGCCCAGCAGGTGGTAAATCAAGAAATACATCCAAATACTCGTTCACCATATTACAATATTAGCCTATGCCTTGGGATTAATGACGTGTCAAAAAGTAGTATGCCTTCGTTAGACACTTGTGCCTTCATAACCAAAATGCTTCCCAAATAACCACAACTCTTTCCTCCGTGAGCATTCAGAATTCCACTCGAAAGTGCTCCTAACTAAAGAATGCCCATCTTTCCTATCTAAAGATTACCGATCTTTTTTACCTAAAGGATTCCATTTCAGGGTCGTTTGTCCAAATAGTTTCAAGGGGACGGTTTTAGCAAAATTTACAAAACCACATGGACCATTTTAGTAGTTTACCCTTCATCCTATATATAAAGTTATAAGCTCAGCAAACAAGCACTCTAAGGTGGGTAGGGAATTTCTAACAGGAATAAGCAAGTAGTAGCATTTTGAAAAAAGACAGCATTAAGGTACAGATAGAAGGTAAACATTGTGCTTTTAAATACCCGAGGAACAAAATAGTTTACCTTGAGTAAAACATGATGAATCCAGCTAAGAGATAATCAACTTTAATCTCCTGATCTAGAAGAAACCTTCTTTATCCAACTAGAAAAACATTGCTTTGATAGGTGTTCTGGTAAATCCACCTACAAAATAAAGTGAAAAATTAGGGAATCAAGAAGGTGAATGCAAGGAATGCACCAAAACTATTACTATATGCGTCCCAATAAAATATAAACATTTTGGTAAACCGTAGTAATCCATACGAGAAGCACTTAACAGAAATATTTAGGACATTAAGGATTAATCTCCACAAATACGAATATGAAAATGCTAGTTTTGAAGAACGGACTCATCTGTTGAGACGCAGGAGTAAAACTCAACTTTACAGAAGCCAAGTAAACATAGAACAATCATATGCAGTGAAGTTATTTTAAGCATCTGAAGCTCGAAAGTAATCACATAAGTTTTGCATGAGATGCCAATTTTGACCCATCGTATTTTACTTAGAAATGAAGTGTGGGTTCTTTTGGAAATAATATAATTAACTTAATAATATTGTTATTTAATCATACTTAATACACTAACCATTTATATAATTCCAAAAAAGAAAATGGTCAATCTAACCCGACACGGTTTTGACAAGTTTTAGAAATACAACTCATTTCAACACAATATCCAACCTGCCCATTTGCTACCCTGGGTTTGCACATTGGCATCTGATATGAGCTAAATGTTCATTATTATATGCACTGATATAAGAAGCTTAGCTTGACAAGAACTGAGGCTCAATGAACTTACACTGCTCCATGAAGTAGAATATCCATCAGTAGATAGCAACCAATAGCTAGCCTTGGATTGAAAATCCATCTTGTTATATTCAAAATCTAAATCCAAAAGACCGTCATCATGGCTGTCATCAGGAGTGGAACTTCTTCTTCTTTTCTTTCTAAGCTTTCCTTTCTTCTTGAGCTTTGATTTGGATGAACGCCTTCTTTCAGAATCAGAATCACTGTCATCTGCTAACTTATTACGATGCAACAATTCATGATTGCCCGAGCGGCGAAATTTTACTCCATTACTGTCAAACAAAGACTCCCAAGCTTCAGGAGACCTGTATTCCTCTGACAAGAAGTAATGTAGAGCCCATGACTGCAAAGCTAACAACTTTATTGATTTTATGCTTTTCTTCTGGGAGCATTCTTTACTTAGTGGCACCAAACCATTAGGATTTGTTGATAAATTGCAAACCATTTGCACAATATCCTTGATTTGAGTCTTTACCTCCCTGTGCTCGTCTTCTTGTAAAAGCTGCACTAACTGACGCCCTCGATTTATAAGTGCATTCAACAAAAGTAGCTCATCGATTGAGTCTGAACCATTGAACCCGCGAAGTATGAGCTCCAAATAGTGACATGTGTCACCAGAATCTTTAGGTTCGTTTTCAGGGCCGAGAATTTTTTTAAGCAAATCAAGAAATGCAGACAGATCCCTCTCTTGAAGAATAATTAGAAGGTGGGAACATAAGGACGAGAACGATTCTTCCATTAAAAACTCGTGAATGACTTCCCATACATCTTCCATATCTTCTTTATACATTAATTTAACAAACATATTTATGAAGAATTTCATATCTACAAACAAAATGTCACCATCTTTTAATGTGTCAGCAAACTCATGAGATGACCAAAACTCGGGCACATTCTCAAGAAAGTTTTCAACAGTTTGTTCCACATCGAGATCAAGAAAGTAATGTGGTTTGGTTGCAACCATGGCAGGTGATTGCCCGTGTTTTCCTTTCCATTCGAGCTCTTCCCAACAAATGTCACGATTCACAAAAGCAAATTGGGATAATGCCTTGGCCCCCTTACTATGCTCCACGTCACTAGATCCAGAAAAATGTGAGAACCAAAGTAATATGCGTCTTGGATTTCCTATAAGATAAACAATAAGCAAACTGTAGTTAGACATTAGATTGAGAACTGTGATAGCAAGCTTTATGGATTACCAATATGCACATATTAGTTAAAAAAAGGTAAAAGCTGCAATGTTTTACATATACACCCCTCCTAGTTACTAGTTACAAGTAAATGTAAAAACTTTGAGGTAATGTGCTTGAGACACTAACAAGATCAACTTTTGTACGCCCATTGCCCAAATTACTAGATTCTGCCATGAAAATTTGTATTTCTGTTGAAGTAGCAAACTTTAACCCAATTACTTTTGAATGGATATATTATCTTTAATGGTTTAAGCCAGTGAAAATGCTAATATTTAAAGGGTCGATAATCACCTAAAGTGTACATTTGAGTGCAAGAAACCTCCTAAATCAACTCGATTCAATTCAAGAAACAGTCATACATTGACACACTAAATGTTTATAAACAATTAGGAATTTTGAACATAAACTGTTTATCAAACATGTTTTGGCCGTTCTCAAACAATGACTTGTTTTGACCCATTAACCAAACTCTGCATTTGCCACCTATATTTATTTGCATCTTATTCTATCAACAAGTGGCTTTACTGACTTCTTAACAATTACTGTCCTTGTGAATATGACCATTCCAACTCATGCATTGCCAAAGATATTACTACTAATATTATCACATTAACACAATTTACGTTTACATTCAGCGATTTTCTCTAAAACTCTCTCCTATTGGAACATTTTAAGCAATTCCCTAACATCTTTGTTTATCTTTGCTTATGGAAAGATAAAACTGTGTTCAAAAAATCACTACAATAAACTTCAAGCAAACTTATTATATTGTAAATACTACTTGAAGTCATAATTGATTATATTGTAATTGTACATAATAATTAAAGTCAAAGTTGATCTAATTGTATTTGACTACAAATTGGTTCAGAGTGACTAGACAGGAGGCAGGTTAGGTTAAACTAAATGCTGATTTTTTATAATTCCCTAAACATCAGGGCATAAGGCTCACGGAATCAATCCAACCATGCTCATATACAAATCACATTGAGACATATATAGCTGCAGAATAAGATAGTAAATATAAATAATTATCAGGCCTGAAAAGCAAGTAAAGATGGTGACGACCTCTGCAGAACCAAATCTTGAAACTACAGAAAAAATAAAGTCAAATTTAGTCAAAATACCTCTAAAGAAATCCTCCAGCATGTTGCATTTCTTAGCTAGAATAGACCCTGCTCTTCTGGGCTGTTTCTCAAAAATTATCTGCACAAGTTGAGCTGCTACGTCCCTCTTCTTGGAGCTGGTTCTCAGTAAAGTCACAAATAGCTCATGTTTTTGCCGGCGAGATAGAGAACTAATCCCTGAAACATCTTTGCAAAGCCAAAGTCGTGCCTCCGAACGACTTTGAGATGCAATCAATGAGTGAACTACAGACTCTAGGTCATTCAAGAGAGATATTCTCTGTTTAACAGAATTGTCACTTTTATCACGACTCCAGTCTGGTTCAGTTAGAAACAAATGAACCATTTTGTCACTCTCGTGACAAATTTCTATGCTCCCCACCTATAACAGATAAAAGAATCTTTATCAGTGTAATTCATGTAATAATATACACTGAATTGCGAAGACCATATCCATGAAAAAGAGCTCCAAAAGAAGAAACGAAGCATCGCAAAGTTCTACAGAATGGTGAATAGAAAAATTAAGGTACTAGATTTCATTTAAAATAAGTCACCGGTGCTACTAAAAGATTAGTTGAATCGCGAGCATATCAAGTATAAATAATTACGTATCGCTAACATCACAGGTTTTAATCTGTTGCTGAATCGTTTATCAAGAATTAACAATAGAGTATATTATATAAAAAAAACAATCCTATCACATTAACCATCAACATATCCGCTAATAACAGAGATACATGATAGTAACACATATGGAAAGAATACAAACAAACACAAAACAACAAACTTAAATATCTTGATATTATTAAAACGCTGGTCATAAAGAGAGGGACTAGAAAACGATACCATGAAGCAAAACAGTTGATACTTAAGGATAAATAGTTGCCCTGTATCCAGGAGAGTGTGAGCAATTTAAGAACCCGGTTATATGATAATAGTGACTTTGGCATTAACCTATAAATTAAATTCAATATCACCTCAAGGCTCTAGCTGCATATTACAGCTATGGAACTATCCGTAAGCCACAAACATAGATAAAAGACTACTATTTTCCTAACCAATGCGCTCTGTGAATGTTCGCACCTATATATTGTTAGTGTTTCTTATTATAAAACATTTCTAGCTAATGTTTCAGTTCAAAACAGATTTGAAAAACGATTAACATATCTTCTTCGTGCCTACCGACATACGTCAATCACGGCAAAACCGTTGCATCCTCCCGGATGTTTACTTCTTTATTTCTTTAAATTTCGCCAAGAACTTAAAATGCTTATACTTGCGCCATAATGGGAACAATAATGGGCTGTAATAGGTGCAACAATGTGTTCCCTACTATTGTGAAAACGGTGATAACAGAAACAATAATAATAATGGGCAGGTCAACTCTTGAGGCTCGCTCACGTCTTATGGGGGTTGTTCATGGAGCTTAAACAGTTCTTCACAGGGACTTAAGCAGAGAATTGAGAAAGAAGAATGACAAAAAGAAAAGAAGGGATGATTAGATTGCTGAAATGAGATGGGCTGCGATTGTTGTGGGTAACCGGGAGAATCTTTAATGGGGAAGATGAATCTCAAACAAACCCCAATCGTAATAGCACATCTCATTTTATTTAAGGCCATCTCATCATCCCTTCTTCTCAACTCCTCTCCCAAAGTCTTTGTGCAAGCAACATTGTCCAACTCCTCGAGTACACGACAGTATGAATGAACAAGTGCCAACTATTAATAGCAAAGCTAGATAAAAAGGGATGACAATAAAACAACCCCAAATAAGAACATGTCATAGTTAACTAAATTATTTCACTACACAATTAGCATATCTTAAACTAGAGGTAACAAACACAAAATCCCCCAATAATTACACAGTAATAATACACCAAATGTCAGCTATTCTAAGACTCACGACTAAAAAGAGCACCCGGCACCCGCTACAAACAACATTAGCTTAAGGCCATATAGAAAACTCAACCGCCATTAGGGCGAAGGTATGGACAGGATCACACTATACACCCTCCTTTAAACCCAAGCTACAGCAACATTAGTATGAACAGCTTGATAACTTATAACACCGGTCACAAAAGTGGGACTAGAAAGCATAAAATAAAAACTGCACGCTTCTTATTCTCGTAAACTACTGCTCGTTCTTTGATAAATACCAACATTAGTGTCAGCCTATAAACTATAACCTGATATTACCTCAAGCTGCATATTCAAACACGATACTATTCCTATGTCCCTAACCAATACGCTTCATAGCTGGATTTCAGTTAAACACGTCTCTAAACTGTCCACATTTCTTATAATAGCACATTTCAAGCTAACATTTCAGGGGGTGTTTGTTTAAGCTTATTTGTGAGCTTATGAGCTTATATGATTTTGACTTATATGTTATAAGCTCAAATTTTTGGTCTTTATTTTGAAGCTCAAATTTTCGTAAGCTCACTTTTTGTAGCTTATTTTGAAGCTTTTCGGCTTATATAAGCTTATCATGACATGATAAGCTTATATAAGGCGAAAACCAAATAAACGACGAAAAGTGAGGTTATGAAACATAAGCCAAAAACCAAATAAGTCATAAGCCGAAATAAACACCCCCATAATAAACTTATATATAAGTTAAAAAATAAGCCAGAAATTTTGGGCTTATGAAATATAAAGCGAAATCAAATAAACTAGAAATTGCAACAAGCTAGTACAAATTTAGTGCGTAGAAAAAGAATATATTGTAGTACCTAAATTGAGCGTATTGTCGCCGGAGAAGATCAACGGTGGTTCAGTTTACGAGCCCTAAACAAACTTTTGATTTCTGTTTGTTATTAGAAAATTGAAAAGTTATGTTTATTTGGTGTTTGCCTGCTCGGATTTTTTTTTTTTTTTTTTTTTTTTTTTTTTTTTTTTAAATAAAAGTCACCGGGTGTGCAAATATATATATATATAGTAGAAAGGTGCCCGCGCGATGCGGGGGCGGATTATTGGAATGAAGATGAGGGAGGTGGGGTGGTGGAAAGTGGTTGTTGGGGTGGTTGTTGAGGTGGTTATAAATTGTTGGGGGTGGTTGTTGAGGTGGTTATAAATTGTTGGGGATGATTGTTATGGGTGGTTGTTTCCATAATTAGTAAGTAAAAGTGTGAATTTTTAAGCCTTTCTAATTATAGAATAGTCCCAAATACATTATATATATATATATATATATATATATATATATATATATATATATATATATTTCTTTACAAAAATACTTGTCACATCTTACCTCCACTTTGACGAGGGAGATCGTAAAAGATTATTGGGGCTTAAAAATTATTTTGTTGAAAAATAAGTTTTTTTCTTTTTCTTTAAAGCCTTTCTAAAAATAACTTTTGTTATTATAAACAAATACAATTATTTTAGAAAAATAAGTTTCAAAAACAACTTTTTTAAAGATGACTAAGATTATTATTGAGTTTACACTTCTAATCTACAAGTATAGTTACTTTGCCAAACACCACTATAATAAAATAAAACAAAAGCAGAATTACATGTATATCTTTGAAAATTTTAAAAATTACACATATATCATTTTTATTAGTTTTTTATGCATAAAGTACAATGCTTTTAATGCATTAAAAGAATATATATGTAATTTTAAAAATTTTCAAAGATATATATGTAAATGCCCCTAAAATAAATTATACAATTTTAATCTTTTTCAGCAACAGCACCAGCACCAACAACATCTATTTTTTCCAAACATATCATAAGAGCTTGAGGTGTGATGAAAGCATTAGCTCTTCATTTGGGTCTCACTGTGTACCACCTCATTTCAACACTACCACTTCGAAATAACCCCTCACTTCTTATAACAGAAAACAGCTAAGTCATTTGGTCTCACCCACCCAGTATAAAAACATACACACTCACACACCCAACGGATAGTTTCTAAAAGTTCTTTACCTTTTTCTTCCTCACTTCCTCTACGAGCAAGCAAAAGGCGAGCCCTCTTGGTGTGGTGGCGACAAACGGCGAGCAGCCACGTAGGAAATGGCGAGACATATTTTGTCGACCGAGGCATTTGGTATCGCATTGCATATTTGGTATTCCATTGCATATCGGTAAAGGATCAAGATACGACAAAAATTACATATTTGGTATCTCATTGCTTACCACGACAAAAATTAAATATTTGGTATCTCATTGCTTACCATGCTAGTATTATTAATAACTATACAATCACATTGAACGTTACTCGTAGTTTTGAGGATGAACGAAATATTGATCATGTGGAAATTTAGATTAATTATTTTATCAATGTTATTAGAACAAGTACACTTAGCTTATTATAATTTATAAAAGCTTAGACAAATTTAAAACTTTTTCACTTAGTCAACCTAATCTAAAATTTAAAACTTTTTCACTTAGTCATGTTTAATTAAACAACCGAAGCCTTAATTATACTTCTGTTGCTAAATGTGCATTACATATTTACATGTACTCATTAGGATTAGGAGATCCTCTAAGCCTCTACGAGGTACATTTTATTTTGAGTTAATTACTTAAATGGTCCTTGTGGTTTGTTGATTTTTACGTATTTTGTCCTTGTGCTTTTTTTAAGCGGGTTTGGTCCCTATGCTTTTAGAATGTTACGGATCCTGTCCCTATTTCGATCCAACTTCAAACGACCGTTAAAAAAGACCACAATTGAATTAAATAGACTAACATGAGAGCTAAACTTGTAGTTTGGGTTTTCCCTCTCAAAATACAAACCACAAGGACGATTTATGTAATTTACACTTAAAAAATAAATAAATAAATAAATAAATAAAAAATATAAATTTTTAGTTTTTTTTATACGAAATTTTTTTAATTTTATTATAAAAAAAAACTTTTTAATTCTTATTATACGGATTTTTTTTTTTAATTTTATTATATAAAAAAAACTTTTTAATTTTTATTATACAAATTTTTTTTGATTTTATTATAAAAAAAAAGTTTTTAATTTTTTTTATTATAATAAAATTAAAATTAACATTTTTTTTAAAATTTTATTATCATTTTTTTAATAAAATTAAAAATATTTAAAAAGTTTTTTTTCTTTTTTTTAATTTTATTATAATAAAATTAAAAAAATTTCGTATAATAAAAATTAAAAAGTTTTTTTTTAATATAATTAAAAAAAATCGTATAATTTTTTTTTTTTTTTTTTTTTAGTGTAAATTACATAAATCGTCCTTGTGGTATGTATTTTGAGATGGAAAACCCAAACTACAAGTTTAGCCCTCACATTAGTCTATTTAATTCACCTGAGGTCCTTTTTAACGATCGTTTGAAGTTGGGTCGAAATAGGGACAAGATCCGTAACATTCTAAAAGCACAAGGACCAAACCCGCTTAAAAAAGCACAAGGACAAGATCCGTAAAAATTAACAAACCACAAGGACCATTTAAGTAATTAACTCTTTTATTTTTATTATTATTATTTTTTATCACACTTCGTGATTTTGTAACAGTAAGATGATAAATTACTTTTATATAATTGCTTCTTCAACCAACTTTATCTTGGGGACAAAATCTGTTTTCGTGATGTACTTTCAAGTTTCAATTTAGCTGCTTTATTACTAGTCCCACACCGGTCACTGAAAGTAAAATTTGATACTTTATATATTACTATGTATAAATTGTACGGTAATTGTTAAGATTTGTGTTGGTATTTTAAACTCGGCTGTAAAAGATTTTCGGAAAATTGTATCTTAAATTCTTTCTTGGCTGGTTTCAAAAACTAACATGATTTCCAATTTTGTTAAAAACTGAAAATTCTATAACTTCTTTGATTTGGTGCTGGAATATCTCCAAATCATTTTTGTTAAAAACTGAAAATTGTATAACTTCTTTGATTTTGGTGCTGGATTATCTCCAAATCTATATGTGCGTAAATAGGCTTACGTGGTCTTTCAACTTTTAACTAGCTAAGGACCGTGTATCACACGGGCTTTTAAATACATTTTTTTAGCATGTTCAATATTTCTAAGTTATACGAGTAGGTGATATAATTACCAAATATAGTTTGTGGTGAAATCTATAGAATGTTTTTTGTTATGGAGTATGACGCTTTCTCGATTAAAGGTAATGAAAAGGACCATGAAACAAAGATGCATAGAAAAGTGAACACCTATAAGGTCGACAGTAAGATTATCAATTCGGACTGCGAAGTAGTTGATTGTTCAACATGAAGCTCAAAAAAACTTGACCCATTGAGATGTTGTAAATGTAGTTTACAATAAAAGCCACTTAATGGTACCACATACTCATTTTAGTAGTTATGATTTCAAGAACTATATTACTACAATTAGAGGTGCTAATTTGTGCCCGAAATGAAAAAATGACTAATTTTGACTAGTTTGTAAAAGAATTGGCCCATCTTTTTTTTGAAATAGACATATTTAGCCCATTGAAAAATTAAATGGGCACTAGCGGGCACATATTTTCTCTTAATTGGAGAAAATTATAATCGTTTTTAAAGAAAAACTTATCTATACTATCTATAATGGAAAAATAGTCAAAAGTGAAATGTTGAGTTTTCAACAATGGTCAAATGAGAGATAAAGTGAAATGTAATTAATACTCTTATTAAAACATCTCAATACTTAGAAGTACAATTATTTATTCACATTGTACAACCAAATTAAAGCATATCTATCAAATTAAATACAACCAATCAAACACAAATCGGGTTGACCCTGGACTCTTCAAACCCGGCGGGTTGACCCAGTTTAATTTGACCCGTTTTCGACTCAACCTAGCAAGTTGACCCGGTTTTACTCGACCCATTTTTCGACCGGAACGGTTCAACCGGTTGAACCAACCGGGTCGAACCGGGTTTCAAAACATTATCCATTACCTAAAAAAGTACAATGATTTATTCACATTGTACAACCAATTAAAACATATCTACCAAATTAAATACAACCAATTAAAACACAAACCGGGCTGATCCGGGACGCTTCAAACCCGGCGGGTTGACCCAGTTTAATTTGACCCGTTTTCGACCCAACCTAGCAAGTTGACCCGGTTTAAATCGACCCATTTTTCGACCGGAATGGTTCAACCGGTTGAACCACCCTGGTCGAACCGGGTTTCAAAACATTATGTTTAATTCCCAAATCTTCAAACTTTTATTATTTTTCGTTCATAACCTATAAACTTTTTTTATCAATAAACTATTTGTCGCTATAAAATACCGTTGCTATGCACGGGTACTCGTCTAGTATATATAATATATTTAATTTTTTAAATATAAATGAAGTATTACGTTTAATGAAGTTATTTCGTTATTTTTGGTCTTCTATAAAACGATTTCTATAACATGTGCTCGTTTGGCCCGTGCCCGTTTAGCCCGTGCCCGTTTAGCCCGTTTTGCCACCTCTAACTACAATACTGATCAAGGATTTCTGAAAAAAATGGGGGGGGGGGGGGGGGGGGGGTTGTATGCATTAAAATATACTGTATGTAACTATTGCCCATTTACACTGTATTGATTCTTTTTAAATTCACCCGGGCAGAGATAAAACATTTTAGGTAGAATAGTGTGACCCGAGAGTATCAAGGCTCCTATGTTTTGTGAGGCTTAGGGAGGGAGTAACTAGAAGTGGCCAAATAGGTACATTGAGCATATACTGTTAAGGGGTCAAAGGACAACGTGTCAACTGTCGAGACTAATAACTTCTAATTGCTAGTGAAAACGGGTTGGGCTGAACCACCAACATGGTACTATTTCCTTATAGTAAAATTTTACTAATACATAAAGTCTTTCAGTTTCTTAAAAGCTAATCAATCCTTTGTATAGTCCTTGGTCGAAACTCGAGGTCTAACCACTAGTAACCTGAATTTCCTATCATTTGATTTGATAATTAGTGGACTATGTCGTCATACCTAATTAGCAGTTTCAATAACTGGGCGAATTTAAACAGTCATAAAAATACACTAGCATCATAATTTGGTTACTATAATCCTATAATAAAACCTGAACACTACACTAATCTTAAGATAATGATAGCTAAAAGAAGAGACTAATTTTGTCAATTGATGATGCATCATTACAAACACAAACAGTATGAGTTATATTCGTAGTGTTACCATCACTAATTTACTGGTTACGTTCTTATATTAACACAATGAATAATTTTATAATCACCAGTAGAAATAATTGTTTTTATGATTTAAGTACAGCACCCTGTGTACTAAACTACTGATTAAATAACTATCATTGTATATTTCTTAATGCCCCTATAGTGTTTTTTTTTTTTTTGAAAATCAGAAGGTGACAAACAGAAAAAGCTAACCTGATCGAGTACATTTCCATGTGCATCTTGAATGAGGGGCAGGGACTGTAATCTCCAAGAAAAAACTGTCGATATGCTTATAGTGTCAGTTACTAGTTATGTCATGCTAAGACTATATCTTTCTGGTGACTTGCGATTTCTTATACAGGTCAATCAAGATTTTTTATTGTTTTTTATTCTATACCAGATCATACTTGGCATCATTTTGCGCCTCTCCTTGGCCAGTGCTTAATATATACAATTGATGTCCCGTCCCTGGTAACATAGAAGATTAGGAATAACAAAATTAAGCAAGTGGTTTATAGACATCTGTTAGATGTTAGATATTTGTAATATATCAGCATACAGGCAAAACAAATAACTATGTCCATCTCATGTAACCACAACTTTCCCACGATAGTTGTTGTGGGTTTCTTTAGGAGTGTTTGCATGGACATATGATAGTTAACAAAAGGTTATATATGTAATATTTGAATAATGAGAATCACATAATCAGTTGTAGTAAAAAATGGTGCAGTAGGTAAAGTTTGAATGTGCATCTAGCTTTCTGGTTTCAAAGATGTAATAATCACTTTCTATGGTGTCTGAGTGTTAAGCAGATTATGATTATTAATGAAGGTAATAGATAAAAAGGAGGGTAAAGAAATAATTTTTAGACGGGTTAATAGACAAAGATGTCACTAAACTTTCCAAAAAAGTGCGCCGAAGATAATTAACTTTCATTTTGTTCACTTAGGTTACTTAACTTATAGGAAGAATATTGTTCTACAATTTCAGTGTTACGTTAAATTACTCCATGTTTTCAAGTAGAGCGGTTTAGGAGGTTTTCTGCATTTAAATACATGTCGAATAACTTTCGCTGTTTTAGCTGCTAGACCCATTTTATAAATTGGTTGATAAGGACCTTATTAGTTTAGCTAACTGTGTTCTTTTGGGAAGGAAAAGGGAGGAAAGGAAGTGAAAGTGATTTAGTTGTGTTGTTAATAATTGTACTATTTGTGTCCCCACTTGTACTTTTTGTCACTTTCCTTCCCTTTCCTCCCTTTTCCTTCCCAAAAGAACATAGTACACTTAGTGTGGTCATGGAGAAGCTGTTTTTTTCCAAGTAACTGTTTTCCTCTTTACCAAAAGTCGTGTAATGGGTAAATGTGTGGAAATTTCAACCCATTTATATAAGAGTGGTTCAATTCATTTTGTATTTGTTTGAAATCGAATTGATAAATTGGTTTGTTTTAAGATTTAGTCGTGCTTTGAAAGTTTGATCTGTGGGTTTAGCATGCAAAACCAAACTTAAATTTCCAATTTTTTAAATTTTGTCTAAGCACCAGACCAAGTAGTTTCTTATGTAGTTCCAAAGGTTAGCGCAAAAACTATGATTGTGATGAGATAAAAAATATCATGTTTTAGAGATGGAAAAATGTCAGCATATATGCTAGAACAATTTGTAATATGTTTTACACTTGAGTGCTAACATATCTCTCAGGTGTAAGGACTCATATACTAACCATTATCAAGATTCACTATTGACGTCGATTCATGTAGCGATATCTTTGTGGTTGGGCCATTTCAATATTCATACACTTACGAATACATATGAATATGGTCTCAACAAATACTCATCCATGATGAGTACATATTTACTCTCAACAAATATAACAAATCTTTCATATTGGTCTTGGATTGATCTTATTCTCATAAGCCGATCGATTATGCAAAGTTTAGAATACCTGAAGGCATAGTGATCTATTTGAGGAATGATAGTCTCACTCACAATTTACAAAAAAATTCCTACACGTACACATGTGGTTCAAATATTAGAAGTGAAAGTAAGAAAGAAAAAATACAATATAATTTGATTGGTGCACCTCATTTGGTGCATTTGCATAAACTAAAAGTAGCTAGGCCTTATCACGGTTGCAAAAATCTATCGTAAAGGACGATAGGATATATAGCAACATTCGGCATATAAACAAACATTGATTTTGACCAAACAAGATGCCACAGGTTTATTTCAATTGACTCAACAAAACGAGGAGTCTGAAACAATCCAACAAGGTTTGAAAACATAAACAGATAACTTTGACATGGAAGTATAATAATCATTTGAACGGACAAATCTAAGATACTCCTTAAACGATCCAACAAAAATACTTTTACCCAAAGAGAAAGTAAATTATCATCATCTTCTTCAAATGTCCGGCAACTCTCTATCTTTTCATTCATTTCTTCTGTTTTTTATGCATGCCTTTGACCGCCTTTATCACCCTTGTTCCTCCTTCTTCTTCCACCACCAGAATTTTTTTAAAGCTTTTACAAAGATCATCAAGATCGGTCAAACCATAGTAAGCATAGAACAATTTCTCCTGACACAGCTCCTTGTAACGGTTCTCAAACTTATCGAACTCGATTTTAGAATCTTCACTCATATTGAGTACTTCTTCAACAAAAGGCCTCAAACGTTTTTGTCTGAATTTTGCCACACGAGCAGACATCACAAATGTCTCCTCCCATTCTCGCTTTTCAAACAACACCACCTTTTTGCCCATCTTACCAAGGAGCTGAGTAACATTAGTCACACCTAAGGACTCATAGTCCGGTAATTTGTTAAACTTTAGCTGGTAAGAATATTCGAAGATAGACCAATGAGACGTTGAAAGTCCGAGATAAAAGTCTCCAAGTACCTCTTGAATTTCTTGGTAGACATCTGAGGATTGCGTTGACATATTTGTATTAGTCATGTAGCTTGAATGTACCTGTTGATGGCCAATACATATAATTATCAGCATCTTTGTTCATCAAACTCAGCGAAAGTATTTGCAATAAATTTTGGGACTCCATGCTTCACATCCAGATTTGCAATAAATATATTTCAAAAATTTGGGGTGCAATTCTGGAAAACCTAAGCCGTTCTAGAACTTAACAGAGTGAAACACCAAATTATGCTATATTACTCATCAGCGAGAATAGACAAATTTGCTTAAGAAATTGCTTAATCGTAGATGATTTTTGTCTATAAAACATAAAAGGCCCTGCTTAATGATTAAGCTTGTGACATCTAAGTGGGATTTTGAAAGATCAAAACTTAATAGAGGCAAACCCAAACGAGAAGCTCTTTAAGAACTAGTAACAAGAAAAGGGCTTTTTGCGGTGATTCCAACAGATGTATTGAGCAATCCAATCAAAAAACAATTGCACATGAGCCACGATGTAATCGACATGTAGCCAACCCAGCATCAAACCTATACAAGGGCTACCCTTAAAAACAGTTTTAACTTATTGAAAGGCTCATTACAACTTACAACTTAGTAGGTCCTTGCAGTGATTTAAGCAAGGAATTGCACAAATGACAAAAATTGCTAATATCATATACACTTAATTTCCAAATTATCTAGTGTCTACCTATATAATGTTTGTTCTAAGCGTACACAAATTTAAGAAGACAAGTATTACCACGTTTAACTTGCATTTTAACGTTACAGGAAACGCCCCTAAAACAGAAAAACTATGTATACCAACACCAAGACTTAGAACCGCAATTTAAAGGAAATGATTTGTTATTCTTAGATCCAACAAAGTGTTTTTGAAAACTAATTACGAAACTAACTATTCCATCCTACTGGTTATAAATCAACTGATAACCTGTAAGTTGTTACAGTACATTAAACTAACAAAATAATAAAGGACAATCATAAACCCTAACACAATCAATCAATATACTAGTGTTGCAAAATTTGGCCTAGGCGGGGATTAGCCGCCCGGGTTTTCAATAATCGGTTTGGTCAGAAATCGGTCAACATAACGATTAATCGGATAAAAATCAGCCAAATCAGGCATAAATCAGAATATTAGGTACCGTACCGATTGAATGATTATAAAACAAACAGAAAAATGTATATGATGAGAATATGAGCTCACAATTGATTGAAATTGAAAAAGTAACTGATTCACGGATGGATATGATGTTTGTGATGGTTGATTACCGACCCTCACAAATTAAGGTGGCTTGGTTTTAGGGGAAAGATACCGGGTGTTCTTTTTTTTTTTTTTTTTTTTTTTTTTTTTTTTTTTTTTTTTTTTTTTTTTTATAGGGTTAGCCTTTTTTTCCCCCCCAAACTATTGACTAATAAATTTGAAAGACATGTTTTTTTTTTCTTTCTTTCTTTTTTTCCTTTCTGAAAGGCGATCTTATTCCAAACAACACAATCAAATACAAACAAAGAGAACAAAATACAAACTAGAAATATATAACAATCAAAAACGCAAATGCCAAACCATGACAGTCCCATTATCTAAAGTGTGTAAAGCTAAATCGGACCCACTAACATTATAATGTCAATCAACATAATATAAAAGGAGCCAACATGAAAGAACAAACCATCAATAAATTGTAGATATAATGCAAACTTTTAAAACTCATTGTGCCAAACACCCTTAAAACCTGCAGAACAATTGCCAGCCTGTGCCAAACACCCTTAAAACCATCAATAAATTTCCTAATAATGGTGTTAGATTTGTCATTTTTTTTTATTTGTTTCATCTTATATGCACGTGTATATATAGTTCGAGAATATCCATCCCTCCCTACAAAGCTTCTACGACACGCGTTGCAAGGACGAGGTATGGTTGCAGGATGAGGCCCGGCTTCAATACGTAAGTATCGTTTTTTTTTTCCAAACACGCACTATGATGATTTATTGAAACATAATCTAGTAACATGACTAATATATTATTATTGTGTAGTTTAACATTTTGGCGACTTGAACATCGTGGATATTGCAACATTTGTGGATATGTCAGCTAGGTTAAGAGATTATAACACCCGTTTTGTAGACTTTGTAATGTTTTAATGTATTTTGAGGGTGTTTATCAATTATATATACGTGTTTAAGCTGTTTTAGCCGTTATAAGTTGTTTTTGGATATTTACTGTAGTATACTCTAATGTAAGAACATGGATGGTTATGTGATTTAGGATGATTAGAGATGTATTTTCTAGTAAGATGTTAGAGAGAGGATGAGATGAGAGAAGTGGGAGCCTTGTATGTGAAAACTTGTGAAAGGTTAGATTGTAAATGAAGGTCCAACCCTTTCCCTTGGGTGGGAAAGGGTATTTATACTTACAACACAAACGCCTTCTGAAAAAGGCTGTGGAGCGGGCTGACAGTGGGTAAAGACCCGACCCGACTCCACAAATACTAACTAAATCTAAGCTACCATTAAACTAATTAAGATAGATACCACGAGCTACACTATGCTGAGTTACACTTGGGGTGACCGAATCTTCATACGAATAATCGTATTCCTAACAATCTCCCCCTAAGGGAGGTCACCCCAGAAAATAGATATTGAGTCAAACCAATCAAGTCTTTGATGACATCTCTATAGCTCGTGGCCTTTTGATTCTTCATAGTTGAGATCTTTATGCATCGAGTGGTAGACTCTTGATGACACCTTCATTGTGTTGGATGATCTTTGGAAATAGCTTCGACTTCATCATCCATATGAGTATCTGAGGGTCATCTCTGAGTAGTAATGTCTCCATGTGATATGAACATCATTAAGTTGGCATGCTCACACTTTTCAGGATCATGATCTTCTGCATCAGAGTTGTGGAAGCATATATGAGGCCCAATCAATGATCATGATTTCTTAGATTGTGATGTCGAAGTGTGAGCATGTGATGATGGATCAGCATCTTTTCAGTAATCAACCGCAACCGTCAGAAATTCCTGCAAGCAAACAGTTAGCAACAAATCATCCGGTACTTCTAGGTTTGAAATTAGAGATTGTCAACAACATAGTGTGAAGACTCCTTCTAATCCTCACCAAGACTGTTCCCAATCGGCAAGCCCCCGAGAGGACTTACTCGAACTACCTAGGTAGATCAACGAATGGGTGAGTCGCTGGAGATCACTCCACGACTGTTGACCGTTAGTAACCATCGTGACCACTAAGCGTAATTCACAAAGAATTACCTAAGTGACCTGCTTTCAGGGCTGCTTAATGTTGACCCTGGTAGGAATTTCCATTCAATCACTTGGAGTTACAATAGCAACATCCCTCATAAATGTTCTGGCAGATTGCTAAGATCTGTGTAGGACTCATAAGTTTACCACTGGTGTCCTTCATGTTGAACAACCAGGGTAGAAGTAGCACGTGTTCCTATGAGATCTTTTTATGTATCTCGAGGCTCTAGACTCAATAGGTGCATTTAGTTTTCCTATGCGGAGATTAGGGAGAGGTCTCCTGCTTCAATATCAACCATCTCTAGGAGATAAGTCGATAGATTACACCGGTTCCCCGCGAGAATGAAACAAGTTCTTTTAAGAGAACTTGAGTGGCTAGAAGGTTTAGTGCAGTGCGTCACTGGGTCCATGACGTCTTGTCTTCAATACCAGTGTCGCCTTAGCAACCATCAGTAGATTATGAATTGAACCCGGTTTCTGCCCTAAGGTTGAATAATAGGAGGGCTATTTCTTTTCACCCTTTTCTCATTTCATTTCTTTTTAATTCTTCAACCCCTTCTTTCTCCATTCTCACATTTCTCCTTTTTTCATAATCATACCTACGGACTTTCTAATACTATCTATTTGGTATTGTCCATGGGTAGATCCCTCCGGCTTTGGCGGATCATAGGATGGTTTTCCTAACCTTAGCCACCTTATAACTTCATGACTATCCTATGTTGCCATACACCAAATCATTGAAAATTATCTCGACATGTTTATGATTGAGAAACACATTTTGTTAACACATTGAGAGTTTTATCATTTTCAAATGCTCCCCCTTAACATGTGCTCATATGTATTGATTTGAAAATTTGCACATGTCGGGAAGAGTTGCACTTTTTGAATTGATCTACCTTAAATGATCATGACTGGGCATTCGAGACACGCTTACATCACTAGATAAACTAGCATGAAGTTATTACCCGGCCCGATCAGGTTCACCCAAGGTTTCTCGAAACGGTACATTCTATTTAAACTAGTCCTCTTCGAGACACGCTTACATCACTGGTTGAACCAGCTTGAAGTTATTACCCGTCCAGGACTAGTCCTTTCGATTCAGGACATTTGTGTTTCATCAATTCATGAGTCAAATCTGAGACTCGATCTCGTAAGATGCAAGGATCCTTTATCACAAATCATTTGCTCCCCCTCAATATGTGCATTGATATACCAAAAGAGTTTAGCACATAGGGAAGAGCATATATTTGGGTTTGGGTTCAAAACATCACATTTAAATCAGTTTTTTTTTTTCATATTTAAATCACATCTTCTCCCCCGATCAAAAATTTCAAACCAATTGAGATTTTTGATCCCAAGTGATTTAAATAAGTTTAAAGATTTTGGGAGAAAAAAAATGTGTCATATTTTAAGAATGACTGATTTTGAGATGACATTTAAGCTCCCCCTCAATCCTTGAGGGAGTATGTTATGTGTTAGAGATGATGAGTTTATAAATGATGTAGAGTTTAGCGATAAACTCATGAAAAATTCATATACTAACACATAACACTTGCACTTAATCCACTTGTAGTTATGCACAAAGATCATTGTTTTGATGATGTATAGTTTTTGAAATCATTCTCCCCCTCAATCGATGACACATTTTAAAATTAAACATTTTGCATAAAGCATTAATTTTTTTTAGCATCGATTGAGTGGTAATTTGAAACAACTCTTCAGGTTTGTTTGATCTTCAAAAACCATGGTACCACCAAGTTTGGAGCAAATACTTTCCCGAAGAATCTTTGAAGGAAAAGTATTTGAGATGTAAAGAAGACTTCTCTTCTTTTGCCAGAAATGATGCACTTAAGCGTACATCAAATCGGAAAGGCACGAATATAAAGTAATTCATGCCTTTGTTAGGAACAGTCGTCTTTTTGGCGACGAACTTTCCCCAATACTAAGACCGGGGTGCTATCTGAAGTAATAGCAAACCATAATTTAAAGAAGTAGGAGACGACATGTTTTAGAGAAAAACATTATTGAGTGTATGAGAAACTCATGTTCAAGCATATGTATGATTCCGTGCCATTATTGAATGACATTTCTAGAATCGTACATACTATTGATTACACATGAGACATGTCGAGAGAAGACTGTTTTTGAGTTTTATGATTTTCCAGATTTTTAAGGTTTTTGTAGGTTTTATATTTTTCTATTTTCTTTTTGTGATAGACTATATACAAGGATATGTGAAGCAACCCGTTACTCCTCCTGGTCTTCCTGAAGACCTGTGAGATCCTCAGGAGTGAGACTCTTCATGCCAAGGCGAGGGATGATGAATTGAAATCTTTCCCTAGGAAGTGCTTTGGTGAAGATGTCAGCCAGCTGGAACTCAGTTCTTACGAAGTAGAGTTCCACAATTCCCTTCTCAACTTGTTCCCTGATGAAGTGATGGCGAATATCAATGTGCTTAGTCCTTGAGTGCTGTACGTTGTTTCAGCACAGTGCGATTGCACTTTTGTTGTCACAGTACATGGGAATCTTGTTGAATACAAATCCATAGTCCGAGAGTTGAGATCTCATCCATAGAATTTGAGCACAACACGAGGACATGGCAATGTATTCAGCCTCAGTGGAAGAGATTGATGTGCTCATTTGTTTCTTTGGGGACCAACTAACCAACTTATCACCCAGAAACTGTGCACCCCCGGATGTGCTTCGACGAGTGTCTTGACATCCCGCATGATCAGCATCGGAATAAGCTGTGAGTGCCATTGCGGTGTCCTTGGGATACCAGAGACCCAGATGGATTGTACCTTTAAGATATCGAAAGACCCTCTTGACTGCTTCTAAGTGCTTCTTAGTTGGTTTGGATTGATATCTTGCACATATGCAGACGGCAAAGAGAAGATCCGGTCTGCTGGCAGTGAGGTACATTAAAGAGCCAATCATGCTTCGATACAAGGTTTGGTCGACTGGAGTCCCAACATCGTCTTTGTCAAGTTTTGATCTTTCAATCATGGGAGTATCAACAGAGTCACACGATTCGAATCCAAATTTCTTCAAGATTTCATTTGCATATTTGGATTGATTAATGAATATGCCTCTTGGGGTTTGAGATACTTGTAAGCCCAAAAAGAAAGACATTTGTCCCATCATAGACATCTGAAACGTAGAGCTCATCTCACTGGAAAAATGATCACACTCTTTAGGGTTGGAGGAGGCAAAAATGATGTCATCTACATAGATTTGTACATGAAGGTAGTTTTTGCCTGTTTTTCTAGTAAAGAGTGTAGGATCCACAACACCTTTGGTAAATCGGTTGGCGAGAAGAAATTTTGACAAAGTATCATACCATGCTCGTGGAGCTTGCTTAAGTCAATAGAGCGCATTCTTTAACCGATAAACATGGTTAGGACGTTTAGGATCTACGAATCCTTCAGGTTGACTAACATACACCACCTCCTACAGATCGCCATTCAAAAAGGCTGTCTTAACGTCCATCTGATATACCAACATATTCTGGCTGGCAGCATTAGCAAGAAAGATTCTTATGGCTTCAATTCTAGCAACAGGAGCGAAGGATTCTTCAAAGTCAATTCCTTCTTCTTGACGGTATCCTTTAGCCACAAGCCTTGCCTTGTTCTTCAACACATCACCATGCTCATCAAGCTTAACTTTAAATATCCATTTAAGAGCAATTATCATAGCACACTCAGGAGGAGGAACCAACTCCCATACATCAAGACGATCAAACTCATGGATCTCGTCAACCATAGCAGTGAACCATGAGACTTTAGACATTGCATCTTTGAAATCTTTTGGTTCAACTTTGGTGAGAACAGAATTGAAGAAGCACCATAAGGCATCAGTTGCCAATTGTTTGTGTGTTGAAACTGGACGAGACGGATTTCCAATGATGTTGTCAAGTGGATGATCATTGGTCCATTTCCTGAGATGCTCATGGGGTTGAGGATAGTGGATTGATGTAGCCGTGTTGGATTCATCTGAGACGGATGTTTCATAAGAAGATTCAGGAGCAAAGACATTTACAAACGGCTCTTTATTAGGTGGGGCAAACGGATTAACTTCAAAAGAATTATCAGCAGCTGCTACTCGTGGTACAGATGAAGATTGAACATTAGATGTGTTTACTGAATGACTGGTAGTGGGGCCTTCTGGATCCCATGAAAGAGATGTGGATGGCCCTTCAATAGGCGGTGGAGCAACTGCTACACCCGCCTGTTGTGGAATGATAGGAGCTTCAGGAGCAGCCCCGGCATGAGGTTTAAAGTATTCATCAAACATAGGGTCAAACAGTTTCTTCCAATCATCACTTGTGGGAGGTACAAAAGGAGTAGCAGGGGAGGGATACTGCACAAGCCCGGAGCTTATAGGTCCAGGAATTAAAGGATTGGGCACGGGTCCGGAACTGGTTTGTCCAGGAGCTGATTGCTCGGTCAGCTCATCGAATGTAACGTGAATAGTTTCCATAATATCTCTGGTACGTTTGTTGTAGATTCGGTAACCCTTACGTTCAGGAGCATACCCGACGAAGAAACCAATGTCGGCCTTGGCCTTGAGTTTCCCAAGATCTTCACTCTCATTGGTTGGGTAGCACAATGCACCAAATACTCGTAGAAACGAAAGGTCTAGCTTTCTAACATGAACCAGTTCATATGGAGTCTTGTAGTGGATAGGGTGTATCAAAGATCGGTTCTGTGTGTAGCAAGCAGTTGCAATGGCTTCGGCCCAAAGGAACATTGGAGCTTTTGAAAAGATTAGCATAGTCCTAGCAGCTTCAACTAAGGTGCGATTACGTCTTTCAATGACTCCATTTTGTTGAGGTGTACGTGGAATGCTCTTTTGATGACTAATGCCAATGCCTTCATAAAATTGAGTGAGTTGTTTGTTCACAAAGTTCGTTCCATTGTCAGTGCGAATAAATCTAACTGTCTTGTTGAGTCGGACTTGCAGTTACCTGATGAGTTTGATGATGATCCCCGGAGTTTCATCCTTTGATCTTAAAAATTTTACCCATGTGAAGCGAGAGTAATCATCAACAACAACCAGCACATATTTCTTGCCGTTGATACTTTGAACCCTCATTGGTCCACAGAGATCCATATGAAGAGTATGTAGGACTTCCATGATGGAATTGACAGTTTTGGGTTTATGGGTGTGCTTTTTGCTCTTGCCCATTTGACATGCGGAACAAAGATGGTTTTTATCATATTTCAATCTGGGCAAACCTCGAACAAGATTTTTACGAGTGAGTTCATTGATGGTACCGAAGTTCAAATGGTTTAAACGACGATGCCACAACCATGATTTGTGCTTAGAGGCTTTTGAGAGCAAGCAAATTGGAGAGGACCGCAACATGTCTTCAATTGATATGGTGTAAAGATTTGTGCCCCTACTTCCTTTGAGAAGATCTACACCATCTAATTCTCTAACAAAGCATGTGTGTTTTCTGAAGGCAACTTCAAGATCAGAGTCATAGAATTGACCAACAGAGAATAGATTATGTCCAAGTCCCTCCACATAGTACACCCTAGATATCACACTGTCTCCAAAGACATAGTCACCATAACCCATTATTGCTCCAAAATGGTCGTTCCCGAATCTGACCGTACCAATAAACTTTTCCACGAAATTCATGAGCCGCGAGCGATCTCCAGTCATATGTTTTGAGTAGCCTGAGTCCAAATACCAAAGGACGATTTGTACGACCTGCATTTGAAACCAGACAATGGTGGATAACTGAAAAAGCTGGAGCCCCACAAACAGTTGGGGTCCGTTTGGTTAGCACACACAAACATTGGATTATCATATGTCACGGAGATACTGCATGAATTATCACAGTTTGATGCACTAGACTTAGGATTGGTACTACTTGCATCTATTGGGAGTATTCTGCCCGTAGGTCTCCATTTCTTAGTCAGCACTACTTTGGAATTAGTGATCCTAGTCAAAGGGCACTTATCTCCTAGTGTGAATCTCCTTCCTGTAGGTCTCCATTGATAGCCAATATTAGTAAAGACCTTTCCAGGTTTGGTCCATATTTGCCTAACCGGCTTAGTGCACAAAACTTCCTTAACTGAAGAACACATTGAGGATTTTAAGAAGGACACAACACATGCATCATGATTACCAAAAAATAAACATTCGTTACATGTCTTACAAATAGCACCAGAATTCGAATTAATTACATCATTGTTAACATAAATGTTTGATTCAACTCGATTCTTTTTGACAGGCATAACTTTATTGTTCCTAGATGATTCTTCTACTTCCTTCATAAGTGCACTCTTAGCCGTCAAAGTCCTATCATTCTTTGTATTGCACCTAGGCTGTGACTTGCTAGCTTTAGATACACCGTTTACTCCTGTAGAAGCAATGATGGGAACATTAGAATGCTTGGTTTCTACTTGTTTACCGGTAAACATGGTGGTGGATTGAGTCATGGCATGGGGATAATTAAATGCAACGTGTTTGTCGCCAATGTTAGAGTACGATGCAAGTGACCTATCCACCTTGTTGTCACTCTTGGGGCATGTTCCTATGGCATATTCTAATAATTCCTGAGCTCTATTAGTGAGGAAGCATGCACCCGAAATGACATCATCCTGTTTATTTGGTATCCTACCATCTTCAATGGTTTCTCTAAGTATGATAAGACACTCCTTAAGATACCTAAGATAGTTGCTATGAACTAGCTTGTTGTTCCTAAGGGGAAGAGAGACATTCAAGGCATCGCTCGCAAATTTCTTACAAGCATGAACATTGGAAATAACATGGTCACAAGAAACAACAGGCATTTTCCCTTTCACCATGGTCTTTAGATTCTCAATTTCGTTCAACAAAGAAGTGACTCTTTCATTGTTTTGGTTACGTGTTATTTTAATAGACTCAAATAGGTCTTTGTAACGTTGTTTAGCATTTGACATCTCAGCACGAAGCCACTCATTTTCATGTTGTACGTCGTTGATTATGTTTTGTTTCAGAAAATTTTGAGAATCTAGCGACATTAGGTGTTTGGTATTAGCAACATTCCCCATGTTAGACTTTAATTGTGCAACTTGTGCCCTCAATTTCCGAATCGTGATTGAGTGAGCTTGAATTACATCATCTTTTTTGGACAATTCAAAACATGTATCAAATTCAGGAGCATCCGAAGATGTCTTGGCATTTGAGAGTTTTATGCTTTCTTCTAGATGTTGATATTGTAGTTGTAAATTAAGATTATCAACTTCTAGTTATGAGAAATGCCTGACCATGTTATCATGGTCGTCGTTTTGAATTTTTGTATTTAATCTCAAATTCTCCCCCTCAAGCTCAATCACACGATTCTGAAATACATTCAACGTAACCGACATTTCATGAAATCGTGTAGCAGATAAGGCAGAGTCGGTGACAGTGTAGAACACATCTTGAGCAATGCAATTAGCAATCAAGTTTTCATTCATAATGCGAGTGTTTTTTCTGTCAATTTCACTATATTTGAGATCAATCGCCAATTGTTTACCCTCATTTTCGACATCTTTGAAAACCTTTTTCATGTTAGTGACATCATCATTTATGGTAATCTTAAGGCCTTCAAAGTGTTCTTTAAGGTTTGAAAAATGGCATGACTTTTGTTAGGTAACACCGTTTTGTTTGTTCAAATCCCCTTTCCCCTTCAGTAATCCCAGTTGGTGTAATTCTTTTTTTTTTTACAAGTTTTGTCAAAGTCATTAAATAGTTGACCTAATACATAAAGACCAATAAGGGTATTACACTGTGTAGGAAGAGTGAGTGGTACAAGGTGCATGGGCGTGGTCAGAGGATACAAGGTTGGATCAGCAATCCTAAAAACAGTTCGAGTGTTACCCACGAGTCTTTCAGCTTGCATTTTCTCCATGTCAATATTCCAAAAAGTTTTTTCCGGGAGAAATTTCTTTTTAGGGACAGAAATTGCCTGATGATTGTCATTTTTGTAATCATAGTGAAATATGAGATTCTTAGCAGTGCACAAGGGATCTTTCAATTTTTCAGCAAGTTTTTCCCTATTTCTATCTTCGATCTCATCTATCTCATCATATGAACACATCTCAAGAGGGGCATGGTCAGGTTCAAACATAACGTTCGAATCATATATTGCGGGTTGAGCACCAATCCCATTTCTAAGGTAGTTTACCTTAGGTTTAGAGGTATCCTGTTCACTAAACTTATCTCTTAATTTCCGATGATTCTCCATCATTTGAGCAGATTGGATGGTTTGGCCTTGCGTGTACAATTTTTCTTCCAGTTTGTTTTTCAACATTTTAAGGTTGGAAACATCATTTAAAAGACTTGTTTCTTTGTCTTTATCATCGTGTTTGAGCAAGGTTAACCCCTTTTGAATTTCCTGTTTTTGTTTAACAGTTAGATCCAATTGTTTCTTCAAAGACATTAACTCCCTTTTTAATGTTTCTTGTTTAGAATTACTTTCAGTTATGTAAGCACGCATTTGCCATTCCATTTTCTGTTCACGTTCATTTAACTCAAACTTAGCTCTCTGTTCGTATATAGACACCTGATCCTTAAGAATATTGAATCTAGTGGGCAGGGAATCATCAGGGATATATATAGTGTGCTCATGCAATTTAAGCTCACTAGGATCAACAGAAGGTGTGTCACTTGGTACAACTAGTGGACCATTGACATTCAAGTACCTTTCATATGGGACAGTATTGGTATTTCCCATATTAATGGTATCTGTGTTGTCAATGTCTGTGAGTTGTAAAAAATCACACACCCTCTATGGATGGACAGAGTCATCATGGTTAGGTGAAATTGGTACCTCAGAGATAGCAGAGGTGATGGATGATTCAGACTGATGTGGAGAGGACACTGCTGCAGAAAGGTTAGCCATGAAGATGGTTTGAGCAGTAGGTTCGTCATCAACGTCAGAATCAAATGCATCACAGTCTTCAACCTGGAAGATATTCGGGTCATTGAGTGCTAGATCTTGAACCGGTTGATCATCTACATCAGCATCAAATGTGTTCCCGTCATCACCCGCCAGAAAGATCAAGGCATCTTCATCCAAAACAGTCCCACTCTCTTGTGCCTGCATCAGCAACATTTTATCTTTGAAGTATTCAGAGTTTTGTGGACGCTTTGGTTGAGTGCAATTCCTAGCAATGTGACCCATTCCTCCACAGTTGTAACATTTAGGTTGCCTGGCTTGTCCTTGAAGTGCGTTACCAATACTATAATTCCCATTCCTAAATCCATCATTCCTTTGATTCAGATTCTGTCTTCCTTGTACATTTTGCACCACAACTCTACCATCCTCTATGACAGCCTGATTATGAGGATTGGATGAAGACCGAAGTTGATTATTGGTAGATGGAAGATTAGCTCTGAATTGTTGGACCAGTAAAGAGACTTGGTTGGATAGATTATCAATCATCATATCAGTGTGGGAATACCCAGAGTCCAGATGGGTTTGTAGGGCTGAAGGTGACGAACCGGATGCTTTTAAGGTAGATCTAGTTGAAGGATGTTGTGGTTGAGGTGGTTCACTTGATGATTGATTGAGTTGTTGAACATTTGAGACAAAAGCAAGAGAGTCATTTGGAGTTGGAGAGTTTAGTTTTCACGCATCACCCAATCATAGGCAGCATGCTTCTCATGTTGTTGCAGATAGGCATAAAGTTGTTCATGGTTGGTGTCCCTAAGACCTTTGTTGAGTTTAACAGCAGTGACAAATCTGTCCCATTCCGGTGCCATGTTGTTCACAAATTTGGAGTTAAGCTGAATGTTGGGCATTGTCATCTTGATGATTCTCATATCATTTACCAGTTTGTGAAATCTGACATAATAGTCTGTGATGCTTTCACCTGGATTCATTTTGAAGTGCTCAAACTCAGCATATAGCTGAGACTCTCGATCTTCTTTGGTTAACTCAGACCCTGCAAGGAGCATTTTTACATTGTCCCAAACTGCTTTGGCATCTGTGTTGTAGTTGATGAGTTTGTAGACATCTTTAGGAAGCCCTTGAATGACAATGTTCGAGGCTCTGATGTCGGCATCATACCGTTTCTTTTCATCCTCTGATAGCTCATCGTAGATGCGAGGTCTGTTAGGGCCGAACACAGCAGGTTGGTCGTCAGTAGCAGCAACCGTGTCTCTGGTGACTCCCATAACAAAAGGTCCTTCATTGATAGATTTCAGAATGTTGACTCCATTATCCTTTCCCAAGCAGTAGAGACGAATCCTTTGTGCCCATGATTCAAAGTCGGTCCTGTCCAGCATAGGAGGACGAGTATCCGACCCTGCTGCCTAAATGTCATCCGATGCAGTGCTAGCCATGTTGTGAAGAATTAGTAGGTGCACGTATCAACCTATTAAACACAAGTGAATTTCGTGTTTTGTAGCAACAAGTTGAATTACAATCACTACTCAGAAAACAAGTCAAATTGTAAGATTAAACTCACAACGTCAAGTTACTATACAAATAACAAGTCAAGTTGTAGGAATAGTCTCACAACGTCAAGTTACTGAAGGAGTAGATGTAACAACTTAAGCCGCCACAGCTCACAAATTTCACAAGTGTCAACACTCTAAGATAATCACAACTCGCTAAGGCTTCAACTCGCTACAAGTACCAAGTCGCTGAAATACCTCAACTTGCCACAAACTAGCACTAACTCGCTATGCTGAAATCAACTCGCTAATATTAACCCTCTAATTCACTAACTCACTGGATGATCAACTCGCTAGTCTGACACTGCACTATCAACCTAACTCGCTATACACAACTCGCTGCTGGTAGCAACTCGCTAATAGTCAACACTTGCAACTAATCAACTCACTGGATATCAACTCGCTACAAATCAACTCGCTAGATGTCAACTCGCTAATTCACAACTCGCTAATGAACAACTCGCCAGATTCACAAAACTCCAAAATCTGACAACTCGCTAGTAATGAGACAAAAGTGTCCCTTTCGTAGCGATTTGTCCGTATGTCCCAAAATAGTAAAGAGCCAAAAATGTCAACTCGCTACACAACACAGCCAACTCTCTACTAGAAGATACCAACTCGCTACCAAGAAACAACACTCGAAATGCCACCAATGTCCACACAAGTGATGGAATGACTAAACCAAGGTAACTAAAAGGTGTCTATACTGCTTATAAACAAGAAAGTATAACAAGAATGCCAAGAGAAAGGCTTAACGAGATCAAACAAGTGAGAAAACTACAAAAGCCATTCGAACCAAACTAAACACACACACCACACTATAAATTTGAGCATACCATGTATCCTAGGATAGAACTATGGCTCTTGATACCAATTGTAGTATACTCTAATGTAAGAACATGGATGGTTATGTGATTTAGGATGATTAGAGATGTATTTTCTAGTAAGTTGTTAGAGAGAGAATGAGATGAGAGAAGTGGGAGCCTTGTATGTGAAAACTTGTGAAAGGTTAGATTGCAAATGAAGGTCCAACCCTTTCCGTTGGGTGGGAAAGGGTATTTATACTTACAACGCAAACGCCTTCTGAAAAAGGCTATGGAGCGGGCTGACAGTGGGTGAAGACCCAACCCGACCCCACAAATACTAACTAAATCTAAGCTACCATTAAACTAATTAAGATAGATACCACGAGCTACACTATGCTGAGTTACACTTGGGGTGACCGAATCTTCATACGAATAATCGTATTCCTAACATTTACATTTTCTTGTTGATTGTGTAAAGGTTTTGGTACATTTTTTCTAGAAAAATTTCCGGAAAAAATCTGGACAACTGATGCAGTGCATCATCAGCAGATTAATTTACCAATGACATGTCGTCGGTATGTACTAAAACAATTTGACTTTCCTTGACTTTGGGAAAATGACACTGATGAGTGTGTAAATACTCATCATTTTTGTCGTATCTGAACTGCCAAAACATCCAAAAACACTCAAATATGCATCAAAATACTGAAAATATCCCAGGATTGTGTTTTATATGTTTCAGATGCAAAATGATTAAAAACATATGAAAAATGAACAAAGTCTGCATAATTGGCAATTTCAGTCCCTTAACTTTCAAAACTTGTCAAATTTAGTCCCTAAGCAATTATTTTGGAAGAAAAATCACCAAAGGTCCTTTTGAAATCACAAGTCATCATAATTAGTCATTTGCTGAAAAATTTCAAAAGTTTACAAGTTTTGTCCCTGAACTTTTCTAAGTTGTCAAAAATGGTCTCTGGGATTAAAATTTTGGAAAAATATCAATTATGGTCCTTGTGTTATTGAACTATGGCAAATGTGGTCCTTGGATGAAAATTTTGGAGAAATTACAAGTTTGGTCCCTCAAGTTTCAAAATTGGCAGATTTGGTCCCTGGGAAATTCAGAAATGGAAAAATCAACAAAGGTCCTTGTACTATTGAAGATTGGCAAGTTTCATCCCTTTGAGAACTTTGGAAGAGTGCCAAATCCAGCCCCTCAATGATTGAAGAATTACATGATTGGTCCTTGTTGTAATTTACATACCAAACCGGACCCTTATTATTAAACCTAAAAACCAAACCCAATCCAAAAAAAACTCCTTAATCCAGTCCACCCTTTGGTTAGGCCCAAAACTAAAACAAGCCCAAAACCCCTTAACCCACCCCCCTTTGTATTAAAAACGCAGGGTCAAACATTTGACCCTGGTCAAATGCTAGTCAAAACCATCCCTTGTGCATCCCCACCCCTTCAAAAAGAAAGTAGAGCAGAGGAGACATAGTATGTAGTTTTTTTTATGTAAAATTAGTATCGTATTCTTAGTATTTCAAATTCTAGTTTATGTTTAGCTTTTAAATTGTAACTCAAGTGATCTCAGTGTACTTTTAAAGCTTTCTCAGTCAATAAATTAAAGTTTCCAAGTGCAAATCAGTATATGCTCATTTATTTTCTCAAAATCTCATGCTTACTGAATTAGTGTTTGTAGTTATGTTCATGGACTCTTAGGAACATATAAGCTCCTATAAAGCTTATCTAAGCTTTTAGGGTGCGTTTGGTTTGTTATCGTGAATCACAATCGGTATGAGTTTCGGTATCAAGTGGAATTACAATGGATTGAATCAAATGTATCATTTCCATTCATATTGTTTGGATTGTTGAAGTAGATTTTGGAATCAAATATATGCTTCGTATGTTTTATGTGAAATAAATATCTGGGCCACATTGATATGTGAGTATGTGAAATAAAATATGTATATGTCTTTTTGTTTTTACGTGAAATAAATATGTGGGCCAAATTGATAGATATGAAAGGAGTCAAATTAATGAGGAATGGAGTATGGCTTATATCTCACTATCATATGCATAGTTAAATTTTAAATTCTGTAAAAAAACATCTTGTTTTGCAATGAAAGTATAATTTCATTCCGCTTATTACATACCAAACGCACCCTTAGAAACCATAAAGTACCAGTGTAGTAGTATAATTCAAAAGTACCAAAAAATCACATTAAATAGATAAAAAAAATCAAAAATCATGGAAAAGATGATCAAGAATTTTGGAGCAGGGTATATGTAGCAACCTGTAAATTTTCATAAGGAAAAATGACTATTTTGCCCTTTGACTTTGACTTTTGACGATTTGACTTTTACCGTAACGTAAAAGCAATTACTGTAACCAGTAAATTTTTTTCAAGTTAAATAATTCACTCTACTTTGAATTATTACTATCTGAACGTTTTCGTTCACCTCTGTCTATTTAACGAGACGGTATCTCGCAAAACGTAAAAATCGCACACAACGCGTACCGACACAACAATAAACTCAACAAGCAAATTGATTTGACTATTATTTTTTTATGTCATTTAGTATTACTTTTAATATTTAAATTACTTTTATAAGTAATCACGCAAGTTTAATCATGTAAACTTTTCCTGCGACTAACACAAGACTAGGATAAGTTTATGTGTTCAAAATACTCATATTTCATCAATAGTCATATTTTATGTTGACACTTTTAGCATGTTTATTCTCAGGTTTCGTAAGACATAACTTCGGATTGGAGCATTAGAGTCGCATGGCTTGTTTTGAATACGGGGATGCATTATATTCACCATTCGATAAATTTTTTATAAAACATTTATGTAATATTATACTTTGGGACCTCTTGTTATAACTCTGATATTATTTATCAAATGGAAATTTTTCGAAGTGTCTCATTTAGAGTACGGTTTCTATAACTTGTACTTTGTGCTATGAAGTAACGCCCCAGTGACACTATCTTCCGCTGTGGTATTTTGGGGGTGTTACAGATTGGTATCAGAGCTCTGGTTATAGAGAACTAGGTTGCATTTAGACCTAGACTATAACCGTTATATCATAACCTTTTATCATAAACATTTCGATGCATCCCGCGTACTAAGTCATAAAACTGTCATGCGTACTCAGACATTTCAATGGCTATTTATATACATACTTGATGCACTTTTCTATCACTATGCTATTTTCAGAACATCACTATTCTATTTATATAACTACTTGATTTGATTTTTGACCACTTATGCGTGGTTTCCAGAACACTATGTCGATTTTCTCTGATTGTTGTACTCCTCGTCTCTGAGGATGAGTGTGAACATTCGTCCTGTACTTCGGAACACCTACATTGTCTCATAATATATCGCCTTGTAACTCATTGGTTAAGTAGTAGTGTTGTGTCAGGAATTCTTAAATAGGATGATTTATAATATCCTTATTTGAATGGATTGGGACGCCTTTTCATTTAAATAAAGAAATTGTGAATCATCGAACTATAAGTTTATATTTCTTTATTTATATTGTTTGGGACGCCTCTCTATGTAAATAATGAATTATAAATAAGTGGGCTTATTTGTATCCGATATGACATGAGTATAAACTCGAACTCGAGAATCATCAGTATTCTACCACTCAACAAAAATCTCAAGATCTCATTTGAACTATCTGAGTTCATTCTTAGGTTATCACTTTTACCGCTACAAATGCTTACAATCATGAGCTATTTATTGAGTTAACAGACTTGTTACACTCTTGAGCTAACGAACTTGGTTCAATCTTGAACTAACAAACTGAGTACGATATTCCACCTACACTACTTGGGTACATAGTTGCCTACTTTACATAGGTACGTGGACACCTACACATAAGATCCCCCATGAGCTCCTCCAACTTGTTGGCCTTTATTCTAGAGACATTGTTTCTCGAAATGTCCTCACTTCCACATTCCATCACCATTTGGATCCTTGAGCAGACCAAGCTCATACAACTTGATCCACTGGATTAAGCGACATCTGAATTATTTTATCATGTATGAGTGGAAGTTCTTAGATGAACTTTTCCCATAACTTCTTATTGGTTGAGACCACCACTGATAACAAGAGGACTTCACCTCCATTACTTGCACCTCATTCTAAGGGCAATACTTATTGATCACCAACTTCTTCAACTTAATTCAAGCAACCTTGTAAGCACTCTCAATGCCAATAGATTGTACAACAGAATTCCACCATGAAAAAGCAATGTCTAGAAGTATGCTTGTGGCATAATTGACCTTGTAGTCTTCAGCACAGTTGCTGATTAGAAATACTGACTTTGTACTCTCTATCTAACGAGACAAACCAACCGCTCGGTTTGTTCTTTTGAAATTTCTGAGCTTGCATCCTCATGAAATTCTTGTAAGAGAAGCCTTTAACTACTGGTACAACATTCATTCATGCGACGCATCCAAGTGGCCCTGCAATATTAGGCCCTTCAGTTGAGTCGTAATATTAATCAGAACATTCTTGCTCACCCTTCAAAACTTTAAATGAGTTCATGATTTCACCTGGGAGCGTGAGATTAGAATTCACCACAAATACTCACACTTTTTCCCAGACATCTTAACATCGGACTATTCAAGATCCTGATTAGGATTGGTCCGGTAGTTTACGCACATGAGCTACCACCAGAACCTAGCAGTGTACATAATGTTTTTCATCTGAGCAATCTGAAGAAGTGTCATACTGATGAGACACTTACTTTTCCTCTAGAAGAGATCCATATTGACGAATGTCTAAACATCACCAAAGAACCTATCGAGATCATAGACCGTAAGGTCAAACGACTTAAGTAAAGTCGCATTCCTATTATAAAAGTTCATTGTAACTCTAGAAAGGACTAGAATTTAAGTGGGAGTGTGAAGACAGATGTGTCACAAGTACTCCCATCTTTTCTCAAACACACCGTCAGTAGATAACACTCACTGAACTTCGGGATGAAGTTCCCTTACATATGTACACCAACCTCTTCCCGGGCATATCATCAACTCATAACACAAATTAATCATGAGGACATGATTCCCATAACTGGTGGAGGCTGTAGCAACCCGTAAATTTTCATAAGGAAAAATGACTATTTTGCCCTTTGACTTTGACTTTTGATGATTTGACTTTTACCGTAACGTAAATGCAATTACTGTAACCGGTAATTTTTTTTCAAGTTAAATAATTCACTCTACTTTGAATTATTACTATCTAAACGTTTTCATTCACCTCTGTCTATTTAACGAGACGGTATCTCGCAAAACGTAAAAATCGCACACAACGCGTACCGACACAACAATAAACTCAACAAGCAAATTGATTTGATTATTATTTTTTTATGTCATTTAGTATTACTTTTAATATTTAAATTACTTTTATAGGTAATAACGCAAGTTTAATCGTGTAAACTTTTCCTGCGACTAACACAAGACTAGGATAAGTCTATGTGTTCAAAATACTCATATTTCATCAATAGTCATATTTTATATGAAGGGTAAAAGCTATAAAATACCATCGTACTTTCAAGAATGTACCAAGTTGAACCATGTACTTTTTTATTGTTTACTTGACCAACTTTCAAATTTTTATTCTACTTGAACCATATCTTTTCTAATTATCCACGTGTAATTTCTTTTTATTTTTTTAATAAATAAGATATGGTTCAAGTCGAATAAAAATTTGAAAGTTCGTTGGTCAAGTAAGCAATAAAAAAGTACATGGTTCAACTTGGTACATTTTTGAAAGTACGATGGTATTTTATAGCTTTTACCCTTATATGAACTATTGGCACTTTGTCATCTTTACATGAGCATTTTACTTCTTACGTAATACACGTACTTAAGCATACGTTAGTAGGTTTTAACAACGTATACACTCTCCGTTAAAGTTATCACTCATCTAGTATACTTAATTGGAGTATATTGATAAGTTTTGACATATTTGTAAGTATTATATTTTAACGTTACCCGGTTTTAAGTTTCGTGACTAAAGGGCTTAACATTAGTAATTATCGGGACCAAACTATACCCCGTAGGGTGATAACTTCACCATGAAACTATCTTTATAAGCTTGCAACCAAGCTCCACACAACCTCAAGCAGGAGGTGGCATGTATATGAGTTACTCACGAGGGCTGTGTCTCTTGTTTAACTTATGTCATTCCTAAATTTGACACATAATCATTTGACCAAAATCCTTCATTTGCAAAGGTAAGACACAATTATATTTCTCTTTTGGCTCTCCCCATCCGTACAACATATAGCACCATCACTATCATCTTTTTAATTCAAGACTAAAGTAGTACCAAGAAAGATGAAGACCATGAAGTATTCTACCTAGACCAAGAGTAGTTTTGTTGATTCCAAGCTCACAACAAGACCTACACAAGACCAAAAGCCTGAAGTAGAAGTCCAAGCACAAGGTTTTCAATAGGCTACCACAAGTTGGGTTGAAGATTGAAAGGCTAGTTGGTGATTGAAAGACTTGGGATAGTGGTTCTTGGGTATTTGGTGTTTTCATCCAAGAAAGTTGTAAGACTATACTTAGATTCACGTTTTTCTTTCCTTTTGATATGTTATATACCTTATACAAGTTTTATATTTTACATGACCTGATTGATGTTGTACATAACTTAAAAGATGAGAAAAACATGTTAGAAACATCTTTGAGGTATGACTAGTTGAAGCAACTAGTGATTTGTGATGAGTTTTGACACAAAATAATGAACCATGGACTTGAACAAGCCTAAGAAACAGATGGAAGAAGTAAAAACTAGAACTTGAGCTTTTGAATCATTTAAAAAGGGCTTGTGGTTAAAAATTTATGGCTAAATGAAGATTACTAGAAGGAATTATGGTGCTGGAACAAAAAGGTTCTGATATGATTTTAAATCACGATTTTCACCCTTTTTTGGTCCGAACCAGCGAACGTGTAAAACACAAAAGTTGCTCAGAATGATGTTTTATACATAAACTCTCAAGCACGTAACCTGAAAGTGAATAACTAAGGCTAGAAACTCCAGAAACCAACTGGACCTGTTAGACTATAAAAACAGTCATGGCTAAAGAGCTTTTGTGGCATTTTAATATCTTGAGGCCAAGACACGGCCAAGACTAAGCCAAGGTTGTTGTCTCAAACCCTTCTAAGCTGAGACATAGCAACGACTATGGTATTGGTTGTTGTCTCATGGTTGTTTGTCTAGCCGCACGGCTAGCTTGGGTTTAATGACCCGAAACTTGTTATTGAGATTTGTTCAATTAATTGACTCATTTCTTGACTTCGACAACTTATAAAAATTGACCATATCACATATATCATTACCACAAAGTCAGAACTTATATTTAATCCGCGAGATTTTATTAACTAATATGGTATATAAAGATCATTTTGAACACTTTACACAACAAGTATTATAAAGTGCCGTTAACTTATTTACAAATATCACTTCATATCAAATTAGTAACATTTACACTTGACGAATGTTACACTAAATCATTTCACGATACCACACTAGTTCAACCAATAGTCATTGACGAAACACGACAAATGCTTTTATATAACATTTCTCTCGTCAATTTGTTTTACTTATAAATGATAAGTACAACAACACTAGGGAATTTCATAATCATAAGAGGCCTCTTCGGGGTGTCGTATCGACGAGTTGTGGATTTACGAATTAAAGTGTCCTGGCTCCTCATGCATTCACTACATGACCTCTAGATTTTGATAGCCCGAGCGGTAGTACGAAGTCATTTGTAAAAGGCTAATAGCCAAACCATAATTTAAGGATATTTCACTCATTTACACAACTTAAGACATATGTACAGCATCTTAATCAAGTCAATGACTTTACATATACTTGTACACTCATATTGTACATTATATTAAGAGGCGATCACTATACTCTCGTAGGTTATCATTAAGGATCGTGGTCTTGCCATACACTATCAGTTGTTATAAACTACTGCTGGTTACTACAGTGAGTTCATGGCCCCACTTTTACTTGTTTTGAATTTCTTTGGGGGAGAATACATGCTCATTTATACTTAAACACATTGTTGTTTTACATATGGACACAAGTACATTAAACATTTGTTGATTGCCTAAGTTGCCTTATTTGCCATAAAATCCCCACAATCATGAACAGTTAGTTACTCTTATGAGAGTAAGCGCGAATGCTATGAATAGATCTATTGGGGGTAAACTCTCCCGTCCGTGTTGGTCGCTCCGACAAGAAAACGGACGCATTTCATTTGATGTCGTACAGGTGTAGGGCAAAGCACCTGGTTGGGGTGATACATAACTAACTGTCAAGGCTTCGGTTTCATGAGCTTAGTGCAATAGGAATACATGAACATACTTGAATTACAGTTGTCGTTGAAATCTTGTGGTCCACACTGTTGTTACTTTTACTAAAACCTATGAACTCACTCAACCTTTGTGTTGACACTTTTAGCATGTTTATTCTCAGGTTTCGTAAGACATAACTTTGGATTGGAGCATTAGAGTCGCATGGCTTGTTTTGAATACGGGGATGCATTATATTCACCATTCGATAAAAATTTTATAAAACATTTATGTAATATTATACTTTGGGACCTCTTGTTATAACTCTGATATTATTTATAGAATGTAAATTTTTCGAAGTGTCTCATTTAGAGTACGTTTTCTATAACTTGTACTTTGTGCTATGAAGTAACGCCCCAGTGACACTATCTTCCACTGCGGTATTTTGGGGGTGTTACCCACTGTATGCCTGATCCACTGTATGCCTGATCCACAGCCCGGGTGTGTAAGAAGTACGGGTCTTTACCCAATGTATGCCTGATCCACAGTCCGGGTGTGGGCGTTTTTATCTTTTTTGTAAGACACTATAAATACCCCTCTCCACATGTGGAGAGGGTTGGTGCTTTCATTCATCTAATCTAATATTGCATTTTCTCTCATCTCTTTCTTTCTCTAGAAACACCCAACTCACTTTCTCTCTCTAAAATCTCTTCTTATTCTTCTTTCTTGAATTTTACTAATCACAAAACCATACTAGTTATTATTATGTTTATCTTACAATTGGTATCAAGAGCCAAGCTTTCTTCTTAGGACTTGGTTTTTCTTGGATTTGTGGTTTATGTTGTGGTTCGACTTGTTTTTACATTTCTCATAGTTTTCTCCATAGTTTGATCTTGTTTGTGGTTAAGGTTGTTAGGCTCTTTCACTACAAAACCTTACCTTGGTCCTTGGATTAGTCATATCATCAAATTCACGGCTGTTTTGAATGTACTCGTGGGTTTTGTTTTAGGTTGCTCTTGGTAGAGATTAATGTGTTTCTTGGTAGAGATTAGCTCTATTTTTGACTGTTTTGGAATAGAGAATAGCTAGCTATTTTGGCAGTTTGTCCATTTCGGGTAAAAGAAAAATGGGAAGAAAGTTTTTTTGGCAGCTTGTGGAAATGCTAATCTCTACCTAAAGATTAGTTCATGTTACTTGCATTTAACTCATGTCTTTCAGCAGCGATTTACTCGTATCTTGCGTTTAACTTAGATTTGTACTGTTCTATATAGCGGATAACTCTGATCATGCCTACGGTTAGTAAGTTTTTTGGACATTCTTGGCTGCGGTTAACTCATTTGCTCAAACCAGTGTTTAATTTTTCTATATTTGCGGTTAGTCCCTACTCATCTCAACCACATGGAACAAATCCAAACCATAATCTATTCCTAAACTCAGATCCAAATGAAATGATATAATACATTCAAAGATCTCTGCCAATCTCTTTTGCAATCGAAGATTAAACCAAAGGCTTAACAACAAGAGACTCTCATCATTGATCTAAGTAGAAGTTTGTTTCTTCTTTTAATTTCCGTAAATATTAAAGAAGATAAACGAGAACAAAACAAGAAAAGAAAACAAAAATTATGTTATATAGATCTCATTTACTCTCTTGAACCTTAAAACGATTCGTGCTCAACACATAACCACAAAGGGATTAACCATCATCGATGCCTTCTTGAGGATTAATATTCCTTTAGTTTTCGAAAATCAAAAGAAACACAAACGAACATATTTACATAATCATTCTTGATCTCAGATTTGTTCTAATTGGAATACGGATCCTTAAAGATCATTTGTATTAGAACAAGAGTCCTCATAGATCGATTGTAGAAGATAATCTTCTTTTGATATCCGAAACTTAAAAGGAAGAGATAAATAACATGTTTGTTATCACCTTTTTCCTTTCTTTCGGTTAAAACAAAAACTTAAACATACAACCAACCTTAGACTATGTCTGGAATCGATCTTCAAGGCTATCCACTCGTGTCCTTCATGATAACCTGATTCGATTAACAGAGGAGCGTGTGTTGTGGATCTAGGTGTTCAGTTTAAGCACAAAGGATAAAATGGTTATGTTTTTCGTGATTCGAATCTGTTAAAGAAGGAAAACAAGAGTCGGTTGTTTTTTATTGTGATGAGCGTGTTTTGTAAAAGGTGTTCTATGACTGCGTTTATTTTGTGTTTAGGGTTACGAGTAATTAGGGTATAAGTGTGTGATTAAGTGGAGTTATATAACAAATTTTTTGGGGTTTGAGTTATTAAGATTAGTGGGCTGGATACACAAGGGATGATTTGAGCTGGGCTGAGCTACATTTAACACATGTTGGGCCGATAGCTTCTCCTTGTCGTTTAGGTTGTAATGGGATGCTACTGGACTGCCATTGATTCTTGTGTCAGACTGAACTTTGCTCTCGTGTAATAGAGAGTTCGAACTTTTGTCGGCATTTCATCATTTGAGTTGGTCTATAATTGGTGACACTATATTTTTATAGCTTTTGGTCACGGCTTTCGATTTAGCTTTATCGATACGAGATGGTTACTGATTTTAATCACGGTTTTTGATTGAGCTTCAAGAATCCGTGATTGTGACTTATTTGTGGGTTGAGATTTTTTCGTGTTTATTGGATACAATTTCGGGGTTTATTCAGACTTCGATCATACATCCATCAAACAATCATCTAATCATTTACCGATCCAACTGTTTCTAATTGTCTCACGGTTTTGTCTTGATTTTGTAAAATCCCGCGAAAAATTATATTTTTCGGTTTAAATCATAGACTTGTAAAATCCCGTGCACGTTTACATCATGGCTGCTACTTCTGACTCTGCCATATCTGAGATACTCAAATTGTACGATATGGTCGATCAACATAAGAATTTCAACACAGTACAACGGACAAATGTTCTTGAACAGACAAACATTTTTGAGTCTGATAACACTGAAATGGAATCATCATGCTCGAATTCACAAGAGAGGGAGTTTCTTCAGCCACTTAAATTGCTCGATAATGCTAAGGATTGCTGCATAGAATGTTTTCAACAACTTCATTCTCACCTCTCGATACTTTTAGAGGGAACTGGATTCAAGATGGGATTCGAACGAGCATTTGCAACACTCTTTGGTCAAGATGTTCAGAATTTCACAGATACAATGATTCTTAACTTAGATCAATTACAACAACAACTTGACCAACGGGAATCTTCCAATATTGGATCCATGGCTGCCCTCTGTGTGATCAACAAACAACTACATAAGTTCATAGATTCGAAATTCACTCTGGTTTATGACTATGAAAGTCAGATGACAGTAAAGTGTTTTGCTGATCACACGGGAATTGAGGTTGACACGTTCAGAGACACATTACTCCAACTCATGGGTAATGTTAAGAAGTACATTGAGGAAAGAGCACATCACAATCTTAAGTATGATGACAAGGTGAAGGCATGTCAGGTGCAATCATGTGATGGTATTGGTAATTCGGGTAAAGCATCAGATGTTGGATCAGTTGCCATGATATGCAAAGGATCAGAGACTGATACGCTTGACACCACCTGCAGTTCATTGACTCTTGTTACACATGACATGTATGCAGATTTTATACCAGTAAAAGAACAAGTATCATGTGCTGAGGTACCCCTAACTAATCAAAGTAATGTGCTTCTTAATGATCGACATCATACTGATCAAATTAAACCCACTTATGACACATATTTGTTGGAAAAGACTAATAGCAATATCATTTCTAATTCAACAAATATGAATCATAAAGGGGGAGAAAGTGATCAGTATGTTGAACATGCTGATGTGTCAAGTTCTTTGTTTACGGTTGAGTCTTTCAAATCTAATAATATGGTTGATAAAGATGTGTTTAATGAACTTTCAAACAGATTTCTACAACTCGAAAAACATTGTATTTCTCTTGAAATCGCAATGCAACAAACGGAAGAATTTTTCAAACAAACCAACCATGTAAAAATCCGGAACTTCCTGATTTCCGTGAATTCTTTATGATTATTGACTTGAAAGCTCAGCTAGACGCAAAAACCTTAACTATTATCAACCTAAAAAATCGTATCTCTGTGATGTGCGATATGTGTAATGAAGTTAAGTCTAATCATGACTATGAGGTCATTGCAACTAGAAACATGGAATTGAATCAAAAAGTGGCAAAATTAGTTGATGAAAATGAGTCTTTGAAAATTCAGTGCAAAGAACTGTGTGATTTAATCAAAGAAACAAAAATTAAGAATATTGAGCAAACAACTTCTTTGATTACCAAAAATGATGAATTCAAAGCTCAACTTCTGGAAAAGGGGTTCACAATAACAGCATTAAAAAACGAGCTAAGAAAAGCAACAGGGAACAGTGTGAACACTAAGTTTGCAAAACCATCAATCTTGGGGAAACCAGTTTCTCAATCAAATAGAAACCAATCCGTTGTTAGGCAACCGACTGCGTTTAGATCTGAACGACCAAAACTTTCAAAAACACGGTTTGCCTCCCAAGTTGATGCGGAACAAGTTTTGACAAAACCAGTCATTACACATTATTTGCCTAAGATTATTGCTTCTAGTTCTGCTAAGCCTCAACAAGTAGTTACTCCTACACCCAGCTCCTCTAGGATTAGTTCGAAAATAGTGTCGAAACCTAGCATTAAGGTTCAAAACACTTATGATATAAATGACTTGCACAAGAACTATGATCTAGAAAAGGCTAGGAAAAGGGCACTACTTCAAAAGGATGGAATCTTAGGTTCACAACCTTGTATGATCCCTCCTAGGATATTGAGGAACAATGCTAAGTTTCAATCTGTTAAGTCTAGGATTTACAGTAAGTCATCCACAATGCATAAGAAGCAAAACAAACCTATAACTTCTCCTAGGTTGATTCAAACTGCTAAATCTTTGGAGACTAGGAATATCGATAAGCCTTCCACTGTGCATAAGAAGCTTAACAATCGTAGACCTTGCCATAAGTGGATTCCAATTGGCAGAATTTTTAAGGACGCTGGACTTAAGTGGATACCTACCGGAAAGATACTTACCAATGGCAATACCTTGGTTGACCGTGAAACCTCCAAGGGTTTGGATACCAATGTCACTAACCCATATATATGCAATCAAGTTTGTAATGTTAGTGCAGGTAGTCCTTACTCAGTTGCAGGTACATCTATCATTCACTACATGAGAAGACTCAAAGTCTGGAGGCCTAAAGCAAGCATATCTCCTACTTCAGGAGGTATAGAAGGTCAATGTTGATGTATGTCTGCAATGAAGTCTGATTGCTTCAGTTCAGGCCTCGTTCTTCATCGACAATGACGTTTGAACACATCAGTTCAAGCCTCGGTCCTTATTGTCATCATTATGGCGTCTGCTGGCAACACTTCAGGCCCCGTTCATCAAAGAAAAGAAAAGTGTACGCTTGAGTGTGCTTTATCTTTTGAAGAAGTGAAATGTTCTTGCTTCTGACCATTCTCATCAAAAAACCTCATATTTGTTCCACGCTTGTTTAGTCATCAAGTGGATTACCTTCATCGGATTGTATTTGTTATTATCCACTCGATCAAAAAATGGCATCGTCAAATGCAATTTTTGAGGGGGATAAGTGTGAACAGTGGATTAACCTCATATGCAATTTTTAAGGGGGAGAAGTGTGAATAAACTACATGTATTTCTATTCACTTGTTTAATCAAAAATCGCATCCTCATATGCAATATTTGAGGGGGAGAAGTGTGAATAAAATACATGTTGATTGATGCGTGAAATGACTCTCCTCTCCTCCAACACCAAATGTTCCACTAACTAAGGAAGACTAATTGTGACTACGGAGTTGATTGGGTATCACATATTTGAGATTGAAGTTGACTTTCACAAAGGCATGATCTTAGTTTATCTTGAAGTCGGGGTGGTTGGATGTATGACTTTCAACGATAACTTGCTCGTGCTTGAGATTTAAGTTGAAGACTTGGTTTATCTAGTTACCAGCAGTCGAGGTGTATGGTTGAAGACCTGGTTAACTATCACTTTAAGGAGTTACGTTGTAGTATTCAGTGTCACACGCCGTTGTCGTTGTGGATAATCGCAAGAGGTGGTAATGTCTCATGCTTTCGTTGGGTTGTGAGTACTTAGAGATTTGCTTGGAGCATAAATTCTCTACACCGTTCTTCCAACAATAGTGCAAGGTTAAGATACAAGAGCGGGGAACTCTACTTCAGTTTTAAGTTTGGTATATCAGGTGTTCTCTATACGTGGTCATTTACCATTAGCCAGAGGAAGTGAAAAGAGGTTTACTTAGGGGTTGATCTACAGAGAACTGTTGAAGAGAATTGTCATCGACATCTACTCATGGGGTATTGATTTGTATATTGCTTCCAGTTGATATGTTTATGTACACATAGTTTTCCGAGAGATCATCATCATCATGGAGGGAGAATTGTGTACATTGGGGCTTTTATCAAAGAGCTGGAAGCATTCTAAGTGAGTTGAAAATGTCGACATGAGGTTCCCCAAACAAACCCGTGAAGAAGCTACATATTATCAGTCTATGATCCACTTTACGTTGTGGATGACATGTTAAGAGACTGAAGACATTTTGGGCAGAATTGAGAGATACTTCTTCAACAAGCATCAAGGTTATATAAAATCGGTCGTCAGTTTGGGAGGGAGGAATTTAATTAATGGGCTTACTAATTGGGAGGGAGTAATAACCCAATTAGTTAGTGTTTCTATTGCAGTTGATTCTCACCAGATCCATTTTAGCCATAGTTTGTTCTTCTCACAAGATTTCAAGTACGTGTGCATAAAATGTGTTGCTGATTATGAGGTATCAAAATCAGAAAGGGGGAAGGAGACTTACATCTGAATGCATAATGAGTACACGTGATGTGCTTAATACTTTGTCTTAATTGAAGTTATGTCGGGAAGACAAATGTCACAACTGCAGAGATAATCAGTGTCTTAACTCGTGGCGTTTGGTGTATCATTCCAACTATGTGGGAGAAGTGGTCTCTTGATACTTGTGGTATGTATTACTTCAGCTTTTAGTGGGAAGAAATATGAGAAGAACAATTGGAGCATGAGATGATATTGCTTGTCGACATCTTCATATGAGCTGATATGATTTATGGCAAAGTGCTTCTGGTTAATGCTTCATGTACACAATGTTAAGCTGATTCCGATGAGATCGCAACCATCAGGGGAGAGATTTGTGTACATCAAGGATGCGCAATAGGTTCACGTGATCGAGCTTAATCATATATTCCGGAGGTGATATCTGCAGAGATGATCAGTGCTTCAACCTGTTACTTTGGTGTCATCATTTTTTCTTGTGTTGGATACATGCGTACAATATGGATTGAGTTGGTATGTGTAAGATAACTGGAAAGCATTTAGTGATTGAAGATGTTGATATCTTATTCCCCCTAATAAACAACTTGTTGGCATGAATATTACGATATTTAATCTAAACATCCTCTTCATGTTTTGATGATGACAAAGATGTAAGTTACAACATATAGCGTAAAGTGCTTAAGTTACTTGTGATCACAATTCTTCTATGCATTCTTACGTCAACAAGCCTCGACATCTCAACGTCTCAAGTATGCTTCAATAATCACTTAAGGTATAGATAAACAAGTGTTTAATACATCTCATGATCATAGGGGTATTTAATTAACTAATACAAAGTTTATTTAATTATATAAACATATTATATATGTTTTTGAAAAACACTTTTGGTAATAAAGAAAAATGTTTTAATCATACTAAATATATGATTTCAAACTTTTAACCAAAATTAGTTAGTTTTTCACCAAATAAACTTTCCTCACTAAAAGACAGAAAATCTGGCCGTTTCAGTAGGGCGGCCCCCTTAATTTTAAGGGGACCGGCACACAATTAAGGGGACCGGCCACGCTCCCCTGTTAGATTTGGTCAGAAATTTTTCCCTATAAATACCACCTCAAACCTGGAATTTTTCTCACCTTTTGCACAAAAATTTTCAGATCCAATTCTCTCTAAACATCCTTCTAAAACCCTTTGATCATAAGATTATTAATCTTTGTTTCAAGTGATCCAATTTCTTATCACTCAAAGTGCAAGAGAAGAATTCTCCCTATCATAAAGCCAAAGATGTATTAGGATCTAGTTAGTGCTTATGTGAAGTTGTGCGTTATGTATATGTAATAAGTAGATCAAGATGATCTTACTTAGTAGTGATTCAATGAGTGAGTAAGAAGTAGTGGGAGGAAGAAGTAGTGTGGAGAAGACATGTAGTTGTGAAGATGTAGGTGTGTGAATTAGTAGTGGAGCTTAGAAGAAGTTGTGATGAAGTTGTGAAGTCGTGAAGAAGTCGTGAAGCCGTGATGAAGTTTAGAAGAAGTTGTGATGAAGTCGTGAAGTAGTGAAGAAGACGTGAAGTCATGAAGAAGTCGTGAAGTTGTGTATTGATCTAAGTTGTGTTGTGAGATTGGTTCTAGCTACTATTAGAACTCGACATTTAGCTTAGTGTCGTTAAATGGTGTAAGCAAAAGTTGTGTACAGTTTTCTCCGCCAAAAGGGAGCTTGTTGAGTAGTGAAGAAAACTCTCGAGTAGGTGACTCGGGGAGTGGAGTAGGAACAAGGAAGGTGTCCTTGTAGCCGAACCACTATAAATCTTTGTGTCCGGTTTGCATCCTCTTTCTATTATCTTTTTACATTTACTCTTGCATTTATCGCTTTATATCTATGCTTGCAAATATGTGTTAGTTGTTGCTTATATTGATGATTGATTGTGGTGTAGTAACAAGTTAATATTGTGATAGGATATATAGTTGTATGATATGGTCTAATGGGCTTATATATATATATATATATATATATATATATATATATATATATATATATATATATATATATATATATATATATATATATATATATATATATAATTAACACTTCTCATGTTGAGTTTAACTTAATCGATAATTTGATACAAAATGCTTTAAGATTTTAAAAGGAAAACGTATTCACATAAAGATCGACTAAAGCTTCATCCAAAAGCCTACATATATAATTGATCATATTGATTATATATTGTTTTCATACTAAACTCTAATTGAAGGTTTTCAAACAAATAATTGAATATATTTGAATCAACATTTTGCAAAACCAAGTTTTTATAAAACGAAAAAGAGAGGAAAACTATTCAACCCCCCCTTCTAGTTTTCCACAATTGGTACCAGAGCCACGTCGCTCAAATTTTCAAAACAAATGGTTTTAAAAATTGAGTACGATCCATGTATCAAATTACCCATTAAGGAGGATTTAATATGAAAAGTGTTTTGTTGATTAACTTGTATTAGTTTTGATATTATATACACTAATTATACTAGCTCGAGATAAGAATTATGCTTAAAACAAGTGTTATATGTTCGTTCTTCAAATCAGAAAGTTACACACCTTTCCACAAAGTCAGAAAACAATTTTTAACAAAAATTGCATTTTTGTGTATCAGAAGGGCGGCCCATTTAATTGTCTGGGCGGCCCCCTTAAATTTAAGGGGTCCTCCTGTCTGTTCGACAGTTTTTCAGAAACTTTGAAAAATCATATAAAATTAACCGTAACTCCGTAGAAGTCGTGCCACCCGGCGTTTTAAAGGTAATTGAGTCTACTTTCATTTAAAAATACTTACAAGTAACCATTACAAACTTAAATAAGTCATAAAGTTAAAATACTACACGAAGGTCAAAAATTTAAGTCTTGTTTTAACGTAAAACTTGTATTTTACCTTTTCCTTCGAGTCGGGCATTCCTTGTCGATATATCTTTGAAAAGTTAAGTATTTATGTTTTCAAAATATTGATCTTAATTAAATTTTAAAATGGATAGGAAACTATTTTATTTTCAAATAAAATCGAGCTAAGTAAACATTGGTATATATAATACACAAAACGACGACAAGTGTTTTATGTGCTATGTGAACTCATTTGTGATTTTACTTTGTTAATCGTTGCTATTTGTAATTTAGCTATTTGAATATCTTAGCATATGTGCCTTGTACTCTATTAGTTTATAGCTAGTTTTCTGGCTTATACTTAACTAGATCTTATGCTAGATTTCTTGCGTTAGGATTGCAATATTATGCTTGCATTGCATATAGGTATAGATGGCTTAATGTTACTCAAACATCTTGTAAATAAGTTAAATCTAATCACCTAAATATTTCAAACAATTTAATCTATTCTTAACAACACACTTAAATATTTTCAACAAATTACCTTGTTTTACCTTAAGTTGTTTAATAAGAGAAATTGAATCTTTGTAAAGCATTAGTAGTAATACAAAAGAAAAAGTATTTTCAAAATCTAAAGTGCGTTCATTATAAGTAACAATGAAGAGTCTTTCACATAAACAAAACTTATAACAATCATGAAGTAATAAGTCAAATTTCAATCACTCACCAACCTCACTCATTAATAATCTTAGGATTAATGGAACACACTATCAAAATGTCTATTTATTTTTAATGAAGGGTCAAGAAAGATCTTGATATTATATCAATTCATTATTCAAATTATGGTTGATATATTCATCAAATCTAATTGACATGTTTTTCAGTGTGGACAAGAAATTGGATTGCTATTTGTTTAGCTTCAAGATTATATCAAATTACAACAAAAGATATAGTCTTGAATCTACATACTCAATCACACTAGATTGATATGAAAGTAGTTACATCCTTTGTAGATGAAAAGAATATGCGTTAGATCATAACTCACACTTGTGTTGATAATGTCATATTGAATATACTTGTCCAATAATTGTGTTTCAAATATTAGAATAACATTTCTAACACATTTATAAAATATACAATGAAGTAGGATTGACGACTTGGATGTTTCGTCCGAAATATTCAAGCAATTTACATTGCAATGCAATGGATAAATGTGCCATATCTGAAAAACCAAACATGAGCAAACTAACAACATATGTAAACTTTGCTCACACTACTTAAAATCATCACCTCAAGCTAAAATACATATTTAAGAACAATACACACTATATATTATATGTACTTCATTTTCTTTGTAGCATGAATGGTTGTGTTACAAGATAATGCACTACACTTTTCTTTTTGAAATAATTTAAGTTATTAGGATTGAAAAATAACTTGTCACAATGCATAAACAAGTAAAATTCATTTTATTTCAAATACTAGTTAAAATTATGATATATATAACATTGGCAAAAATCATAGAAAATAATATTTGCTTTAGAATTTATAAATGTCTAGTTTTGATATCATTTGTGAATCACAATCTCATTTAAGATAAATAATCATAATGAGATTCATTTTTTAAGATATGCTAAGGAGCATTCTTAAATCAAGCACATTTATTAAATCAAGTAATATGCCATCAAAACCAAATAACCGGTTAATCATGAACAAAAGATTAAAACTTTGCATTTACTCTTATCTAAACATTTAACACATCTCTATTGGGATAGTGAGTAAAATATATCATGTAGACTTACCTTCATAAAAACATGATGTTTGAGTCACATTAAGCCAAGTATTAGTGAATCAAGCAAACTTCATATTTGGTACTCTTCGATAGGTAAATTTAGGAACTCAATTTCTTCTAAAAAGAGAATGACTACTGGAGAATCTATTGACTAGAAATTCAATTTAACCTAACGGTTGAATTGCTTCTATGTGAGAAGTTGGGTGTGTGTAACCCGTAAAAATGGTCGTGTTTAGCCTGAATTGAGCACCACTAGTAATAGTCTCATACTCATTCTCCAACTTGATTAAATTGCTCTTCCTAAATATACCTAATGCGCGTTTACTTTTATGAACTTTGCTCCTCATTAGATGCTTTCATTCCTAGATTTATGGCATATCGCATATATGTTATTTCTAGATGATTATTTGCTCCTATGTGATTTGATTGTATGCCTTTACATGGTTTACTCTATATGTATCATTCATCTAGGTATATTTTTCTTACCTTTAGATCCTACACCCTCATTTCATGAGAACCTTAGTGTCATAATCTGATAGGTCATATTAGTCTCATAATATATCCGGATGAGCATGAATTTAATGGGAAGGGAAATCACACTCACTCACATATATCCTTCTACCTCACACCCAAAACCGAGTCATCCTTTATACTACCAATCTTGAGTCATCCACCGTTTCCATGTCCTCAAAGAAACCAAGAATCAATATCATACCTCCTAAATCACTCCTTATTAATACCTCCTAAACCAACACGTTTTGTCTAACCAATCCAACACCTATTATCCTTCCATAAACACATTATCAAAATCATCATTCAACCCATCATGTCATCTCCCAACAAACCTAACATCATTGTTATCACCCCACATACAACATCCAAACTACCATCCACACATGAAGAATCACTTTCATCCATACCTTCATCATGCTTTCATGATCACCCAAATTAAACCATTCTTTTAGCTCAACAAGACAACCTAACTATCACCCTTACTAATAAACTTCCACATTCATCTCACTCAATTCTACCAAATGACCCTTTTGAGGATCATACTCAATATCAAAACAATAACCATCAATCTCATCCAAACATGAATCATAAGTTTCATGACCAAACCTCAATCCCTAATCACAATCCAACTCCACCATCATCACCTTCCTCCGAACATGAAAAGTTTGTTGAAGAGCTCAAAGAAGCTCATGAGCTTAATGCTCTTCTTGCGTTGCATCTTATTCAACGCAATTTGGATCAACAACCTACCTCCACCAACTCATCTCCATCAAACAATTTGATCCATCTTGAAAACCATATCATAAATTGCATTTGTTGCACCTACCTTGAAAAACAAACCTTTGTTCTCAATGAACATCTCAATTGGATTGAGTATCTACTCACTAGGACGACTCAAGATTACACCAACACTCCATCACCACCACTTCTATGTTCATCTCCTAGTGCTCCCAATGCACCATCCAAAACACCATCAACTCAAGGAACCTCTACCTCCTCCATACCATTCTCATCATCTCCTATCAATCCACCAACCTATAACCCCGTCCCATGGAGCTTACTTGAAGCTCATAGAGACACTTGCCTTTGTTGCATCCACAACCGAACAATTGTGTTCGGACTAAGAGATGAGATACAATACATGTTTTCTCACATTGAAAACTTGTGGCATCCTCTACTACCAACAACAAACACAACACCTCCACCACCATCAACAAAACACCTAAAAATCCCATGATTCACTATCATCCACCCTTGTCGAACGATATATTAATCTAAACCATAATTGTCAACCCTTTGTTATCACCTTCCCTTTACATTCACGATCATCCCTCCTCATTCTCCTACATTTTCCTAGGTTCTAATCTTTGCATTAGGTTCTATTTTTTTTTTTAATTTAGGTTGTTGTTTTTTTTCAAAACAATAATTGCATGTGTCATACTTTTAGTTCATATACCTAATATGTCCATATATTGTTCCCCTATTAATTTCATGCATATATCTATTATCATCATTATATATATGTGCACTTGTCTACTAACTTTGTTTTGAAGGATTACTTCACCGCTCGATTCTTTGGTAGCCAAAACAAGTTTTGAGCATACACCAAGGGGGAGCATACACCAAGGGGGAGCATTGAGGTTGATAGGATCAAGGCTTCACTTACGATGATGCAAGCTCGCCTTTTACATTCTATCTCAAGAGTTCAAGCGTAGTAGAAGTCTCGTCTTAGAGTCCTGTTAGCATTAAAAATATTTATATAGAAGTGATGGTCATTCTCAAATTGTAACTTTGTGTCGTTTGTTAAGATTAGTAATAGTTTAGTCATTGGGCTTTGGACTTGGAAAGCTAATATGTTATGTGCTATGTTTCATAAGCCTTGTTATATAATTCATGTAAACCAAGCCCAAGCCCAAGTCCATTAGAAAGCCCATGAGGCCTTTCTCTCTAACTATAAAAGGCACCTTACCTCTCATTTGTAAGGTGTGCTTGTGTGTGTATTGTGTGTGTTTTTAATAAAAGTTCTCTTCATCTTTATACTCTTTTTCTCTCATATTAACGCCACACATATTGCATCAAGTCACCATCTTTCCTTCTTCTAGTGCTTATATTTGTGTTAAAGTTGATATATCTTAGGTCCTACAAGTGGTATCAATCGCCTAACAATGATTTAGGAGTGTGTGGTAATCGTATTTTTCAAGTTTTTTTCTTAAAAAGTTGCATTCTTTCTTGTAAAAGTGCACTTTTTCTTTAAAAAGTCTTGATATTTAAGTGTTTTAGTATTAAAGTTGTTGTATTTCTTGAAGCTTTAGTGATTCTAAGTGTTTTGGGAAAGATTTGATCAAAAGAATCAAGTGGAAAAAGTGTTTTTGGTTGAAAAAATCGGACTTTTTGGCTGTTTGGGACATCTTACGAGTAACTTTTGGTCAAAACCCTTTTCCTAGGAGTAACTTTTGGTCAAAACCCTTTTCTTACGAGTAATTCTTACGAGTAATTCTTAGGAGTAATTCTTAGGAGTAATTCTTACGAGTAATTCTTACGAGTAATTCTTAGGAGTAATTCTTACGAGTAATTCTTAGGAGTAATTCTTAGGAGTAATTCTTACGAGTAATTCTTACGAGTACTTCTTAGGAGTAATTCTTACGAGTAAGTTTCAGAGTTCTACGCATAACTTCATCAAAGGTCTTCTCTTCGTGCATCGGTGACTCAGTACTTCCCTAGCTTGGATAAGTTAGTGGAATACTTCGACTTCGGATATCTTTCAAGCTTGGATAAGTTTGAAAGATTTGTTTGGTCTTTTGAACCTTACGCATAAGATTAAAACTTACGCATAAGGTATATCTTACGCATAACTCTAAAGTTTACGCATAAGATCATACTTTACGCGTAACTTTGTCTCATCTTTACGCGTAACTTCAAACGACCATAACTTTTGAACCGTAACTCCGTTTTCGACGAATCAGCTATCAAAACGACCGTGAGACAGAGGAGAACGACACGCTAAATGATTTATCGATTTAGGCGAAGTTTCGAGGCCTAAAAACGCTCCGAGAAGAAGTTATTGAGGTTTTAAGGTTTTAGATCAAATTTTTCACCATAAAAACTTGCATCAACTTACACTAACACAACTCCTACTTCGTTGAATCGATCCAAGAATCAACTTTATTCATCTACACTTCATCAATGGCAACTCAGCAAGATATTCATGCAGCCGGTGCGGAAAACCGACCTCCAATGCTTGAAAAAGGTGGATATCTCCCATGGACAAGCCGCATGCTTCGTTACATCAAAACAAAGCCTGATGGTAAATTAATGATCAACTCCATTACAAATGGTCCATTCAAGCCAAGACAAGTTCAAATTGAAGGCAATCCAAATACAACACCTCCTACTCAACCATTCGTGCGTGAACAAACAGAAGCAGATTACACAGAGGAAGACAAGAAGCAGATCGCCGCTGATGATATGGCAATGCATTTAATCCAACTTGGATTACCAAGGGAGATCTTTGCTGCGGTCGACAGTTGTGAAACTGCTTATGCTATGTGGGAACGTGTTAGAAGGATATGTCATGGAACTGAGATTGGACAACAAGACGTTGAAAACAAACTTCTTACTGAATGGGAGAATTTCACATCCACTAAAGGTGAACAGATTGAATCCTACTACACAAGGTTTTGCACTTTGATGAATGAGTTAATCAGAAACAAGTTGACACCTCGAACAATTGCAACAAACATCAAATTCATCAATAACCTTCCAGAAGAATGGGGTCGTTATGTTACAATTGTCAATCAAACAAAGGATTTACATAAGGTGAACTATGATCAACTCTATGACTTTTTGAAGCAAAACCAAGCTGAGGCTAATGAAGTAAGGAAAGAAAGATTGGCAAAGAATCATGATCCTCTTGCATTAATTGCTACTACACCAACACCGCTACTAGTGAACACACAACAATCATCATCATCTTCCACTCACAACTACATGCAACCATCATACATTCAACAACCAACACCGGTCTACCAACAACAGTTCTACCCACAGCAACAACAACACGTTATTCCACAACAGCAATACCAACAATTCCAAGAACCAGAATTCACTGAAAATAATGAAGCTACTGCTGCATTAACCCAAGTGTTTGCTTTTTTGTCAAAGGCATTCCAAGGACGCTATTCTACACCAACTAACAACAACCAAAGGATTTCATCGAACACTCGCAACAAGCAGATTGCTCAGCCGAGTTTCAATATGGGCAACGGAGGCCAAATGGTTGGAGTTTATGGGAATCAGCAAGGATATGCTACTGGAATTAACATGGGGAATCAGAATATACTGAATACAGGGATTCAGAATGCAGGAAATCAGTATGGTCAATATGCAGGGAATCAGTTGGGTCAGTTTGTTGGAAATCAGAGGGGTCAGAATGTTGGTAATCAGGCAATGGGTAATCAGAATAGAAATGTTGCAGCTTCAGTAGTTGGGAATTTGGGAAATGTGAATCAGGGTAAGTGTTTCAACTGTCAGGGTGTAGGTCATATGGCAAGGAACTGTCCTACTAAGCCGAACAAGAAAGACACAGCGTACTTGCAGAAAGCATTACTGTTGGCACAAAAGAATGAGGCAGGGTTTCAGTTGAACGCAGAGGAAAATGATTTTATGGCTCTTATGGATGACATGGAAGACAGAGAGGATATCGATGCGAACTGCATATTCATGGCGAATCTTCAGGAAGCTAAGTATGACACGGATTCTGACACACTTCCTGTTTATGACACCAATGCACCATCTGAGGTACCAAATTTCAACACATGTCACAATAATGATATATTTGATATGTTTCCTCATGAGGAACAGCATTCTGAGAAGCTAGCACCCACTTATGATACATACCTGGACACGCCAAGTAGTAGCAATACTCCTTCTGCAACTCCAGATATGAATCATAATGGAGGCTTCGTTTCACAGCATGCTGAGAATGATGAGGAAACACGTGCTTTGTTTGAACCATTATTGAATAATTGTCGTATTGAAATTGAGAATGTGAAAAAGGTCAATCGCGATGTTAAGGCCGCGAATGTTAAATTGACCGCTGAGCTTGAGAGTTACAAAGAAAACGTTAAAGCCTTTGAATTTCATAACAAAAGATTGTCTGAATTAGAAACTGGTTATCAAAATTCCGTTTCAAGGGAAAAACAATTGCAACTCAAGTTTGATACACTTGATGTTAATTCTTTCAAAAAGATAAAATCTTTAAACGCGGAAATTTCTGATTTACAAAACCAACTTTCTAAACAAAAATCAGCTTATACCAATCTTGAAAAAGAAAGGGACGAGCTGAAAAAGGACTTTGCAAAGAAACAAGACAAACTTTTGGCCGAAATCGTAGAGTCAGAACACATGATTGCTCATTTAGAAGAATTAGTGGTTAAATCGGGTCAGTCAAGTCAAACAATGAAAATGATTTCAAATCAAACTAATCCGGTTTACCATACGAAACATAAAGTGGCTCTTGGTAACAACACCCCCAGTAATCTCAAGAAAGCTCAGCAAGAACAGAATGTTTTGTATAATGGTAATATGATTTACACCAAACATGATCCTCCCGTCGTTCGGGATTCTGTGCAAACGATAGAACATGTCGAAGAGAGCATTACTAAAATGAAACAAAAGGATTTGAAACCCATTGATTACAACAAATTGAACAAACTTTCGGGAATTACTTTTGTTCCACAAAAAGAACCATCTGTGTTTTCCATAAAACGACCATTCTCAAAAATGTTTTCTAAAAGAGTAATTGTTTCCAAATCTCTTTCAAAAATGGAACAAATTTCTTCTAACAACACTTTTAATACAAGTGTGGCTAGAGAAATTTTGGATGACGTTAAAAAGAGAATTCAAGAACTTCAAAATATTGTTGCTTCTAAAACTACAATCAATATTAACAACTGGCATTCTAGTTTTCATATTGAGCAGAAAAAAGTTTTTGAAAACGAAATTACTATCCCACTGAATAACATCAGTGCGTGGGTAATCCATTTTGAACAAGCTTTCTTAAAAGAAACGGCCGACTTTGTCAAGGACCACAAATCCCTGGTAAACGAAGCTAATGATACTCGTGAAAACATGAATGTTTTGGAAAACCTAAATGATTCTCTCTTCGAAGCTGTTATGACCACTGACATTATGTCCATCATTTTACAAACATATTCTGTTCAAGACGATGAAAGACTGAGAGCTGAGACCTCCAAAATTGTTTCAAAATATGAAAATGCTCTTATAAAGCTTGAAAAAGAAAATGTGTCATATTTTAAACAACTTGATCGGAAAAAGAAAGAATGCAAGTATGACAAATTGTCGTATGAGCGTGCCTTAAAGAACATGAAAGAGCAAAATGATCTTTTGAGGGCTCAGCTTGAAAGTCAAAAAGGAAAGGGTGAGGAAACTAAGTTTGCAAAACCATTGACTTCGGAGAAACCAAATGTTTCAAACACGGTTCAAAAACTAAAAATGTCAATTTCACGGTTTGCTCCAAAAGTCGATGAGAAAAAGGATTTGTCAAAACCAGTCACTCCAACACCCTTGCCCAAGAAAAGTGAAAATGAAAAGATTGTTGATAAAGGAAAAGCAGTTGTCGAAACACCAAAAGTGATAGCACCTGGCCTTTTTAGGATTAGTCCCACTAATGCGTATGCCTCCACATCTAAGACATATGCGTGCAAAAAGGATAATTCTAAAGAGTCTAGTGATGCTAAAAAGGACAACAACATAAATCCTAACGCGTGTGCCTTACCTTCTACAGGATTAGAAAGCATCTCTAGGAGCAGCAGACTAAAGCCTAGGAGCAATACAAGGAACAATAGAGTCTCGCCTGTCTCTAAGAGTAGTAGCAAGAATAAAGTTGAAGTGTAGAAGAACACCCTAGGAATTTATCGCTTTGTAATAAGAGACATGTTTCATCTGAATGTAATGTCGAAAGTACTGTTTCTAATGCATGTAATGACTCTGTTTGTTTAATATGCAAGAAATGTTTAATTAATGATGTTCATGATGAATGTGTTTCTAAGAATGTGAATGTTACGCCTAAACAGAATTATGTTCCAAAGGGAACTAGTGCTAGATCTAGATCTATAGAAAGATTAGTTGCACGTTTTAGGTCTACCACTAGTAGTCGAATGCCTAGGAACTACCTTAAGTTTTGTATGTGGATTCCGACGGGTAGAGAGTTCACTCTTAAGGACGGCAAATTAGAAATAACTCAAGCTAAACAAGTAGCAACTGTCTATGAGTGTGATTCTGCTTTTACTCCTAACCCCATGGAACCAAATTCAACACGGTTTCCAAATACAAACTCTTCTGTTCTTGGCAGGTTATCGAAATATGTCTTTGGATCGTCGACTCGGGTTGCTCCAAGCACATGACCGAGAACTTAAAGCTGCTGATCAATTTCGTCTGGAAATTCATGGGAACTGTACGATTTGGAAATGATCATGTACCAGCTATTCAGGGTTATGGAGATCTTCAGTTTGGGAATTTTTTAATCACTCGGGTTTACTACGTCGAAGGGTTGGGACACAATTTGTTTTCAGTTGGGCAGTTTTGTGATGCAGATTTAGAAGTTGCATTCAGGAGAAACACGGTTTTCATTAGAAATTTGGTTGGTGATGATCTCTTAACTGGTAATCGTGGAACAAACTTGTATGCAATCGACATCAACCAAATGGCTTCTACATCACCAATTTGTCTTATGACAAGGGCAACCGAAACTAAGTCCTGGCTGTGGCATAGAAGATTATCCCATCTCAATTTCGACACGATCAACAAGTTAGCCAAAGACAACATCGTCACCAGACTTCCTAAGTTCAAATACACCAAGGAACACCTATGTCCATCATGCGAACAAGGAAAAAGTAAAAGAGCATCATATAAACCCAAAACCGTACCTAGTTCGGAAGCAAGGTTACATATGTTTCACAAGGACTTATGTGGCCCAATGAGAGTTGAAAGCATTAATGGGAAGAAGTATATTCTTGTTATTGTTGATGATTATTCAAGATATACTTGGGTAAAGTTTTTGAGATCAAAAGACGAAGCACCAGGCATCATCATCATCACCTTTCTGAAGCGTATTCAAGTTCTACTTCAAGCTCCAGTAAGGATTATAAGAACAGATAATGGCACATAATTCACAAATCAGGAGTTAAGAACTTACCTTGAAGATGTTGGAATCACACACCAAACATCAGTTGTTAGAACTCCACAGCAGAATGGGGTAGTTGAAAGAAGAAATAGAACTCTTGTGGAAGCTGCTCGTACAATGCTGATTTTTTCTAGTGCATCACTATTCTTATGGGCTGATGCTGTAGCCACTGCTTGTTTTACTCAAAACCGATCCCTAGTCCATCCGAGATTCAATAAAACCCCATATGAGCTAGTGAACAACCGTAAACGTGACATCTCTTACCTTCACGTATTTGGCGCTTTGTGCTATCCGACGAATGACAGAGAAGATCTAGGGAAGTTAAAAGCTAAGGGTGATATTGGAATCTTCATTGGATATTCAGAAAACTCGAGGGCATTCAGGGTGTATAATAGAAGAATGAAAAAGATAATGGAGACGATGAATGTGAAGTTTGACGAGATTTCACAAATGGCTTATGAGAGATACGCTCTAGAACCCGCGCTTAATCCGATGGCTTCTAATCAAAACGGATTAGGACCCGCACCAAACATGCAGACTTCTGGACACATCAGTTCAGGACTCGTGCCTCACGGAGCTCAGTCAACAAACACGGACAAACCTTCAGAACAAGAACTGGAAAATTTCTTCGAGTTAATGTTTGATGAATACTATGGTGGATCTTCGACAAATGCATCTCAACAACATTCCGCTGCACTCGCTCAAAACCATCAACCACCACTACCACAGGATGCATATACAACAATCGAAGCTGAAGCACCAACTACCTCAACATCATCAACATCTACTCCAGCAACTCCAGTTATTGAAACTGATCTACCAAGAGTTGATGAGCAAAACCAAAACACAGAATTTCAAGAAGAACCAACAAATAATTCAAACGATGTTACGTTAGAAGAAGAAGAAGAAGTATTTGAAAACCCGTTTGCAACAGACTCTGCTGAATCTTCTTCAAGGTTACAAGAACCATCTAACACACATTTGTTACACCCAAGGTACCCTTCTATGTTTCAATGGACAAAAGACCATCCAATAGAACATATTATTGGTGAACCTTCATAGCCAGTTTAGACAAGGAGACAACTTGCCACCGATCTTGAATTATGCATCTACGTTTGCTCAATCAGCCTCAAAGAACCAAAGAACATTCGGGAAGCAATTTCAGAAAACCCTTGGATTGAAGCGATGCAGGAGGAATTTCTTCAATACCTGTTACGTGATAGTTGGGAACTCGTTGAACGACCACTTGATAAACGTGTTCTTGATCTCAAGTGGTTGTAGAAGAACAAACTGGATGAGGAAATGACTGTTATTCGCAACAAAGCTCGTCTCGTGGCTAAAGGTTATCCACAAGAAGAAGGGATAGATTTCGAGGAATCATTCGTGCTTGTAGCTAGAATTGAAGCAGTCCGGATTTTCTTAGCCTATGCAGCTCACAAAAACATCACAGTCTATCAGATGGATATTAAGACAGCTTTCTTGAATGGAACTCTGAAAGAAGAAGTGTATGTGAGTCAGCCAGAGGGATTCATCAACAAAGATCATCCAGACTACGTCTACAAGCTTAAGAAAACAAATTATGGTTTAAAACAAGCTCCAAGAGCGTGGTATGACGAACTATCATCTTTCTTGCTCAAAAACAATTTCACACAAGGAACGGTTGATGACACCTTGTTTATCAAAAAATTCAAAGATGACATTTTGATCGTTCAAATTTACGTGGACGACATAATTTTTGGATCAACCAATCCTAACCATTCAAAACATTTTGAAAATCTCATGAAAAGTAAATTTGAAATGTCCATGATGGGGGAACTAAAATTCTTTCTTGGTTTACAAATCCATCAATCCCCTCGTGGTATTTTTATCAATCAAGCTAAATATACAATAGAGATTTTGAAAAAACATGGAGTGGAAAATTGTGATTCTGTTGGTACACCAATGGTCACTTCGCCAAAAATAGGTGCTGATTTGTTTGGGAAACCTATCGATCCGAAGAAATATCGGAGCATGATCGGTTCTCTCATGTACCTAACTGCTAGCCGACCCGATATCCAATTTGCTGTTTGCTTGTTAGCACGGTTTCAGGCAAAGCCTACCGAACTTCACCTCAAAGAGGTTAAACGGATCTTTCGGTACCTACGAAGCACCATTAACATGGGACTTTGGTATCCGAAGGATTCGGGGTTTAATCTAACAGCATTTTCAGATGCAGACCATGCTGGTGATCAAGTTACGGCAAAAAGTACATCAGGTGGAGCACAATTTTTGGGTGAAAAGCTTGTAAGCTGGTCGTCAAAGAAACAGGATTGTACTGCGCTATCAACCACCGAAGCCGAGTATGTGTCTCTATCTGCGTGTTGTGCCCAAGTTCTTTGGATGCGGACACAGCTCACAGATTATGGCTTTACTTTTGATAGAATACCTATGTATTGTGACTCAAAAAGTGCCATAGCCATCTCGTGCAATCCCGTACATCACTCTAAGACGAAGCATATCAAAGTCTGCTACCATTTCATCAAAGAACACGTGGAAGAGGGTACTATTGAATTATTTTTCGTTAAGACTGATTACCAACTCGCCGATCTATTTACTAAAGCCCTTCCAAAAGAACGGTTTGACTATTTAGTTCGACGAATTGGCATGCGAAGCCTAACTCCTGAGGAGCTAGAACGTCTTCTCAAATCTTCTTGAAAAATGTTTTCAAAATCGCTTCGCTGTAAATATTTTTGAAAAACAAAATACAAAATTTGAAAAATCAACAAAAACAAAATACAAAAATATAAAATTTTCAAAAAATACAAAAACAATATAAAATCAAAAAAATCCAAAAATATTCTTCTCACAACATGTCTCTCGTATAAATCAATATTCTGTACGTTTCTAGAAATGTCATTCAACAATGATACGGATATGTACAGATGCTTGAGCGGGAGTTCTTTAAAATGTTTTTCTAAAACATGTCGTTTCTCAAATGTTTTCTTCACGATGGCTTTCGTATACTTCAGTACGAAACCCGTACTTAAATGATGACTTCTGATTATTTTCAAATCAAGGACTCGTACGTTCAATGACGAAATCTTTTTCAAAAAGTTCAAGTCTAAACAAACGAATAAGATTTCAAGCATAAACTCGTTTTCAAACAAAATTCTTGAGCACTTTTTCAAGATTGTTCAAAAGATTTCTCAAAATCTCTCAAAATTAGTGCTCAAGATAACTCCCTAAAAACCCTTAATTAATTTTAAATATGCTATCATTAAGGGGGAGTACAAAAAGAAAAAATGTTCCGAATTCATGCAAAATAGAATCTGTCTTTCTCTCCAAAATCTTTTTCTTAATCAGTTGATATCAAAAATATCACAATATGCTATTTTTGAGGGGGAGAAGACATGATTAAAATGTGATCAAAGATGTTTAAAGATTGTGACTGAATCTCGAAAGAGCTCGACTCAGTAAGTACCAATGAATTGACGAAGCTTAAAATGTCAGTAATCGAAAAGACTTGTCCTGGACGGGTAATAATTTCAAGCTAGTCTAACTAGTGATGTAAGCGTGTCTCGAATAGGACTTGTCTAAGTAGAATGTACCATATCGAGAGACTTTCTTTGAATTTGACCAGGACGGATAATAACTTCAAGCTAGTCTAACTAGTGATGTAAGCGTGTCTCGAATCGGTCATGTTCACTGAAGGTGGATCAATTCAAAAAGTGCAAACTCCTCCCACATGTGCAAATTTCTTAAAAATTACATGAGCACATGTGAAGGGGGAGTCCTTCATAAGAAATGCAAAAACTCTCGAAGTGTCAACAAAATGTGTTTTATATTCATAAACACTTTGAGAGATTTTCACAAAAGGTTTTATGGCATGTGATCAACAATAGGATAGTCATGGAGTTATAAGGTGACTAAGGTTAGGAAAAACCGTCCTATGATCCGCCAGAGCCGGAGGGATCTACCCAAGGACAAATCCAATAGATTAGAATTAGAAAGTCCTTAGGTATGATTGAAAAAAGGAGAAAATGAGAAAGGAGAAAGAAGGGGTTGAAGAATTAAAAAGAAAAGTTATGAAAAAGGGTGAAAAGAAATAGCCCTCCAAATGTTCAACCTTAGGGCAGACACCGGGTTCAACTCATATGCTACTGGTTGTTACTAAGGTGACACCGGTATTGAAGACAAAGACGTCATGAACCCAGTGACGCACTGCACTAAACCTTCTTAACCACTCAAGTTCTCTTAAAAGAGCTTGTTTCATTCTCACGGGGAACCGGCGTAATCTATCGACCTGTCTCTTAGAGATGGTTGATATTGAAGCAGGAGACCTCTCCCTAATCTCCGCATAGGAAACCAAATGTGCACTTATCGAGTCTAGAGCCTTGAGATTCATCAAAAGATCTCATAGGAACACATGATATTTCTACACTGGTTGTTCAACATTAAGAGAGCCAGATGTAAACTTAAGAGTCCTACGCCGATCTTAGCAATCTGCCAGAACATTTATGAGAGGATTCACATTTTGTGATTCTCAATGATTGAATGGAAATTCCTGCCAGGGTCAACATCAAACAGCCCTGACAGCAGGTCACTTCGGTAATTCTTTATGGGTTACGCTTAGTGTTCGCGGTGGTTCCATAACGGTCTACAGTCGTGGAGTGATCCCCAGCGACTCACCCAGTCATTGAGCTACTAAGTAGGTCTTGTAAGCTATCTCGAGAGTATCTGACATGGGAACGGCCTTGGTAAGGGTTAGAAGGAGTCTTCACACTATGCTGTTGACGATCTCTAATTCTTATCTGTAAGTACCGGATGTTTTATTGCTAACTGTTTATATGCAGGGACACTTCATCTCCATGGCGACAGATTCCACGTGCTCATACATACATCTGGAAGTTAAAGAAAGTTTCCTCAAAGATCTATACAACACAAAGTTCAAAGAAAGATTCTACGCCAAAAAGAAGAATCTACAAAGTATAAAGACTAAAGATCAAAGTGAAAGAAAGGGAACTACGTGCATATGAATATCAAAGTCCAAAGATGTATGAGCATGTTGGAATGGCAAACAACCACCACAGACGCAGAAGTGACGAATGGCAGATAACTCCACATCACAAAAGAACAAAGAACGATGAAAATTCAGTTATCAAAGATCACAAAGCATGAAGGAACAAAGACTAAAGACTATTATACAACGACACACAAAGTTAAAGACAAAGAACACGGAAGACCCACTCACGTGGAGCATCATTCGAATGACCACCCCTTAGGGGGAGATTGTTAGCATTAAAAATATTTATATAGAAGTGATGGTCATTCTCATATTGTAACTTTGTGTCGTTTGTTAAGATTAGTAATAGTTTAGTCATTGGGCTTTGGACTTGGAAAGCTAATATGTTATGTGCTATGTTTCATAAGCCTTGTTATATAATTCATGTAAACCAAGTCCAAGCCCAAGTCCATTAGAAAGCCCATGAGGCCTTTCTCTCTAACTATAAAAGGCACCTTACCTCTCATTTGTAAGGTGTGCTTGTGTGTGTATTGTGTGTGTTTTTAATAAAAGTCCTCTTCATCTTTATACTCTTTTTCTCTCATATTAACGCCACACATATTGCATCAAGTCACCATCTTTCCTTCTTCTAGTGCTTATATTTGTGTTAAAGTTGATATATCTTAGGTCCTACAAGTCCACTTTTTGCTTCGACAAAAGGGGGAGAAGAAGTGTAAACAAGTAACTTATACATTTTACTATAAGTTATAATTTACATAGTTTGTCATCATCAAAAAGGGGGAGATTGTTGGCATGAATATTACGATATTTAATCTAAACATCCTCTTCATGTTTTGATGATGACAAAGATGTAAGTTATAACATATAGCGTAAAGTGCTTAAGTTACTTGTGATCACAATTCTTCTATGCATTCTTACGTCAACAAGCCTCGACATCTCAACGTCTCAAGTATGCTTCAACAATCACTTAAGGTATGGATAAACAAGTGTTTAATACATCTCATGATCATAGGGGTATTTAATTAACTAATACAAAGTTTATTTAATTATATAAACATATTATATATGTTTTTGAAAAACACTTTTGGTAATAAAGAAAAATGTTTTAATCATACTAAATATATGATTTCAAACTTTTAACCAAAATTAGTTAGTTTTTCACCAAATAAACTTTCCCCACTAAAAGACAGAAAATCTGGCCGTTTCAGTAGGGCGGCCCCCTTAATTATAAAGGGCGGCCCCCTTAATTTTAAGGGGACCGGCACACAATTAAGGGGACCGGCCACGCTCCCCTGTCAGATTTGGTCAGAAATTTTTCCCTATAAATACCACCTCAAACCTGGAATTTTTCTCACCTTTTGCACAAAAATTTTCAGATCCAATTCTCTCTAAACATCCTTCTAAAACCCTTTGATCATAAGATTATTAATCTTTGTTTCAAGTGATCCAATTTCTTATCACTCAAAGTGCAAGAGAAGAATTCTCCCTATCATAAAGCCAAAGATGTATTAGGATCTAATTAGTGCTTATGTGAAGTTGTGAGTTATGTATATGTAATAAGTAGATCAAGATGATCTTACTTAGTAGTGATTCAATGAGTGAGTAAGAAGTAGTGGGAGGAAGAAGTAGTGTGGAGAAGACATGTAGTTGTGAAGATGTAGGTGTGTGAATTAGTAGTGGAGCTTAGAAGAAGTTGTGAAGTCGTGAAGCCGTGATGAAGTTTAGAAGAAGTTGTGATGAAGTCGTGAAGTAGTGAAGAAGACGTGAAGTCATGAAGAAGTCATAAAGTTGTGTAGAAGTTGTGTAGTGATCTAAGTTGTGTTGTGAGATTGGTTCTAGCTACTATTAGAACTCGACATTTAGCTTAGTGTCGTTAAATGGTGTAAGCAAAAGTTGTGTACGGTTTTCTCCGCCAAAAGGGAGCTTGTTGAGTAGTGAAGAAAACTCTCGAGTAGGTGACTCGGGGAGTGGAGTAGGAACAAGGAAGGTGTCCTTGTAGCCAAACCACTATAAATCATTGTGTCTGGTTTGCATCCTGTTTCTCTTATCTTTTTACATTTACTCTTGCATTTATCGCTTTATATCTGTGCTTGCAAATATGTGTTAGTTGTTGCTTATATTGATGATTGATTGTGGTGTAGTAACAAGTTAATATTGTGATAGGATATATAGTTGTATGATATGGTCTAATGGGCTTATATATATATATATATATATATATATATATATATATATATATATATATATATATATATATATATAATTAACACTTCTCATGTTGAGTTTAACTTAATCGATAATTTGATACAAAATGCTTTAAGATTTTAAAAGGAAAACGTATTCACATAAAGATCGACCAAAGCTTCATCCAAAAGCCTACATATATAATTGATCATATTGATTATATATTGTTTTCATACTAAATTCTAATTGAAGGTTTTCAAACAAACAATTGAATATATTTGAATCAACATTTTGCAAAACCAAGTTTTTATAAAACGAAAAAGAGGGGAAAACTATTCAACCCCCCCTTCTTGTTTTCCACACAACTGCTCCAAACCTCAAAGTAATGTGTACATTGGGGACGCACAACAGAATCATGTGATCGGGCTTCATCATACATTCCGGGATTGATAATGATGAGGCGAAAAATGAACCACTTTTAGGGGGTCATTTAAGCTAGGAATTGAATTTATTTGATCAGATATTGCCCTAAATCGTTCCTTTTGTGATTTTAGGTACTTTGGGAGAGAAATTTGGAAAAGGAAGCAATTCGGACGTTTTTGGAGCATAAAAGTGAAGAAAACGCCAAAGTCTTAATTTTCCTTGCTGGGAACAGTAAGTGACAACGTCAAGAAGGAATTTCTGACGGCGTCAAGAGTAATTTCCATGACGACCCAGTACAGAATTGACGGCGTCACAAGATAGGGCGTCAAGAGTAAAATGCATGATGGCCTGGAAAATGCTTACACATGACGGCGTCAAAAGTAGATCAAGGCAGTCCGAGAAGTATTTTGGCGGCGAGATGACGGCGTCACAAATTTTGTCTTGACGCCGTCATACCCTATTTCCTATATATAGTTTTCTAATTTTCACATTAAAAAGAGAGAAGTTTTGGAGAAACCCCAAGTACGAACTTGGTACGAATTTTACAGGTTTTTCAAGGGTTCTAAGCCCTTGATCCCTTTCATGTGTAATTGAGATAAGTATTCTTTTAATTCAATCAATATGTCTATGTGTTGGTTGTCTATATCTTGTTCTTGTCTTAATTCCATCATGCTAGGCTAGATCTATCTTGTGTTTGCTTGGATCTAAAGAAACCTAGATGTTAATTATGTGTTGATTACATGTTTATGGTTGTATTGGATGAATGATTTCGATGTTAGGCTTAAGAAAACTGGCAGACTTCCAAATGGTAACATGCTTGAACGTCTTAGGAAACATGAACTGACGTGCACTAGGTTTTATTGGTTGTATTTAATGCATGAGTAAATTCTAATGATCCCATGTTAGGAGCTTCTTAGCCGGCTCGACATAGGAGTGAAGTAGGCACTCATAGGATTGGGGAATTAAGTGCGCCACACCATGAATGGTATTAAGGAATACAATCCGTCATCCACGCAACTATAACAAGTAATTAACGTGTAAAAGATATCTAGGGAGTAGTGAAATCTAAGTAAACACATTTTCTCCACTTATTGCTCACAACCTTAGTATAAATTAGTTTATTTTCATTTCTAGTATTTTATTTTGATTGCATCTTTAGTATTGGGTTAGTTGACTAGCAACTAATTCCGCCCAAATCCTTCAAACCCGAGATTTTTACTTGCTTTCAAAAAAATATAAAAATAAAAAAATAATCATCCCTCACCTTTAGAACTAGTATTTAGGTTTTCTAATCCTAGCGACACTATTCCTAGTTGAACGATCAATCCCCCGGTACTTGTCACTATACTATACTACAACGATCAGGTACACTGCCTGGTGGGGGTTGTAAGCTTCTCAAGATCCCTTGAGAGGTAAAGCCTGGTGCGATTCCCACGTATCAAGTTTTTGGCGCCGCTGCCGGGGAATAGTTATTGTCTAGGTTAGAATCTCTTTTTATTAGGTCTACTTGCTAGATTCCTTTCTAGTAAGATTTTATTTTTATTTTTTAGGTTTTCTTTAGTCTATCTTATTTCTTTGTGTTTTTGTTCGTAACTCTTCACCACCCGATATCATGGACAACGGGAACATCTTTGAACCCGTCATCCCACCACAACAAAACCCACCACTAGAACCTCTTAGGCCCCGAACCTTAGGAGAATATTCCCGACCTAGCCACCAAGGCTACCGAAACACCATTGAGCTCACTGGAGCCAATGTGACTCCCTTGCGATCCGACACCATCCGGTTGGTGCAAAGCGGATGTGCATTCCATGGACTTCGTTCCGAAGATCCAAACCTACATCTTAAGGACTTCCTCAAAATCGTAGATTCCATAGACCTAGATGTTGAAACTAGAGAGACAACCCGATTACGCCTATTCCAATTTTCTCTATGGGATCAAGCTAGTCAATGGCTTGAGCGTTTACCCGCGGGATCCATCACCACATGGGATGATCTCACCACTCATTTCCTTGCTCAATTTTTCCCACCAGGGAGAACTACTAAGCTTAGAAATGACATCTTGATGTTCCAACAACGTCAAAATGAATCTCTTTATGAAGCATGGACTCGTTTCAAGGACTTACTCCAAAAAGTCCCTCATCATGGCATAGATCTTTAGCTCCAAGTCCAAATCTTTTATGACCATATCGATCTCTCCACGAGGCGAGCCATTGACCAATCGGCCAGTGGTAAGCTACATGATCTAAGTGCGGAACAATCATGGGAACTCATAGAAGATCTTGCTCTCTATGACAACGAAAGTTGGAATGATTCCCGTGATTTGAACAAAACGGTCAAGGCAATATCTTTGCCTTCGAACAATTCTAGCACTCCCGACCGTAGGATCATGGAACTTGAGGACCAAGTCAAGTTTCTCATGAAATCTTACGAAGCTCCTAAGCCTTCAAGCCAAGTGAACAAAATCACTTCTTCATGCGAATTATGTAGTGGTCCCCACGACACTCGTGATTGTGTGGAACTCCCCGGAACAGCTTTTGAGGACTACGCATCCACGCGTACCGACGAAGCGGGAGATAAGTGGTACACTTTCAAGCCCGAGACAAACCCTTATGGTGATTCATACAACCCGTCTTGGAAAAATCACCCAAACCTTAGGTGGAAACAAAATCAACCCAATTCTTCCAATCCACCTAATCGTTACCAACCAAACGGTCCACCCTCCAACCGTACTTTCAACAACAATCCTTCTAACAACTATGGTCGTACCAACAATCTTGAAGGGTTGATGTCTAAGTTCATGGCATCTCAAAAAGCTCGCATATCTAAGTTTGAAGCCGATTTCAAACAAAAGCAAAGCGAGATGACCACAAAAATTGATGCATTGTTGAAAGTTCTCAATGACCGAGAAGTGGGAGCACTCCCAAGCGACACGGTCAAGAATCCGAAACTAAACGTTAATTCCATATCCTCAGTTTCGTCGCCCACTTCGTGTCCACAATACTACTTGGTTAAATCAACGAGCACATGTTTCAAACAAAACCAAATCCTTCAAAAGGACCAATCAAGTAAAACACCCGATATAGAACCGGTCAAAAGTATAGTTGAAACACCTCCTACGCAAGACCTTGACGATGAATTCAAAGAACTTCACCTTGAACGCCCCGTCATTGATGTCTTAGCGCGTGCTCCTTACTATAGTGCCCTCCTAGAAAAATATGAGAAGTTTAAACTAGGTAAAAATGGGACCGCCTTCGTTCAAAACAAGTTGCCTAAAAAGCTTGATGATCCGGGTATATTTGTTTTGCCTTGTAAGATAGGAAGATCCGAAGCTTTCGACACACTAGCCGATTTAGGGTCAAGCCTCAACTTGATTCCCTTATCCTTATTCACCGCTCTTAAGCTAGGAAAGTTAGAGGAAACGAAGGTATTGATAGGGCTAGCGGATGGGAGTATTGCCCAACCGGTTGGAATGATTAAGGATGTAGTTGTTCACGTAGGAAAGTTAACTATATTAGCGGATTTTCACGTCCTAGACATGGTTAGTGACACTACATGCCCATTATTGGTAGGAAGAGGATTTTTAGCAACCGCTAGCGCCATGATAGATTGTAAGGAGTCTAAGATAGCGGTAGGTGAAGGCGATACTTGGTCGGTGTACGATGTAAAGAAGCATAGTTATGATTGTGATGATGAACCGACACCGCATTGGGTAGAGATGAATAGGAGACCATCTAGATATGAACCTTGGGTAGAAAGGAACTTCATAGGACCTCAATGCCCATTTTATCTAGAGAAAGATTTTGTTGAAAAGACACATTCGGTAGAACAACTCATAGCTAGAGATGAAGAGCTAGATCCCTTTGAGGACCCCTTAGTCTTTAGGAAGATGATTGAGTTCTTGAGTGTAATGCCTATTAATATAGAGATGAATAAGTGAAAAAGAGAGGGAGACAAGTGTAAATGGAGGTGGGACAAGCCACCTAAAGAAGGTGACGGATCGTGGCATATGAGGATGACTTTGTATGATCCGGATGGAGAAAAGTTTGAAAGGTCATACCATACTAAGGAAACCAATAGGAAGTTGAAACCCAAGTTTGATCCCAAGGATATCCTCAATGAGGAACTCACCCGTGTCACGTAGTAACCCATGACCTTGAGTCTAGCTACAAGACTCGTAAATAAAGAAAAGCCCTTCTTGGGAGGCAACCCATGCTTTGTGTGATTTCATTTTTGTTTGTTTGTTATTTGCTTCCGTATGCATGCTTTATTTTTATTGTTGGTAGATCATGTTTCTCAACTAAATAGTGGAAATACTTTACTTTGTTGTTTTGGCCTAGTCTTAATTCCACCTAAAAGTATTTTTGCAAAAGATAAGTGTAAGGGGAAACCCCAAATATGTTTTTAAGAAACAAAACCGATCATGATTCTCCACAATATTAAATGAACATGTATATTCGTATTTGTTAGAGTCAAATGCTTGTATTGAGTCATAATGAAGTTTTGCAGGATTTTCCAGGAAGTAGGACCAAGTTTTTCCAGAAATTTTCCGGAAACTTAACATAAGAATTTCTGCAGGTCACTTCTGACGGCGTCAAGAGTTAACTCTTGACGGCGTCACGTGTAAAAATCTGGAAATTTTACCGGTTTTGTTTTTCTAACGGAGTCTTATAGTTTTTGTGAATTATTAAGTTTTATAATCTCCAGGAAATCTGCAAACTTCATTCCACAAGCATTATATCTTATTTTGTTTTCTAGGATTTAGTAACTTATATAGATTGCCGCCGATTTGACGCGAGGTTGTCTTGTTTGTTTTCTCAGATTTACAGGTTATGTATGACAAGAAGATGATTTATATTCTGGAAGGGAAGCTTTGATTGTTCATTTTCTTGGAGGAAGATCTAACCTGGCCACCTTATTATCCATACCGAGCGAATCAGGGGAGTATTTGATTTCATTCGTTTTACTTATTTCACTTTTACATTCTTTACTTGAACATTGGGGACACTGTTCATCTTAAGTGTAAGGGGAGGGTAAAATGATGATACCTTACATGTACACTTTTGCTTGAGTTTGTTTTGTTTAATGGTAGATGTGTAATAAAACTATGAGAAATACTTGTTAGTGCAATTTTAGCGCCAAATTTAAAATTTTTTACAACATTTAGGAGTGAAACTTTAGCCATAGCAAGCGTCTCATGGATAGGAGATTGTATGACTAGCACATAACTGTACTTTCAGAAAAATTTTCCACCCAAATATGTGAGGTTTGCCTTTAGATTTGATAGGAAAAGCATTTACTATTAGTGCTTATGAGTGTACCGGTAGCATTTAGATTCTAGAACTTGCGTTAGTGATGCATCCCGAGACCGCTAGTGAGACTACATTCGTGTGGTAGGATTTACTACATGATAAGAGGCATTAGGATCACCCTTGTGTTAAACCCGTATCATAATTACTTGACCATTTAAGTCATATTACTTAGCTAGTACACATTTTTAGTACACGAAACCCCTAGTACACCCCTCCGAGCCTATCTTTTCGTTTCTAACTTTAAGCATCTTACTTAAAGGAAGAATTTGTTACACCCCACTTAAATGTACACCCAAATTGCCTTAGCCTTCCGTGTATGCGCTCATCTTTAGTGCATTATTGTTATTTGTTTAAACCCTAAGTTAACTATCTAATTGATTACATGGTTGCTAAGTCGAGTCATATCCTTGTACATATTGTTTTGAGACGATTGAGACTCATGGGTAAGTACTTATTTTATGGAGTAATGGGGAAGAACATCATTTATTACCCCCATATGTGCTTTAATCTTAAAAGTGCTCCAAGTGTTTTGATTTTCTTAATTCGAGTCATTAGATTAGTTTATTGTAAAGTATGTAAAAATTCAAGTGTAAGGGGAATTTCCATTCCCTATGATGTATTATTTTGGATGGTAGGGTAAGAGTGTATGCAAAAAAAAAAAAAAAAAAAAAAAAAATCGTAAAATCAAGAAAAAGAAAAAAACATACGGACTACCATCCCGTTTCATTCTATGTTTATTTTATGTTTTTGTTATTTTTGATTTATTAGCTTAAGTCGAGTCTAGTCTTGGCTTAGCAACGCCACATTATACATGTAATTAACCAAGATTGTTAACTCGCCACCAGTAAAAACTTCCTTTATCCAACAAAACCGTGTATTTTCATATCCCTACACCTAACGTTACAACCCTTTAAAAGACCTCTTTGATAGTTTATCCTAGGTGCTTACGCCATGTGGTGGAGGTTTGATCCTTTCCCAAGCCTATGGTAATCTATTTTGCTATGACAGGTAGTGAGAGATATCTTTCGTTTCCATATTATAATTTATACTTTATTACACCCGAGAGATGTGAGTATCTAAACACTATTTGTGAGGTGCTAGTATATGACCTCCGTGCTTGTCTTTGGTCTTTAGTGGAACGATTATTTGTTGTAATTACTTTTATATTAGTGTTAAATGATCCCTAACCTGTATTTTGAGTAGAATAAAAGCGCATTTGCTTGAAGACAAGCAAATCTCAAGTGTAAGGGTATATGATGAGGCAAAAAATGCACCACTTTTAGGGGGTCATTTAAGCTCGGAATTGAATTTATTTGATCAAATATTGCCCTAAATCGTTCCTTTTGTGATTTTAGATACTTTGGGAGAGAAATCTGGAAAAGGAAGCAATTCGGACGTTTTTGGAGCATAAAAGTGAAGAAAACGCCAAAGTCTTAATTTTCCTTGCTGGGAACAGTAGGTGACGGCGTCAAGAAGGAATTTCTGACGGCGTCAAGAGTAATTTCCATGACGACCCAGTACAGAATTGACGGCGTCACAAGATAGGGCGTCAAGAGTAAAATGCATGACGGCCTGGAAAATGCTTACACATGACGGCGTCAAAAGTAGATCAAGGCAGTCCGAGAAGTATTTTGGCGGCGAGATGACGGCGTCACAAATTTTGTCTTGACGCCGTCATACCCTATTTCCTATATATAGTTTTCTAATTTTCACATTAAAAAGAGAGAAGTTTTGGAGAAACCCTAAGTACGAACTTGGTACGAATTTTACAGGTTTTTCAAGGGTTCTAAGCCCTTGATCCCTTTCATGTGTAATTGAGATAAGTATTCTTTTAATTCAATCAATATGTCTATGTGTTGGTTGTCTATATCTTGTTCTTGTCTTAATTCCATCATGCTAGGCTAGATCTATCTTGTGTTTGCTTGGATCTAAAGAAACCTAGATGTTAATTATGTGTTGATTACATGTTTATGGTTGTATTGGATGAATGATTTCGATGTTAGGCTTAAGAAAACTGGCAGACTTCCAAATGGTAACATGCTTGAACGTCTTAGGAAACATGAACTGACGTGCACTAGGTTTTATTGGTTGTATTTAATGCATGAGTAAATTCTAATGATCCCATGTTAGGAGCTTCTTAGCCGGCTCGACATAGGAGTGAAGTAGGCACTCATAGGATTGGGGAATTAAGTGCGCCACCCCATGAATGGTATTAAGGAATACAATCCGTCATCCACGCAACTATAACAAGTAATTAACGTGTAAAAGATATCTAGGGAGTAGTGAAATCTAAGTAAACACATTTTCTCCACTTATTGCTCACAACCTTAGTATAAATTAGTTTATTTTCATTTCTAGTATTTTATTTTGATTGCATCTTTAGTATTGGGTTAGTTGACTAGCAACTAATTTCGCCCAAATACTTCAAACCCGAGATTTTTACTTGCTTTCAAAAAAATATAAAAATACAAAAATAATCATCCCTCACCTTTAGAACTAGTATTTAGGTTTTCTAATCCTAGCGACACTATTCCTAGCAGAACGATCAATCCCCCGGTACTTGTCACTATACTATACTACAACGATCAGGTACACTGCCTGGTGGGGGTTGTAAGCTTCTCAAGATCCCTTGAGAGGTAAAGCCTGGTGCGATTCCCACGTATCAGATAACCGCAGAGATGATCCGTGGTTCTCCTTGTTACTTCGGTGCTATCATTTTCTTTGGGTCTTTGAGCGTCATACAATGAGACTTTTTGCATCACTTCAACTACTTGGGGAAGTGGTCTCATGAAGATGATTGTAGGTTTGGGGGGAAGCTACCAAAGCTTCACATTGAGGAGGCTAAAACTCAGCGATTTGGTGGTGTCTAGCGATTAACTCAGTTGTGAGAATCTAGTGATTTGTTAACTACTTGTGTTTGGTGAATTGTTGTGACTTAAGTCGTTTCGATTAGTTTGATTGTAATTTGACGTTGTGAGTTAATCTTTGCGAATTGACTTATTACGATCGGATCTATTGGAACTTGACTTGTCGCGACTTGACACTTAATGCAAATGAAGTTCACTTATCCAAGATCTCTCTCTAAGTCTAACTTGCATATTACATCTTTCAGTTTCTTTTGTTGATTTTAGTAAAATCCCGGGAAGGAATCGATCTCTCGGTTTAAGTCACAAGAGTTGTAAAATCCCGTTTAAGATTATATCATGGCATCAACAGCTTCAGACGATTATTCAGGAGCCTCGAAAGCTTTGGTGGTGAAAGTTTAAGAGATGTTGACTACTGACTTCTACAACGAGCTGAACGATACTTTCATTTTGGTATTCATGTCAACATCTTCTTAAACTAATTAGTATCCTTTGTACATATATTATACTAAATTGTAAATAGATATATATAAAATCAACAAAAAACCCATAAAAATCTGAAAATTAGAAAATACCAAAATAAATAAATAATAATAATAATAAATAGTTTTTCAAGGCATGTCTTCTTGGATCGATAACATTTACGGACCTAGAAATGTCATTCAATAATGACATGAGTCTTTAAATGAAGTTCGGACAGAAGTTCCAAAAGTTTTTTCAAAACATGCCTAAATGGCTTGTAGTCATTTTAGGCTGCAACCCGGACTTAAAATTATGGCTTGCTATTACTTCAGATAGCAACCCGTTTTTCAAAATGGGGAAAACACGTCGCCATAAAGACGGTTGTTCCTTTTACCGGGTGAAGTTCACCTTGGCATGGATTACTTTATATCCATGTATCCTCGATCTAATGTACGCTTCAGTGCATTATTTCTTGATAAAGAAGAGAAATCTTCTTTTTATCGCAAATACTTTTCCTTTTATGATTCTTTCGGAAAGTATTTGTACAAAACTTGGTGGTACCATGAAACTTTTTGAAAATCAATCAAACTTGAAACTTGTCATAAAATTCATCACTCAATCAATGACATCATTTTATTTCGGGTTTAATTTCCGTCATTGATTGAGGGGGAGAGTGATTTTCTCAAAATTTTATGTATCATCAAAACTCTCCAAACTTTGTACAAAACCTTGCAAGAATACACTTTGTGATGGTTATGTGTCAGAATGAAGAATTTTCAATGAGTTTTCAATAAAACTTCAAATCTTTTGTAAACTCATCAAATCTGACACATAACAATCTCCCTCACAGATTGAGGGGGAGCATGAAAAAGGTTCCTCTTTTATCAAAAAATATTAAAACTTACCACATTTCTCTCCCAAACATTTTCTAACTTATTTAAATCAATTGAGATCCAAAATCTCGAAAGATTTGAATTTTTTATCGGGGGGAGAGAATGTGATTTAAATATGAAATCTGATAATCAAATGTGATCTTTTGGACTCAATAATAGGCTCCCACATATGTGCTAAACTCTTTCGAATATCGATGCACATATTAAGGGGGAGCAAAAGGCGTTTGTGGAAGTAATACCAAAGATCGACCCTTTATCTTTATGCATGGAGTTATAAGGATGGTTAAGGTTAGGTATGAGTTCCCATGATCCACCAGAACCAGAAGGATCTTCCTAGGGACAATCCTCTAGATAGATTAGAAGTCCTTAGGAATGATTGAAAAAAGGAGTAAAGTGAGAAAGGGAAGAGTGCAGACTGAGATAGAGCTAGGACTGGAACAAACCCAACAAGGTTCTAGTGATGAAGTTTCGGTAAGCACTGAAGGGGTTGAAGAATGAAAAATAAATGAAATGAGAAAGGGTGAAAAGAAATAGCCCTCCATATATTCAACCTTAGGGCAGAAACCGGGTTCAACTTCATATACTACTAGTGGTTACTAAGGTAACACTTGTATTGAAGACAAGACGTCATGGACCCAGTGACGCACTGCACTAAACTTCCCAACCACTCAAGTTCTCTTAAAAAGAGCTTGTTTCATTCTCACGGGGAACCCTGTGCAATGTATCGACCGCTCATTGCGAGCTATGTTGATACCTAAACAGGAGACGCCTCCCCAGTCTCCAGGAGCGGATCAAAATGCACTATTAAGTCTAGAGCCATGAGATCATCCATAAATCTCGTTAGGACACACTTCCAAATATGCTTATTGTTTCACACAATGTGGAAAATAAGATAAATATTTAGAGTCCTACGCATTATCCTTGTGGTATTGCCAGAACATCCGAGTGATAAGAAATTATTCACAAAGACGATGGAAATCCTTCTAGAGCGAACATCTTTCAAGCTCTTGATAGGTGACATGTGAGATCCGTCTTGGATCAATGATCAAGTGACAATTGGAAAGCAACGATGGGGCGATTCAACATTGAATCAACCTTGTTCCAGGAAATGGATTGACGGATGCTTTTGTAAAACCTTTCAATGTGCTTACCGACTTTCTTTGAAGCACATTGATTGGGTATTCTTTCTCAAACAAAAGTATTTTTGATGGAAATGTGATTCAAATTACAAAACTCTCGTCCTGTCTAAAAATGTTTATTAAAGTGACACGCGAGTGATTTATATAAATCAATTTCTCATCAATCAGTGAATATCTATTCACCGATTCACTCTATCGTGTTGTCTGCTCTGAGACGTTCCGGTAAGAGAACATGCTTAGTATGATGATTCCGAAGTGGACTCTTTGGAAGATTCATTACTACAATCTAGAAATTCCTGTCAAGGAGAGTCGCCTTTAAAAGGAGACTCTACTTGATCACAGGTCGGTTTTCACAAAACCGGAGGGTAGTCCATCCTCGCAGAACGAATGACAAAGCCATATTCGTTCTCTATCTTTATTGCTAACTGTTTTATTTCAGGGAGACATATAAAGATGGTGTTGATGGTGCCTAATTCCAGCTGAATCGCGTCAATCCATACCTCATGCTCACACATCCTACTCACTATCAATGATGATCATGAATGATGAGAGACTTACTACAACGAATGGTTTTGCAAACTTAGTATTCACACTATTTCCCAATTTTCTTAGCTCGTTCTTAGATGTTGTAACCTTGATAGACTCACTAAGATTGTTATACTTCTTTTTCAAAGTCTCATTTTCTAAAAGTGATTCAGCCACTTTTTGTTCCAATTTAGTATTTATAGCATTCACTTCATTACACATGTCACACATCTCAGAAATACATTTTTTCAGGTTGTTGATTGTCAAGTTTTTGGTTTCTAGCTGAGCTTTCAAATCATTTATCATAAAGAATTCACGGAAATTAGGGAGTTTCGGATTTTTACATGGTTGATTAGTTTGAAAACTTTCTTCCTTTTGTTGCATTGCAATTTCAAGTGAAATACAATGCTTTTCAAGTTGTAAGAATTTGTTTGAAAGTTCATTAAACACTTCTTTATCAACCATATCATTTGATTTAAAAGACTCGCCCGTAAACAAAGAACTTGACTCATCATCACGTTCAGCATCCTGATCACTTTCTCCTCCTTTATGACTCATATTTGTTGAATAGGAAATGGTATTGCTATCAGTCTTTTCCAACAAATTTGTGTCATAAGTGAGCTGAATTTGATCAGTATGCTGCTGTTCATTAGAGAGCACATTATGATGTTCAAACAGGGGTACCTCAGCACATGACACTTGTTTGTTTACCGGTCTGAAATCAGCATCCATATCTTGTGTAACAGGAGTTACTGAGCTGCTGGAAGCATCAAGCTCATCAGTCTCTGATCCATTACATATCCTGATAACTGATCCAACATCCGATGATTTACCCGATTTTCCCAAATTACCAGTATCTTCACATGATTGTACCCGAGATGCCTTCTCCTGGTTGTCATACATAATTTTGTGATGTGCTCTTTCCTCAATGAACTTTTTCACATTACCCATGAGTTGGATGAGGGTATCTCTGAACGTGTCAACCTCATTACCCGTTTGGTCAACAAAACACTGTTTTGTCATCTGACTATCGTAGTCATACTCCAGGCTGAATTTTGAATCGATGAACACTTGGAAGTGTTTGTTGATCACACACATGGCAGCCACGGATCCACTGTTGGAAGTTTCCCCATGATTGAATTGTTGTTGTAACTGATCTAAATTAAGAATCATTGTGTTTGTGAAAGCCTGAACATCTTGACCAAAGAGTGTTGCAAATGCACGTTCGAATCCCATTTTAAATCCAGTTCCATCTAAAAGTACTGAGAGATGTGACTGAAGTTGTTGAAAGCATTCTATGCGGCAGTCCTTTGCATTACTGATCAATTTAACTGGCTGACGGAACTCTTTCACTTGAGAATTTGAGCTCAATGAATCCATGATAGTAATATCTGACTCAGAACCGTTAGTTTGTTCAAGAACACTTGTCAGTTGTAGTGTGTTGGAGTTCTTGTGTTCATCGACCATATCATACAATTTGAGTATCTCAGGTATGACACTATCTGAAGAGTTTGTCATACTGAGAATGTCCATAGGTTTTAACGGTTGGTGTGGCCACTACTGAGGAACAGAGTGCCGCAATATACTGTAGCAAACAAGAAAGGAGGTAACCACCACTCAAGTGAGCTAACCGCTGGTCTTGAGATAACCACTTAGTTAACTAACCACCAAAACAATTAAACACTGGTCAAAAGATAACTGCTAGTCAAAAGATAACCGCTGGTAAACTCATAACCGCTGGTAGAATGATAACCGCTATCGATATAACCGCTAGTGAGGTAACCGCTGGTCACAATATGACAAATTGTACTAACCGCTGGTCACTAACTGCCAAAACTGTACCTTTTGTCCACTAACCCAGAATAGTAAAGAACTAACTAACCGTTTATACTAACCGCTGAAGCTACTGAACTAACCGCTGCAAAGAAAAAGGTTACCGAGGAGAAAACCGCTATGAAGAAATACTTCCAAAACTCATTCAAATCACAAACACACGTACGAACTAACCAACCTAAATGAATAAGTAGCTATATCTAACACCTCTAAGCCAAGAAGTACAAGAAAATCACAAGTTAAACCACAAATGAGCTCAAACCAAAGTGTTAACTACCTAAACCATTCGAACCAAAGAAAAACATAAAAACCATGACATAAATTTGAGCACAAACTATCCCTAGGATGTAACCATGGCTCTTGATACCAATTGAAGGATACTCATAGTCACAAACATGTATGGTCTTATGTTTAAGGTTTAAATTCAAGAAGAAAACAAGTAAAGAAGTAAAGAAGTTAGAGAGAGAAAATAGAGGTTGGGAGCCTTTCTAGTGATAGAAAATCAAGAGATATTAGATTGAATAATGAGAAGGTCCAACCCTCTCCACATGTGGATAGGGGTATATATAGTTACAAATAAACGCTCTCCTTCGAGCTGTGGATCAGGTATACAGTGGGTAAAGACCCGTCCATCCTCCACGATGTTACTAAAACTAAACTAATTACTAACTAATATAATAACTACTACGAGCTACAACATGCTAAACACTACTCGGGGTGACCGAATCTTCTTATATAAAAACGTATTCCTAACAGACTTTTAGAAAGTCAAAGACAAGAAATTAGGAGAATTGCATCCTACTTCTAAAAATAAAAAATAAAATAAAATAAAAAGAAAATCCACATATTCCTTAATGAGAAACATCTTCCTAAAGCATGTTTTAAGGTAGGTGATGATGAGAATGAGTGTTGGAGGATGAAGCAAGTTTCATCTTGATTATGGTGAAAGTGGAACGCTTTTGGTTTGTTGGTTTGATTGTTGGAGACTCTAAATTTGAGGTGGGTGAGATGATGACTCTAGACGTTCCAAAATGTGGTTTAGGATGAACCTCATTTCATAGGTTAGCTCACGGATGTCCTTTTGACACCCTTCACTAATGTGAGCGGTTCTTTCACAATGTCCGCAATCATAGCGGGGAAAGTTTGGTGGAAGAGGGATTTCATTTGTTGGTGGTGGATCATTTGAGCTTGATGGAGCAAATGTTGATGGTTGAGAGATGCTTCTATTTCTTTATAAGAAGGAAATATGGAATCAAAATGTTGGGAATGCTCTTGTGGTGTTTGTTGTTGTTGAGCATAATGGCGGAAGCTTGGTTCTCCGTTTGGATTACCATGACGTCTTTGTAAATGGGCTGAAACACAAATGATTGTGGTTGTGTATGACCTTGATCTTGTGGAAAAATTGAGGGTCTAGCATAACGGTAAGCCAAACTCTCTATCAATGACGGTTGATGAGGTTCATGATCTAATGATTCATTTGGTTGAACCGTTAGTTGTTGTTGAGTTTCCATTTGGGCAATGGTGTAAAAAAGTGACAATGAAGGAGGGTTTGATGATCTAGGTGATAGATCTTCTAGAGTTTCCAAATATGGTAGTGGTGATGTTGGTGGTGTATGAAAAAGTTCCATTGGTGTAAGTGTTGGTGATTGAGGTGATGAAGTTTTTGATGCTTGAATTTGTTGCGATGTTGAATCACTTGATGTTTTAATTGGTGGAGGAAAAATATCCATGTTGGTATTGCAATGATTTGGAGAAGATGGTGGAGTAGCAAGATTTAGGAAATCTTGAATGGTGATCATCTTGGTGTTGCAAGGTTTTGAAGATGGTGTTGGTGTAGTAAGTGTCACAACTCACTATTTCAGGTCATTTACCATTTCAGGTCATTTTCTCAAACTTTGACTTTTTACTATTCATAAATCACTATTCATCAAAACACTATTCATTGTTTTACTATTCATCATTTTCGAGGTCATTATGATATTCTAAGTAACATCTGAGAAAATTTACTATTCACTGAACACTATTCATTGCCGGAAAAAGTTTTCACTATTCACTTGCATTACTCATTCCATCGTAAATTTAGTTTACGGGTATTCAAATTCGCGTAACCGGATTGGTTTAGGTGCGAATTCATTTCATTAGTGTTAAGGACACTGCATACGGACTAGAGACAGTCTGCATATCATCATAACAGCATTTTCATGTTATACCACTCTCAGGATTTTCAAATTTGTATATTTGATACAATTAACGTTTTTCTTATAATTATTTATAATAAACGTTAACACCCGGTTTATACACGACGAATATATCTAAATATTCCCACAATGGTCCCGACATATTTTTATACCCATTTTATCATCATAAAAGTTATAACATTCATTTACCCAGTATTTTGGAAATTTATTTTATTTATAACGTAAGCTTATGAATATTACGACGGTTTTCGTGAAAACTAAACAATAATCACCCGAACACTCAGTAATTGTACCCAACATATTTTTAACATATTTACAACTTTATTTCATCCCGAATAACTTTGTTAGCAATTATTTCTATTAAACCCGGTACCCGATTTTAACTAATAACTCAAATTACACCAAATTATACACTAGTTTTCTAAATAAATCACAAGTACCCCTACCCCCCCCCCCCCTCATCCACATGAAATCAGCCCCTAAAGTCTTCACAAGGCTAACTTTTACAATTTCTTAACCTCTAGTCATTATGTACACTTATTATACTATTATACTTATAACTAGTTATTTACATAAACCATAAAAACATAAACATAACAAATTCAAGAATCAAAAAGGCTTTCATCCTCATTTCTTTCACCATATCCACGACCTCATCACCAAATCAAGATCAAGTGAAGGTTTTTGAAAAGTTAAAGCACCAAAGTTGTTCATTTTGTGGTTCTAATCAAGAATCATCCAACAAAAACACAAGAAATCCAAGGTTTCTAATCATCTCATCACCTAGAATTTCAAAGTGAGTATTCAAAATTATTTTCATGTTTTCTTCTAATTAACACATGTATCTTATAGTATTCATGCTTAATTTCATGCTCATACTAGTTATACCACTTTATTTTTGTATACTTTTTTAACATACAAACCCTAGATTGTGATTTAGGTGTTCCTTTGTTAAATTAACTTGATTACTAGTCATTAGGAACCCATGGCACCCTAAGAAGGTGTATGGTAGGATTAGATTAGTTTTGTGAAGTTTGCAAGAGTTTTGGTTGAGGTTGGAACTAGTTTTGAACCTTGGAAATGGATTTCTAACAAGTAAATATACCTACTGTCCCATTTTGGTAAATTCTGGAAAAACAGTAAATACAAAGTAAACTTTGGCAAAATTTTTAGAAAATACTTTCAAAAACGAATCCGTAGGCGAAAGAACGGATTAAAAGGAGTTTATAACGAAGAAGTTATGATTTTTGCAAGTTTGTAGACGAAAAGTATTTTTCTGAAAATTGCATGCTGTTGGACGTTTTTTGTCGGACAAAAAGAGACTTTAGACGTAACCCGGAGGAGCCGACCTTTCCAAAATATATTACTACATACTAAGACGTAACCGTGGATATAAAGAACAAGTAAAACGGACTTATAACGACAAAGATATTCACGTTTGAATATCGGCAAAACTCATTTCATTTTGACAGCTTTTATTAATATTGACGCCAAAACTACGTAGTAACTCTAGATTTATAAAAATAATACCAAGTACCCAATTTTATAACTAATGAAGTATTAGTTATTACAAGTATATTTTTATCAATACAAGGCGTTATTTCAAGGATTTCAACCCGAGGATTTCAACACTAACATGGGAACATACGATATATATATATATAAGTATATATATTGCAACTAGCTTTATTTTCTAATAGCAATATTTTTCCTAAGTCTTGGAATATATATTTTTGATAACAACAAGTGTTTTTCCAAAGTGTAGAGTGGTATAGGAACATGTGCATGGACATTCATAACATCATTTGGTGATCTAAATTAGATCGTTCATCATTCATAATAGGTTGCGGCAGCTAACCGTTCATTGTTGTCCACTTCATATCATCACAGTATCATCAGTTAAGGTGAGTTTTCATAGCCCCGTATACATTTTATGATTGTTTTCAAATCCCACGGGGGAGAATATATTGCACAATTTTAGTACGAGCCCAAGTATCAAAACCTATGTACATTGCTTAAGTAGCTTGTCTGCCATGTGATAAGTCCCCTGTATCATCATGAACTGTTAATTTACCTTTAAGCGAGAGTGAGTGGATAGATCTATTGAGGGTGACGCCTCCATCCGTGGTAGTATTTACCAACCGTAAGCGGATGCATTTCATGTCTTTTACATTTGAGTGTTTTGGCAGAACATTCAGGAGGGGCATAGTTTCATCAGTCATAGCTTCGGTGTCATGAGCTTAAGGTCTATTGTACTATTTTACGTGACTTTTGTCATGCACTTATACTTGTGGTGGCCGTACAACATTACATTTTATAAACCTATGATTATTCACCAACATTCTTGTTGACCGTTTTCGCAATGTATTTCCAGGTAACTAAGGCATCATCATATTACATGCATGGAGTCACATTAGGGTGTGCCAGGGATGACGCACTACATTTTGGATTTTTCATGCACTTGTGTAAATTATCGTTTGACATTTCCTGAACTTGTTTTCTGTAAACGTTTCAACCATTGGGGACCTATGTTTTGTAGCACTGGATGCTTTTAAATAAATCAAACGATATGTATTTTCCAAACGACACTTTAGGTCGTTCAATATTTCCTTGTTATGGTGCTATGACAGTTACACCCCCAGGCATTCCATTCCGCTGCAAGTCAGGTAAATTGGGGGTGTGACAGATTGGTACCAGAGCCAAGGTTATAGCGAACTAGGATGCATCATCATAAGGTTTATGATGTATACGACCCCTAGACTATAACCACATTATCATAGCATCTCATCATTTCATCATAAGTGCATGTTCATTGTTTTAGGTGATTTCATTATACGAGTTATTTATTTTATTTCACCTTGATTATCACAGAACCATGTCTGCAAACCCAAATGTTGTCATACTGTACTCTATCACAGACTCCGATGTTGAAGGCTCTATGTCTTCCACTGCCCGTTCACCACCACCTTTTCCTCTTGTACCTGTGTTTCCACTCTCGGCATCAGGTGAGGAAACAGAGCCTTTTGAGGAGGATAAGACGGCTCCTACTCCTCATGTTTCCCCTATTGCACCACCCGAGATTACCCGTGCACCCACTGACACATCATCCTCTGCTACCACTGTTCCATCAGAACCTAGACTCATGTTTCCCCGTAGGAAGACTACTATAGTTGCTAGTAAGAAAGTTTGCACTGCTACATCTACCTTTAAGGTACCTACTATTCCTATGTTACCTACACCACCACCAGCCATACCCGCTACTACATGCATATCTACTTCACTATTGCCACCTAGGAAGTGTGCTAGGTTTACTACACCAGATTCACCTACTACAGAGTTAGAATCAGTAGAACCACCACCAGTATACCATGTAGGTGAGTGTTCGAGAGCAGCAGCTACTAGGGAGTCTACTGATACTAGGGAGCCTACAGATGTTACATTAGAGGATCAGTTAAGGGCTCAGCAGGAGCAGGTTGATAGTTTGAGTTTTAGGGTTGATGAGGATATCACTCCTCGACTAGAGGCGGCTGAGGAGCAGGTCGAGGGTTTGCTTTTAGGTAGAGTTAGTATCGATGTGTCATATCATGGGCTTGAGGCACGACAGTTGGGACATCAGGAGCTGATTGACCAGCTTAGAGGTGAGCTACCAGAGATTCGGGATAGAGCTCAGACTACACAGGAGGCTCAGGGAGAGCTGACACACCAGTTGGCAGTAGCCCATGAGAGGTTGACTGTGATGGAGCGCAGGGATGCTTCTTTTCAGCTTCGAGTTCAGCATCTAGAGGAGATTGCAGTTATGATGGACAGAGGAGTGCATCTGGAGCATCTGGAGCTCCTGGACCATCTAGGGCACCTGGAGGAGCCTAGACATATACTAGTATTGTATTAGCTTTTACTATTTCCTAGTCCCGAGGTGTGGGACATAGTTCAAGAACTTGTAGTCTTTTGGTTGTTGTACAAACAAATATATCAAGTGCGACTCTACTATGTTGGAAATGTTGTGCTATATATATATATACATATATCGGTCCATGTAGGCCGAAATTTTCATGTATTATATTCATGTGTTGTGATTATATTTATGATGTTTCATGGTTGCTCTTTATGGTTAACGTATTTATACTTGTTGTGGTTGTATCTATACGTGTCGTGTTTGTATTATTACATATTGTGGTTGTACTCGTACATGTCATGGTTGTATTTATACTTGTTGTGGTTGTATATATACATGTTGTGGGCGTATATTTTTGTACGATGGCTATTTCTATTTTAGTTTTCGCATGGTTGTTGTCGATTATTATTTATCAGAAGTATGGCACCAAAGAAAGCAAAGGCTACATCAGAAACACCCGCTATGCACAAGCCGCTATCCGCAAGTTGGTCAGGGATAGTATAGCAGAAGCTCTGGAGACTGAGAGAGCTGAAGTTGCTGGTAGGGCTGCTGTGGTTCCACCTACTACTGAAGTGGTTCAACCCACTACTAGGCATGAATGTACTTGGAAGGATTTCAAGATTAGTGATCCTGTCAAGTATAAGGGCACTGAGGGAGCGGTTGCTTTAATCCGCGGGTTTGAGAAGACTGAGAATGTTTTTCTCATGTGCGGTTGTCAGAAGGTTAACAAGGTAAAATTTGCTACTGGTATGCTTCTTGATGAAGCTATGTCCTGGTGGAATTCGTATGCTCAGCCTATTGGTATGGAGAATGCCTACAAACTCACTTGGGCTGAATTCAAGAAGCTGATGACTAAGAAGTCTTGCCCTCGTACTGAGGTGCAAAAGTTGGAAACCGAATTCTATGAGCTGGTAACAAAAGGTGATGACATTGAGACTTATATCAGGAAGTTTCAGGAGTTGGCTGCACTATGTCCAACTATGGTTCCTGATGATGAGAAAAAGATGGAGAATTTTACTGGAGGATTACCCAAAAGCATCTGAGGCGATGTGATGTCTTTCGACCCACAATCAATGGAAGAGGCCATTCGCATAACTCAGAAACTTATGGTCCAAGTGTTAAAAGGGAAGTCTGCTGCAAACAACAACAATAACCGTTCAAACAATACCAACTACAACAACACTCGAAACAACAACAACTATAACAATAACCGAAACCGCAACTACCCCAATAACCAAAACAATAACAACAATAACAACAAGAGGAGGTTTGATAATAACCAAGGTGGAAATGCTAACCAACCAGCACCTAAGAGGTAGGAAGTGGCAAAGGTCTATGCTGCAGGACCAACAGAAGGAAAAGGATATGCTGGAAAACTACCCAAGTGTAACAAATGTCAAACTCATCATAACCCTGGGAATTGTCCTAGAGCTTGTCAGAACTGTGGAAAAGTCGGTCATTGGACTAGGAACTGAAAAACTCCATGAGGGGTAATTAATCAGAATCAACCAGGAGCATGTTATGGTTGTGGAGAGTTGGGTCATTTCAAGAACAATTGCCCAAAGAAGAATGATCAAAGAGTTGGAAATCAGGGCGGAGTAGCTCGAGGAAGGGCTTATGTTATGGGAGGAGAAGATGCCCGTGAGGACCCGAATGTTGTTGTGGGTACGTTCCTCGTTAATAATCGTTATGCATCCATTTTATTTGATTCAGGAGCGGATAGAAGTTTTGTTTCTATTACATTTGCACCTTTACTTAACATAGAACCAACTACCTTAGACATTCCCTATATTGTTGAATTAGCCGATGGGTCTTTAGTTAACACCAACACCGTTATCCGTGGTTGCACCATCAATTTCCTAAATCATCCATTCAATATAGACCTTATGCCCGTAGAACTTGGAAGTTTTGACGTTGTTATCGGTATGGATTGGTTGTCTCGACATCGTGCAAGGATCATTTGTGATGAAAAAGTTGTTCATCTTTCTTATGGAGGTGAAACTTTAGTTGTTCGCGGAGAGCGAAGTGGAACTAGACTCAGTATCATATCATGCATTAAAACTGAGAAGTACATAAAGAAGGGTTGTTATGCATTCTTGGCTCACATCATAGAGAAGAAGTCGGATGAGAAACGACTCGAAGATGTGCCTATTGTTATGGAATTTCCAGAAGTTTTTCCTGAAGAATTACCAGGACTTCCACCTACACGTCAGGTTGAGTTTCAAATTGAATTAGTACCAGGAGCTGCACCAATTGCACGAGCACCATATAGACTTGCACCTTCTGAGATGCAAGAATTGTCTAACCAATTACAAGAACTTTTAGACAAAGGATTCATTAGACCGAGTTCCTCGCCTTGGGGAGCACCGGTTTTGTTTGTGAAGAAGAAGGATGGATCTTTCAGAATGTGCATAGACTACCGTGAGCTGAACAAGTTAACGGTGAAGAATCGTTATCCTCTCCCTAGGATTGATGACTTGTTCGATCAGTTACAAGGTTCCTGTTTTTATTCCAAGATTGATTTAAGATCAGGTTACCATCAACTCAGAGTTCGGGAAGAAGATATCCCGAAGACGGCATTCAGAACACGTTATGGTCATTATGAGTTTCAAGTGATGCCTTTTGGATTAACGAATGCACCTGCGGTATTCATGGATCTCATGAACAGAGTGTGCAAACCATATCTTGATAAGTATGTGATTGTATTCATTGACGATATCCTGATTTATTCCAAGAGTAAGAAAGAGCATGAAGCACACCTCAGAACAATATTGGAACTACTCAAGAAGGAGCAATTGTATGCCAAGTTTTCAAAGTGTGACTTTTGGATACAAAGAGTTCAATTTCTTGGCCATGTCATTGATAGCCAAGGATTACAAGTCGACCCAGCAAAGATTGAGGCAGTAAAGGATTGGGCTACGCCCAAGTCTCCTACAGAAATTCGTCAATTCTTAGGACTTGCAGGATATTACAGAAGGTTTATTGAAGGGTTTCCTAAGATAGCGAAGTCGCTGACTAAGCTGACACAAAAGAATCAGAAGTACGAGTGGGGAGAGAAACAAGAATCAGCATTTCAATTATTGAAGCAGAAGCTTTATAGTGCACCGATTTTGTCACTACCAGAAGGTATTGAGAACTTTGTGGTATATTGTTATGCTTCGCATAAAGGGCTTGGAGCTGTGCTAATGCAAAACGAGAAGGTGATAGCTTATGCATCTAGACAGCTTAAGACACACGAGAAGAATTACACTACACACGACTTGGAGTTGGGTGCTGTTGTTTTTGCACTCAAGATTTGGAGACACTACCTTTATGGTACTAAATGTGTAATTTTTACCGACCAAAAGAGCTTACAGCATATACTTGATCAGAAGGAACTTAATATGAGACAACTTCGTTGGCTAGAATTGTTGAGTGATTACGATTGTGAAATCCGATATCACCCAGGAAAAGCAAATGTCGTAGCAGATGCACTTAGCCGAAAAGAACGACTCAAACCTTTGAGGGTTAGGTCATTAGGAATGACTATTATTTCACCAATACCATCAAAAATTCTAGAAGCTTAGATTGAGGCTCTCAAGGAGGAAAATCGGCCACAGGAGAAACTTTATGGTATGCCAGAAAACAAGAATGGCTTTGTAAAGAGAGCAGATGGAGTGTTATGCTTCAAGGACCGAAGTTGGATACCACTCTATGGTGGAGTACGAGATTTGATTATGCATGAATCACATAAGTCAAAGTATTCTTTTCACCCAGGTTCTGATAAGATGTATCAGGATCTCAAAAAGCTGTATTGGTGGCCGAACATGAAAGCAGAAATAGCTATGTACGTCAGCAAATGCCTTACTTGTGCTAAAGTGAAAGCTGAGTACCAGAAACCGTCAGGACTACTTCAACAACCAGAAATTCCACAATGGAAGTGGGAGCATATTACAATGGACTTTGTTACTAAACTACCCAGGACGTCAGGAGGTTACGATGCTATTTGGGTAATTGTTGATCGTCTTACTAAATCAGCACATTTCATACCCATTAGAGAGACTTATTCCATGGAACAGCTTGCCAGACTTTATGTCAAGGAAATAATCTCAAGGCATGGGGCACCAGTTTCTATCATTTCAGACAGGGATAGTCGATTTACTTCAAACTTTTGGAAGTCATTACAAGATTCCTTTGGATCCAAGTTAGACATGAGCACTGCTTACCATCCACAGACTGATGGTCAGAGTGAGAGAACTATTCAGACTCTGGAGGACATGCTGCGAGCGTGTGTGATTGACTTTGGGAATGGTTGGGCTAACCATTTGCCATTAATCGAGTTCTCTTATAACAACAGTTACCATTTAAGTATTAAAGCAACACCATTTGAGGCACTTTATGGTCGTAAGTGTCGTTCCCCAGTTTGTTGGGTAGAAGTTGGAGAGGTACAATGCACAGGTCCAGAGATGGTTAGGGAAACAACAGAAAAGATAATACAGATTCGAAATAGGCTCGAAACAGCTAGAAGCCGACAGAAGAGTTATGCAGATGTTAGACGCAAACCATTGGAATTCCAGGTTGGAGACAAGCTCATGTTGAAGGTCTCGCCTTGGAAGGGCGGGATACGATTTGGAAAGCGTGGAAAGTTGAATCCGAGATACATTGGTCCATTTAAGATACTGGAAAGGATTGGTCCAGTAGCTTACAAGCTTGAACTACCATCAGAACTCAACAACGTACATAACACATTTCATGTCTCAAACCTTAAGAAATGCCTTTCAGATGAGTCTTCAGTTATACCATTAGAAGAGATTCATCTTGATGAAAAACTTAACTTTGTGGAGGAACCAGTTGAAATCATGGACCGAGAGGTCAAACAGTTGAAGCAGAGTCGAATTCCGATCGTTAAGGTTCACTGGAATTCTCGAAGAGGTCCTGAGTTTACTTGGGAACGAGAGGACCAAATGCAACGCAAGTATCCACACCTTTTCACCAAACCTATTACCGTGACCAACACTAGCTGAATTCAGGGACTGAATTCCTTTTTGGGTGGGCGACTGTCACAACTCACCATTTCAGGTCATTTACCATTTCAGGTCATTTTCCCAAACTTTGACTTTTTACTATTCATAAATCACTATTCATCAAAACACTATTCATCATTTTACTATTCATCATTTTCGAGGTCATTATGATATTCTGAGTAACATCTGAGAAAATTTACTATTTACTGAACACTATTCATTGCCGGAAAAAGTTTTCACTATTCACTTGCATTACTCATTCCATCGTAAATTTAGTTTACGGGTATTCAAATTCGCGTAACCGAATTGGTTTAGGTGCGAATTCATTTCATTAGTGTTAAGGACACTGCATACGGACTAGAGACAGTTTGCATATCATCATAACAGCATTTTCATGTTATACCACTCTCAGGATTTTCAAATTTGTATATTTGATACAATTAACATTTTTCTTATAATTTTTTATAATAAACGTTAACACCCGGTTTATACACGACGAATATATCTAAATATTCCCACAATGGTCCCGACATATTTTTATACCCATTTTATCATCATAAAAGTTATAACATTCATTTACCCAGTATTTTGGAAATTTATTTTATTTATAACGTAAGCTTATGAATATTACGACGGTTTTCGTGAAAACTAAACAATAATCACCCGAACACTCAGTAATTGTACCCAACATATTTTTAACATATTTACAACTTTATTTCATCCCGAATAACTTTGTTAGCAATTATTTCTATTAAACCCGGTACCCGATTTTAACTAATAACTCAAATTACACCAAATTATACACTAGTTTTCTAAATAAATCACAAGTACCCCTACCCCCCCCCCCCCCCCCTCATCCACATGAAATCAGCCCCTAAAGTCTTCACAAGGCTAACTTTTACAATTTCTTAACCTCTAGTCATTATGTACACTTATTATACTATTATACTTATAACTAGTTATTTACATAAACCATAAAAACATAAACATAACAAATTCAAGAATCAAAAAGGCTCTCATCCTCATTTCTTTCACCATATCCACGACCTCATCACCAAATCAAGATCAAGTGAAGGTTTTTGAAAAGTTAAAGCACCAAAGTTGTTCATTTTGTGGTTCTAATCAAGAATCATCCAACAAAAACACAAGAAATCCAAGGTTTCTAATCATCTCATCACCTAGAATTTCAAAGTGAGTATTCAAAATTATTTTCATGTTTTCTTCTAATTAACACATGTATCTTATAGTATTCATGCTTAATTTCATGCTCATACTAGTTATAACACTTTATTTTTGTATACTTTTTTAACATACAAACCCTAGATTGTGATTTAGGTGTTCCTTTGTTAAATTAACTTGATTACTAGTCATTAGGAACCCATGGCACCCTAAGAAGGTGTATGGTAGGATTAGATTAGTTTTGTGAAGTTTGCAAGAGTTTTGGTTGAGGTTGGAACTAGTTTTGAACCTTGGAAATGGATTTCTAACAAGTAAATATACCTACTGTCCCATTTTGGTAAATTCTGGAAAATCAGTAAATACAAAGTAAACTTTGGCAAAATTTTTAGAAAATACTTTCAAAAACGAATCCGTAGGCGAAAGAACGGATTAAAAAGAGTTTATAACGAAGAAGTTATGATTTTTGCAAGTTTGTAGACGAAAAGTATTTTTCTGAAAATTGCATGCTGTTGGACGTTTTTCGTCGGACAAAAAGAGACTTTAGACGTAACCCGGAGGAGCCGACCTTTCCAAAATATATTACTACATACTAAGACGTAACCGTGGATATAAAGAACAAGTAAAACGGACTTATAACGACAAAGATATTCACGTTTGAATATCGGCAAAACTCATTTCATTTTGACAGCTTTTATTAATATTGACGCCAAAACTACGTAGTAACTCTAGATTTATAAAAATAATACCAAGTACCCAATTTTATAACTAATGAAGTATTAGTTATTACAAGTATATTTTTATCAATACAAGGCGTTATTTCAAGGATTTCAACCCGAGGATTTCAACACTAACATGGGAACATACGATATATATATATAAGTATATATACAAGTATCAAAACCTATGTACATTGCTTAAGTAGCTTGTCTGCCATGTGATAAGTCCCCTGTACAATCATGAACCGTTAATTTACCTTTAAGCGAGAGTGAGTGGATAGATCTATTGAGGGTGACGCCTCCATCCGTGGTAGTATTTACCAACCGTAAGCGGATGCATTTCATGTCTTTTACATTTGAGTGTTTTGGCAGAACATTCAGGAGGGGCATAGTTTCATCAGTCATAGCTTCGGTGTCATAAGCTTAAGGTCTATTGTACTATTTTACGTGACTTTTGTCATGCACTTATACTTGTGGTGGCCGTACAACATTACATTTTATAAACATATGATTATTCACCAACATTCGTGTTGACCGTTTTCGCAATGTATTTTCAGGTAACTAAGGCATCATCATATTACATGCATGGAGTCACATTAGGGTGTGCCAGGGATGACGCACTACATTTTGGATTTTTCATGCACTTGTGTAAAATATCGTTTGACATTTCCTGAACTTGTTTTCTGTAAACGTTTCAACCTTTGGGGACCTATGTTTTGTAGCACTGTATGCTTTTAAATAAATCAAACGATATGTATTTTCCAAACGACACTTTAGGTCGTTCAATATTTCCTTGTTATGGTGCTATAACAGTTACACCCCCAGGCATTCCATTCCGCTGCAAGTCAGGTAAATTGGGGGTGTGACAAAGTAATTGTCATACAAGATTAAGAAACGCATCCTAATAACAATCTTCATGTAAAAATAAACTTTCCTAAGTTTATTCAAATATTGGACATGTAACTTTTCGGATCAAAACTTACATATATATATTTTATCAAATACTACAATAGTAGGGAGCCTCATGTGAGGAGTTCATTAAGTAAGCCGTCGAGATGAGTTGTGGATTTACGAATTAAAGTGTCCTGGCTCCTCGAACGTTTACTACATGACTTCTGAATTATGTCGGCCCGAACGGTAGTAAACGATATATAAACTATATATGTTTCATGAACCATTTCTTTTCATATACTTACACTATACAAAGTACCACATCATAGACTAAATGCAAGACATATAAAGGCAATTCTTCGTATTCTTAGACATTAATCCAAACCTAAGTTGCAACAATTATTCTAGGTTGCTCGTAGAAGTTCTCACGGCATATCCATCATTCTCATTAAACATCATCCAACTCAAGGTGAGTTCATAGCCCCACTTTCTATTACTTAATTGTTTTACAAACCCTTGGGGGGGATACATGCTATTTTAAATCGAACACAATGCTTTTCAATTGTATGCTTGCCTGATTGTTTTATTATCACTAAGTACTATCCTTGCTAAAACCAATATCCCTTATTATGAACCATTTAATCACTAGTAATAGTGAGCGCGAATATTGTGAATAGGCCTATTGGGATTGACGAATCCCATTTGTATTGACTACGTTCAAACAAATGCACTAATATTTGAGACCTAGGTATGTTAGCAAAGTACCTACCGGGATAACTCCGCCGATTGATATTGGTACCCGTTAACGTTTTGGTGTCATATGCTTAGTGTATAATACATTTTATGGGCGTATAATAACGTAGCCTACCTGTTTTGTTTTCCAACCATGAGTATGAGTCTAATTAACTCATACTACCAACATATTGTGTTCAACCATTAAACAAACTCTATGAATATCACTCAACCTTTGTGTTGACCTCTTAAGCATGTATTTCAGGTCCATGATAATCAAGGATGGCACGGAAGGGCACGGATATTCAAAAGGGCTATAAATTTTATTATCATTCAAAAACTCATTTAATGTAAATTGTAAACATGGAACCATCTGAGACCTCATTTTGTAATCTCTGATATTTATATAATTTGAATGATAAATCTTTTAAAACGACTCTATTAGAGATCGTTTTCTAGTATTATGACTGTTGTGCCGTCGAGTAACACCCAGTTTGAATTCCGCTGCATCCATGAATTGGGGGTGTTACAGATTGGTACCAGAGCCATGGTTATAGAGAAACGGGTCTAATTGAGACCTAAACTATAACCACACTTACAAGCAAAAACATTTTATAGCCTTCCGCTCTTTGTGCCTTCCATCCTCCAACCGATTATGGACTTATTAAGCATTTTATATTACACAAACATAATTGCATATTGATATATACCCCTTTTTATATTTTGAGCATTTCCCCGTAGACATTTTTATGCTACACAAACATGTTAGCATATGGATATATGTACCCTTAGCATAATTGAGCATTTCCCCGTAAGCATTTTATACTACATGAACATATTAGTATATTAATATATACACACTTGTCATATTTTGAGCACTTCCCATAAACATTTGAATTGTTTTAACATAGTAATTCTTCTCATAGAAATCATGTGCGTACCCACTTCTCCCGATTATGTTCCCACTCTACCTAATAACTTCCAAGTCTTACCACCCTCACCCGAGTTCGGATTTGACTTCATGAATGCCTTCGCTTCTGATGACGAAGAAGAACCTTTCGAAGATTCAACCGACGAATAAGAGGAGGAACCAATGCCAACTAATTTTGCATCGAATACTTCTAATTATTTTGAACAAAATTGGGTTGAGGCAGACTCCGAGTAGGATAATGAGTATGAATATGTACTAGAGCCATTACCACCACCACTATCACTTCACTTTTATATCCTTACATGTGATGAGTTGGATCACTCATTATGGATCATATCACGACCACCATTGATCCAACAAGAAAGTCAGCATGGACACTATAGCCCCTCAAACTTCAATGACTCGTACCCCTATGACACACTAAATCAAGAAGTTGCCGATCAATCAGAGCTGCTCGGACCTTCTAACCCGCAATAGACTAGTGTGATGATACTAGTTATCTTTTGTACTACTAACTGAATAGACTCAGTTAGTAAACTCTGTAGAATCCATATAATAGCTAGCAGTAGTTGTAAAACGTTGTAATTACTAAACTGAAAGTATCAGTTAGTATATTTTGAAGAAACTTGTAATAAGTTTCAATCTTGTAATCAATCAACGTTTTATGAATAAAACTCTTGCTTTATGCTATCATGTGTTATGATTCAAACCTCCAACGTAATTATTCCATCATTTCCCATCAAAAACCATGCTTATTTCACAAACTCTCTACTCACGACGTATATTTTATATAATAGAATCATGGCGCCAACGAAGAAAACACAACACCATTATCAAAAACCCTCTTATCATATCTCCCATGTCTTCTTTACCCAGCTTCATCTCAAACCACTAAAACTTATCAAACCAAAATGAAGAACACAAGCCTCGTTCATCTTTTCACCATCATTATCTTCACAACCGTTGCAACCACAAGCTCATTAACAGATCTTGATGCACTTTTAAAGCTCAAATCATCCTTAGTTACACCACAAGCACCCTCATCAGCTTTACAAGATTGAATACCATCTAAAACTTTTAAGAAACACAATACTACGTGACTAAACCGAACATCACATTATCGGTCCTAAATTATACATAGCCTGATCACCTATGTCTAATTCAGGAGGGATCATGTTATGCTGGGAGCAATCACCTGTATGTTTTCTTATAAACAAACTTCTCACTTATAATCTTAAAACAAATTTCGTGTTAGTATAGGAAATTCATAAAGTAATCATACGATAGAGTACGACAATTAATCACTCTTACTCTACCTTTTCCACATAAAAGTAAACCTCATCCTACGCCATACACTGAACGACAAATCAAACTACATCACTTTAGTCCTCATAAGTAACCACACCTCTTCATCGACACCACTCCAACATATAACACACATAGAACTTCGGGACGAAGTTCCCCATAAAGGGTAGAGACTGTAACAATTCACATTTTCAGGTTAACTTTTATTCCCGAAAATTTCACTATTCATTTTTACTATTCACTTTTACTATTCAATTTTTCCGAAATTTGATTTTTATTTCATATTCTCGTATGATAAATCATTTCCATAACAAAATAAAAGTTTGACACTCATCAAATCATTTTCACGAAAGTTATTAAGGAAATACACGTTTTAGGGTAAAACGTCATTCAAAAATTCTACGCACAACGAAACTCGACCGCGTTAATTTTCCCCACATCAGAAAAATGTTTGATACACTCATGATTTATTGAGAATTAATCATGACTGAGAAAAACGTGACCAAATAAACCTCGGCCGTGAGAAACAGGAATTTTCGTTTTTAAGCACTTTTACTTAGCTGTAACCTTAGCCTATACATGCACCGCGTTTCTAAGACAATTTGAGTTTTCACATTTTTGGAATAAGTCAACAAATTTTTCCCTCCTCCTTTGACCAAAAATCATTCCTTGATTTTATAAATCATTCCTTGATTTTTAGACTTACGGTTTTATGTCTAAATGACATTAAATACCAACCGACACTAGACTGAGCCCAGTCTAGATATTATAAGTCTTTTTAAATCATTTTTATCGTATTAGAAAAGTAACATTTTACTTTTCTCAATTTTACACAATATTCGTACGTTTTACGTATTACGCGTTTTAGACCCGTATTTCCAGTTTTAGTAGGGTTTTAGCACCCCCAATGGAACCTACCACTCATTTTATATTTTATTATGGAGTATATTGACATGTTTAACCATACTTTCAAGTTCCACATTTTTACGATACCCGGTTTTACGTTTTGAGGCTTAATCATTTACGGTTAGCATTTTACGGAGTCAAAACTCATTCAATACCTAGGATAATATCATCCAAAGACCAAGTCATCCTCCCTAGACCTTGTGAACCGCCTATAGGGGGGGGAGTCATCCCATATGTGGCTTAATCTTATGCTTAAGGCCTTAAGATGGTTGCATGTGTACAAGCTTACTTGAGAAGCTTTGCTTAGTCATGAGATGTAACCTCCTCAAACTCATATAAGTACCCTTTCCCCCTCCTTGTTGCCGCCCCATACCACACACACAACCATAAAACACTTAGCTAGTTTACTTCCAGTTTTATTCAAGGATCAAGTGCTATAACAACACATAAACCCTAGTTTGGTTTTGATTAATCAAACTACTCCCAAACCTCATAAATTTTGGTGATTTCTCTTGAGTTTGAATCCACTCAAGTCACCTCAACTTTCATCATCTCTCTTTCAATAATACAAGAGTAGAAAGATTGCATGAAGTGAAGTAGGGTGAAGCTAAAGTCTATCAAAGTCCTTACCTTACATGTTAACTTCCTTTCTTAATTGAAAGCCAAAAGTTGTAAGCAAAACCCTAACATATTTCTTGTTAAATATCATATTCATGCTATTTACATATCATTCATACTATATATTGTCTTATGATTGTGTCCATGATGTATAAAAATGAGTAAAACAAGTATTGGTATATATATGTTAACTTATGTTAGTTAAACAAGTAAACTAGTAACTTTCATGGTAAAATCTGACCAAAATGGTGTAATTATGATATTGGACAATTACATATTGTAGTATAGGACTTAACAAGGAAAACATAGCAATTTGAACCACCTAAAACGAGTACACGAGTCAAAAGTTATGATCATTTGAAGTTACCAAAACTTTATGGCAAAACTGCCTAAAAACCTTCTGTGACAGAACCTTAAATACGCAAAAAGAGGCCCTTCTGGTCCGTTTCATGAAAAAGTTAAAACACGAAAGTTGTCCGGAACGTTTACTACATGACTTCTGAATTATGTCATAGAGATGAGTTGTGGATTTACGAATTAAAGTGTCCTGGCTCCTCGAACGTTTACTACATGACTTCTGAATTATGTCGGCCCGAACGGTAGTAAACGATACATAAACTATACATGTTTCATGAACCATTTCTTTTCATATACTTACACTATACAAAGTACCACATCATGGACTAAATGCAAGACATATATAGGCAATTCTTCATATTCTTAAACATTATTCCAAACCTAAGTTGCAACAATTATTCTAGGTTGCTCGTAGAAGTTCTCACGGCATATCCATCATTCTCATTAAACATTATCCAACTCAATGTGAGTTCATAGCCCCACTTTCCATTACTTAATTGTTTTACAAACCCTTGGGGGGATACATGCTATTTTAAACCGAACACAATGCTTTTCAATTGTATGCTTGCCTGATTGTTTTATTATCACTAAGTACTATCCTTGCTAAAACCAATATCCCTTATTATGAACCATTTAATCACTAGTAATAGTGAGCGCGAATATTGTGAATAGGCCTATTGGGATTGACGAATCCCATTTGTATTGACTACGTTCAAACAAATGCACTAATATTTGAGACCTAGGTATGTTAGCAAAGTACCTACCGGGATAACTCCGCCGATTGATATTGGTACCCATTAACGTTTTGGTGTCATAAGCTTAGTGTATAATACATTTTATGGGCGTATAATAACGTAGCCTACCTGTTTTGTTTTCCAACCATGAGTATGAGTCTAATTAACTCATACTACCAACATATTGTGTTCAACCATTAAACAAACTCTATGAATATCACTCAACCTTTGTGTTGACCTCTTAAGCATGTATTTCAGGTCCATGATGATCAAGGATGGCACAGAAGGGCACGGATATTCAAAAGGGCTATAAATTTTATTATCATTCAAAAACTCATTTAATGTAAATTGTAAACATGGAACCATCTGGGACCTCATTTTGTAATCTCTGATATTTATATAATTTGAATGATAAATCTTTTAAAACGACTCTATTAGAGATCGTTTTCTATTATTATGATTGTTGTGTCGTCGAGTAACACCCAGTTTGAATTCCGCTGCATCCATGAATTGGGGGTCTTACACACACCTAATCCAAACTCATCGAGATTGAAATCCAAATAAGGGAAAGAAGCGGTTAGAGCACACCATTCTTTAGACAAAGCAGTCACTCGAACACGGTCTTTAGAAGAATCCAATCGTAATAGTATGTCATCAATAAAAAATTCAGGGAGCTCGGAAATCCGATCTTCTACTTTTATTAATATTACGTTCTCCTTCTTCATCTCCGAACAAACACTTAAGCCAACAAAATACTACTTTTTGTTTGAGCTACCTATATATAATAATAACAGAAACGAAGGCTTCACAATGCATCTAAGGGGACTGCATATTGTTCGAGGTAAATAAATGTAAATTTGCTAAAACAAACGATTTCACATAAGACCTTGGATAAATAACTTTTTTCTTTTACAAAATACGCAAGTAGTTATTTTTAAGCAGCAAAATAAGCAATAACTATTAAATTTGAAACACTCTTAGAACTTAAAAGTTAAAACACGGCTTAGAGGGTGTTTGGGATTTGCTTATTGTATGGAGCAAAATATATTTGTAAAAATAATAATCAAGTTCATTAGTACTAATTATCATTGTAGAAAAACTGCAGAAGTCACTATTTGGATGGAAAGCAGAAAAAATAAGCAAGCTCAAAAACACCTGTTAAATCAAAAGATCACAACAACAACAACAACAACAACAACAACAACAACAACAACAACAACAACAACAATAAGCAATTAAGAGAGAATGATGTTGGAGGGAAACCTATATGCCATAGGAGTCGATGAGGATAACGTATGATAAATTGAGGCGATGAGCAACAAAAATAAGCAATTAAGATAAATTAGGGTTAAGTATTTGGTCTGTAGAAAAGGCATGTTTGGTTGTTGCCGCTATCAATCAATTAAGGGATCTTTGTTTGAGAAAGACTTATCCAAAGTTAACACCGCCAAGACGGGCCTGGACAATAGCATTGGGCTGGGCCAAACCCCTCGAAATCAAAAGGACAAGCGTCATTTTCCGACGCTATATTAGTACATTACAATATATATTAATTCACAATGGTCACGACGTCGTTTTGCCCCACTGATTTCCCGCCAAAAAATACAGGCTATTTGCAGCCCAAACATTGCAGCCCAACAGCCAATATTATGATCCGGTTTTGTTTCTGTAACCCAACGTGAAGAGATATCACCCCCAATTTCTCTTTCTACTCTTTTCTAGAACCTGCTTTTCCCACACTCCGATACACTGACTATCTGAAGATACTCATGGTTATGGACTGATGATCCACGGTAGTGGTGAAGTGGTGATTCCCTACCGTAGACCCACATACAAAAAAAGGGTTCAACGGTTTGGTTGGTTTGTGATTGTTCTTGAGAATTTTGGATTTCTTCCAAGTGTTTCATAAGGCTTTTGGTTGATCGGTTAGCAGCAGATACGTACGTTCCTTTTTCTTTTCTTGATTTTTATTTTAAATCAAGATTAGGGTTTGATTGTCTTTGTGGTTTTATGAATTTAGGTATTTTGAAATTTGCCCTTATATTCATTTGGTTATGGTTTAATTGTATGGTTTAATTTGTGGTTAGGATATTTCAAAAAAAATAAATAAATAAATCAATAATACATTTTTAAGATTTTGGAAATGTTCATATGCTTACTTTGATTAGCTTATCAGGTTGCTTAATTGACCTTATTGCTTCGGGTGGATTGGTACAAAACCTGTTGCCGCAATTGTTTTGTCGATGGCTAAGATATCGAGCTGAAATAGAAGAAAACAATTCGCTTGCGAAGGCGCTGCCATGGCTTTTGCCTTTTGGTCAGCAGTAACCTGCTTTGATGGATTTAGTGGCAGGCACCTCAGAATCAAACTCGCGGTATGTTTTTTTGGTGATATCTGTTTTTGGTAGACCATTCTTTTAGATTAATTTATAAAGGATGCAGGATGTGATTTATTGTGGCATGTATCAGTAGGTTTTAGAAACTTTGGGCCTTTTGCTGATTTTTATTGTTGGCGACTTTATCCGCATGAAAAAAACACTCATCTTTTTTGTTTATATTTAATTTTTGTTGAATTAGTAGATGTCGACTTGATTTGGGTTGGTATTAGGGGTGTTTGCATCTACTCAAATTTTCTGTTTTTCTTTTGTTTATTGTGTTTAAATATTTGGTTTATGAAGGCTGCATGTCTACAACTGATCTGTGTACCAATAGTGTGCGTAAGTTAATGTGCTTAGTGTTAGGATTTGAAGAACAAGGTTAGTGTAGCTGTATTTAGTAGGAATGCACTTATTTTGTTTAAATGCTATGTCTCACAAACAGTTGGAAGTGATTTCTTAAACGAACATGTTTCGGAAACAGATTTAACATATTTGTTTCATTTATTTTTATACCATTTGCATTTCTTGATTAGCTGCCACCATAACTAATACTGGTGCGTTTGCAGGTAATTTTGGCCGCCATGATACCAGCTTTCATAACGTGAGCGCACGCTCCAGAAAAGATAAACGCACACGAACCGTTGGATTTCGAGGTTAGCAGTTTTCACTCGGTATTTTCGGCCTGACATTCTATTTATTCCAATATATATCTTTTAACTGCATCTAGGTATTTATTTTCTCGATTAAAAAATAAAAATAAATTAAAAAAATATAAACCTTACACAGGTGCTTCTGTGACTTGCTGTTTGTTGGGGAATAAGAGACGTTCTGAAAATATTGTGGCAACAGATAACGAACTTCCTTTTACGTGTGGCAGGCATTGTGTCATAAAACGTTCTTTTACAGACATCCCGAGTTCAGCTGATTTGAAGGCCGCACAAAGGCATCTGATGACGATGCCCATTGTGTAGACAGTGAGCATATGGGACAAAGTAATGAAGATAATGACCATGTGGGATCAACTTATGTTGCGGCACACAGTCAGTGGATTTTGTTTATATTTTGCTATGTGACAAATGATTTTTGTCATTATGCCATTTAAGTTTTAAGATCTGTGACTAATTTTTTTGGATGTTCAATTATAAGAGTGTTCTCTTCTTATATCGATTTGGGTGATTGTTACAGGTACTATGCCAATGCAAATGTGGCTTCTTGGTATGGCGAATGATTGAAATCGTATTCTAAAGATCACAAGGTTCGGTATCATCCTTGCCTGTACTATATTATGGTACATTGGTTTAATGCAATCTACAATCGTCTTCTGAGTAAAGTAATTTAAGAAAACGAGAGCCTTATAACATTGTATTTAAATCCGATACAATATTACTTTTGCCTATTGCAACCTGATAAAAACTAACCATAGAAAATGTGTAACAGGAAGGCCAAAAATGATGGTATTTAAAATATTGTTTTTTTATTATCGTAGGTGCTAGAGATGGCCAACGAAACCGTTCTGGATTTTAGTGATCAGAACATTTCATTGGAAACAAACATCAGCAGGTAAAAATACTTATTATAAGATTTAGGGGTGTTTGGGTTTAGGTTTTGCAGTTGACTATTGTGCCTCAATATTTGGACTTTGGATATTTGAAGTTTATATATTCATATGTGAGCTGTCACGTCTACTCACATTCTTATGTATTTTTTGCAGGCTCTTAAAGATCTGTATACACTATACACATTTAACTCCAATACAACGACTTAATATTGCTTGACACCCAAACAGATCAAGGTTTCTTGATCATGTCTCACAATGCGTATATTCATTGGTGTGTCATCAACTGATGGGCTTTTGATTCTATGTATCAGTGTCATCAGGTGGTGAAGCTAGAGGGTGTCACCAGCCTACGGAAATTCTCATCTTTAGCCGTACACCGGCCAATGATCGTGACACCTTCCCACCTTGCGTCGTATAATCAGATCAAGGAAACAATATTAGCAAAAGTTGTGATGGAAGATGGCTTGGACACATGTGACTACGAGTTTTGTAGAAAGGTTTGTAGCTGCAGTTGCGTTGAATCCAGTGGACATGATAACAACTAGAGTGAGGAACATGAAGGTATACTATCTTTACATGTAACGTGCATATAGTATGTTAAAATGAAGGATTATATGCTTTCAAATGATGTACACAGGCGGAATTCAAGTCATTGGCTGCTACAATCTGGGAGCATTTTTTAGCCTTACAACCCTGCTTAGAATTGTAATTGGCATACTTCTAACCAACACTTATAAAGAGGATAGTTCTACAGGTCTAATCGTAGAGGGTGTATTAAACTCGGCATCAGCAGGTATCTTGATTCATGATTCTATGGGCCTACCAATGAGATTGCATGAGTTTGATATCTATTTTAGTAATTCTCGGTTGACCGACTGGATAAGATTGTGTGATTGTGTCGGATAAAATATTTAAGTTTTGGTAGAAATATACTGTGAAACTACAATGGATTTTTTTTATGATCATGTCTCTTACTGTTCTTAATCAATGTTTTCTATTGGTATGAGAAGATTTACTACTATCTGTATTGCATGTTTCTTATATAGAAAGCAGTTTGCATTTGCCGTTAATAGAATTTGTGTCCTTATGTTTGAGGTCTAAAGCCATAATTGGTTTGCAGCTTCATATGATACGCTAATGTTTGTGAAGAACTTAACCCGCCAGGCCGCAACGCGACCGGATAATATTGTTAGCCGTTTGAAAGTATGCTATTTTATGTCGTTTTAGACTTGGCCTACCAAATACAATGAAAAAAACCCCGCCCGGCCGCATCGCGGCCGGCATGCCGCCATACTTGTTATTATATATATATATATATATATATATATATATATATATATATATATATATATATATATATATATATATATATAGTAATAGTTGGTCTTGTCTTATTAACTGGGTCAAGCGAAAAGAAAAAGAACAATATACAATTGTTTAAGGTGCGTTTAGTTGGGGGAAAACACATTTGTTCTTCACAAAATATTTTATGAAAAATAAGAAAAACAGAAATTGCGTTCAAACCAGTGTTTTCCAACAAAATGTTTTGCAAAAACACACAATCTCCTATTTCTTAACAGAACAAGGAAAATTACAAAATGAATTTTAGTTATTTTCCATGTTTTCTTTTATAACTCACAACCCCCTGCCCCTTTCATTCTTCAAAATAGAAAATACAAACATCAAATAAACACGTTTTTTATATTTTCAAGTGTTTCTGGAGGTAAATTTCTCTTTCAAATTTTTACAAAATTAGATTTTCTTCAACTAAACGCTTAATATCAGATCTGGTTTCAAAACATTGTATAATTTAATGATAATTTGAAACTTGAAGTTAAAATTTAGGCAGGTAGTTGGTTTTGGAAAATAGAACTTTGCAAGATAATTGTCACATTTTCCGAAATAAAGAGACAATAACAGAGGCCATTAATCAGTCTAAATATTGTTTTTCGTATATTGTTTTTTACCGGGTATTAATGTGTTATCAAGAATATTTATAAACAGCCTCACTATAATAGTTAACAAGCTTTAAGCTGTTTGACATGATACTTATAAGGGCTTAAACTTTTAAAATAATTTGTCTTATAAAATATTTGTCACACTGGCTTATAAAAGCTTTAATAAATCATAATGTCACGACCCGCCTACTTAAGACGATCATTTTCGAAGTTGGTTCGGGATTCCGGATTATTCCACACTTCTTTTGGATAAGCATGGAAGGTCTTGGAACCCTTTGAAAGAGTATGGAAAATGTACGAAGATCTATAACCTCTTAGAGATCCTAGAAGCTCATGGAAGTCCTAGAATTTCCCTACCATAGAATTGTCTAGAAGTTGTACAAAGCTTCCTAGGAGTAGTATAAATAGTGGAGGCCTCATTTGTTCAAGGCATCCAAGAAGTTCACTTGTAATCTCTCTTGTAAAGCTCTCTATTATTTGTTGCTATATGATCTATTACAACTTTCATATGATCTATTATTTGTTGCTATATGTTTATGTACAACATTGCCTCCACTTTTGCATGTCCTCTGTAATACAACTTTCATACTAATATAGTCAAAAATCACATTGGGTGGCATATCTGACTTGCATGCGTCCATGTGAACTCCCCGCTAACTTTGATTAACTTGTTGTCGTCTCGACCAGGGCCGGCCCGGCCCTAGTACCGGGCGAGGTGGGCGACGGCCCATGACATCATATTTTTGGGGGCATCAAACTTTATATTCATCTTATATTAAAATAGAATCAAAATATGAAGATTATGAAGCAGATCTTGTTTTTTAAATAATGGAGGAAGAAAACTTAGGAAGAAGATGAGAAGTTGGAGAGAAAGAGAAAACAGAATAAAAAAATTTATATCTCATCGGTGGGTAGTTGACCTTTAAAATACACCTTTAATTTTCTCAAAAACTAGTCTGCTTTTCCATACGCTAAAAAAGAGTTCATTTCTTCGCACACTACAGTATATGTATATATATTTTATATTGTTGTTTCGTGAACTATTAAAGATGTTGATTTTGTACTTAGAAAATAAATTATTTTTATTAGTTGGGTTTTTCTAACTTGTGCCCTAGGTCACAAGTTAAGCACACCAAAAGTATATCAAAAGTACACAAGTACTCACATAAAAGTACATTTGTCTGTACTTTAGATGTACTTTTATGTGGATGAGCCCTTTTGTACTGACATTTTTTTTAAATTTATAATTAATAGTGACATTTTTTTTCTTCGGGTAAAGAGGAGTAATCTTGCACCCTGGTAAAATGTTGACTATAATAAGATAATCGATGATTTTGCTAAAAGAATCGTCGGATAACATTGTTTTAGGTGATCTATCTTTAAATTGTAATTCAGAGTTTATACCATCATGTTGTACATATCATTTATAGTATTAAAGAAAAAAAATGGCGTGAGGTTTATCATTTATTAAAGAAAAAATGGCGTGATGTTTAACTAGGTAACTTGATTAGGTTACAAGCCCATAAAAATCGTATTTTTTGTTTACGAGAGGCATTTTTGTGGCGGCTCGCCCAGGGTAGCAAAAAACTCAGGACCAGCCCTGGTCTCGACTATGAAGTGTCACGGCCTCTTTTGTATCAACACAAACGGCGTATGGACTGCCACATTCGTCGGATGCAATGAACCTTCGCGCAAATCGGTGACTGCCTATCAAATGATATAGTGGATCAAAATAAAACGGTTTCTCTAAATAATACAAGTTCCAAAAATAGACATGCATAAAGATGACATACTTATGGTTTTATTTCGGATACCAGCAGCGTCTAGATATGCTTTAACCCATTCAACGATCGTTTTGTGTTTATTGTTCTCTATGACAAAACATTCATATGGGCGAGAATCCGGGGGAAGCGGAAAACTTTGATGGGATCTAGAAAGGAAAATGTGTGTTCGTACATGACATCTAATATTTTTCTTGAAAATGACATCTAATATTTAGTTTTGTTTTTTCAAAAAGAGAGTTTTATTTTTGTGAATTGAAAACAATGTAATCACTTGACAACTGATATTAGTTGAGTTAGCATGTGTTGTGTAAAGTTCACCTTTTAACACAATTTGTTTTAAACAGTTAATAGAGAAATTAAACATAATTATAGAGTAAATTACAAACAATATAATCATACACAATTACCTTTAAACTCATATATAATATTCGGTATAAATACATAATTTAATATTTATGTTAAAACCCCGTGCATATACGGGTATTATAACTAGTTTATGAAAGCGTATATTTACATCTTTCTTGCATTTAACGATTCACCAGTCTGATTACTCAAAGTCTCCAACCACATTAGTAAACTCATAACATGAAACAACCGAATCTAGACCAAAAGACCCAACAATATGCCCTTACAATACAACTATGTAATCTTTAATAATGAAAAATCTCACTTCTTATTTAGGGTAAATTACACCGTTGGTCCCTGAACTCTACTCCGTTTACCCTTTTTGGTCCCTAGATAACAGGGTTTGTCGGGATAGTCCTCAATTTCAGCTTTTTGTTGCCCGTTTGGTCCTAAGAACCCCGTTATACGTAACGACTATTAGTTTATGGACAAATATTATTAGTATATGACTAGAATCGAACTCGAGAACACGAGATTGCACACGTTACGAATGAGAATTAATGATCAATAATTAATATATATAAAAGGTTATATATTTAATTATTTAAACACTAAATATTGACTAACGGTCGTTAGACGATAAAGAGAAGGAATAGAATGTAATTAGGAGCCAAGAAGGATCCGGAAGGACCCCTTGGGCTCCATAACCGGTCGATCCAATGGGAAGGGGAATCCCTTGCCCTAACTTGTCCTCCAAGATTGCATTCACTATATTAACAACCCTTAGGTTCATTGTTTGATATCTCTTGTACACACATAACCTAAGTTTTGGTTTTCTCTTTTCTTTTCTTTTGTATAACGGTCGAACAAACACCCTCTTAGGGTTTTGGGTCGAATTTTGTTTTACAAAAATATTAGTGTTTTCTTGATCTTGCAAACACATTAATGATCGTTATTAATTCGTGTGTACAAGAACATGGTAATTACTCACTATAGTAATTATCTTGGATCGATTAACAAAACGATAAGGGGTTAATCATTTATCCTTATAAACCTTAATTAGGGTTCATCAATTGTTCAAGGTTATTGAAGTTGATTCTTGTTTGTGCTAGAATCAAGAGGTACATTCTTTATTTATTATTTGGTTAATCTATTATATCTTATATGTGATCCTACGCTTTCGCATGCTTTGATGATTGCTTGTTTAATTATATGATTGTCATGGTACTTAAATTCTAACAGTGGCATCACGAGCTGTTTTAACATGTAATTGATTACCAAACACACATAAAAAACGAATATTGATTGTTTTTGGTATTACATGTGTCGATTTTTTTTATTTTTTTTCATTTTTTATTTTTTTAGGGTTTGTACATAAAAAAAATTTGTTTAGAAACCTTAATTTGGGGGGGGGGGGGGGGGGGGGGGCGTTGATTATTCCTAAACCCTAATTAGGGTTTTGTGTTTTGTTTATTAATTGGATTAGAAACCCTAAGTTTGGACCATGATTATGTATTTATAAGAGTATCTTGTGACCTAATTGCTAATTGTTATGCATGAATCCATGACAAAACATGCATGTTAGTAATGGATTAATTACTTGATTAATTGTTAGTATCACGTTTATCACATGTAATTTTTAGATAGATCTAAAATTGGGGAAGACCTCAATTAATTAATTAATCAATTTTGTGCTAGAACTCACCTTAATACCAATCATCTTAGGTAGATGATTATGTCATTCCAAAGGGTTGTTAGAACTCACCTTCCGAATGACAACTTGGAAGAAGTCATTGTGTGTGTCAGTCAACGAACGAATCTCGTTCTTGTTAGTGTGATTGATTGAACAATTACACCTTAGGTTGTTGGTCGGGTTGTGACACTCAAGTGTCTTTGAATTGCAATACGCATCCATTTTTCGTTGGTCGCTCAACTCACTTGGGCTTTCTTCTTTATTTTTATCCTTGTGGCTACGTCTTAAACATAGTTTAGCCCTTGTATATCTTGCTATGCATATTCTATCCCTTAAATGTTGCGCCTATTCCTTTATATATTATGTTGCACGAAGCTAACCCTTGATGTAGGAAAAGCCAATGTAAGAATTTGATCCATGGATCCGCTAGATACTAAGGTAAATAAGCAAGGGGATTCAATCACCATAGGGAAGCATTGAGCTAGGGGGAGCTCGGGAGTATTTGAATACATAGCACGGAGTTCTTCTAATAGTGGTGACAGAAGACTTCACTGGGATGATGCAAGCTCGCCTTTTTGGGAAGAAAGGTAAGTAATGTAATAATGGGGAGTAGGGAGTGAATTCAAGGGAGAGCTCGAGGCGACTACCTTTTTGCTTCGACAAAAGGGGGAGAAGGGAGTGTAAACAGGTAACTTTTACATTTTATTGTGTGTTATGGTTTACATATTTGTCATCATCAAAAAGGGGAGATTGTTAGTGCAAATATTACGATATTTAAACTAAACAGTTTCTTCGGTTTTAATAATTACAAACATGTAACTTGTAATGCATAACGTAAAATGCGCAAGTTACATGTAAACATAAATCATCAATGCATACTTACATCAACATATCTCGACGTCTCAAGTATGCTTCAACATAGTCGTAGATTTCCATCCCGACGTAAATCACTCAAGATATGGACAAACAAATCTACTACTTGACAAATGATCAAAGGATTATATTTTTCTAAACTTCACATTCTTAATGTGACAAAACATTTTTTCAAAAATATATTATACAAATTATTTTTGAATTAAAAAGACAAATGGAGGAGCGTTTTCTTGACCCACGGTACCATTAAATACCCACGGAACCACTAAATTTAGTGGTGTCGTCCCAACTTTAACGGTACCATCCCCCTGTAACGGTCAAATTTATCTTTGCCTATAAATAGTGGACCATTTTACACTTCCAACTTGATTTTTCCAGTCAATTTTCTCTGGTCTAATCCCTTTTGATTTAGATCACTTTCTTTGATCATTTAGAGAGTCTTAGTTTGTTTTAGAGTGATCCAATCATCCATTCAAGTGATCACCTTCATTCCTCTTCTAGTGCAAGAGAAGAATACAAAGTATCAAGAGGATGCAAGATGTTAGAGTCTTTGTGTAGTGCACTTGCATTACTTATTAGATTGCTTAATTGTATCTTGATATACATCAAGTATCATAGTCTTGTTTACTTCTCTAGTGTTGAACATGGTGATCTTGTTGAGATCTTGGAGATCTCTTGTAGCTTGTGTGCTAGTGTGTCTTGATCAAGTGAATCAAAGGTAGATTGGGTAGATCAAGTATGGATCATGTGGATCTTGTAGGGTGTATAATTTGTGAAGATCGGTAGATCAAGAGTAGATCGGGTAGATCGAGTAAAGATCATGTGGATCTTGTAGCTTGTGTTTATTTTGAGGATCGGGTAGATCGTGGTAGATTGGTACTAGCTAAGATTAGTACTCGACATCTAGCTTAGTGTCAGAAAATAATGTAAGTGACGCGGTTTATGTGTTTAGGCCTTAAAACACAAGGTTTGTTATGTTGGGCCATAAAACATAACGGGTTTGGTTGTACCCGAAGAAGAACTCGACATCTAGCTTAGTGTCGGAAAATATTGTAAGCAATGTTGTATGGTTTTCTCCGCCGAGAAGGGAGCTTGTTGATTAGTGAAGTAACTCTCGAGTTGGGTACTCGAGGAGTGGAGTAGGGCGAATAGGAGCTTCATGACCGAACCACTATAAATCATCGTGTCAGGTTTGCTTTTTCTTTACTTGTCTCTTTACATTTATCTTCGCATTTATTGCTTTATATTTATATTTGCATTGCGTTTATGTTTGTGTGGTTTGTTGCTTATATGGTGTTGATCATGTTTGTGTCATGGCTTGATAGTATTTGTGTTGTAGTTTACTTCATACTATCTCTAGTTGTTGTATGACCATTGTTGACACATTTCATATTGTGTCACACTTTATCGGTTATTTGATACAAAAGTTTTAGGTTTTAAATGGAAACGTATTCAACCCCCCCCCCCCCCCCCCCTTTACGATTTCCACAGCCGCCCTACTATTAAATGTTAACCAAAAGAGAGAAAAAAAAAGCTCTTCTTCTACATCTTGTCTTCACACACACTACACATACACAAACGAGGGGTGCAAAGTGTAATTTTTTTATAACCGTTGCACCCAAGGGGTGTGTTTTGTAAATACTACTTTGTGTTTTGTAAATACTACTTTGTCCTCTTCCTTGTTGTGACGTACGTTGTTATATCAAATAGTTGAGGATCGCATCATGCCATTAAGACGATCAACACCATCTAATTCCCTGACGAAGTATGTGTGTTTTCTAAAAGAATCTTCAAGATCGAAATCACAAAAATTTACCAACCAAAAAAAAATTGTGCCCAAGTACTTCCACGTAAGGGTGATCACGGTCCAAAAACCGGACCGGACCGACTAAGACCGGACCGGACCGAAGACCGAGAACCGGAAAAACCATAAACCGAGACAGGACCGAATGTGGTCGGTCCGGTCTTGGTCCGATCCGGTCCGGTCGGTCTTCGGTCGGTTCGGTCCAATTTGGCAAGATTGAGCAAGTTTTTTCGGGTTTTTGGTCGGTCCGGACTGGAGCGGACCGGACCGACCGGACCGAGGACCGAATTAGCCAAAAATCTTAGACCGAGGACCGGACCGAATGTGGTCGGTCCGGTCCGGTCCGGTCCGGTCGGTTTTGTCGGTCGGTCCGGTCCATCTGGTTCGTTTGCTCAGCCCTACTTCCACGTAGTATACCCTGGAAATTACTCTATCACCAAAGACATAATCTCCATAACCCATAATTGCCCCAAAATGGTTGTTCCCGAATCTAACTGTCCCAATAAACTCATTCACAAAATTCATGAGCCGTGAGCGATCCCAGGTCATATGTTATGAGTAGCCTAAGTATAAATGTCATAGGACGATCTGTATGACTTGCATTTGAAAATAGACGAAAGGAGAGTTTGTAGTTCCGGATCTCCAGTTTAAGTTGGGTTCCAATTGGTTAGTGCAAACAAATTCTGGAGCAACTGAGACCTTAGGTAGATTCGTTTCAATGGTGGAAATTTCACTAGATGCAGTGGGCCTAGTTAAAGGACATTGAGTCTCTATGGGGAAAGTTATACCAGTTGGCTTCCATTCCTTAATAGGCACTACTTTAGAGTAAGTTATCCTAGTTAAAGGGCACTGTTCTCCTAAAGTGAATTTCCTTCTAGTGGGCTTCCATTGATAACCAACATTGGCAAAAAGATTTCCTGTTGCTTTCCAAATTTACTTAATTCGTTTAGCTCTTCAAACTTTCCTAACTGGGGTTTTGTTGGATGACTTTAAAAATTTCTCAACACATTTATCATGATTAGCCGAAATTAAGCATTCATTACATGTTTTGCAAAGTGAATTAGGGTTTGAATTATGATTCTTTTTGCTCAAATCAGACTTATTGTTCCCCATGTGCTCTTCTACTTTCTTCTTAGGAACACTATTAGCTGGTGAAGTCTTATCATTCTTTATATTTCTTCTAGGTTTTGACTTTCTAGCTTTAGTGTCACTATTAGCTCCTGTAGAAGGACTGATGGGAATCTTAGTCTTTTTCACTTCCAGTTACTAAACATGTTTTGATGTGTTGGGATCTGAAGTTTCCAAAGGTGCCTCAAAGGTTACATGCTTATCCTTATCCAAAGTGAGTGATGCATTAGATCTATTTTGCTTACTATTTATCTTAGGACATGTGACTATGGCATATCCTAATAGTTCTTGAGAACGTTTTGAGAGGAAACAAGCATCTACAATCGCACTATCTAGTGTTTCGCAATCCTATCCTCTTCAACGGTCTCATGAAGCATATCAAGACTATCCTTAAGATATGTAAGGTAATCATAGTGAGCAGATCTATTGTTCCGAAGAGGGAACGGGATATTCACAGCATCAATTGCATATTTTCTACAAGCAGAAACGTTTGGAACAACATTATCACAAGTTATGACTGGCATTTTTCCTTTCACCTGAGTCTTTAGATTCTCAATCTCATTAAGCAAAGAAGTTATCTTTTCATTGGTTTTATCACGTGTTATTTTAATTGAATCAAATAACTCTTTGTATTGTTGTTTAACATTTGAATTTTCAACTTGAAACCAACCAATTTCTTGTTGTAATTTACTAGTTATAATACCTGTGCGTGCATAGGGTTTTTAAAATTTCGTTTTAGTTATCTATTATTATCGATTAAGAAATGAACCATTTAACATGTTTCAAATAGTTTTACTTGATGGACTAAAAATAAAAAATTATATGTATGTGTTATAATCTACCTATTATTTTAGGAGAATGCTTTTGGATTAAAAATTATATTTTATTGTTCAAGAAAATCACATAATGATACTTGACTTGCATGAGATATTAGTGATATATGCTTTTAGTTTTGCAAACCCGTGCTATCAATTTACGGTGTATTTTGTAATTGTGTTATTTCTTTTACTTATATTTTCGTTAAAATATATAGCATATTTAGATAGCTTTGAAGAATGATTCATTTCCTTGATTATTAATAACTATCAGATTATTTTTACTAATGTACCTTTTGGTTTGGAAAGTTGTATTTTCATAAGTTTGTGTTATTTACTTCTCATGTTTAATCATAAAATTCCCAAATTATCATAGTTGCTTACATTATAGCTTCTTTATTACATAAAGAGAAAAAAAAAAAAAAAGATGTAATGGGTAAAAATTCAAATTTAATCTTACGTTTATGTATAATATATAAGAATAATTTTTCTCTAAGCCCGAACTATATAAGGAAATTATTATTACTTGTATAAGTAAATTATTAATCATTGAAAAAAATGACAAAGAGTACATTCACAAGTCTTTTAGGATTGTTTGAATCCTTACCGACCTTTCACTTTAATACAACTTTCTTCACAATTGGCCTAAATAATCAAGGTAAAAGACACCCATATTTTATACCATTGGTTGACACTCATAGTGTTATCAATGACAGCAAACACCTGCTAAGTTTCATTAACTCATTCAAAGACAAATTACACTCCGAAAAGAATTACTACCATAAAATTACCCACATAGGCACTAAAACACATCTTTGGTACATTAAAATACATTCATGTATTATCTAAATCAGCACCTCAACTAAATTATACATTCATACCTTGAGCAGGCGTAGAAAATCCTTGCACAACAATCATGTGTTGATACTTAATCCTCCTCTAAAAAACGCACACAACAAATTGCATTACACTTTAGTGTGTGCAATAAGATGATATAACTGCAAAAACCACTAACATGTTGCATTATAGTAAGGATAACAAAAAAGTTAGTCATAACATCAAATAAGAAAATTTCATATTAGAACTAAAGGGGTGTTTGGTTATGCTTATTAAAAGTGCTTATTGGCTTATTCAATTACCATAACACAATAAGTGTATGATAAAGCTATAAGCTTTTTAGAAGCTTAGTGAAAAATCCCTGAACTCACAACTAATTCTATTATAGCTTAGTGTGTTTATAGTAAAAGCACAAATATTAAGTGTAGAAGTTTTCAATAAAACATAAAAAAGAGTTACTAAAAGTTGGTATGTATAACAAAAAAAAGGTTAAACCATAAAAAGGGTTACTAAATACTATCAGCTAGATAAGGCATAAGCCAAAGTTCTGTTGAGGTTTATTTCGGATTCTATTCAGAAGCAAAAAGAGGTTTACACATAAATCATAAGTTTAGAATAATTGTTGTATCTCCCATCCGTGATTACCAACTCAATAACATTATCGTAATATAGTAACGTAATAACCTGATTAAAACTATATATTTTTGCTGAATAATTCTCATGTATACACTTTTATTTCGTTTACAACGGCCAACTATAACACTTTTTTTAGGAGGTGATTGTTATAAAATAAGGATTATGATGCGTGCATTTTTTTATATAATTTAAGGAAAACACCTTTTATATTAAACAATGACTATCTAACCATGTTTTTTTTTTAATAATAATTAGCTTTGTATAATGTTTTTAACTGACAGACATGTTGAGGTTGAGGTTGAGGTTGATTTTGTAATTTAACTTCAACTATTGATATCATGTTGTACAAAATGTGTGAATTTAGTAGCACATAATGAGCGTTGATGAAGTTAAAATATGCTCCGTAAAGTTTTTAAAATGTTTTTATGGATATCCATAAACAAATTTTAAATGACAATTTCATGAGTCGTTGTTATAAGTAGAATCGCGTATATTAATTTTCATATCACAGTCTCTTGTTTATCATTTGATATTAATATTCCCGTTACTAATAATTTAGCCGTATTTCAAACCTGTGTATGCATAAATTAAAATTTTAAATAGTAACATGAGTCCTTATTTAAAAAAATATTCTAATGGACGAAAGTTTAAAACTAACATTAGTTTAAAAAAATATTTAACGTATATTAAAACTAATTGGCATATTTATCAAATTTTGTAATTTTAATGGTTGAAAGTATAAAAACTAATACTAATACTTATGTAATTTTAAACAAATTTAATATTATAAAGTATAGGGGGTATAAAGTGTAAGGTGTTATTTGTGTTTTTTATAAAGTTATTAAAAAATATGGAAACTTGTAATTTTACACTTTACTCTATATAAATTATTTAAAATTCAATCACTAAAATTTTATTAATTACTTCATCTTTTTTCAAGTTTTTGTTTTCATAAATTTGACACCTATATTTTTATGCATTTTTTTTCTAACCAAATTTCTACACCAAATTTATTAAGTTTGACCAAAATCAATTTAATTTTGACTTTTTATTGACCAATCACGTTGCTCGATTTCGCCTACGTGGCAAAATCGAGCTCTGCTATTGGTCCAATTTTTTTTTTTCAATGAGAAGTGATTTACAGAAACACTCCAAAATTATGTAATTCTAAGATTGATGGTATTCTGATTATGAAAATTTTGATAATCTAGAGACTGTGGGTTCTTGGAATTAATCACTTCGCTCTTCTGTGACTTCAATTGAGCGATTTGTGATTTCAAATTTCGAATCGTGTTCATATGAGCTTGAATCTTTTCATCACGTTTGCTTATTTCAAAGTATGCATCAAATTCAGGAGCATCCAAAGATGTCTTGGCATTTTGACATTTTGTATATTTCTTCTAGGTGTTTGATATTTTAATTGCCATTTAAGATTATCAACCTCTAATTTAGACAAATGCCTGACCATGTTATCATGGTCATCGTTTTGGATTTTCTCAAGCAACTTTAAATTCTCCCCCCTCAAGCTCTATAACACGATTCCGGGTGACATTCAATGCAATCGAAAAAGTATGAAATTGACAAGCAGTTAATGTAGAATCAGTAGCAGTAAATTATACATCCTGAGCAATACATCTAGCTATCAAATTATCATTAGCAATAAGCAAATTCTTTCTTTCAATTTCACAACTTTTAAGTTCGATAGCATCTAGTTTTGCCTTGTTTTCCGTTTCCTTAAACACTTCTTTCATCTCTTTCACCTCATTTTCAAGGGTTTTTTGCATTCCCTCAAAATGTTCTTTTAGAAGTTTAACAAATGGAATGACCTCAGTTAAGTAACATTGTTTTGTTTGTTCAAAGCCCCTTTCCCCCCTCAGTAGTTCCCGTAGGTGTAATTCTCTTTTTACACGTTTTATCAAAATCAGCAAATAGTTGACAGAGTACATAAATGCTAATTAGAGTATTACATGTTGTGGGAAGAGCTAAAGGGACTAAGTGCATGGGTGTATTAGGTGGGTACACCGTAGCTGCTGCAATTCTAAGGGGAGGATTCATAACATTAAAACCATGGGTTACTATTCATAAGCCTAAACATTGAGCCCAATCCAAACACACTTAACATTAACGACACACACACTAATACACGTTTACTTTAGGCGTTTTATTTGAAATCTATACACACAACACATATAATAAATTACACCACTCAATTCTTCACATTACAAAGATTAAATATCAACGGCTACATTCAAAATATACATATAAACGAATAAAAAAACAAACATCAAAGCTATACGAGTTCACTCACTTTTCCAAACGTACCCAAATTTGGTCAAGACCTTTTCAAATGAGCCTCACTAATTCTTTTGTGTCCAAAACCTCCTCAAATGAGTTCCTAAACATTCTAAGACAACTCACAAGTCATCTAAACCTAAAATGTGCCCTTGATGATTTCCTTTTGTCTCGATATTAACTCATACGAACGCAAAATAATCCCAAATTCACAAGCTTGTGCATGAGACCCCAAGGGGTCATTGGAAACCCATTATTACTCATTTTAATACAAATGACCTAGACCAAACCTGTTTCTAAACACCCAAGTCACCACAACATAAAATTTGACCCTTATATATTTATTTTGGCCACGATTAAGAGTCATATAGACACATGAAGGTTCTTATACCCCACACAAACACCTAAAGCAACTATAATGACCATATAATACTATCTCTAATCCCTTACAACTCCCCTAAAACTCAATTCGATCATCATGTGATCATTTAGTCACGTATCAAGTTGTTTTGGACCCTTTGATCATTTCAAACAAAACAAACCCGTGTAGTATCCTTCCCAAGTCCAAACTTGACCACAAGACTTACTTGTAACACATTGCCATGGCTCCTAGCTTTCTACTACTCGAAATAAAATCAACTTCTAGAACCCTTTGCCTAGTCATTCGTTTAAACTGAAATACACGAACCTTGGTACACTTGTATAAGCAATTTGCATTCTTACTCATGTTATCCTATCACCCTAAGCCTAGTCTACTCCCTTATCACCTTCCCAACTTGTCCCTCTCTCGATTATTATACTCCCATGCAAAACACACTCACGTATCACACAAACAAACATACACAAACACTCTTTTGTTCACTGCCTAATGCCGAGAAGAAACCAAGGAGTCTCTAGGTGATCCCAAGCTCGTACAAACCTTCCAATAGCTTCACACAAGTCCTAGGTGTGCTAACAATCGAGTTCCAAGGTCCTTGTGCCCTCTCCTTGATCAAACCGTCGTGTATCACCCACCTTCTATTGGTGTTGTAAGTCTCCTTTAAACACTTAGCCAAATTTCAATTATATATATTGTTTTCAACATGTATAAATGACCTAAGCTTTTACCTATTTAGTACCATGTCTCGTTAAACTTATAACTCACTCACTCACTTATTGGTATAGCTAAAAACTAGTTAACACACTTTATATACACTTATTCAACATATAATCAAAGATTATCACATGTTCCTAAGTTATTTAGACTCATATGAAAAACTGCCTAAAATATTATCACACAACACAAAACAGTTTTGATCACAAGGAATGACCTTGTAAGCTTCTATTTTATACGTACACCATATCAAGTAAATTGCTTAATCTATTTCCTTATACACTGAACAAACGAGAGATACAGATTTCACACCCACACAAGCTCTTTTGGTCACTCTCATAAGCTCAAAGCTTAGCTTACACACACATTTACATAAACACACTTAACACCCTTAACGGGCCTAAAGCCCACTTAACTCAATTAAGCAGTTGCAAATAAGCCACCCATAAGTTGTTTTGTAAATTGAAATAAGCTTATAATAAGCCCATAAACAAGCCTACAACACCCCAAGTCCATTGGACCCACACACATACCAATAGGCCAAATACCAGATCACAAAGCATTAAATATGCCATATTAAATTAAAAGAAGTACAAAAGCAACAAACATCTCCTATGAACTGGTCACTTGGTGACCTTCCTTTCCTTGACCCAGTCTGCCACATGTCTCCCCATGATAGGCTATGCATTGATTGTATAGGTTGGGTTGTTGATAAATGGTAAAAAAAGTTGAGGTTGGTTGTATGTTAGGTAGGGTTGTTAATAAATGGTAAAAAAGTTGAGATTGGTTGTATGTATTGATTGTATAGGTGAAGGAGTAAGAAAATAATATTTTAATGAGAGATTGGGTTGTGATAGATTGTTGATAAAGATAGTCTTAGTAACAAAAAGATGACACTCACATAGATAGATTTGGAGCTTTAATAATTATTTCCTCAAATCCATTAGTATTATCCATAAAACGAAGTTTATTAAGATTTTGAAGGCACCCATCAACATGGAATTTTTTCAAACCAGAGCAAAATTCAACAGTTAGTTCCTCATGAAGACGGAAACTAACGGTCAAATGCTCGATCACATGTGGATCTAAAGAAACCAAATCAAAATGCAACACCTTCAAATACTTCAACGCGGCAACATCATCATCAGTCAAGGACAAAGGTAACAAATTCATAGCCATTTTCAAAGATGTTGATGACGAGACAGATGATGAGGGTCCAATAGGAAGACGGTAAGTTTGTAGATTAATATTTGTTGCATTTCCGGTGATATGAAACTCCAATACTTTTACACCTTTCTCAAGAACTAATTCAAGGCATTTGTTAACAATGCCCACTTCTTTCTTATCATTCAACCATGTACAGAGCTTGAACGTGTGGAGATTCTTCAGAATTTGCTGGCAACATAATCTGGAAACAGAATGCTCAACATACTTGTAAAACAGGTACCTGGCAACATCATGATAACGAGTCCCATACACACCTAATCCAAACTCATCGAGATTGAAATCCAAATAAGGGAAAGAAGCGGTTAGAGCACACCATTCTTTAGACAAAGCAGTCACTCGAACACGGTCTTTAGAAGAATCCAATCGTAATAGTATGTCATCAATAAAAAATTCAGGGAGCTCGGAAATCCGATCTTCTACTTTTATTAATATTACGTTCTCCTTCTTCATCTCCGAACAACCACTTAAGCCAACAAAATACTACTTTTTGTTTGAGCTACCTACATATAATAATAACAGAAACGAAGGCTTCACAATGCATCTAAGGGAACTGCATATTGTTCGAGGTAAATAAATGTGAATTTGCTAAAACAAACGATTTCACATAAGACCTTGGATAAATAACTTTTTTCTTTTACAAAATAAGCAAGTAGTTATTTTTAAGCTGCAAAATAAGCAATAACTATTAAATTAGAAACACTCTTAGAACTTAAAAGTTAAAACATGGCTTAGAGGGTGTTTAGTATTTTCTTATTGTATGGAGCAAAATATATTTGTAAAAATAATAATCAAGTTCATTAGTACTAATTATCATTGTAGAAAAACTGCATAAGTCACTGTTTGGATGGAAAGCAGAAAAAATAAGCAATCTCAAAAACACATGTTAAATCAAAAGATCACAACAACAACAACAATAAGCAATTAAGAGAGAATGATGTTGGAGGAAAACATGTATGCCATAGGAGTCGATGAGGATAACGTATGATAAATTGAGGCGATGAGCAACAACAATAAGCAATTAAGATAAATTAGGGTTAAGTATTAGGTTTGTAGAAAAAGACATGTTTGGTTGTTGCCACTATCAATCAATTAAGGGATCTTTGTTTGAGAAAGACTTATCCAAAGTTAACACCGCCAAGACGGGCCTGGACAATAGCATTGGGCTTGGCCAAACCCCTCGAAATCAAAACGACAAGCGTCATTTTCCGACGCTATATTAGTACATTACAATATATATTAATTCACAATGGTCATGACGTCGTTTTGCCCCACTGATTTCCCGCCAAAAAATACAGGCTATTTGCAGCCCAACAGCCAATATTATGATCCGGTTTTGTTTCTGTAACCCAACGTGAAGAGATATCACCCCCAATTTCTCCTTCTACTCTTTTCTAGAACCTGCTTTTCCCACACTCCGATACATTGACTATCTGAAGATACTCATGGTTATGGACTGATGATCCACGGTAGTGCTGAAGTGGTGATTCCCTACCATAGACCCACATACAAAAAAAGGGTTCAACAGTTTGGTTGGTTTGTGATTGTTCTTGAGATTTTTGGATTTCTTCTAAATCGGGTCCGGTATGCTATAAAGGCAACAAAAGTGCTCTATTATGATGCAATTAACACTAACTATAAGTTTAGGTGTTTATAAAATAAAATCCAGTTAGTGACTTCAACTAGTTTGTTAAAAAATAAACTAACTTAAGCTGTATAATTTCGTTGATCAAATACAAGAAATTGGCAGTCATAAAAGTTGTGTTTTATGAATAAATCGACTAAAATAATGTGACTATTATATCAAACCCATTAACAATTAATGGAAAATCATTTTAGAAAGTCGACAATACTACCGAATTAAGTACTTAACATTAAATAACATATGCCAGTTAACAAAACATACATGAAAGAAGTATTATAATCCTTCTCAATTAGCACTAAAAAAGTCAAAATCTCAAGTCATATTTACCCCCACCAAATAACAATGTACAGAGAGATATTGTTAAAAAAAATACACTTTACCTACTGGCCCCACTTCCCATTTCCCACCATCCCACACCCAATTTCACTATCACCCATCATCTTCTTTCCCATGTTTTCCGATTGAACTAGCCACCGGAAAATCTTCTTTTTTACATTTGAGCACTTTCAAATTGATGAAAAGCTGAGAGCGATGAGGGCACTCGGATTGTATGGGTGAGGGCACTGCACATTTTCCCCATCATTTATACCTTTTTTCTTATATATTTTATGTATCCGCAAAGACTTGGTTAGGGGCATCGCCCCCCACTATTACTAAGGTGGCTCCGCCCCTGCCTGGCAACATCATGATAACGAGTCCCATACACACCTAATCCAAACTCATCGAGATTGAAATCCAAATAAGGGAAAGAAGCGGTTAGAGCACACCATTCTTTAGACAAAGCAGTCACTCGAACACGGTCTTTAGAAGAATCCAATCGTAATAGTATGTCGTCAATAAAAAATTCAGGGAGCTCGGAAATCCGATCTTCTACTTTTATTAATATTACGTTCTCCTTCTTCATCTCCGAACAAACACTTAAGCCAACAAAATACTACTTTTTGTTTGAGCTACCTACATATAATAATAACAGAAACGAAGGCTTCACAATGCATCTAAGGGAACTGCATATTGTTCAAGGTAAATAAATGTAAATTTGCTAAAACAAACGATTTCACATAAGACCTTGGATAAATAACTTTTTTCTTTTACAAAATAAGCAAGTAGTTATTTTTAAGCAGCAAAATAAGCAATAACTATTAAATTAGAAACACTCTTAGAACTTAAAAGTTAAAACACGGCTTAGAGGGTGTTTGGGATTTGCTTATTGTATGGAGCAAAATGTATTTGTAAAAATAATAATCAAGTTCATTAGTACTAATTATCATTGTAGAAAAACTGCAGAAGTCACTGTTTGGATGGAAAGCAGAAAAATAAGCAATCTCAAAAACACTGTTGAATCAAAAGATCACAACAACAACAACAACAATAAGCAATTAAGAGAGAATGATGTTGGAGGGAAACCTGTATGCCATAGGAGTGGATGAGGATAACGTATGATAAATTGAGGCGATGAGCAACAACAATAAGCAATTAAGATAAATTAGGGTTAAGTATTAGGTCTGTAGAAAAGACATGTTTGGTTGTTGCCGCTATCAATCAATTAAGGGATCTTTGTTTGAGAAAGACTTATCCAAAGTTAACACCGCCAAGACGGGCCTGGACAATAGCATTGGGCTGGGCCAAACCCCTCGAAATCAAAACGACAAGCGTCGTTTCCGACGCTATATTAGTACATTATCTATACGAGAATGGCGCTGGCCGCCGCGTTGCGGGCGTTTCTATCTTTTTCCTCGTGGTTATTTTCTTTTTTTTTTTTTTGGCCGAGCGGATTTTGCGTCAATAAAGTACAAAAGTTTTTTTTTTCTTTATGGATCGCGCGTTGCGGTAGCCGTTGTTTCATGTCGTTAATTATTGCACGTTATTTTTTTAAAGTAGAAAGTGAGCCCATTTTTTTGGTTGCGCAACTTTCAAATTGTTAACGCGTCAAATGGGTCGATTTGGAGATATAAAGAACAGTAATCTCATGTTCTATATGGGATAACAAACATGTCTAATGCAAAATTACCAAAATGATTGTAGATTATGAAGGACATAACATTTGGCTTTCTTTGAACACTTGCACTGGAGGAAAAGAAAGTATAAGTGTCCATTTAGTTATTATAAACTCTCACAATTCTGGAATTAAATTCAGCATGTGATTATATTGCATGCATATAACCAATGTAGTGGTAGTGCCTTATAATATCAGGAGTAGTGGATATCCTTTCAATTGGAACCATTTGACCTATTTTTTCTTTGATTGTTTTTCGTCCCAAAAGATCTTTCAATAGAGCATCATTCGGCTTTTGCATATAACATCATCTGCCACTACGATGACAACCAAAATGGACAGTAATACGGCCATTCCCAACGATAGCATTTTTTTATCTAATCATATATGCTACAACATATGAAACATACAAACAATGTTATAGGTTACCAATACCAACTCGCGTAAATGCATAAAGCAAGTAAACATGGTAGAAATTGGTAATGCGTGTAAGCAAAAAGTGAGACAGAACTGCTATGTTATTGGGAATCCTTGTGGATATTAGAAGACATTGACTACTGGAGGAGCAATTAGAGGAGCTTTTCTGGTAGCAATTTTACTGGTATATCAAGTTCACTACCCAAAGTGCTAAGCATAGACATACCTAAACAAACCGAAGACACCGAGAGACGCAAGGTAAGTAAGACTGAACATAGTTATTGTTCATTGCTTGTATTAATCCTAATTTTGTACTGCATGTGTCACCTTAGAATGCATCTCTAAAGTCTGCAAGTCCACCAACTTAAAAGCAGCATCCGCTGCTCAAGTTTAAAAAGATTGTCATTTTCGAAAAATTTGGTAAAGTATTAAAACTCTAAAGCATGAGACATGATCGACAAATATGTACACCAAATTTGGTTACAATGGAATGCAACTCTACCATGTAACAAATATATAAATAATCGGTGACCTTTACAGGGCAGATGTGCGTCTCCACCAACAGGGCGTGAATCGTGCGACCCTACAGTAGCTTGTGGACTCGTGTCTGCAGAACATATGTGGCATTATCAGGGTGATGAAGAAGAGTAACAGAGTTAAAAAGTAGCCAAAAGCTAAGTATACCTGATGGCATTGTGCTCGATCCGCCCCTATAAGAATTCGGTTCCGTGCTCGTTGCAAAAATATCCAGATTCATACATATCAAACAGCCAAAAGAAGACCGACAATAAAAAGCAAAGAATAGAAGAAAAAAACACGTTGATGATGTAAGATCGTCTAGTGGGAAAAAGAAAATCCATGGATACCTCTAATGGCTGACACATCATTTGTGCGCAGATTAGGACTAATAGCCGAAACTGATTGAGAAGCCTCGTCGGTAGGATTCATGGCGTTTGCACCTACAACACGTGTCAGTTAATAAGAACAAATTCAGAACATCAAATAATGAATATCCAATTTTTGTTACGAAATGCCGTACAAAAAGCATCGAATTCCAAGTAAATGTCGGCGCAGCCGCCAGATGCAGGTTGACGGTCAGCCATTCCCATGTAATGGGAGTGTTTGGTAATGCATATTTGCTTAATTTGTGGGGGTGTTTGGGAATGAACCTGTAAACGATGAAAGCCACATTGGTAACTGGCAGCAAAAGGAGTCGTACCCGAAAGTAATGTGCAGGCTCTCCCATGATAGTCGAGCAGCCTAACTTTTCTTCGTCCCAAAAATCGCTCTGCAATGCCGACATACGTGCAAGGTCCAAATCGATGGTATTTTGTCGGAGGCCCTGCAAAACAGTGGAACATACCAATGTTACCCATAAACTTTTACGATATAGATGTTGCAATAGTGTAAGGGGAAAGATGTCTCCAACTAACATGTGCGGTGTGAACCACCTGGTGCTCCACCCTCATGAATGCCGACATATTAAACAATAGTTAGAACTGTTTGTACATAACGTCATATGATAGAAAAGCATAACATTACGTACGTCTTGAACACCCTGCAGCAAACGCGGCACAGAAATTTGACCACCACGATTATGCTGACGCGAACCTAGAACCACATGAAAAAGTAAATAAATAGCAAGTGTTACACCGCAGGTATCCGCAATTGATGATAGCAGCCTATATATGAAACTAACAATTAATGCTAACCGTTAAACGTGTTGCCTCCTGCACCGGGTGAGCAGTGTGGATGGGACGTACGTAAACCAAATGTGGAGTGACCATCTACCAGAACACCCTCTTCCTCTATGTAGTGATTGCTCCCCAACTCAAAGTCCAGAATTATTGGTAGATGGGGTAAGTCTGTAATAAATGAGAGAACAATGAGCAACAACGTATTAAGCAAGAACAAATGTCAATGTTAATATTAGTTGAGGTCAGAAAGGTTATCAAACAACAATAAAGCAAGGCATTTTGTCTCTATTAATGGTTAGTTGGTGGTTGCTCACATTCTTTGATGTCCATGATGCGTGGTTTTGCAACCTTGCAAAAGGTTTTACCTTTCTAGGGATCTCGAGAAGCTTGCAATCCCCACCAGGCAGTGTACCTGATCGTTGTAGTATAGTATAGTGACAAGTACCGGGGGATTGTGTCACAACTCACCATTTCAGGTCATTTCCCAAACTTTGACAATTTACTATTCATAAATCACTATTCATCAAAACACTATTTATCATTTTACTATTCATCATTTTCGAGGTCAATTTGATATTCTGAGAAACATTCAAAAAATTTACTATTCACCAAGTACTATAAATTTCTGGAAAGAAAATACTATTCACGTGCATTGCTCATTTCATCGTAAATTTAGTTTACGAGTACTTAAATTCGCGTAACCGTATTGGTTCAGGTGCGAATTCATGCATTATCATTAGAGACATTTCATACGGACTAGAAATAGTCTACATATCATCATAATAGCATTTGCATACTATATCACTCGTAGAATATTCATATTATTATTTTTGGTATGTTTAACGTTTTACGTTTATTTATTTTAATTAAACGTTAACCCGCGATAAATAAATATAACCAACATATCTAAAAATCCCCACGATGGTTCCGATATATTTTTAAACTCCTTACAACGTCATAAAAATTATAAAATTCATTTACCCGGTATTTTGGGAATTTATTAAATTTATAACGTAAGTTTAATATAATTACGACGGTTTTCGTGAAAACTAAATAATAATTATCTAAACGCTCAAATTTTGTACTCAACATATTTTTAACATTTTTAAAACTTTATTATGTCCCGGTTAACTTGTTAAAATTTATTTCTCGCAAATCCGGTACTCAATTATAACTAAAAACTAACTACAATTACCTAAATTTAACACCTAAAACCTATACTTATACATCACTACTCTACACCAATACTTCTAATTAAATCACAAACATAATCTCCCTTTTACACCCCTTGAAAAACCGGCCATGAACCCCCCATTTTAACCTTAAGCATTTACTTGTTTTAACTTTCCCAAAAATCATACAAAAATATCTACAAACTCATAATACATTTCACACTTAGATTTTTAGATCAAAACTTTACTCTTTCTCTCTTTTTCTTTCCCAAACCCACGGCCCTAAACCAAATCCACAAAGATCCATCCATTTTTACAAGATCAAGTTTAAATCAAGTCTAGATTGTTGTCCTTGTTAGGGTTTTGAAATATAAACTCAAGGATTGTTAGGGTTTTGATCATACAAGCTTCCTAATCATTCAAGTGAGTTTACAAAAATTTATTTTCTTCATTTCTTCAAGTATTTGTTATGATTATATAGTTTTCATACAATATTTCATGCATATGTTATCATAATATATGTTTATGTCTTTGAAACCCTATAAATGGAAATCTTGGTTAGATCCACTAGATTGATGATGTTTAGGAACCCATGACACCTTAAGAAGGTGTATGGTAGGATTAGACTAGATTTGTGGTGATTGGAAGTGATTTCGGTGGAGTAGAAACAAGTTTAGAACACTAGAAATGGATTTGGAACCTATTTGCAAACCTACTGTCCCAAAAATGAAATCCTGGAAAACTCAGTAACTCAGGGGAACTTTTTAACCAAAGATTTAGAAAATACTTTCAAAAACGAAGCCGTAGGCGAAAGAACGGGTTAAAACGAGTTTATAACGAAGGAGATATGATTTTTGCAAGTTTATTGACGAAAACTATTTTTCTGAAAAATTGTTGCTGTTGGACGATTTTTGGTGGACAAGCCGAGGCGTTAGACGTAACCTAGAGAAGCCGAGTTATCAAAAATATATTAGTACGTACTAAGACGAATCCGTGGATATAAAGAACGAAGAAAATGAACTTAAAACGGCCAAGTTATTCACGTTTCAATATCGGCAAAAACTCTATATAATTGGCAGCTTTTACTAGAAATAATAATAATACTACTTCTACGTACTAAATTCTAGATTTTCTAGGAATACTACTAAATTGCCGCAATTTATAACTAACGAAGTACTTATGCTTATGAGCTTATTTTTACGACCATTAAATGTTACTTCAAGGTTTTCAAGGCGAAGTTTATAACACTGACTTTCTATACATATATATTACGACAAGTTTACACAAGTCTAGTTAAGACTTATTATTTTTCTCAAGTATGGAATGTATTTTCATATGACTATAACTAGTGTTTTCAAGTTATGAGTGGTATAGTTATCATGTGCATGCATATTCTCTACATTATTTCATGATCTAAATTAGATCATATTCATTCATCATAGGTTGCGGTTGATTTCATTCCTTGTTGTCCTTATCATTCCATTGCATTGTACCATCACTTCGAGGTGAGTTTTCATAGCCCCGTTTTTAATACATTACTTTGATTTCAAATCCCACGAGGGAGAATACATTGCACCACTTATTTTCGTACATGCCCAAGTATTAAATTCCATACATTGCTTAAGTTGCCTTCCTACCAAGTTAAGTCCCCTTTATTATCATGGACCGTTAATTATAATGCCAAGCGAGAGTGAGTGAATAGATCTATTGAGGGTGACGCCTCCATTCGTGTTTGGGTTGCTCCAACGGGTACAAATGCATTTCATGTCTAAACTATTTGAGTGCCTGGTAAACACTCTTTGGGGCCAATACAATATTATGTCTAGCTTCGGGGTCATGAGCTTATGGGACAATGTAGCGTTTTGACATTTTTGTCACTTTACTTTACTTGTGGCTTATGTACATACGATTTAACTTACAAACCTATGATTTCTCACCAACTTTATGTTGACCGTTTTAGCAATGTATTTTCAGGTAACTAAGGTATATCTCATGGCATGCATGGAGTCATTTTAGTGAGTAGCAAGGATGACGCGTCTCACTTTGGATTTTTCATGCACTTATATATTATCGTTTGATTGTACCAAACTTGTTTCCTTTCACTTTTAAATACTTTGGGACCTATGTTTTGTAACTCTGAACTCCTTTTTAATAAACCAAGTGATGTATTTTCCAAACGACACTTTAGGTCGTTCAATATATCCTTGTTGTGATGCTATGACAGTTACACCCTCAGGCATTCCATTCCGCTGCAAGTCAAGTAAATTGGGGGTGTGACAAATTGGCATCAGAGCTAAGGTTATAGCGAACTAGGATGCATCATAGACCCTAGACTATAACCACATTATCATAGCATCTCATCATTACATTATAAGTGCATATTCATTGTTTTAGGTGATTCCATTATACGAGTTATTTATTTTCATTTCACCTTGATTATCACAGAAATATGTCTTTAGACCCGAACATTGTCATACTTTACTCTGTCTCAGATTCTGATGTTGAAGGCTCTATGTCTTCCACTGCTTTTTCACCACCACCCATTCCTCCTGTACCTGTGTTGCCACTTTCGGCATCAGGTGAGGATACCGAACCTTTTGAGGAGGAAGAGACTGCTCCTACTCCTCATGTCTCCCCTATTGCACCACCTGAGGTTACCCATGTACCCACTGACATACCATCCCCTGCTACTACTTTTCCCTCAGAACCAAGACTTATGTTTCCCCGTAGGAAGACGACTCTAGTTGCTAGGAAGAGTGTTTGCCCTGCTACATCTACTTTTAGGATCCCTGCTATTCCTATATTACCTGCACCACCAGCCATACCCACTACTACTTCTATATCTACTTCACTCTTGCCGCTCAGGAAGCGTGCAAGGTTTACTACACCAGCTTCACCTACTACAGAGACTTCTGACCTTCCACCACCACCAGTATACCATGTAGGTGAGAGTTCGAGAGCAGCTGCTGCTAGGGGGCCTACAGCTGCTACCTTAGAGGATCAGTTAGGGGCTCAACAGGAGCAGGTTGATAGTTTGGGTTATAGGGTTGATGAGGTTATCACTACTCGACTTGAGGCGGTCGAGGGATTGATTTTAGGCAGAGTTAGCATCGACGTGTCGTATCATGGACTTGAGGCACGACAGCAGGGGCACAAGGAGCTGATTGATCAACTTACGGATGAGCTACCAGAGATACGAGATAGAGCTCAGACTACACAGGAGGCTCAGGGAGAGCAGACACACCAGTTGGCAGCAGCTCAGGAGAGGTTGACTATGATGGAGGGCAGAGATGCTGCTCTTCAGCTCCGAGTTCAGCATCTAGAGGAGATTGTCGTCATGATGGACAGGGAGATCCGTCGTCGTAGGAGTGCACCTGGAGCTCTTGAACATCTGGAGCACCTGGAGGACCCTAGACATAGACTTGTATTGTATTAGCTTTTACTATTTTCCTAGTCCCGAGGTGTGGGACATAGTTCAAGAACTTGTAGTCTTTTGGTTGTTGTACAAACAAATATATCAAGTGTGACTCTACTATGTTTGAATGGTTATGCTATATATATATATATATATATATATATATATATATATATATATATATATATATATATATATATATATATATATATATCGGTCCATGTAGGCCGAAATTTTCATGTATTATATTCATGTTTTGTGATTATATTTATGATGTTTCGTGGTTGCTCTTTATTGTTAACGTATTTATACTTGTTGTGGTTGTATCTATACGTGTCGTGGTTGTATTATTACAGGTTGTGGTGGTACTCGTACATGTTGTGGGTGTATACTTTTGGTACGATGACTATTTCTATTATGGCTTTCTCATGGTTGTTGTCGATTATTATTTATCAGAAGTATGGCGCCAAGGAAAGGAAAGGCTACACCAGAAACACCCGCTATGACTCAAGCCGCTATCCGCAAGTTGGTCAGGGATAGTATAGCAGAAGCTCTGGAGACTGAGAGAGCTGAAGTTGCTGCTAGGGCTGCTGAGGTTGCACCTAATACTGGGGCGGTTGAACCACCCACTACTAGGTGTGAGTGCACTTGGAAGGATTTCAAGATTAGTGTTCCCGTCAAGTTTAAGGGCACTGAGGGAGCGGTTGCTTTGATCCGCTGGTTTGAAAAGACTGAGAATGTATTCCTCATGTGCGGTTGCTCGGATGTCAACAAGGTAAAATTTGCTACTGGTATGCTTCTTGATGAAGCTATGTCTTGGTGGAATTCTTATGCTTAGCCTATTGGTATGGAGAATGCCTACAAGCTCACTTGGGATCAATTCAAGAAGCTGATGACTAAGAAGTTTTCCCTCGTACTGAGGTGCAAAAGTTGGAAACTGAATTCTATGAGCTGGTAACAAAAGGTGATGACATTGAGACTTATATCAGGAAGTTTCAGGAGTTGGCTGCACTATGTCCAACTATGGTTCCTGATGATGAGAAAAAGATGGAGAACTTTACTGGTGGATTACCCGAAAGCATCCGAGGGGATGTGATGTCTTTCGGCCCACAATCAATGGAAGAGGCTATTCGTATAACTCAGAAACTTATGGTCCAAGTGGTAAAACGAAAATCTGCTGCAAACAACAACAATAACCGTTCAAACAACACCAACTACAACAACACTCGAAACAACAACAACTATAACAATAACCGAAACCACAACTACCCCAATAACCGAAACAACAACCCAAACAACAACAACAACAACAACAACAAGAGGAGGTTTGACTACAACCAAGGTGGAAATGCTATCCAACCAGCACCCAAGAGACAGGAAGTGACAAGGGCCTATGCTGCAGGGCCGATTGAAAGGAAAGGATATGGGGGTATTCTACCCAAGTGTGATAAGTGTCAGAAACATCATAACCCAGGACGTTGCCCAGATCCATGTGGCAACTGCAAGAAGATTGGTCACTACACCAAAGATTGCAGGCTTCCAAACTTGGGTAACAATCAGAAACCGCCAGTAACATGTTTTGGTTGCGAAGAAATTAGACACTATAGGAGTGAGTGCCCAAAGAAGAAGAACCAAGGAACTGGAAACCAAGGTGGAGTGGCTCGAGGAGGAGCTTATGTTATGGGAGGAGAAGATGCCCGAGAGGACCCGAATGTTGTTGCGGGTACGTTCCTCGTTAATAATCGTTATGCATCCATTTTATTTGATTCAGGAGCGGATAGAAGTTTTGTTTCTATTGCATTTGCACCTTTACTTAACATAGAACCAACCACCTTAGACATTCCCTATATTGTTGAATTAGCCGATGGGTCCTTAGTTAAAACCAACACCGTTGTCCATGGTTGCACAATCAATTTCCTAAACCATCCATTCAATATAGACCTTATGCCCGTAGAACTTGGAAGTTTCGACGTTGTTATCGGTATGGATTGGTTGTCTCGACATCGTGCAAGAATTATTTGTGATGAGAAAGTGGTTCACCTTCCTTATAGTGATGAAACTTTAGTTGTTCACGGAGAGTGAAGTGGAACTAGACTCAGTATTATATCGTGCATTAAAACCGAGAAGTACATAAAGAAGGGTTGTTATGCATTCTTAGCTCACATCACGGAGAAGAAGTCGGATGAGAAACGACTTGAAGATGTGCCAATTGTTAAGGAATTTCCAGAAGTTTTTCCGGAAGAATTGCCAGGACTTCCGCCTACACGCCAAGTTGAGTTTCAAATTGAATTAGTGCCAGGAGCTGCACCAATTGCGCGAGCACCGTATAGACTTGCACCTTCGAAAATGCAGGAGTTGTCAAACCAATTACAAGAACTTTTGGACAAAGGATTCATTAGACCGAGTTCCTCGCCTTGGGGAGCACCGGTTTTGTTTGTGAAGAAGAAGGATGGATCTTTCAGAATGTGCATCGACTATCGTGAGCTGAACAAGTTTACGGTGAAGAATCGTTATCCACTCCCTAGGATCGACGACTTGTTCGATCAGCTACAAGGTTCTTGTTTTTATTCCAAGATTGATTTAAGATCCGGTTACCATCAACTTAGAGTTCGGGAAGAAGATATTCCAAAGACGGCATTTAGAACACGTTATGGTCATTATGAGTTTCAAGTAATGCCTTTCGGATTAACCAACGCACCTGCGGTATTCATGGACCTCATGAATAGAGTGTGCAAGCCGTATCTTGATAAGTTTGTGATCGTATTCATTGACGATATCTTGATTTATTCCAAGAGTAAGGAAGAGCATGAAGAGCACCTCAGAACAATTCTGGAACTACTCAAGAAGGAGCAATTGTAAGCCAAATTTTCAAAGTGTGACTTTTGGATACAAAGAGTTCAATTTCTTGGCCATGTTATTGATAGCCAAGGATTACAAGTCGACCCAGCAAAGATCGAGGCAGTAAAGGATTGGGCTACGCCCAAGTCTCCTACGGAAATTCATCAATTCCTAGGACTTGCAGGATATTACAGAAGGTTTATTGAAGGGTTAGATAGCGAAGTCGCTGACTAAGCTGACACAAAAGAATCAAAAGTACGAGTGGGGAGAGAAGCAAGAATCTGCATTTCAGTTATTGAAGCAGAAACTTTGTAGTGCACCGATTTTGTCACTACCAGAAGGTATTGAGAACTTTGTGGTATATTGCGATGCTTCGCATAAAGGACTTGGAGCTGTGCTAATGCAAAACGAGAAGGTGATAGCGTATGCATCTACACAGCTTAAGACACACGAGAAGAATTACACTACACATGACTTGGAGTTGGGTGCTGTAGTTTTTGCACTCAAGATTTGGAGACACTATCTTTATGGTACCAAATGTGTAGTTTTTACCGACCACAAGAGCTTACAGCATATACTTGATTAGAAGGAACTTAATATGAGACAACGTCGTTGGCTAGAATTGTTGAGTGATTACGATTGTGAAATCCGATATCACCCAGGAAAAGCAAATGTTGTAGCAGATGCACTTAGCAGAAAAGAACGACTCAAACCTTTGAGGGTTAGGTCATTGGGAATGACTATCATTTCACCATTACCATCAAAAATTCTAGAAGCTCAGATTGAGGCTCTGAAGGAGGAAAACCGACCACAGGAGAAACTTTATGGTATGCCAGAGAACAAAAATGGCTTCGTGAAGAGAGCAGATGGAGTGTTATGCTTCAAGGACCGAAGTTGGATACCACTCTATGGTGGAGTACGAGAATTGATTATGCATGAATCACACAAGTCGAAGTACTCTATTCACCCAGGTTCTGACAAGATGTATCAGGATCTCAAAAAGCTTTATTGGTGGCCGAACATGAAATCAGAAATAGCTACGTACGTCAGCAAATGCCTTACTTGTGCTAAAGTGAAAGCCGAGTACCAGAAACCGTCAGGACTACTTCAACAACCAGAAATTCCACAATGGAAGTGGGAGCGTATTACAATGGACTTTGTCACTAAACTTCCCAAGACGTCAGGAGGTTACGATGCTATTTGGGTAATTGTTGATCGTCTTACCAAATCAGCCCATTTCATACCCATTAGAGAGACTTATTCCATGGAACAACTTGCCAGACTTTATGTCAAGGAAATAGTCTCAAGACATGGAGCACCAATCTCCATTATTTCTGACAGAGATAGTCGCTTTACTTCAAACTTTTGGAAGTCACTACAAGATTCTTTTGGATCCAAGTTAGACATGAGCACTGCTTACCGTCCTTAGACCGATGGCAAGAGTGAGAGAACTATTCAGACACTTGAAGACATGCTGCGAGCATGTGTGATTGACTTTGGAAATGGTTGGGCTAACCATTTGCCGTTGATCGAGTTTTCTTATAACAACAGCTACCATTCAAGCATAAAAGCAGCACCATTCGAGGCACTTTATGGTCGTAAGTGTCGATCTCCAGTTTGTTGGGCCGAAGTCGGAGAGGTACAATGTACCGGCCCGGAAATGGTACGAGAAACAACAGAAAAGATAATCCAGATTCGAGAAAGACTTGAAACCGCTAGAAGTAGACAGAAAAGCTACGCAGATGTTCGACACAAACCATTGGAATTCCAGGTCGGAGACAAAGTCATGTTGAAAGTCTCGCCCTGGAAGGGCGTGATACGATTTGGGAAACGCGGAAAGTTGAACCCGAGATACATTGGTCCATTTAAGATACTGGAAAGGATTGGTCCAGTAGCTTACAAGTTTGAACTTCCATCAGAACTCAGCAACGTACATAACACGTTTCATGTCTCAAACCTCAAGAAATGCCTTTCGGACGAGTCTTCAGTTATACCATTAGAAGAAATTCAACTAGATGACAAGCTTAACTTTGTGGAAGAACCCGTTGAGATCATGGACCGAGAGGTCAAACAGTTGAAGCAGATTCGAATTCCGATCGTGAAGGTTCGCTGGAATTCTCGAAGAGGACCCGAGTTTACATGGGAACGAGAAGACCAAATGCAACGCAAGTATCCACATCCTTTCACCAAACCTATTACCGAGACCAACACTAGCTGAATTCAGGGACTGAATTCCTTTTTGGGTGGGCGACTGTCACAACTCACCATTTCAGGTCATTTCCCAAACTTCGACAATTTACTATTCATAAATCACTATTCATCAAAACACTATTTATCATTTTACTATTCATCATTTTCGAGGTCAATTTGATATTCTGAGAAACATTCAAAAATTTTACTATTCACCAAGTACTATTCATTTCCGGAAAGAAAATACTATTCACGTGTATTGCTCATTTCATCGTAAATTTAGTTTACGAGCACTTAAATTCGCGTAACCGTATTGGTTCAGGTGCGAATTCATGCATTATCATTAGGGACATTTCATACGGACTAGAAATAGTCTACATATCATCATAATAGCATTTGCATACTATATCACTCGTAGAATATTCATATTACTATTATTGGTATGTTTAACGTTTTACGTTTATTTATTTTAATTAAACGTTAACCCGCGATAAATAAATATAACCAACATATCTAAAAATCCCCACGATGGTTCCGATATATTTTTAAACTCCTTACAACGTCATAAAAATTATAAAATTCATTTACCCGGTATTTTGGGAATTTATTAAATTTATAACGTAAGTTTAATATAATTACGACGGTTTTCGTGAAAACTAAATAATAATTATCCAAACGCTCAAATTTTGTACCCAACATATTTTTAACATTTTTATGACTTTATTAAGTCCCGGTTAACTTGTTAAAATTTATTTCTCGCAAATCCGGTACTCAATTATAACTAAAAACTAACTACAATTACCTAAATTTAACACCTAAAACCTATACTTATACATCACTACTCTACACCAATACTTCTAATTAAATCACAAACATAATTTCCCTTTTACACCCCTTGAAAAACCGGCCATGAACCCCCCCATTTTAACCTTAAGCATTTACTTGTTTTAACCTTCCCAAAAATCATACAAAAATATCTACAAACTCATAATACATTTCACACTTAGATTTTTAGATCAAAACTTTACCCTTTCTCTCTTTTTCTCTCCCAAACCCACGGCCCTAAACCAAATCCACCAAGATCCATCCATTTTTACAAGATCAAGTTTAAATCAAGTCTAGATTGTTGTCCTTGTTAGGGTTTTGAAATATAAACTCAAGGATTGTTAGGGTTTTGATCATACAAGCTTCCTAATCATTCAAGTGAGTTTACAAAAATTTATTTTCTTCATTTCTTCAAGTATTTGTTAAGATTATATAGTTTTCATACAATATTTCATGCATATGTTAGCTCTTACCACTCATAATATATGTTTATGTCTTTGAAACCCTAGAAATGGAAACCTTGGTTAGATCCACTAGATTGATGATGTTTAGGAACCCATGACACCTTAAGAAGGTGTATGGTAGGATTAGACTAGATTTTTGGTGATTGGAAGTGATTTGGGTGGAGTAGAAACAAGTTTAGAACACTAGAAATGGATTTGGAACCTATTTGCAAACCTACTGTCCCAAAAATGAAATCCTGGAAAACTCAGTAACTCAGGGGAACTTTTCAACCAAATATTTAGAAAATACTTTCAAAAACAAAGCCGTAGGCGAAAGAACGGGTTAAAACGAGTTTATAACGAAGGAGATATGATTTTTGCAAGTTTATTGACGAAAACTATTTTTCTGAAAAATTGTTGCTGTTGGACGATTTTTGGTGGACAAACCGAGGCGTTAGACGTAACCTAGAGAATCCGAGTTATCAAAAATATATTAGTACATACTAAGACGAATCCGTGGATATAAAGAACGAAGAAAATGAACTTAAAACGACCAAGTTATTCACGTTTCAATATCGGCAAAAACTCTATATAATTGGCAGCTTTTACTAGAAATAATAATAATACTACTTCTACGTACTAAATTCTAGATTTTCTAGGAATACTACTGAATTGCCGCAATTTATAACTAACGAAGTACTTATGTTTATGAGCTTATTTTTACGACCATTAAATGTTACTTCAAGGTTTTCAAGGCGAAGTTTATAACACTAACTTTCTATACATATATATTACGACAAGTTTACACAAGTCTAGTTAAGACTTATTATTTTTCTCAAGTATGGAATGTATTTTCATATGACTATAACTAGTATTTTCAAGTTATGAGTGGTATAGTTATCATGTGCATGCATATTCTCTACATCATTTCATGATCTAAATTAGATCATATTCATTCATCATAGGTTGCGGTTGATTTCATTCCTTGTTGTCCTTATCATTCCATTGCATTGTACCATCACTTCGAGGTGAGTTTTCATAGCCCCGTTTTTAATACATTACTTTGATTTCAAATCCCACGGGGGAGAATACATTGCACCACTTATTTTCGTACATGCCCAAGTATTAAATTCCATACATTGCTTAAGTTGTCTTCCTACCAAGTTAAGTCCCCTTTATTATCATGGACCGTTAATTATAATGCCAAGCGAGAGTGAGTGAATAGATCTATTGAGGGTGACGCCTCCATTCATGTTTGGGATGCTCCAACGGGTACGAATGCATTTCATGTCTAAACTATTTGAGTGCCTGGTAAACACTCTTTGGGGCCAATACAATATTATGTCTAGCTTCGGGGTCATCAGCTTAAGGGACAATGTAGCATTTTGACATTTTATCACTTTACTTTACTTGTGGCTTATGTACATATGATTTAACTTACAAACCTATGATTTCTCACCAAATTTATGTTGACCGTTTTAGCAATGTATTTTCAGGTAACTAAGATATACCTCATGGCATGCATGGAGTCATTTTAGTGAGTAGCAAGGATGACGCGTCTCACTTTGGATTTTTCATGCACTTATATATTATCGTTTGATTGTACCAAACTTGTTTCCTTTCACTTTTAAATACTTTGGGACCTATGTTTTGTAACTCTGAACTCCTTTTAAATAAATCAAGCGATGTATTTTCCAAACGACACTTTAGGTCGTTCAATATATCCTTGTTGTGATGCTATGACAATTACACCCTCAGGCATTCCATTCCGCTGCAAGTCAGGTAAATTGGGGGTGTGACAGATTGATCGTTCAACTCAGGAATAGTGTCGCTAGGATTAGAAAGTCTCTTAAATTAAGTCTAGTGGTGAGGGATGATTCTTTTTGTATTTTTATGTTTTTATAAAAGCAAATAAAGTCTCGGGTTTTGAAGGAGTGGGCAGAATTAGTTGCTAGCCAACTAACCCAATTTATCTAAAGATGCAATCAAAATAAAATAACAAAAATGAAAATAAAACTAATTATACTAATGTGGTGTGAACAATGACAGGTAAAGTTGTGTTTACTTAGATTTCATTACTCCCTAGATATCTTTTACAGGTTAATCATTTGTTACAATTGCATGGATGACGGGTCATATTCCTTAATACTAGTCGTAGGGTCGAGTACAATATTCCCTAACTCTATAGGATCCTACTTCACTCCTATGTCGAGCCGTTAAAAACTCCTAACATGGGATCATTAGAATTCTCCTACGCATTAAATACAACCAAAAATCGTAGTACACCTCCGATCATGTTTCTTAAGACGTTCAAGCATGTCACCAATGGAAGTCTGCCAGTTTTCTTAAGCCTAACATCGAATACAATCATTCGTAACAACTATAAACAAACAATCAACCCATAATTAACATCTATGTTTCACTACATCTAAGCAAACACAAAAGAGATCTAGCCTAGCATGTTAAATTGAAGACAAGCGTAAGATATATTCAAACAACACATAGACATATTGATTGAATTGAAAGAGTACTTATCTCAATTAGAACATGAAAGATTAAAAGGGTTGAAACCCTTGAAAATACTGGAAAATTCGACCTAGGGTTTTCTCTCCAAGTTACACCCTCAAGGTTACACACTAATGAATGAAATTTGGAAAACTATATATAGATTTTACAAGGTGACGACGTCAAGAAGGAAATTCTGACGCCGTCAACTCGCCGCCCACAATGAAATCGGACTGCCTAGATCCACTTTTGACGTCGTCATGTGTAATTTGGTTCTGGGCCGTCACCAACTTTTGAACCGTGACGGCCTTGGGTGACGCCGTCACGTTTTCACTGGACCGTCATCCACTTCACCTCTTGTTTTACTCGTGACGCCGTCATTAAGAAACTTGTGACGCCGTCAGGTACTGTTCCCAGCAAGGAAAATTGAGACTTTGCCATTTTCTTCACTTTTATGCTCCAAAACGTCCAAAATGCTTCCTTTTCTGAATTTCACTCCAAAAGTACCTAAAATGACAAAAGGAACAATTTAGGGCAATATTTGATCAAATAAATTCGAATTCGGGATTAAATGACCCCTTAAAAGTGGTTCATTTTTCGCCTCATCATATACCCTTACACTTATGATTTGCTTGTCCTCAAGCAAATGCGCTTTTATTCTAATCAAAATACAAGTTAGGGGTCATTTAACACTAATATAAAAGTAATTACAATAAATAATCGTTCCACTAAAAACCAAAGACAAGCACGGAGGTCATACACTAGCACCTCACAAATAATGTTTAGATACTCACATCTCTCGGGTGTAATAAAGTAAATATCACAATATGGAAATAGAAAACATCTCTCACTACCTGTAATAGCAAATAGATTACCATAGGCTTGGGAAAGGATCAAACCTCCACCACTTGACGTAAGCACCTAGGATAAACTATCATAGAGGTCTTTCAAAGGGTTATAACGTTAGGTGTAGGGATATGGAAAAACACGGTTTTGTTGGATAAAGGCAATATTTACTGGTGGCGAGTTAATCATCTTAGTTAATTACATGTACAAAGTGGCGTTGCTAAGCCAAGACTCGACTCGACTTAGGCTAATAAATCAAAATTAACCAAAAACATAAAACAAACATAGAATGAAACGGGATGGTAGTCCGTTTTTTTTTTTTTTTTTTTTTTTTTTTTTTTTTTTTTTTTTTTTTGCATACACTTTTACCCTACCATCCAAAATAATACATCATAGGGAATGTACATCCCCCTTACACTTGAATTTTTACATACTTTACAATAAACTAATCTAATGACTCGAATCAAGATAATCAAAACACTTGGAGTACTTTTAAGATTAATGCACATATGGGGGTAATATAAGATGTTCTTCCCCATTACTCCATAAAACAAGTACTTTACCCATGAGTCACAATCGTCCCAAAACAATATGTACAAGATATGACTCGACTTAGCAACCATGTAATCAATTAGATAATTAACTAAGGGTTTAAACAAATAACAATAATGCACTAAAGATGAGTGCATATATGGAAGGCTAAGGCGATTTGGTTGTACATTTGGGTGGGTTGTAACAAATTCTTCCTTTAAGTAAGATGCTTAAAGTTAGAAACGAAAAGATGGGCTCGGAGGGGTGTACTAGGGGTTTCGTGTACTTAAAATGAGTACAACGCTAAGGTGTGGGAAAATTAATTGACTTTACTAGTCAAGTAATATGACTTAAATGGTCAAGTAATTATGATACTGGTTTAAACACAAGGGTGATCCTAATGCCTCTTATCATGTAGTAAATCCTACTACACGGATGTAGTCTCACTAACGGTCTTGGGATGCATCGCTATCACAAGTTCTAGAATCTAAGTGCTACCGGTACACACATAAGCATTAATAATGAATGTTTTTCCTATCAAATCTAAAGGCGAACCTCACATATTTGGGTGGAAAATTTTTCAAGTGGTACGGTTTTTGTGCTAGTCATATAACTCCTATCCATGAGACGCTTGTTAAGGCTAAAGTTTCACTCCTAAATGTTGTAAAAAAAATTTAATTTGGCACTAAAATTATACTAACTAGTATTTCTCTTAGTTTTATTACACACCTACCATCAAACAAACAAACTAAAGTGCAATTGTATCCTATAAGGTATCATCATTTACCCTTCTCTTACACTTAGGATGAACATTGTCCCCAATGTTCAATTAAAGGATATAAAAGTAAAACAGGTAAAAGAATGAAAGCAAATACTCCCCTAATTCGTTCGATGTGGATAGTGTGGTAACAAGGTTAGATCTTCCTCCAAGAAAATGAACATTTAAAGCTTCCCTTCCAGAAATATAATCATCTTCTTGTCATATGTAACCTGTTAAACCTGAGAAAACAAACAAGGAAACCTCGCATAAAATTGGCGGCAATATATATATACTAACAAATCCTAGAAAACAATGTAAGATATAATGCTTGTGGAATGAATGTTTGCAGATTTCCTGGAGTTTATAAAACCAAAGAATTAACAAAAACTCAAAGACTCCATTAGAAAAACAAAACTCGTAAAATTTCCAGAATTTTGCACGTGACGCCGTCAGGAGTTAATTCCTGACGCCGTCATAAGTGACCTGCATAAATCTTTTGTTAAGTTTTTTGGAAAATTTCTGGAAAAACTTATGTTTTACTTCCTGGAAAATCCTGCAAAACATCATTATGACTCGATACAAGCATTTAACTCTAACAAATACTAATATACATGTCCATTTAATATTGTGGAGAATCATGATCAATTTCGTTCTTAAAAACAAATTTGGGGTTTCCCCTTACACTTAGCTTTTGCAAAATACCTTTATATGTAATTAAGACGAAGTTAAATACAAAATAAAGCATTTTCACAATTTAGTTTGAAACATGATCTACCAACAATAAAAATAAACACGCATACGGAAACAAATAAAAATCATACAAAACATGGGTTGCCTCCCAAGAAGCGCTTATTTTTGTTCGAGTCACGAGCCTGACTCTACCCTTATTTAACGGAAATAGGGGAGGTTTTCCCTACACTTAAGATTAAGTGCGTGGAAGTAGCGATACACACCCTTAGGGTGGAAATATGCCACGTGAGGTGAAGGGGGTGAGTGAATGGCTTCCTTCATCCTAAAACTACCCGGATAATATTGGTTGATGGGTGGGTCAGTTCCTCTTTTGTCTCCTAGATGTAAATCTAAGGATGGGAAGTTATGTAAAGATTGAGGTTCCGGTTCATCAACACTAGGAAATTCTCTAGAACTAGGAATAAGGTTATCATTACAAGTATTCAAACCTATATCCTCTAGTGGTGCTTGGTCCAAGGGTTCTACCTCAATTGGGGTTCCTATAGTCTCTTCTACTTCTTCCGGGTAAGTCACGGGCGGTGTGTATGCCTCAAATGATGGTAAGACTTGTGCGGTACTTAATGGGCTTGGGTTTTCTACTATCTCTTCCATCACATCAATATCACCTATGTGTTCATCTTGTATTATGGTAGTGCCTAACCATGACATGCAACTAGGTGGCTCAACTCTAACCTCATGTGTGTCGTATGTTTTGGTGAAATCTATCCCGCTCATGCAACTAGGTAGTTCAACACTAACCATCTCATAATATTGGTTTGATTCTAAGTTCATGTTCTTAGAAACTAGGTCATCTTGCTCATACGAATCCACCAATTCGTTGAACTTATGGGTCATGGTTAGGAAGCTTTTTCTCAAAATTCATCCAACGGGTTTCACTAAAAGGAATTGATCCTGAAAATGATCGTCTAATAGAAATCACACATGCATAGAATTCATCAAACCCATCTAACTTTACCCCCAACTCCTCTTGGATGACATAAAGATCACACAAAAAATCATTGGAATGATAGGAAGCAAATCTATTAGTGAAATATAGTTGTTCCTCTATTGTCAGTGATCTAAATGGAATTTCATCTGCCATAGTGACAAGTGAAAATGGTTGTACAAACAAAGGGCACAAAGAAAAAGATAGACTACGAGAAAGCTAATAAAAAGAAAATAAAAATCTCACTAAAAAGGAATCTAATGAGTAGACCTAATCAAAATAAATTCCAACCTAAGCAATAACTATTCCCCGGGCTGCGGCACAAAAAACTTGATGCGTGGTTTTGCAACCTTGCAAAAGGTTTTACCTCTCGAGGGATCTCGAGAAGCTTGCAATCCCCACCAGACAGTGTACCTGATCGTTGTAGTATAGTATAGTGACAAGTAAAGTCTCGGGTTTTGAAGGAATGGGCGGAATTAGTTGCTAGCCAACTAACCCAATTTATCTAAAGATGCAATCAAAATAAAATAACAAAAATGAAAATAAAACTAATTATACTAATGTGGTGTGAACAATGATAGGTAAAGTTGTGTTTACTTAGATTTCATTACTCCCTAGATATCTTTTATAGGTTAATCATTTGTTATAATTGCATGGATGACGGGTCATATTCCTTAATACTAGTTGTAGGGCCATGTACAATATTCCCTAACTCTATAGGATCCTACTTCACTCCTATGTCGAGCCGTTAAAAACTCCTAACATGGGATCATTAGAATTCTCCTACGCATTAAATACAACCAAAAATCATAGTACACCTCCGATCATGTTTCTTAAGACGTTCAAGCATGTCACCAATGGAAGTTTGCCAATTTTCTTAAGCCTAACATCGAATACAATCATCCGTAACAACTATAAACAAACAATCAACCCATAATTAACATCTAGGTTTCACTACATCTAAGAAAACACAAAAGAGATCTAGCCTGGCATGTTAAATTGAAGACAAGCATAAGATATATTCAAACAACACATAGACATATTGATTGAATTGAAAGAGTACTTATCTCAATTAGAACATGAAAGATTAAAAGGGTTGAAACCCTTGAAAATACTGGAAAATTCGACCTAGGGTTTTCTCTCCAAGTTACACCCTCAAGATTACACACTAATGAATGAAATTTGGAAAACTATATATAGATTTTACAAGGTGACGACGTCAAGAAGGAAATTCTGACGCCGTCAACTCGCCGCCCACAATGAAATCGGACTGCCTAGATCCACTTTTGACGTCGTCATGTGTAATTTGGTTCTGGGCCATCACCAACTTTTGAACCGTGACGGCCTTGGGTGACGCCGTCACGTTTTCACTGGACCGTCATCCACTTCACCTCTTGTTTTACTCGTGACGCCGTCATTAAGAAACTTGTGACGCCGTCAGGTACTGTTCCCAGCAAGGAAAATTGAGACTTTGCCGTTTTCTTCACTTTTATGCTCCAAAAACGTCCAAAATGCTTCCTTTTCTGAATTTCACTCCAAAAGTACCTAAAATGACAAAAGGAACGATTTAGGGCAATATTTGATCAAATAAATTCGAATTCGGGATTAAATGACCCCTTAAAAGTGGTTCATTTTTTGCCTCATCAGTCCACTTCCTATACACCTTAACATCAAATGGCTTATTTAAATCAGTGGGCTTGAGATTCATGAGGCCAACATTTTCTAGTTCCACAGCAACGGCTTTTCGTTTATCCATTGGCTTGCGTGGCATATCTTGTTCGGCTTTGAGATCCTTCTGTTACATCTGCTGGAGCAACGGTTTCTTTGCCTTTATCAGCCATTTGTCTGAAAAAAGGAACATCATATTAGGAATGGTGTGCTCTTGTGTTTTAAGCTGGCGCACAAATCTATCACTATAAGCGTACGACCGTCTAATAGAGCATGCATTTACATGTGCAAGGCTATTCAGATAAAGTGCATGTATAAGCCTATGTTGCGGTTTACAAAGAGGGAAACTAAAAATTGCAGCTGATGAACAGATAATAATTATAGTGAATGTTTAAAAAAAAATAGAGAACGAAACCTGTCTTAAATTAATTTTGTTTAAAAGAACTTTATAGCCGATGTTTTTAGTACTGTTTAGAGGCTGGTTTGGATGGTCGGGAATAATCCGCATGTTTTCACCTTTTCTAAGTTATTGGCTAAAAACGTAACTACACTACCTAGAGCGCTAACATGTAAGGAACACAATTGGACTATCATCTGAAACCATCAGGAAAACTCACATTGTAATAAAATAGTGAATAGACAAACCTTAAAGTTGTCTTTTTTCACTGGTTCCACTTGCCAAACTATTCGGCCTTCTGCTTCCTGTTTTCAAAACATAAACAAAATTAAAGTCAACAAAAGATTGTACTTTCGAAAGACAATTCTTTTAAAAAAATTGATGTTACACCGCAACCAACATCTTATAAAGAACATCTTTAGCAAAGTTTGAACCTAAACTATTGTTCATAACATGTTATAATCAAACCACCTTTACCAAAGTTTGTACCTAAGCTACTGCTCACACATAACCTAACAGACGTGCAACAATTAAAAATGAAGTAACTAACCATTTATAAGGCCTCGAATATGTAAAACAGGACATGCCCGCTATGGCTGCACACATACCATAAGCATGAGTGATGAAATGGTTGTTAGAATACACATGACCGGCTGAATGGATGCAGAGATGAAAGAGAAGTAAACTCCATATCTATCATACCTAAAACCTGATGGGAAGGACCAACATCAGAAACCGGTGTGTCTCCCACTTCATTAGGCGCTATGTTTGCACAGCGTCCTTCACTCAATGAATAAGTAAAGGTGGGTCTGTTTTGAGTGACAACAACAGCCACTAATACACACAAATTTAAAAAGAAAGTGGAGTCAGAGTATATACCAACAATCCACGTCAACCATAAGCAAATAAAAGTATAGCATTTGTATGTACTATGACAATTTGAAAAGCAGAGTGGTTATCCATACCAGGTCGCGCGCAAGGTAACACTACCGAATGTCCAATAAGGCTGCATGAACGGTTTAAATCCGTAAAGTTACTAACACACGGCGAGGGCACTTCCACATAGGTATCACCCACATCACGAATACTGTGTGAGCTAAAATCTAACACCCGTGGGTCTCGATAATTAGTACCTGCAAAAAAAGTAGTCATACAAAGATGGTGTGTTAAGTAGTGGTTCATGATGTAAGACATGTAAGATACTGTACAGTAAAAGGAGTAACCATAACTGAAAGCTGAAGTAGCAGCACAGGTTGACAAAGAAGGTTGCCCAGCCAAGCCAGCCATGGCACATGCACACAATGCTGCCCATGACAATACCAAAACCCGGCCACGGTTGCGGCTAGTATTTAGTTCTAGCCGCCCTGCCACAATACCAGTGCCCCTTAAATAACCACAGAAAATCATCCATGGCACACGCACATAGACGAATATAATTTACAACAACCTTTAGAATGAAAGTTAGTAGTACTCCTCATTCCCAACTACCAACAAACATATCATAGGTCCACACCCTGCCCACACAAACAACACTTCATTACCAAAAGGAAATTTAATTTTATTATAAAAAATTTGCATTTTTACCGAGCACTAAACAGTCTCATATCTAACGCAAGAACAACGTCAGTTACATTTTGCGGTCAAGATCTTAAAGTTAAACTAAAATATTGTAAAAACAAACTAAATTAATAATTTATTACCTTTTAGCCAAACATATATCTTTTGGCTTGCTTGTTTCTTGTTTTTTAGTCCCATAACATTTTGTCAAACACCTTGTGAGCTTCATTCAACCCACCACCAAACAACTTAATTTTGTTAATACCCACATAATTATGAACATCCACAAATTATAGTCACCAAAAAATGGTCTAAAGAAAAACAAAAAGTACCATAAAAAACGTACCTTTAATTCCTAATCAGTGGCGTCCTTCTGTAAGACTTCACACCTGGCCACATCTCTCATTAAATGATTTTACTATGTGGGTATACGACAGCATACAACAGCACATCACCACATCACTGAGATTTGTTAGAAGGGGAAGAGGTTGGTTATGGTGTGGAGGTTTCTAGAGTTATCCGGGAATGTTCTAGGTTTATGACACTATTCTTTTTGGACCGGACAACAGCAGCTGGATCATTTGAGGCGGATTAATATAGCCAAAAAAGGCGGGAAAAGCCCTATGTAAAACGGCGTCGTCGTCACATGGTTTAATATAAACTTATAATTTTATTCTAATAAAGCAAAGTATAAAAAAGTCAATTTTGCCCTCCTAAAAAAGAAATACTGAATTTTGAGAGTGTCTACAATAGACATTTTGCATAAATAATTTAAAAAAGACAATAATTCCGTGATTTTTGTTAAGTTAAAAACGAAATTTAATAACTAACGAAGTTTATGGTGAAAGCTCCTATTATATCGGCCCGTTTGAAAACCTGTAGCCCAACTCATGCCAATCATTTGTCAAAACAAGCAACAATGAACGCTCCCTAACCCTTCCTATAAACAAACGCTTCTCTTGATTTAACGAGTTTTGAAAGTCATTTAACGAGCTTTTCTTTTGATTTTGTTTTTTTGATCCACTCACAACATCAAGATATTCGAAAGAGTTCTTCATTCATGTTTTCATCCTCAACCATCAAGTAAGTTGTTTTTGTATAATACAATCAATTTATGAACTTTGTAGTTATTTTTATTGTTACTATTATTATTCCCTTCATTTAAACAATTCAACCTCTTTAGTATTAGCAAAAAGTTCCAGCGTTGAGATGATGTTGAAAGTATGTTGTGATGTTTAATGATATTGATTTGGTTTTTACAATGAAGATGATACAAATTAACGTTTGAAGCTTTTTTCAGGTATGGTGAGCGTGTTGGTGTGAAGGCTCGTGTTTGTACCCATGATTGAATCTATTGCACTTTCCTTTTTATTATGGGTTCTTTTCTCCATTTCTTAGACAGTTCAGGCTGACAATAAGTTATTAAGTTGCTCTACTCATGTTTGAATGTTTTTATGAATAGTCAGTGACAGTAAAGCCTTACACGGAATCTTTTGTTTTTTATTTTTTCAATGGCAGATATGATTGATGCGTGAGTTGAAAGTGTTGATATTATTGAATTTTCTTGGCATTCACAACATTAGGTAATGATATTAGCATATCTTTGTCAACTTAATTTTTTAATTATAGATTTTTATTATTATGTGTAAAGATTATGAATATGAGGTGAGCCAGTTTATGAGTATATTGCAACAGTAGTTCTTTGATTTGAAAAAGTTTAGAAAGATGGTTGATGTTTACGAGTTTGTATATATTCAGGTAACCGAGCACGATATGTAGAACATGTATGAGCCACAATTCAAATGTGTCGAGGCTATGTTGATGAAGCGGGTATTTACAAGATTCTTTATTTTTTGGTCAAGACCAAATTAGACATTTAGAATTTCAGTATTCTTTTTAATATGGGCATTTAACGTCTTTTTGAAGTGCTCCATATTGGAGAATATTGATTGATTGTTTGTTAGGATCATAATTTTAAGTAGATTATACATGTACTGATAATGTAAATTAGCGAACAAGTACTATGTTTAAGCAGTGTTTGGGGAAATTAAAAGAGTAACTCATTATGCTTAATGCCTTTATGCATCAGAAAAGTATGATTAGTGAGGTAGCTAATATTATGTAGCTTATTACCCTTCTCAATAGATTGATTAAAATGGTGTCGGGCTGTTAAAATGCATCTAAAATTCATATTTTTTAGCCAAGAAGTTTTTGCTAATTAATTTTACGGCTTGACGGATTTTTGTTCATATACACAGAAGGAAAGCAAAAACAATTCCCGCTTTTCAATCAAGTGGTAATTCAGCGAAATCATTTTGATGAGTGCGCAAACACTCATCATTTTTATCGTATTTAAACTGCCAAAACATACAAAAACAATCGAAAAGTAATCAAAATACTTAAATTATCCCAGGGATTGTGTTTTATGTGTTTTAAATGCAAAACAAGCAAAAACAAAAGAAAAACGATCAAAGTTTGCAATATTGGCAGTTTCAGTCCCCCAAGTTTCAAAATTTGTCAGAAATAGTCCCTATGCATTAATTTTGAAATAAAAGTCAACCCAAGTCCTTGAAAAATCAAAATCTATCAAAAACGGACTTTGGGTGATAAATTTGGAAAAGTTACATTTTGGTCCCTGGAGTTTGGAAATTTGCAAATTCAGTCCCTGGGAATTTTGAAAATAAAAAATTTGCAAAAATTGGATTATGGAATACTTAACTTGGCAACAATGGTCCTTGATATCACTTTAGGGGAATGACAATTTCAGCCCTTTGGTTTTGTCAAATTTCAAAAATGGTCCCTAGTTTTAACTACAATACAAACCGGACCCTTTTATTCTTATAACCCAACAAACAAACCAAACAACTCCAAACCTAATCCTACCCAGCCCACCTTAGCCCACTCCACCTTATCACTCCTCACCCAGCCCACTCCCTACACAAGCCCACCACCCCTATTATATTTACCCCGTCCGTTTTATTATTTAAAACGTTCAACGCAAAGTTGACCCTTCCTTCTCCCCCAACTTGTCTACAATCTCACCAAACACACAACCCCCCTCCTCACCCTAATTAATGCTCACCACTCCATGTCTCCCCCAACTCCACAATGATAACAAAAAGCATTTATTGCTTCCAAATTCGTCCAAGCAATCTCCAATCACCTTTGACAATTTTGGCGGCAAAAGTGGTTTGAACGGTTAGGATAATTCCCACCCAATCCAATGGGTGGGATTTGATCAGGGAGATGCAAGAAGTCAGAGGAAATCAATAATTCAGAAGGAAGAGAGAGGAGAAGCAGTTGGGTCAATTTTTAGTATATATAAGCTTTTGTAAAAGCCAATGTGGCTATCTAGTCTAGTATGTATTTGTAATTCAGTATATTTTCCTTTCATTGTACTATTTTTATCAATTAATGAAGGTTTAAGTTTAAGTTACTTCCTTTTTCTTAAGATTTCAAAATTTACCTAAGTTGTTCAATTTGTCATTTCAAGCTATAAAGTAGTATAAGCTCATTTTAAGATCATAAATATTCCACAATTGAGTTCCAAAGCTTCATAAGCTCTTGAATCTGTCTAAAACTCATTGTTAGAATAATTCCTCAAAAATACAAAATAAATCAAGAAAAATAAAAAAAAAAATAAAGAAGAAAGGAAGCTGAGATGATTTGGAGCTGAGTTTGGATTGAAATTTGGTAATTAGAGCTTAGTGGTAAGCATATAGGTGTGATACTCAGTCCTTGGTTCTCAGTTTTTGGCTTGTAATTCATTTGTAAGCCATTTTCACCATTTTTATCATTCTACTATTTAAGTACTGTATCTGCTTAGATCTTTGTAGTTAATTGTTCCTGTGGTATTGGTTAATGATAATATAGAGTAAAATAAGTAGGTTGTTAATCAAAAATCTTAGTTGCTAGTTCTATAATTTAGATAGTTTAAGTAGCTCATTAGTGATAGTTGGATAATGGTTGTTAGAATTTGTGTTCTTTGTGCTTTAATGATCTTATTACATCATAAACAATGTGTCTGTGTTGGTAGTTGTGTTTAAAAAGCTCAATTGTTTTGAAAATCTTTCAACATTGTCATTATAGGGGTGTTTGGTTGTAGGTTATTCACACTGCTCTACTTGTTTATTTGTGCCATTTTGTATCTCAGTTCATTGTTTGGGTAGAATAAGGCTCAGGGAAGCAAGTTATTTGGTACTAAAACACACAAAAGTCAAAATCTCATTGTGAAATCCATAACAGTCCACTGTGGATCTGTTGGTACCTCATTTTCACCCATTTGGTTTAAAATTGATGCATCAACCTTAATTTGGTCTCATAACAGCTCATTATAACATATTAGATTAGTTTAGAGCAACCAAAGTTCAAGAAAGTCAACTGTGCAAGTTTTTGTACAAAAGTCATATTTGCCATTTTAGATTTTCATCAAAATAGCATGATTTCTTCTGAATTTTGTGTTATGAGTTGAGGTCTGAAATTTCTTGTGTGTATACTTTACCAGTTGAACTTGAGATTTCTACAAAGTTTTCATTTTTGTGAATTTTTTATCTGGACTAAAATACCCTTGGAACTGAGCTGCAGGGCAACTCAGTCCCCTGTCTCAGCAGACCCTAGCTGACCATCCACCTTTGGTGGTGTTTTGTGATTGACTCAGTGGGCCCCACACCCCATAGTTAGGTTCCCTCAACCCCCCTCCTACCAGGGTTGACTAGTTGACCTTTTGTTTGACCCTTAGACCACTGGGCCCCACCTGAATTGGCCCCCAAAGTCTGTCCCAAAACCTGTGACAGAATCAAATAAACAACAAGCTTATTTGTGATTATTGGCTTATTCAAGCCACTTAATTGCTTAATACTTGCTCAACTTTGTTCATTAAACTCAGAGGAACCAAAATTTGTCATTGTGGACCCCACTTTCCTTCATTTGAGCTAAATACCTTCCACAGTCAACAAAAGTCAACTGTGGCATCAATAAGCACTCCAAGTGCTTATTTCTTGGGTTATATTAAAAGTGTTTTTGTTAAAAGTTTTTGTTTTTAGTATTTAATCAGTTTGGAAAAAGAAAAAACCAAAAAAATCAACTTTAATTATAGTGATAGCTTCTATTTAATAGGATTTATCATTTTATTTTTCTTTTTAGCTTATTTATAAGTAATATATTATTTTTATATTTTTTGAAATTCTATTTTAGGTTAAAGTAATTATAGAAATTTTTCCAGATTTTTATTTTGTCTTTTAGTAGTTTTTATAATTAATTTTAGTTTAATTTAGTTTTAATTAATATTAATTAATTAAATAGCATATTTAGATTTTATAAAGTATAACCTAGTTTTTATAATTTTTCTAGCTTTGATTTAAGTTAAAACATTTTTACAAATTTTTCTAGAATTTATATTACTCATTTTCTATTTTTTATAATATAATTAGTTTAATTAGAAATTAATAAGTAATTAGATTAATAATTAGTAAATTAGTTTGAAAATACATAAAATAAACTTTTTATAATTTTTTAGGATTCCTGTAATGGTTAATTAGATTTGTAAAAAATTTCTTAATTTTCTAAGCCTTTTTAGTATTTTTAATAAATCTAATTAGTTTAATTAGTAATAAATAGATAATTAGTAATTAATTAATAATAAATAATTAAATAGTGTAAAAATAGTTTTTATTTTTCTTAAAATTTTCTTTAATTATTAGAATTGTAAAAATATTAATTTTACACTTGTAACCCTCTCTGTTCATCAGTTGTACTTTTTGTTTTGTTCGTCTGTATACGTTTTTTAATTAAAACGTACGTTTTTAGGTTTTAGCTCAAATCTTTGTAATCTAAATTTTCGTAATCAATCACGTAGCTTTCCTAAGCTACATTTGTTAATAATTTTCAAATAATTCTGATCATAACCCTTTTCTGTGAATAATCACCCGATCACGAATACGCTAAAGTTACAATTCACACTTCAACGGGACTTAACGACCTGGTGATACCTTATATTACCCGGAGCATTGACCTAGATTATTTGACTTTGTTGACCATTACTTGGTCAATATAAGTTGACGGTTTAGCATCAATCAATTTTTGGCGCCGCTGCCGGGGAAGTGTGCGCGTTTCTATAACGTTATTTGAGATTAGTGTTATCTCACCTCACTCACTGTTTAAATACCACCACTTGTGTATATTTTCAAAATCAAAATACAAAAAAGTCATTAACACTTTTCCTAAAGTGTTAAAACACCAAAAAAATTAAAAACAACAAAACAGATCGTAACGTTTTCTGATTCGGGTTTCTTTTAAGGTGATTCTTAAAGAGAAACGATTTTGGTAAACGAAACGATACCAAAAATATTTTCCAAAGGTTTTTAAACCCATACACAAAACACAAAAACATCCGTATTTTCTTGTGAATAATAATAATTACATAAAAACCAACCGTCGCAAACCAAGACAGAACACCTACCAACTGGGGGTGTGAACATAATAAGTTCCCAAACGAAAGATAAAAACTTGCCTTTGTATCCCTGTAGGTGGTGTACCTTTCTTAAAGAAGCCACTTACTTGTGATTATTGGTTTAAGTTCACTGTTGATTTGCCTCGATTTTGTTTTGATTGGTTTTTATCTCTAGTGCATGCGCACTCGTTCTTCAAGGTCCACGAGCCCATTACGTGAGCTTGTTCGGAAACCTAGAAGACCTCGTCGACGTTCAGCACCAACAGTCAGATCTGAGATCCGTACTGTTGCCACACCCACTGTCACCATGGCGGAAGACCGCCCCATGTGTGAGCTTCTCCAAGCACCCATTGAGGGTTACGGAGATGCCATTGTTGTTCCAGCCATCGTGGCTGATAATTTTGAGCTCAAAACCGGGTTACTCAATCTTGTGACCTCAAGTCAATTTTACGGTTTTGAGAGGGACGATCCTCATGCTCATATTCGATGGTTCAATAAAATCACATCAACCATCAAGTACAAAAATGTCCCGTGTGAAGCAATAAAACTTCTTCTCTTCCCATTCTCGCCCGGATTTGGCTTGAAAAACAACCTCCACGATCTATTGAGACTTGGGAAGATCTTGTCAAAAAGTTTGTGAATGAATTCTTCCCACCTTCCAAGACCACGAGTCTTAAGAGCGAAATCACCAAGTTCACTCAAAAATACGATGAATCTTTTGGTGAAGCGTGGGATCGTTTCAAAGTATTACTTCGCAAGTGTCCACATCATGGTTTCTCTGAGTTGATGCAACTCGATACTTTTTACAATGGCGTGAGCCAAGCTGATCAGGATTCTCTCAATGCCTCCGCGGGAGGTAATTTCTTGAGTAGAACCACAAAAGAAGCTTTGCAAATCATAGAAAACAAGTCCAAGGTCCGCTCTACACAAAGCAAACCAATTGTTTCTCAAATCAATGCGGGACCTTCTACTTCATCTTCTGTGGGTCAATCTAGCACGGATGCTAAGATTGACAAGCTCACTGAAGCGATCCAAGCTTTGGTTCTCGCCCAAACAAAGAAAGTTTCATTTCCACAAAATCCTCCCCCTGCTGAGGTTAAAAAAGTGGAAGTCTGTGTAACTTGTGGTGGGCCGCATGCCTACTACAATTGCACAGCTACTGATGGTACTCCATATGAAGCTCATGCTGTAGCCGGGTCCCAAAATCAAGGAGGCAATCAATATCGCCCTCCTATGGACCCTAGCTATCGATCTCAACATCATTATCCTGGACCTCCTGGTTTTAATCAAAACCAAAATGTCCAAAACCGTGGCCAAAATCAAAATAGAGCGAACCAAGGTTATCAAAACCAAGGTAACTTCAACCAGGGTCACGGTTTTCACAATCAAAACCAAGGGTTCCAAAATCAGGGTTTCCAACATCAAAATCAAGGAAATTTTAATCGGAACCAAGGTCAGGGTAATTTCAATCCGGGATATTTTCATGGGAACAACAACCCTAATCAGGGTAATTTTCAAAATCAAGGTCCCAATCCGAACAATCGAGCTCCAAATATTCCTCATCCGAATCAAGCCATTGTTCCAACCGGGCCTTCATCTGACGAGTTGTTGAAACAATTCATGAAGTCCCAAGAAGAGTTGAACAAGTTGCTGGTCAGCCAGATTTCTGACATCAAGAAGTCTTTAAATGATCGACCCTCGGGCTCAGGTACTACTTTACCGAGCAACACGATCGCTAACCCGAGGGGCGATGCTAAGGCGATCACAACACGAAGTGGTGCTTCATATGATGAACCAGCGATTCCTACTACCTCTTCTTCCTCTCCTCCAAAGGTAGTGAATCGTGAGCCTGAGGTGACAAAGGACAAGGTGCAAATTCCTAGCCCATGAAGTACAGCACACGTTCAACCTCAGGTTATTCCTGAAACCAGATGTAAGCCTGGAGTTGTCTTTGAACCACCAGAAACTCCAGTGGACAACCCTAAATCCAAAATTTCTATTCCCTATCCATCACGTCTCAGTGAACAAAAGCTCCGCGAAAAAGCTAATCACCAAATGGATAAATTTTTCCAAATCTTCCAAGATTTGCATTTTGATATTAGCTTCGCGGATGCTATTCTCTTGATGCCCAAGTTTGCATCGACAATCAAAAATCTGTTGAGTAATAAAGAGAAACTCTTTGAGATGGCAAAAACTCGTTTGAATGAGAACTGCTCTGCAGTTCTTTTGAAAAAGCTTCCTGAAAAGCTTGGAGATCCCGGGAAATTTCTAATTCCTTGTACTTTCCCGGGTGTGGTTGATTGCTTCGCCTTGGCCGATCTAGGTGCTAGCATTAACCTAATGCCATATTCTGTGTGGAAGAAACTCTCTCTTCCAGAACTTACCCCCACGTGCATGACTTTAGAGCTTGCCGATCGTTTGATTTCTCGTCCCATTGGCATTGCCGAGGACGTATTCGTTAAAGTGGGGAAGTTCCATTTTCCGGCAGATTTTGTGATTGTTGACTTTGATGCCGATTCAAGGGTCCCTCTCATTCTTGGGAGGGGGTTCCTTAGAACTCGGCACGCTCTTATCGATGTATTCGAGCATGAGATCACATTACGTGTTGGGACGGAAGCTATTACCTTCAACCTGAATCAAACATCAAGATACTCCTCCAATTATGATTGTGAGTCGGTGAATCAAATTGATGTCATCGATGTTGCTGCTGAGGAGTGTGCTCAAGAGATTTTAGGTTTCATTGATGATTCTTCGAGTGAAAATCTCACTCAATCTTCTCATCCCATCATAGCCAATTCTTCTCCTTCCCTCACTCCATTTGAGGGAAGTGACTTCATCTTAGAAGAAATGGAGGCGTTTCTCAAAAGTGATTCGATTCCCGATGGAGTCGATAACCAAGAGATCGACCTCGAGAGAGATATTCTCCTGCTTGAAAAATTGTTAAACGAGGATCCCTCTCATCTTCCTGTTCTACCACAACAACTTCATAAAGAGGAGGTCAAAAATGTTGAGAAAACTGATGACTTCCCTGAGGTTGAACTTAAGGACTTGCCGCCTCATCTTGAATATGCATTTCTGGAGGGTGATGATAAATTACCCGTCATAATTGCCAAAGACTTAAGTGATGAGGAAAAGGCTGCTCTTATAAAGGTTTTGAAGTCTCATAAACAAGCAATTGCTTGGCGACTCTCTGACATCAAGGGCATTGACCCTGAATTTTGTACACACAAGATTTTAATGGAGGACGACTTCAAACCTGCAGTCCAACAACAAAGAAGGGTGAATCCAAAAATTCACGAGGTTATCAAACAAGAGGTTCTAAAACTTCTTGATGCCGGATTGATTTACCCTATCTCGGACAGTCCTTGGGTCAGCCCAATCCATTGTGTTCCAAAAAAGGGTGGCATTACTGTTGTCACAAATGAGGAGAATGAGTTGATTCCAACTCGTTTGGTTACGGGTTGGCGCGTCTGTATTGATTATCGTAAGTTAAATGACGCCACCCATAAGGATCATTTTCCTCTGCCCTTTATGGATCAGATGCTCGAGAGATTAGCGGGGAATGAGTATTATTGCTTCCTCGATGGTTTCTCGGGTTACTTTCAGATTCCCATTGACTCGCAAGATCAAGAAAAGACCACTTTTACGTGCCCCTATGGAACTTTCGCATATAAACGTATGCCATTTGGCTTATGTAATGCTCCGGGCACGTTTCAAAGATGTATGATGGCCATTTTTTCTGACATGATCGGGAAAAGTATGGAGGTCTTTATGGACGATTTCTCGGTCATTGGGGATTCGTTTAAAACATGTCTCTCCCATTTAGACAGCATGCTAAAACGTTGTGAAGACACAAAGTTATGTCTAAATTGGGAGAAGAGTCACTTTATGGTCAAAGAGGGCATTGTCCTCGGCCATAAAATTTCAAAAAACGGGATTGAGGTTGACAGAGCCAAAGTGGACGTCATTGCAAAATTGCCTCATCCCACAACCGTAAAAGGTGTTAGGAGCTTTTTGGGTCACGCCGGTTTCTATCGTAGGTTTATTCAAGATTTTTCTAAAATCGCCCGGCCTATGACCCATCTCCTCGAAAAGGGTGCTCCTTTTATCTTCTCCCCTGAGTGCATCGAAGCCTTTGAAACATTAAAGAAAAGGCTTACCGAGGCTACGATTCTAGTTGCCCCCGATTGGGACTTGCCCTTCGAGCTCATGTGTGATGCTAGTGATTATGCGATAGGGGCAGTCTTGGGGCAACGCAAAACAAAACATTTTCAGCCTATACACTATGCCAGCAAAACTATGACCGAGGCTCAAAGCCATTACACCACCACTGAAAAAGAATTATTAGCCGTGGTGTATGCTTTTGAAAAATTCCGGCCATACTTGATACTGACTAAAAGCATAGTGTACACGGATCACTCGGCTTTGAAGTACCTTTTTGCAAAACAAGATGGAAAGCCGAGGCTTCTTCGTTGGGTTCTCCTCCTTCAGGAATTTGATATCATTATTCGTGATAAAAAAGGAGCTGAGAACCTAGCTGTTGATCATCTCTCCCGTCTTGAAAACCCCCACCAAGATGCTTTCGAGAAAAAGGAAATAAATGAAACATTTCCTCTCGAAACCCTTAATGCGGTTTCATTTCGTGGAGACTCGATTACCCCATGGTTTGCCGACTTTGCAAACTATCTTGCGGGTAACTTCATTGTGAAAGGGATGTCGTCCCAACAAAAAAATAAATTTTTCAAAGACGTAAAACATTACTTTTGGGACGACCCCTACTTGTTCAAAATATGCGCGGATCAAGTCATCCGGCGGTGTGTGTATGGTCAGGAAGCCACTGAAATTTTAAAGGCTTGCCATGCTGGTCCCACGGGGGGCCACCACAATCCCAACTACACCGCCAAAAAGGTGTTTGATTCCGGCTTTTATTGGCCCTCGATTTACAAGGATGCCCAAGAATTGGTCAAGTCCTGTGACGCTTGTCAACGTCACGGGAATATTTCACAAAAGAATGAAATGCCTCAGAATGCAATTCAAGTTTGTGAAATTTTTGATATCTGGGGCATCGACTTTATGGGGCCATTTCCATCCTATCACGGCAACAAATACATACTCGTGGCAGTTGACTACTTGTCAAAATGGGTTGAAGCGAAAGCTTTACCCACAAATGATGCCCGAGTAGTTGTGAAATTCCTAAAAGCTCTTTTTGCCAGATTCGGAACTCCACGTGCTATTATTAGCGATCGTGGTATGCACTTCTGTAATGACAAATTTGACAAAGTCATGCAAAAATACGGTGTGACTCACCGTCTTTCTACTGCGTACCACCCTCAAACAAGTGGACAAGTCGAAGTTTCCAATCGGGGCATTAAGAGAATTTTAGAAAGGACTGTAGGTGAAAATCGTGCATCGTGGTCGGATAAATTAGATGATGCACTTTGGGCTTTCCATACGGCTTACAAAACACCCATTGGGTGTACGCCTTATAAACTTGTGTACGGGAAAGCGTGCCATCTTCCGATCGAGCTTGAACATAAAGCCTATTGGGCTCTCAAGCATGCCAATTTCGACCTCAAAACAGCGGGTGATCATAGAAAAGTTCAACTAAATGAATTAAACGAACTTCGTGATCAAGCTTACGAGAACTCTTTGATCTATAAAGAAAAGACAAAAAAGATTCATGACTCAAAAATCAAAAACCGCGTCTTTAACGTTGGTGATCGAGTCCTTCTTTTCAACTCTAGACTCAAGATCTTCTCGGGAAAGCTCAAAACCCGATGGACTGGTCCATTCACTATCACTAAAGTTTATCCTTATGGTACCGTCGAATTATCTCAAAATGACGGTCCTAATTTCAAAGTGAATGGACATCGTTTAAAGCACTACTTTGGAGAGGACATACCATCCATGGTTGTCCCGGATCTCCAAACTTTCCCAAAGGACAATTGAATTCGGGGATCGAGTCAAGCTAGCGACTCGATGAACAAAAACAATAGCACAATACGGGTTTTCACCCATATCTCTGATTTCCTTCTACTTTCTACCACCCAGTGTTGGGGAATGGCCAACCCCCCACTATTTGAAAAATGTATATATGTATATAAGCAAAAATAAAAAAAATTAAAAAAAAAATGTATATATATAGAAATAAAGTGAATTTGGTATTTCCGCAGTTAGATTCGAATCTTGGCTTTTTACGTTCATAGCCTCGGCATAATAGCTGGGACTTTGAATATTGAGGACAATATTCATTTCTAAGTGTGGGGGGGAAATTCTAGCGAATTTTGTCGCAAAATACTTTCAAATACCCCCATTTTTGGCCAAAATTTTCAAAAAATTTTCACTTTATTTCAAAATTTTTGTGGTAATCAGTCCGCCTTATCTAAGCGACAAAAGGGATTGGCTAGTCCAGGAGCAAACGGCTCTTGGTAAAGACATCTCAAATTCGTTTACGGCTTGCAATTTGCCCAAAATTGTACGGTTCCTCAACTCCCCAAAAACAAATGAGTTGGCTAGCCCGCAAGATTATGGCTTGTGGTAAAGGCCGTGGAAAATCCATAATTGGTAATCAGCTCACCAAGATGTCGACTAGGTCCATCAAGATGCTGGCTAGTCCAGGAGCAAACGGCTCCTGGTAAAGACAAATCAAATCCGTTGACAGCTGGTGGTTTGCTCAAAATCACACGGTTATCAGGTGTGCCACAGTTCTTACACCTGGCTACTCCAGAAGTGATGGCTTTTGGTAAAGAGTTTAAAATCCATCAAGTTTTCCAAAAATATTGCTAGGGACTAGCAATAGTTTAGTGTGGGGGATTGATGAGTGCGCAAACACTCATCATTTTTATCGTATTTAAACTGCCAAAACATACAAAAACAATCGAAAAGTAATCAAAATACTTAAATTATCCCAGGGATTGTGTTTTATGTGTTTTAAATGCAAAACAAGCAAAAACAAACGAAAAACGATCAAAGTTTGCAATATTGGCAGTTTCAGTCCCCCAAGTTTCAAAATTTGTCAGAAATAGTCCCTATGCATTCATTTTGAAATAAAAGTCAACCCAAGTCCTTGAAAAATCAAAATCTATCAAAAACGGACTTTGGGTGATAAATTTGGAAAAGTTACATTTTGGTCCCTGGAGTTTGGAAATTTGCAAATTCAGTCCCTGGGAATTTTGAAAATAAAAAATTTGCAAAAATTGGATTATGGAATACTTAACTTGGCAACAATGGTCCTTGATATCACTTTAGGGGAATGACAATTTCAGCCCTTTGGTTTTGTCAAATTTCAAAAATGGTCCCTAGTTTTAACTACAATACAAACCGGACCCTTTTATTCTTATAACCCAACAAACAAACCAAACAACTCCAAACCTAATCCTACCCAGCCCACCTTAGCCCACTCCACCTTATCACTCCTCACCCAGCCCACTCCCTACACAAGCCCACCACCCCTATTATATTTACCCCGTCCATTTTATTATTTAAAATGGTCAACGCAAAGTTGACCCTTCCTTCTCCCCCAACTTGTCTGCAATCTCACCAAACACACAACCCCCCTCCTCACCCTAATTAATGCTCACCACTCCATGTCTCCCCCAACTCCACAATGATAACAAAAAGCATTTATTGCTTCCAAATTCGTCCAAGCAATCTCCAATCACCTTTGACAATTTTGGCGGCAAAAGTGGTTTGAACGGTTAGGATAATTCCCACCCAATCCAATGGGTGGGATTTGATCAGGGAGATGCAAGAAGTCATAGGAAATCAATAATTCAGAAGGAAAAGAGAGGAGAAGCAGTTGGGTCAATTTTTAGTATATATAAGCTTTTGTAAAAGCCAATGTGGCTATCTAGTCTAGTATGTATTTGTAATTCAGTATATTTTCCTTTCATTGTACTATTTTTATCAGTTAATGAAGGTTTAAGTTTAAGTTACTTCCTTTTTCTTAAGATTTCAAAATTTACCTAAGTTGTTCAATTTGTCATTTCAAGCTATAAAGTAGTATAAGCTCATTTTAAGATCATAAATATTCCACAATTGAGTTCCAAAGCTTCATAAGCTCTTGAATCTGTCTAAAACTCATTGTTAGAATAATTCCTCAAAAATACAAAATAAATCAAGAAAAATAAAAAAAATAAAGAAGAAAGGAAGCTGAGATGATTTGGAGCTGAGTTTGGATTGGAATTTGGTAATTAGAGCTTAGTGGTAAGCATATAGGTGTGATACTCAGTCCTTGGTTCTCAGTTTGTGGCTTGGAATTCATTTGTAAGCCATTTTCACCATTTTTATCATTCTACTGTTTAAGTACTGTATCTGCCTAGATCTTTGTAGTTAATTGTTCCTGTGGTATTGGTTAATGATAATATAGAGTAAAATAAGTAGGTTGTTAATCAAAAATCTTAGTTGCTAGTTCTATAATTTAGATAGTTTAAGTAGCTCATTAGTGATAGTTGGATAATGGTTGTTAGAATCTGTGTTCTTTGTGCTTTAATGATCTTATTACATCATAAACAATGTGTCTGTGTTGGTAGTTGTGTTTAAAAAGCTCAATTGTTTTGAAAATCTTTCAACATTGTCATTATAGGGGTGTTTGGTTGTAGGTTATTCATACTGCTCTACTTGTTTATTTGTGCCATTTTGTATCTCAGTTCATTGTTTGGGTAGAATAAGGCTCAGGGAAGCAAGTTATTTGGTACTAAAACACACAAAAGTCAAAATCTCATTGTGAAATCCATAATAGTCCACTGTGGATCTGTTGGTACCTCATTTTCACCCATTTGGTTTAAAATTGATGCATCAACCTTAATTTGGTCTCATAACAGCTCATTATAACATATTAGATTAGTTTAGAGCAACCAAAGTTCAAGAAAGTCAACTGTGCAAGTTTTTGTACAAAAGTCAAATTTGCCATTTCAGATTTTCATCAAAATAGCATGATTTCTTCTGAATTTTGTGTTGTGAGTTGAGGTCTGAAATTTCTAGTGTGTATACTTTACCAGTTGAACTTGAGATTTCTACAAAGTTTGCATTATTGTGAATTTTTTATCTGGACTAAAATACCCTTGGAACTGAGCTGCAGGGCAACTCAGTCCCCTGTCTCAGCAGACCCTAGCTGACCATCCACATTTGGTGGTGTTTTGTGATTGACTCAGTGGGCCCCACACCCCATAGTTAGGTTCCCTCAACCCCCCTCCTACCAGGGTTGACTAGTTGACCTTTTGTTTGACCCTTAGACCACTGGGCCCCACCTGAATTGGCCCCCAAAGTCTGTCCCAAAACTTGTGACAGAATCAAATAAGCAACAAGCTTATTTGTGATTATTGGCTTATTCAAGCCACTTAATTGCTTAATACTTGCTCAACTTTGTTCATTAAACTCAGAGGAACCAAAATTTGTCATTGTGGACCCCACTTTCCTTCATTTGAGCTAAATACCTTCCACAGTCAACAAAAGTCAACTGTGGCATCAATAAGCACTCCAAGTGCTTATTTCTTGGGTTATATTAAAAGTGTTTTTGTTAAAAGTTTTTGTTTTTAGTATTTAATCAGTTTGGAAAAAGAAAAAACCAAAAAAATCAACTTTAATTATAGTGATAGCTTCTATTTAATAGGATTTATCATTTTATTTTTCTTTTTAGCTTATTTATAAGTAATATATTATTTTTATATTTTTATAAATTCTATTTTAGGTTAAAGTAATTATAGAAATTTTTCCAGATTTTTATTTTGTCTTTTAGTAGTTTTTATAATTAATTTTAGTTTAATTTAGTTTTAATTAATATTAATTAATTAAATAGCATATTTAGATTTTATAAAGTATAACCTAGTTTTTATAATTTTTCTAGCTTTTATTTAAGTTAAAACATTTTTACAAATTTTTCTAGAATTTATATTACTCATTTTCTAGTTTTTATAATATAATTAGTTTAATTAGAAATTAATAAGTAATTAGATTAATAATTAGTAAATTAGTTTAAAAATACATAAAATAAACTTTTTATAATTTTTTAGGATTCCTGTAATGGTTAATTAGATTTGTAAAATTTTTCTTAACTTTCTAAGCCTTTTTAGTAGTTTTAATAAATCTAATTAGTTTAATTAGTAATAAATAGATAATTAGTAATTAATTAATAATAAATAATTAAATAGTGTAAAAATAGTTTTTATTTTTGTTAAAATTTTCTTTAATTATTAGAATTGTAAAAATATTAATTTTACACTTGTAACCCTCTCTGTTCATCAGTTGTATTTTTTGTTTTGTTCGTCTGTATACGTTTTTTAATTAAAACGTACGTTTTTAGGTTTTAGCTCAAATCTTTGTAATCTAAATTTTCGTAATCGATCACGTAGCTTTCCTAAGCTACATTTGTTAATAATTTTCAAATAATTCTGATCATAACCCTTTTCTGTGAATAATCACCCGATCACGAATACGCTAAAGTTACAATTCACACTTCAACGGGACTTAACGACCTGGTGATACCTTATTTTACCCGGAGCATTGACCTAGACTATTTGACTTTGTTGACCATTACTTGGTCAATATAAGTTGACGGTTTAGCATCAATCACATTTTCACCCTCTGTCGAAGATCCCTTTGTAATGTTTGAGAATACACAGGGGACCTCTGAAGCAAACTATGGAGCTTCTGGTGTGGATGACTATTTAGATTCCATGTTTGAGAATACTAGATCGAGTCAAAGCTCTACAAGGAAGAGTTGATTATGTACCTGTCTGCAACTCAGGGAGCAGTCAGCGCGGTGCTATTGACAGATAGGAACTCCGTATAAACACCAGTATACTTTGTAAGCAAAGCACTCAAGAAGACAGAGATTAACTATACCACAATGGAAAAGCTGGTCCTGGCTTTAGTATTCGAAGCTAAAAGACTGCGCAGATACTTTCAAGCACACCCGATAGCAGTGATCACGGACCAACCTATCAAGCAAGTTATCTCCAAACCCGACGCATCGGGAAGATTACAAAAATGGAGCGTGTTTCTAGGCGAACATAACATCTCTTATAGACCATGCACTGCGATTAAGGGTCAGATACTAGCAGATTTCATCATTGAGAAACCAGACACTGAGATTCCAACTTCAAGTAGCAAGGTAGAACTACAAGAACCATGGGTCCTATTCACGGACGGATCTTCGTGCGTGGACGGGTCAGGCGCAGGCCTTATCCTCACCAGTCCAGAAGAAATTGAATTCACTTACGTACTGCGTTTTGAATTCACAGCCACGAACAACGAGGCTGAGTACGAAGCCTTAATTGCTGGAATACGCATTGCAACTCAAATGGGTATACGCAACCTAGAAGCAAATGTCGATTCCCGATTAGTAGCCAATCATGTGTTGGGCGAATATGTGGCTAAAGAGGATAACATGGTCCAATATCTTGACAAGACCAAGTCCCTAATCCAGAGTTTCGACAGGTTCACCAGTAAACAATTTCCTAGAGGGGAAAATAGAAAAGCGGATGCACTAAGCAAGTTTGCATCTACAAGCTTTGCACACCTGTCAAAACAAGTGTTGGTAGAGACCTTGAAAAACAAATCCATCTCTGAGATGGAGATATCAAAGGTGATAGAAGAGCAGGATCCTACGTGGATGACTCCTATCATCGAATTCATAAGAAAGGGTATATTACCCCATGAGCAGAAGGACGCTCGAAGGATACGGCGCACAGCGCAGAAGTTAGAACTTCGAGATGGTATCCTATATCGACGTTCATTTCTACAATCGTGGCTTCGGTTCGTTGGACCTCTTCAAGCAGATTACGTACTCCGAGAGATCCACGCCGGTTCATGAAGTATGCACTCAGGACCACAGTCCGTTGTAGCATGAGCCTTGCGGTCAGGATACTATTGGCCTACTATGCATCACGACGCGCGGGACATGATAAAAAAATGTAGCGACTGCCAAGTCCATAGACCCATCCCGCGCCAACCACAACAAGAGCTAACGCCTATCACTTCACCATGGCCATTCTATAAGTGGGGTATCGATATTGCAGGCCCCTTCCCTGTTGCAGCAGGGGGACTGAAATTTTTCATTGTAGCTATAGACTACTTCACTAAGTGGATTGAGGCAAAAGCAGTGGCAACAATCACAGGCAACTAAGTAAAACGATTTTTTTGGGAAAACATTGTATGTCATTTTGGACTACCTGGGGAAATCATTTCGGACAACAGAAAACAATTCTGTGATAACCTGTTCAAAGACTGGTGCGCGCAACTAAATATTACACAACACTTCACGTCAGTTAAGCACCCACAAACCAATGGTTTGGTTGAGCGCGCGAATCGTAGCCTGGGTGAAGGAATTAAATCGCGTCTTGACAAACACAAAGGAAAATGGGTGGAGGAATTGTCACACGTCTTATGGGCGCACCACACCACAATCAAAGTTAGCACTGGAGACACACCCTTCTCTCTTGTCTATGGGACAGAAGGTGTCATACCGGCTGAAATTGGGATGCTAACTTTTCGTACGGCGGAAGTTAATGTCACAACCAATGACGATGAGCGACGTATAGACTTGGATCTATTGGAAGAAAGGCGCGAACGGGCAGCTATATGTGAAGCAAGAGCTAAGTCAAAGATGAAGGGATACTATGATGCTAAAGTTAGAAGCACCTCATTCAGACCAGGCGACTTTGTATATCACGCTAATGATGCAAGCCACGCAGAAGATACAGGCAAACTTGGACCGAAGTGGAAGGACCCTATGAGGTCACAGAAGCATTAGGAAAAGGCGCATACAAGCTGCGTGATATGGATGGCCATGAGCTACCACGCACATGGAATATTTGCAATCTCAAGAGATCCTATCTTTAGGAAAGGCTACGGCCCATGCACATACACCTCCGCACTTTAGTAAGTGCTCAATAAATGTCCGTGTATTTATATTTTGTTTTGTTTAGACAAATGTTTTTTCTTTTTCCAAAAACTTGCAAGAATTAATCAAATATCGCGGTTTGTAGCTAACTCCGCGACACATTTAACTTTATTGTTTACATCTTACTTATGTCTCAATATGGTTGACTTATTTTTTATTTTTTTTGCCTACATGGCGTGCATGCATTTATTAAAACCCATGATGGTAAAAGGATGAGTAAACCTACTAAATAACTCGTTGAGTAAGAGGGTTGCAAACCCATCAACATTGGATCACGCATCCTTGTTAAATACCTTACTCTCAAGACGTAGGAGTAAGTTCAATGCGCATCCCACAACAGATACGCAACAATGCACACTGTGCGCATTTAACAAATTAGGAGTCAAGACTCTTGATTCCTTGATATGGTATTTGCAGTATGCTGCAAATTAACCCATACACTTATGGATTTTATATTCGCATATATATTAAGTTATGGACTTCATATATAACTATAAAGGATTATAGATTCTGTAATTTTTTTTAAGTACGTTTGGACAACAGTTTGATTATTGGATGCCTTTTATGCAAAGACAAGAAAACTAAGTACAAACATTATAATAGAAACATGCGTATAAATCAACTTCAATTTTATTATAAACTACGAGTTTATACAAAACATAGATTTAACAATGCACATGTGCAACAAAAATGTTAATCTATTACAAAACAACCTACATATTATGGGTACGCTCAAGCTTTGAGCTGCCAACCCGGTGCACATCCCTCCCAGCTTCTTCAGCAGATCAATATCCCTGGGTGACACCGTCGCCACACTAATAGGTACTCCATCAGACCTTGGGATATGCGCTGCACCTAGACCACAAAGGGTGGCTTTCCCCTTCACACCCTTCTTCTTAGCAACCCTCATGGCATGGGCTTCTAAGGACTCCTTCAAAGGGACCTCCTTTTCAAGGGTGAACGGGTTAAGGATGTCACGCGGACGTGCAAAGACTGGAACCTGCAGCTGCGACACATCAGGCTTCAGGAAGTAATCAAGTTGTGCCTCAGCGTTCTCTATTGTGTGCCTTGCTAAGGTCAACCCCTCCATAATAACGCCTATGGGATAGTCTTGGTCGCGGTCCAATTGAGCAATATGAGGAAGCTCGAACAGCTTTATCTTCTCCATGGCAGCGACAAGCTCAGCGTAGGCATCACCATTATAACCTGGCACTTCTGCGATGGGCACCGTCAACATTTGGACCTCGTGCAGCTCCTCGACAGCCTCCGCCTTGCCACGAGCCAAGGCGCGTTGAACAACTGATGAGGCGAAAAATGATCCGTTTTTAGGGGGTCATTTAAGCCCGAATCCGAATTTATTTGATCAAATATTGCCCTAAATCATTCCTTTTGTGATTTTAGGTACTTGGAGAGTGAATTCTGGAAAAGAAGCCATTTTGGACGTTTTTGGAGCATAAAAGTGAAGAAAACGGCAAAGTCTCAATTTTCCATGCTGGGAACAGCAGGTGACGGCGTCAAGAGTACCACCCTGACGGCGTCAAACCTAAAGAATTAAAATCCGTAGTTCATGAAGGTGTCAAGAATTGTCCTGACGGCGTCAAAACCCCAAGAATAAAAATCCGTAGCTGATGACGGTGTCACACACAGGGCGTCAAGAGTAATTTGGGTAACGGCCTAGGCCTTGACGGCGTCAGAAGTAGATCAAGGCCGTCCGAGGAAGTATTTGGCGGCGAGATGACGGCGTCACACCTTTGTTCTTGACGCCGTCACCCCTATTTTCCTATATATAGTTTTCTAGTTTTTCACATTAAAAAAGGAGAGAAGTTTTGGAGAAACCCTAAAGACGAATTTGGTGCAACTTTTACAGGTTTTTCAAGGGTTCCAAACCCTTGATACCTTGCATTGTAATTGAGATAAGTGTTCTTCTAATTCAATCAATATGTCTATGTGTTGGTTGTCTATATCTTGTTCTTATCTCAATTCTATCATGCTAGGCTAGATCTCTTTTGTGTTTGCTTAGATCTAATGAAACCTAGATATTGATTATGTGTTGATTACTTGTTTATTCTTGTTGTGGATGAATGATTTTATATGTTAGGCTTAAGAAAACTGGCAGATCTCCAAATGGTAACATGCTTGAACGTCTTAAGAAACATGAACCGAGGCGTACTAGGTCTTTATTGGTTGTATTTAATGCATGAGCCACTGTTTACAATCCCTATAGTTGTGCTGGGCATGGTGTAGGAGGAGATAAGAGCTCATAGAATTGGGGAGTTATGTATGCCACCCCATGAATGGTATTAAGGAATACAATCCGTCATCCATGCAATTATAACAAGTAATTAACGTGTAAAAGATATCTAGGGAGTAATGAAATCTAAGTAAACACATTTTCTCCAATTACTGCTCACAACCTTAGTATAATTAGTTTATTTTCATTTTTAGTATTTTATTTTGATTGCATCTTAGTATTGGGTTAGTTGAATAGCAACTAATTCCGCCCACTCTTCTAAAACCCGAGATTTTAATTGCTTTCTAAAAAATATAAAAACACAAAAATAATCATCCCTCACCTTTAGAACTAGTAATTAGGCTTTCTTACCCTAGCGACACTATTCCTAAGCTGAACGATCAATCCCCCGGTACTTGTCACTATACTATACTACAACGATCAGGTACACTGCCTGGTGGGGGTTGTAAGCTTCTCGAGATCCCTCGAGAGGTAAAGCCTGTTGCGATTCCCACGCATCAAGTTTTTGGCGCCGCAGCCCGGGGAATAGTTATTGTCTAGGTTAGGATTTCTTTTTATTAGGTCTGCTTGCTAGATTCCTTTCTAGTAAGATTTTATTTTTATTTTTTGGTCTTCTTTAGTCTATCTCATTTCTTTGTGCCTTTGTTAGTAAATTAACCTCATTGACTATTCCGTTGACCATTATGGAAAACGCGAATCCACCCTTGTCCCTTAGAGAAGTAGCTGTGTTACGTGAACAAATTGAGAGTGAGATTAGGGAGCTTAGAGAGCTTAATAGGTTGATTAAGATTGAACTCGAACATACATTTAGTGACCTAGCAACCGCCTTGTATTCAAATAAGGACCTAGGGCCTAATGACTTTGTGAATGTTGTCGAGGGACTAGAAGAGGAGGAAAGGGATCCGAAGCTTAACGACTACTTTAATCTATACCCCACTAAGGAGGATATTGCATATTATAATAATCTTATTGATAACCCGCGATCTCCTTTCACCATAATTGAACCTAAGATCAAGAGAGGCGATCCTAAAAATGCTAAGATACCATGTATGATTGGATATAGGCACATTAGCAATGCTTACATTGACTTCAAATCTCCAATCAACATTATGTCCTCAACGGTTTATAATGATATAGTGAAAACAAGACTTGAACCTAGAAGGGATCCCAAGTACCCCGGTGGAGTTTGTAACTTTGTCGGGAGAGTTAAAGGTTTACGTGTCTTTGTTGGTAATTTCACTTTTGTCACCGACTTTATGATTGTGGAGGATCTTGCTAATGTTATTGATTGTCGATTATCCAATGTTGTGTTTGGCAAACCATTTGTTGAGGAGTCTAAGTTAGAATATAATGAGGTAGAAGGCACGATCCGGTTTGCAAGTAATACCGATAGTATCACGTATAGGATGCCTAATAGGATGAAAGAATTTCGCTTTATATCTCGTTTTGATAAGGACAACGTTGGTGCTTTTGAGGATATTGATGAGAAGGATAAGAAAAAGGGCATGGACTATGTATGGGAAAAAAGGAGTCTTTACTACAAAGATTGCTTGGCCCTTGGACCAAGGTATAAAGTCGATGAAGAATTTGCCCAAATGATTATGGGGGCGGTTGAGAAAAAGGTGATTGGTTTCTACAAGGAATATCTACAATCGGAGAGTGGAACCAATGATGAAGTCACGTAGTAACCCATGACCTTGAGTCTAGCTACAAGACTCGTAAATAAAGAAAAGCGCTTCTTGGGAGGCAACCCATGTTTTGTGTGATTTTATTTGTTTGATTGTTATTTGCTTCCGTATGCATGTTTTATTTTTATTGTTGGTAGATCATGTCTCTAAATTAAAATGTGGAAATACTTTACTATGTTGTTTGGCCTAGTCTTAACTCCAACCTAAAAGTATTTTTGCAAAAGATAAGTGTAAGGGGAAACCCCAAATATGTTTTTAAGAAACAAACCGATCATGATTCTCCACAATATTAAATGAACATGTATATTCGTACTTGTTAGAGTCAAATGCTTGTATCGAGTCATAATGAAGTTTTGCAGGATTTTCCAGGAAGTAAGACCAAGTTTTTCCAGAAATTTTCCGGAAACTTAACATAAGAATTTCTGCAGGTCCATTCTGACGGCGTCAGTGGATTCCTCTTGACAGCGTCAGGAGTTAAAAATCTGGAAATTTTACCGGTTTTGTTTTTCTAACGGAATCTTATGGTTTTTGTGAATTATTAAGTTTTATAATCTCCAGGAGATCTGCAAACTTCATTCCACAAGCATTATATCTTATCTTGTTTTCTAGGATTTAGTAACTTATATAGGATGCCGCCGATTTTACGCGAGGTTGTCTTGTCTATTTTGTCAGGATTTACAGGTTATGTTCGACAAGGAGATGATTTATATTCTGGAAGGGAAGCTTTGATTGTTCGTTTTCTTGGAGGAAGATCTAACCTGGCCAACCTATAATCCATACCGAGCGAATCAGGGGAGTATTTGATTTCATTCTCTTTACTTTTTCACTTTTACATTCTTTACTTGAACATTGGGGACAATGTTCATCTTAAGTGTAAGGGGAGGGTAAAAAGATGATACCTTACATATGCACTTTCGCTTGAGTTTGTTTTGTTTGATAGTAGACGTGTAATAAAACTATGAGAAATACTTGTTAGTGCAATTTTAGCGCCAAATTTAAAATTTTTTACAACATTTAGGAGTGAAACTTTAGCCATAGCAAGCGTCTCATGGATAAGAGATTGTATGACTAGCACATAACCGTATATTCAGAAAAATTTTCCACCCAAATATGTGAGGTTCGCCTTTAGATTTGATAGGAAAAGCATTCATTATTAGTGCTTATGAGTGTACCGGTAGCATTTAGATTCTAGAACTTGCGTTAGTGATGCATCCCGAGACCGCTAGTGAGACTACATTCGTGTGGTAAGATTTACTACATGATAAGAGGCATTAGGATCACCCTTGTGTTAAACCCGTATCATAATTACTTGACCATTTATGTCATATTACTTGGCTAGTTAAGTCAACTAATTTTTCCCACACCATTAGCGTTGTACTCATTTTTAGTACACGATACCCCTAGTACACCCCTCCGAGCCTATCTTTTCGTTTCTAACTTTAAGCATCTTACTTAAAGGAAGAATTTGTTACACCCCACTTAAATGTACACCCAAATCGCCTTAGCCTTCCGTGTATGCGCTCATTTTTAGTGCATTATTGTTATTTGTTAAACCCTAAGTTAACTTTCTAATTGATTGCATGGTTGCTAAATCGAGTCATATCCGTGTACATATTGTTTTGGGACGATTGGGACTCATGGGTAAGTACTTATTTTATGGAGTAATGGGGAAGAACATAATATTATTACCCCCATATGTACGTTAATCTTAAAAGTGCTCCAAGTGTTTTGATTTTCTTAATTCGAGTCATTAGAATAGTTGAATGTAAAGTATGTAAAGATTCAAGTGTAAGGGGGATTTTCATTCCCTATGATGTATTATTTTGGATGGTAGGGTAAGAGTGTATGCAAAAAAAAAATAAAAAATAAATAAAAAATAAATAAAAAAATACGGACTACCATCCCTTTTCATTCTATGTTCATTTTATGTTTTAGTTATTTTTCATTTATTAGCTTAAGTCGAGTCTAGTCTTGGCTTAGCAACGCCATATTGTACATGTAATTAACCAAGATTGTTAACTCGCCACCAGTAAAACTTCTTTTATCCAACAAAACCGTGTAATTCATATCCCTATACCTAACGTTACAACCCTTTAAAAGACCTCTTTGATAGTTTATCCTAGGTGCTTACGCCATGTGGTGGAGGTTTGATCCTTTCCCAAGCCTATGGTAATCTATTTTGCTATGACAGGTAGTGAGAGATATCTTCCATTTCCATAATGTTATATTACTTTATTACACCCGAGAGATGTGAGTATCTAAACACTATTTGCGAGGTGCTAGTGTATGACCTCCGTGCTTGTCTATTGGTCTTTAGTGGAACGATTATTTGTTATAATTACTTTTATATTAGTGTTAAATGACCCCTAACTTGTATTTTGAGTAGAATAAAAGCGTATTTGCTTGAGGACAAGCAAATCTCAAGTGTAAGGGTATATGATGAGGCGAAAAATGATCCGTTTTTAGGGGGTCATTTAAGCCCGAATCCGAATTTATTTGATCAAATATTGCCCTAAATCGTTCCTTTTGTGATTTTAGGTACTTGGAGAGTGAATTCTGGAAAAAAAGCCATTTTGGACGTTTTTGGAGCATAAAAGTGAAGAAAACGGCAAAGTCTCAATTTTCCATGCTGGGAACAGTAGGTGACGGCGTCAAGAGTACCACCCTGACGGCGTCAAACCTAAAGAATTAAAATCCGTAGTTCATGAAGGCGTCAAGAATTGTCCTGACGGCGTCAAAACCCCAAGAATAAAAATCCGTAGCTGATGACGGCGTCACACACAGGGCGTCAAGAGTAATTTGTGTGACGGCCTAGGCCTTGACGGCGTCAGAAGTAGATCAAGGCCGTCCGAGGAAGTATTTGGCGGCGAGATGACGGCGTCACACCTTTGTTCTTGACGCCGTCACCCCTATTTTCCTATATATAGTTTTCTAGTTTTTCACATTAAAAAAGGAGAGAAGTTTTGGAGAAACCCTAAAGACGAATTTGGTGCAACTTTTACAGGTTTTTCAAGGGTTCCAAACCCTTGATACCTTGCATTGTAATTGAGATAAGTGTTCTTCTAATTCAATCAATATGTCTATGTGTTGGTTGTCTATATCTTGTTCTTATCTCAATTCTATCATGCTAGGCTAGATCTCTTTTGTGTTTGCTTAGATCTAATGAAACCTAGATATTGATTATGTGTTGATTACTTGTTTATTCTTGTTGTGGATGAATGATTTTATATGTTAGGCTTAAGAAAACTGGCAGATCTCCAAATGGTAACATGCTTGAACGTCTTAAGAAACATGAACCGAGGCGTACTAGGTCTTTATTGGTTGTATTTAATGCATGAGCCACTGTTTACAATCCCTATAGTTGTGCTGGGCATGGTGTAGGAGGAGATAAGAGCTCATAGAATTGGGGAGTTATGTATGCCACCCCATGAATGGTATTAAGGAATACAATCCGTCATCCATGCAATTATAACAAGTAATTAACGTGTAAAAGATATCTAGGGAGTAATGAAATCTAAGTAAACACATTTTCTCCAATTACTGCTCACAACCTTAGTATAATTAGTTTATTTTCATTTTTAGTATTTTATTTTGATTGCATCTTAGTATTGGGTTAGTTGAATAGCAACTAATTCCGCCCACTCTTCTAAAACCCGAGATTTTAATTGCTTTCTAAAAAATATAAAAACACAAAAATAATCATCCCTCACCTTTAGAACTAGTAATTAGGCTTTCTTACCCTAGCGACACTATTCCTAAGCTGAACGATCAATCCCCCGGTACTTGTCACTATACTATACTACAACGATCAGGTACACTGCCTGGTGGGGGTTGTAAGCTTCTCGAGATCCCTCGAGAGGTAAAGCCTGTTGCGATTCCCACGCATCAACAACATTCAAAAAAGCTTCAACAACTTCTTGGGACTCTAAAGTTCTCATAGTAGCCAGACGAAGACCATGGCTGATTAGCCACCTGCGAATACAACACCATTCCCATTAGACAATAATTTCAAGGGAATTAAATGCGGGATGTTTGGAAAAATAATATGAGATTCAAAGGAATCAAAGGTTACCTACGCTCAGCAATGGAGGATACCAAGTGGGGGTACAGCTCCTCATCATACTCTATACTAAGCTTACGCAACTTACCCTCCTGCTTCTCCAGCGCATCCTCCACAGTCTTGCAGAACTCATCCAATTGAGCAATGTGCTTGCTCTTGTTATGCTCCATGTACTTCAGCCCCCATATGCAAGAGGACTTGTACTGATCGAAAGCAGTATGCTCTTGGTTCACTTGAGCAAAGAGGGACATCCTCTCATCAGCGAGCTTCTTGGCATGCGCGCTGGTTGACTCTACTGCAGCATGAGCACTAGCCAACTGCGCCTTCAGTAGCGCAATCTCTTCATCCTTCTGCGCACTGCTGCTCTATTCACCAGCATACTTAGCCTTAAGCTGAGCAACCAACGCGGCTTGGTGCGCAGCAGCCAAGCCAAGCTCCTCTATCAGCTGCTTTGCAGGCATATCCTCACATGCCTTCAAAGGCTCATCCATCTGAGGGAGACTCGCCTCAGGTGGCGACTTCCCAGTATGCGCTGCATCACCCCCTGCAGCTTCATCACTGCACGCAAAGGACAAGAAGTTAAGGTTATTCTATCAACAGAAGATATAAAATAAAAAATAAACGAGGTATAAGTTTCATTACTTACTTGGGGGAAGGAGTTTCAGTTGTCTTCTGCGCAGCCATGGATGGCGACGCATCCTCATCTGATGACATGTCCACAGTAATAATGTGGCGTCTTCTCTTAGATGTGTCCGCGCCATCATCACCAGAAGCCTTCTTGCGCTTCACCCCTGGCTCGTCTCTTCCTGCGACACATCAACCTTCAGGATCCCCATACCCTCCGACGAATCTGTGCGCGAGAGTTCTGGGGATGGCACCTACTGAGATGGAACACTACGCATGGGGGTGGCCTCCAATAGTGGTTGGGAGACATTTGCCGATTCCTCCTGAACATACTCCATGGTGCGCCCTGCTGTGGCCTCCAAAATTGGTTTCTCACCATCTCTCAAAGGGCGCACCCCCACGGTCACCTCTGTGGGCTTCGCTAGCTTCACCACGCTGAACAGATCCATCTCTACGCAACAAACAACAAACAACAAAAAAACGGGGTTACATAAAGTTATAATAAACAGAGAGCGCTTACACTAGAGATGCGAAGGAAAGGAAGGACAAGCACCCACCCCGGTTCTCCTCATCCAAGAAATTTGGCACCTCGTCAGCGCCTTGAAAGAAGTTGCGACTGATTCCCATATGCTCCAAAAACTCTTCTGGGTAGGAGTTGATGGGGATGCGGTTGGCATTTATGGTTTCCGCGTCATCTACGTTGTACGTCCCGGGGTTAGGGCACTCGTCCTTTGGTAACGTCCCCTGGGTATAGAACTCAAAGGTCTAGGGGAACACTTTATCATCAACCCAGAAAAACCTCTCCCTCTAATTCCTAAGTGCGTCTAGCTTTTCCGTATAACACTGAAGGCGCCCTGCTCGCTTGGAAAAGGACACCGACCCGTTTAACCATGTTGTGTGATAAAACGCGCGGAAGAGATTGATGGTAGGGTTAATGGCTAGTAAACGACAGTTTACTTCAAAATTGGTTATCTTCGCTGCGCCTATACAGTGCAGCTGGGATATGTGAAGGCGATAGAAATTGAGTACATCGCACAAGAAGAGTGAAATGGGCACGCGTTGATTCGCAAATTTGAAAAAGCGCGTGTATACCCCTACCTTTCCCTCAGGGAAGTCAGCAATAGATGCGGTCGCCACCGGTACTACCGGATGCAACGCGAGGGGAATATAGTAATCCGAGGTGAACTGACGTAGTTCATCCTCGGTTATGTCGGAGGCAAAATCAGATAACTGGAGAACCATTCTCAGAAAATGATGGTTTCAGATGCGCACGCGCTAATACCTTCGTATACGATTGATTTCTTGATTGAGTTTCGAAATCTTAACAATGGTGGAAATGGCCTTTTTACTGTGATAATCATAGTGAAAAGGGAGATACCATTTATATAGGGTTACCCATGGTGTTGGATGCTTGACATGTGGATCCCACTAACCCTAATCGTGTGGCTGGGAGATCAAAAGGTACAACACTTTTTTCACCCATCTCCTCACGATTTTCGAGGGATACTTGGGACTAATTTGGACTAGATACATCATATATATCTTTTTGGCGGGAAATATTTGACGCTTCCCCGCCACGCATAGCTTTCCGCTACAGTTACTAGTCTAGCATACGCGGTTGCACCTTGTGCATACTAGACTGGGGGGACATGATGACGTATAGTCCGCACTCGGGTCACGAACCCAACCAATGGACACTGCTAATACCCAAGCCCATCACGCGTGGGCTATCGTAATAACAATTTGGGCTCACGAAAGCCCAAACTCAAATATATTATTTATGGTCTTAATAATGATCTCTTATTTATAGGATAAAGATCAATAGACCGTATAAGGCGAGATACGCCGAAGAGTAAGGAACACGAAACCAACAAGGATTTCGTGTCTATATAAAGAATATCACGGCCCTCATTGAGGTATCATCTACATACCCTAACTCTTCACTATAACCCTAAAACCGATTACTTACTCTCACGCCGGAGGATAATCGTGGGAGACAATCCCACGATAAGCCTAACGGTGTTGTTTGCTTTTTTAGTGCGCAGGTCTCAAGAATTAAGATCCAATTGGTACGAGAACAGGAGTCCAAACAAGGAACGCCCAACTTTTGTATCAACAAGTATCAAAAACGATTCGCATATGAAAGGAAATGCTATGCACGTTAGAAAAAATCAATCAAATGCTTAAAATAAAACAATTGATGTTATCACATAAATAAATCAACATTTTATAAAGGTGATAAGTGACTGATGAATGTAAGCCTTATTCCAATCTAGAAAAAATAAATCCAACGCTTGAAAAAAAATTCAGTCATTGATTTTTCCAGCCTCATGACTCTAAACATAGCTTCGGGACGGAACTAAAGGGAGGTTTCGCGGTTTCATGGGATCCCCATAAAATTTTGCTTCCTAGTGTTAATTTTTTGAAAAAAAAAAAAAAAAAAAAAAAAAAAAAAAAAAAAAAAAAAAACTGAGTTTTCTAAAATGCATTGAGTTTTAATGCATTGTGTTTCTACTTATTGCTTAGTTAATCCATGAGTAGATAAAAACTGAACTTAGTTTTTACTAAACTCAATCGTGGAGCATGCGAGGTGTGCAACTGCACAAGAGCATAGTAGTCTATTTGCAAATAGACATTATGAAATTTTGTTCTAAATATTTCTTAATCTTTATTTCAAGTGGGCGAGAGTGATGAGAACCTCATAAAAATTAAAGCTAGACCATTACAATATATTTAAATCGTCATGTTTTGCACAAGGTCTGTGCTAGACAAGCTATGACACTATTGTGTAGTATGCTTGTATATAGTGAGGTATTTTTATGTGTTTGATTTAGTGGTTAATCACATTTATTTGATGATAGGTTTGATGATGTGCTAAATAATAATGTGATGCTGACTTAAAAATGATGTATTTGGTGACCATTACACCTGGCCTATGATTTTTCTTCACTACTGTCATTCTCTTTGTAATAATTTTTGAGCTTTTGATATAGTTTTGGTAGTATATTATGGGGAAATGGGTTATAGTTCTTGACTAAACAAAATGTTTTAGCTTTGACAAGAGAAAAATACAATCCTTCATATGGGAAGGATCATAATTTCAGAAGACAAAATCTAAAACTGTTGACGCAGACTTCACATCAATTGCAAACTATCATTCACAATGGTCTAATACTTATGGAAAATCAAAAACCATGTCAACTTAAAATCAGATGGCAACGAATTCTACCTATTAGATAGGTTGTTTTATAGCCTGATTTATTTTTCATTGAAAAAAAAAATTAACTTCCTTATATCTTTGGCATTTTTATGACGATGGTTTCAAAAGATGAGGAGAGAATGATGTGTTATATGTTTTGGTTTCAATATCAGTGTATATGTAAGTACACAACGCATCGAAGGAGATACTGGATCAAGCCATTGGCCTTAAAAGGTGAGAACCACATACTTAGATAGATGTTTTTTACATAGATAAAATGATTTGCATATAAAAATAAATGCCTTGGATCTTCTGGTATTTGGTGCAAGGTTAAATGTCACGCTTCTCTTTCACGTGAAGGCAATCACACGGTCCAAAATGTATATTTCGGCTGCAAATTAGCGACAGCAGCAAAACACACGTCGCAAACTTTAATGATTACAGAAGTACAAAACAACAGATCAATTAGGTCATATTCGTTAACATCATGTCGTCCTATTGAAAGATCATTTTTTGCTCAGACAACTAAGAAAGAATTAACAAGATAACTGTCATAATGTTCAGCCTCAAAAACTAAAAACTTGTGCCTAAATACAGATAACTAACAAGAGCACCGAGAAACACGGCAAGATTAAGAGCGGAGATGATGAAAGATGAAATGAATAAAATACATAGAATAGATTGAGCAGCAGCAGAAATATATCATTTCGTTAGGAAGCTCAGACAACACCAAAGGCAAAATATTAAGGATTGTATTTCAAGTCTTCAAAAGAACTAGCACCATTTCGAAAGCAATAAAACAAGTTCAAGAGTACATTAACATTCCTCAATTCATCTAAAAATAAAAACATAACATACTTTAGTCTCATCGACCTAAACAGAATCAAAAAGCATAAGATGACTCGTTCTTCACTCGTCATCTTCGTCTGAATCATCATCATTGGCTCCAGCAGCAGCATTAAGAGCATTCAACCTCTCAATAAGCCTTTGCTTCCTCTGGTCATAGGTCAGCTTCTTGAGGTTGTATCTGTAAGATAACACAATACAAAACAAAAGATTAAAAAGGACGCTTTTAATTATCAAGGGTCAAACAAAAGAAATATTTACTGCTGACATATGACCCAGCATTTTATTGTGTGCCTTTTTCACAGAAGGAGTAACACAAAGCATAAAACAATGTTGGCCTATATAACTACAAAAAATATCTTAGAATTATTACCTCTTGTGCTCTGCAGGTGGCTGCTTTGCCTTCTTGGTGGGGTTAGGGTTAGCACGAATGGCAGCGTGAACCTTCTTGTAAAGCTCTTCAATGTTGTCTGGTTCAACCCCAGCCTTGATGTATTCAGAAAAGTGGGTCTGGTACTTCTCTGGCTCATCTTCAATCAAAGCCTGTTTTACATTCATGAAAATTATTAGAAAATGTTGACTACAGAAGGTTAGCATAAATAATATTCACAGATTGTTCTCACCTTCATGTAAGCAGCGACGTGCCCTCCATAGATGTACTTGCGATGGACATCAGCATCAAGGCTCTTACTGTCCTTGCTGAAACCAGCAAACCTCTTTTCACTGTGTGGGATGTCAAGTCCACCATCCAAAGCTCCCTGTATCATTTATAACATAAAGCCGGTTAAATTATATGATGTTAATATGTATGAAGATCATTAAATGTAACTCAGAATATACCTTAAGGGCACCAAACACACGGTTTCCAGTGGTGGTCCTGAGAAGACCAACATCAAGAAGTGCTCTGAATGGCCTTCTGCTCTCTGCGGGTTCAACTGAGAAATCTTCTCCAGTTGCCTGGAATTAAGATCATTTTGATACAAATTAGCAAAGCGTATAATCAGCTATGTAAACAATCGCATGCACTATAAGTCAGATAAATACCTCAATGTTTCCCTGGTACTCCTCATCCATTTCAAGCTTCTTCAAAACACGACGAGCCAATAGAAGACCAGTACAGTAAGCTGAAATCAAATTACAAAAGTTATGTGTCAAATACATATACAGCATGTGCGTAAATGATGATAATTTGAATTATGATAACGAAAACAATACCAGCAGAATAGTTGGTGAGTCCAACTTTGAGGCCATACTGAGGCAACTCGTGAGCATAAGCTGATGCGAGAACAAAATCACCAGCAATGGTTGCAGAGATGACTTGTGCAACTATGTCCTTGTTGGTCTATCAATATTGTTAAAGAAACTGTTGAATGCTGATATAGTGCTACAAGCTAATATAATGTCAAAATAATATATTATATTCTAAGTTCTAACATTCAGTTGAGTATTTTAGGTAACCCCTACAACTCTCAAGATGATTATACATAGTAAGTTATACATATGACAAAACAAATAAAAGCAAAGAGATCAGAAGGATACAAATCGGACAACATATCGGTATTTGGGTGTGTTATATTTGTTCTTGTCCTGGTTAATCAAACGCACTCTGGCACGGTAATCTGTCTTCCCCTCTGCATTAGAAATCAAAAACAATATACATTAGTAATAAGTAAACAAAAGACTTAAAAACTAATAAATTCATGTTTGAACAAAAAGCAAACAATTAATGATGACTACTCCATACCTCTCCTTCGTTTGAACTTAACTTGAAACCTCTTGAAGTAAGACCTTGACTTCTGGGACTTGACGAACACCTTCAATAATTGAAACAATATTTAAAATTTAAAACAAGTTAACAGAAATCAAACCGCATAGTTAAGTTCTATCAGTCCTGTAACAAAATTGCATGACTACAAAATTGCAAATATATCAAGTCATTCAAATGGGTTTCTATATCATATAGACCAAAACCGCAAAAATAAATCATATATAAAACACAGTGAAATAGAATTATAAATTAGTCCGCAAATGCAACAAAGCAAAACACACTGCCAAAAAATTAAATTCCCGTTACGCTTACAAAAATAGCTTAGAACAATAACATAATCAAACAAAACAAAAACCTTAAAACCATGTTTGTTACAACATTTATACCCAATTTGATCATTCAAATAGCTTGAGAAACATAAAACATCAACAAATACAAACTTAACAACCTTTTTAAAAACATTTCTCATCAACACTGAATCCTCGACTGGTAAAAACCAAACACCCAACTTTCACATATACAATCAACAACCTAGACAAGATTCTAAACTCAAAAATCCACAATAATTACATAAAACAAAAATACCATTTCCCACTAACAAATATTCGCAAACTTACATTAAACAAAACAAACGAAAAAGGTTTGTTCCACCATCATTTTTAACATGACCCAAAAACCCTCTTTATTTAAAAACTAATATATTCAGCTAAATAATTCAACCTAACAATCTAAAAAACAAATAACATCAACAAAAACAGACTAAATAAAACAAAACAAAAACATTTCCAGTCCAAACATTATAATTACATAAAAACAATAAACCTCAAGAATAAAAACAAGACCAACAACTAAATCTAGCTATATATGTAATGAATAAGCTAAGAACAGTGATTCAGAAACAAAAATGGGATTTAAGAATGATACCATCTTGAGAGCTCAAAGGGCCGGCTGCTGAGAAGAAGTGAGGGTTACGGAGGCTGTTAAGAATGAAGGATATGCATATTCATATAGACTAAACCCTAGTGTTACTGGGCTTTTTATTGGGCTTTTAGTGTTTTTCATTTCGGCCCGTTTATTTTTGTTATATACGAAAATGGGACTCATTTGGCCTTTTATCGGTTTACTAGATTACTAGTGGTATTTTTCTTTTCTTGTTGCACGTAACGACTAACGACCCCCGATTATGGTTTTTATCTTGGTCAATGACTATATAGACCGAGATTTTTTTTTTCACTGTGTTCAAAAAAATTCTAAATATGAATTACTCGATTGCACGACTTTCTTTTTTGCTCGACTTTAGTTTTATTTTTTACTCGACTTCATTATAATTTTGCTAGACTTCCTCTTTTTGTAAAAAGAAATCGCGAAGTCTATATGCTGGAAATCAAGTTTTTTTTTCTTTTTTCTATTTAATTAATTAACTCTTTTATCTTTTACTACTATAAAATAATTAGGTCATTTAATTAATAGAAATTTAACAACAACAACAACAGTACCCAATTCTTTCGGAGTAAAATATAGAGGAGGGTACAATGTAGACATATCATACTCCTTATGATAGGATATATAACTAAAATCATACGGATTAACACATATATAAGCATAAACGCATACGAGCATAATAAACATAAAGGCATAAGTGCATAAAAAACATAAAAAGACATACATAAGCATAAAAGCATAAGCTATGGGGCTCTAGACCTATAAGCAGAGGCAACTATTTAAACATTGGACTATTGAGATCTCCTAAATATCATAGAGGAAACGAAACTATATATGGCTCTCAATTCCTAAAACACGGGGGTAAAAAGTTTTAGAAAGCTAAAGCACAATGGTAGATAAGTACCACGACTACTAGAAATAACCTAGAAAGCCTAAACGACCTATACCTCTAGCTGTCTATTCTAACTCTAGCTCTCCACGTGTTTCCATCATAGGTCATGTCCTCTGAAATAATAAGCTCTTTCAAGTCTTGCTTAAGTCTATCATCTCACCTAAGTTTTGGTCTAACCCCTTCTCCTCAAGCCATCTACTACCAAAGTTTCCACTCTCCTAACTGGTGTTGATTGTAGTTTCCTCATGACATGTCTGACCCTTCTCAATCGTATTCACTCATTTTTTTGATAACAATGTTTATTAATATTATAATTTAATGCGATTAATTGAATTTACTGATGATAACTAACATCATATTGTTATTAAATATAATTATAGTCGTTTAATTAAATTAAGCTAAAAGTTGTAACTTTTGTCATTGATACTATAATTTTATTGTATACATCATGTATAATGTATAACAAAGAGGGGGAACCCGCTGCGTTGCAGCGGGTATGTTGGTTTGTTTTGTGATACATGTTCAAGTTCGTGTTTGTTTTTTTTTATACGTTAGTTGCAAAGCATGGTTGTTTCTGGTGCAAATTTTTTAGCCATAATGTTTTTTGAATGTTATTTTATGCATTTTAAGTGGAACTATATATATAAATATTAAAAAAAATAAAAAAATAAAAAATAAAATAATAAAAAAAAAAAAAAAAAAAAGCCAAACCAGCCCAGGTTTATGATAAGCTCGTTTCTCTATCAATATTTCTTTAACACGTCTCTATTACTAATATTTTAATAAAACTATACTGGTAACTGAAGCACCCATTGGACTTAACATTGTGAAAGAAATAAGCTCGCCCAAAAGCCCAACAAACAATAATTTTTTAAGGCACGGTGTTCAACATTATGCCCCATAATATATATAAAGAATGTACTACGGACTATGGAGTATATTGTTTATATTTAAAATTTTAGAATGTATGTTTAATAAACAGTTGATGTTCGCCAATGATTTCTATCTTGTTTCTTGTATTCTCTTTATTACCGGTTGTTATTTTTAAAAAATCCTTCTCTAGGCCAGTTACTCGCTACTGGCTCTATACTACTGCATTATCGCACGAGTATAGTATATTAACTATTTTGCCGTTGTTTAAAGTTATAATTAAAAGTATTGATTGCTAAATGTTTTAACTACAGGGTTTTTGCTCCTGCAGCGCATGAGTTCCCCTAAAAACTCAAGGTGTGATACACTTAGTGGTTATAATTAATACTCATGTGGATCCATTTAGGGCATTAACTATGATGAACCTATAAAAAGGTTTATACAATTAATACATCATCTTGTTATAAACTTTTTCACATTATATTCCTATTTCTACTATAGATAAACCAATTCATAAAGCTTTTCATATCATAAAATACAACCAATATTTACAAAAAACATAAATAAAAAATAAATTGTAAAATAATTTAAACCCCTCAAGATTTTAAACATTTTTATTTTACGTATGTCGAAATGATTTCTCACTATGGTTCACAAAATTATAGGCCTTTTTAAAATCTTTTAGATTTTTTTTATGAATAACCATAGTGAATGCTTTTAATATATAGAAAGAGATCAAATAAAACTCTTCACCTTATAAATATTACCCAAATTAACCCAACCAGACACTAATTATGTATAAAAAAACCAAAACTAAATATGTAAGAAGACAAAACTATGGATTAAACTTATAATAGTACATATTCCAATATAAATAAATAGTTTTTTTTTTCTTTTGTTTCCCAGACGCGGAGCTAATGAAATGAGCCCCCCCCCCCCCCCCCCCCCCCCCCACCCCCAATCTATCCTTAGACTACGTGTAATAATGACTAGAATGACCATCACCACCTAAGTTTCTCATAACTTTCTAGATCATCACCAAACTACCATATAAGAATCGTCAAATCCAACTCTTTTACATTTTACATTAAAACATCTATGATAATAAAAGTATTATGAAAACAAAAGGTTTTTCTTTTATAGTTTAAAATAAAATAACACCCACTTACTAAATATTGTTTCTTTTTCATCTTCTTCAACTTAAAAAAATAAGATGCTCAAATAAGCTTGTGTTCATCGTTCGGTGAACCTGAAATCCCACCGCCATGCATGATGGTGTATTAACGTGCGTTAAGTAGGAGGTTCACACGTGGGAAAAGGCTTTATGAATTTACTATATGCTTTCATAGTAGGATATCGTTTGCCATTAATTAGACAATAAAGAATTGAAAATGATTTATATTGATGATCTTTTGTCTGTGGAGTTGTTAAACTTGTAGAGGTGTTTCATTGTAAGAGTTTCAAAATATATATATATTTTTTTTGAGTATGTTAGTTATAAAATAAGTTGAAAGGGGTCTTCAATGATGGCTACAAAAATACCAAATACACAATATTTAGAGTTACGAATTGAAAATATGACGAGTCATCGAGATTCGATGAGAAGAAAACTAGTACTTGTTTTTCACATAACAAGTATATGTTAACCTAAAAAGACACATTTAAGCATTTTGTGTCTAGTTATGAAAAATCCTTGTTTGATAAGTATGCAATGAGGATTAATATAATTACATAAGTAAAATAATTGGGATGTCTAAACTATGTCTAGAGATATGCTTAACATAAGAGTGCTCACCATAGGTGTTTGTTTATTCAGGTCGCGGGCCTGCCTTTTCGTCATCGAACTGTATCCACTCCACCGCGCCCCCTTCCCCATCAAAGTGAAGCTTAATGCATTGGCGTTCGCATGTCATGTGTGGATGTGGCAACCTTGGGTCAAGGCTTATGAATAGTTGGACTACTCCTAATGCTCTAAACATATATGATATAAAGAGCTTGAGGACTACATTTTATTCTCTCTCTCTCTCTCTCTCTCTCTCTCTCTCTCTCTCTCTCTCTCTCTCTCTCTCTCTCTCTCCACTTACTTTATTGTCATGTAAGTTCTTTTATTTTGTCTCTCTTATTTGAAACCCGGGGTAATTTCATCATTGTTTTCTAATAGAAAAAATGCACATACACACAAAAAGGCTTTGCGGTGAGTTAGGAGAAATTCCATGAGCGAGGAGGAAAATCTAAAGGAGGAGCACCCATGAGTGGGTTTTCGAGTGGAAAGAGCGTACATAGTGGTTCGTGCAAGGTTCCCCGAAAGGTACTTCATGTAGCATAACATAATGGTACTAAACAAGAGAACCATTTATTCATGTTTCCAAATATGTTTAAAATGTCAATCATTTATCTTTGTATACTTATAACAAAGAAACATGGCAGATGCTTGTATGTTTAGACATGTTAATCATTTATTTTCATAATGTATGCCCTAATATTGTGTTCTTAAACAAAGAGTTTTATTGTTATTAGTAGATACGTCATATCTGGATACAAATAGTAACATGACGAGTTGATGGGTGGTTACGATTTACCCTAGTCGTTTACTATCAGTTGTTGCCAGGTTCTTGGAAACACGACACATAATATATGTTTGTTTAAATGATTAACTAGCGTTTTTTGCTTGTTGGGATAAAAAAAAAACCGTTCTAACACATGCATATCTTACTTTAATGGCAATACTGACAACTAACGACATTTATGAATCATCAAATATGTTGTTTACAAATGTCATTGAACAAAGTTCGTTTTTGTCACATTTCATGACGTTTCCGGGCTTACTTCATGTCACAAGAGAAAGGTTTTACCACCTCCATCCTTCACAATTATTATTTGAAACAATTTCCCGTATGTATATGGCATTTAAATTCTACCTAAGTGTTTGTTTATTATAAACATAATGCAGAAGGATGACTTAACATGAAAAGTCATGCAATGATAGCTTCTTCAAACAAGTCACTCATATTTTTTCTAATTATTGAGATTCGGACACTTATCAAACATACAAAACAAACAACATTTGTTTTATCTACAAACATTCATCATATACCTATACATACATCACACTTAGACACATCTAACAAAATATCCAAACAAAAAAGCCCTTAGCCAAACTATTGATAGAATGAAAACACAATTTAAGACATATAAATACCGTGCATCTATTAAATACAAAATATTTGAACAAGGCATACTTCGTCTGCTATGTAGTATTATATTAACATTAACCTTAACAATATGCTTCCTCTCAAATAAAAGTTCAATTTCAATTTACATAAAGTATTAGAAAATCTCACTAACTACACTATCCACCAATCAGATATCATCTATATCCATTAAACTGCATTTTAATCGATTGAAATACAAAGCAAACATTTATTTTGGAACATACCAAAATAAAAACATGGACATTTATTTTTGAAATGAAAAAATACACATTTGATGAATAGTAACAATTTGTCTATTAGCTGAATTTATTATAGTATATGGTGTAAATTAATCAAGTTAGTTTTGGCATTATGTTTTGAGAAGTGGTCATTAAGAATTCAATGGTAGGTGAAGGGTTCAATACTTTGCATCATTTTTTTTTTATTATTTTTCTTTAGCTTTTCTAAAGTTTTCTTGTATACTTTAGTATGAAATATTAGTATGCGTAGTTGTCATTGACATAAGAGCAAAAGGTGCAGTAACACAAGCCATTTTGCCACATCAGCTTTTTTCATTTTTACTTTCATTTCACTCACACATTGAAAAACACCCTCCTCCTTAAGTTAAGCCAAAACCTCATTTTTGAGACCCATTATTTTTTTTTTCAAACCAATTAATTTTTCATTCATTAAAATAAGAACACAAATTACAATACGAAAACCAAAAAATACGAAATTTAAGAAAATACGAAAATGTAAAAATACATCAAATTATCAATAGACTATATATTTTTTTTGATGTTGTTGCCAAATATGCTCTATAAGATTTCTTTGAATAGTTTCGTGTGTTTGTTTATTGTCCCATTCTTTGGATTTCATACGTTATACTTCGCACCTCTCGATCAAACCAAGTTGTATATTTGGTTTCAGACTATTATACAATTCGTTGAATTCACATATCTCAAACTTTTGATCTTTCAAAATCATGTTATGCAATGTGATGCAAGTGTGAACTTTAAGCTTCTTGTTGTTGCAACGATTATATTCATAAGCTTTTGTCAAAAACAAAATGTCACCTTCATCATTGGATTGGTATACATTATCTTCTAGATTAGTTTGTGGGGACATGGAAGTGAGATGTTTCTTTGTGTATAAATGGTTGTGAAAAAAGTTATATATAGAGTAAATGGTTGTTTAAAAATATAGTGTATAAACATTTTATTTTAAATAAAAGAAAAGCATCTGTTGCATTGCGACTGTCAAAAAATTCAACCATTTTTTCTCATTTGGCACTCACTAGTTAATTGGCGAGTTCACTCGCGAAGTCTCAGGCCGGTGCAGTGGCGAGGGGTTTAACGCGTGCCACATGAGATTGGCTAGCCATCCTCGTAACTGCACCTTGTTCTCTAATAATGAGAAAAACGGGCATGAATTTTTATGGGGAAATAATCCCTGCTTCAAACAGCAGGGATATTTCTCTGCTGCTAGGTGTAAATCAGGGATTAGTTATGTACATCAAAGATGTTATCAGGGACCATATGTATAATTAGGAACCATTTTTGCATTGCAACAGATAATTCTTTGTTGTTTCAGCAGAGATGTTATCCCCAATTTTTATTTGAGAGATCACAAGTTTAATACTTTACTTTTGCATCAACTTTTTCGAAATAAGTTTATTTTTAATATTTTATAAATTGTAAATGAAGTAAAATTAGAGTTATTAATTTGTTACTAAGAACCAATATTAAACCAATAACACAAAAAGGAAAAGAAAAATGTTATGATCAAAAACTTGAATTACAATATTATGTGACGCAATTCTTAACGACACTTATACTTTCACACCGAATTGAATTACACATTGAAAAATAAAATTCACACCTTTCAAAAATATGTAGGATTATATTTCTCGCAAAAACACCCGAGATTGAATATTACTCGTATTTATACAGTTGTGAGCTATGAATTGATGTACATGCCCTGTCTTAATCGGGTCGGATTAAGTCGGGTTTGGGTGTAAGCTAGGCAGGAAGGTTGGCTAACAATTATCTATGTCTGGCAAAATTAGACATCACTTGTATGCAATATATAAGTCACAAAATGCAGTTTATTATTATTATTATTATTATTATTATTATTATTATTATTATTATTATTATTATTATTATTATTATTATTATTATTTATTATTTTTTTTTAATGTTTAAAAGAAATAATTCGAATTACAAGCCTCATATGACCAAACATTATAATATATATATTTTTATTTTTAGTTACTCAAAGTTTGTAATAACTTTGGGTTGAATGGTTTAAAGGTTATTTAGTGTACTTGCGTAATCTTTTTTATTTTTATTAAAATATCAGTTAACTCATGTTTGTTTATTTTGTGTTTTTATTACTATATATTTTGGATTTTATTTTATGAATATTTCTTTTAAAATGTAACGTATATCACTAAATCAAATGAAAAATAAATAAAAATAAAAATAAAAATAGTATATTGGTTTTCTGAAATAAATTTGATTCACACAATGCTTAATTTAATTTTTAGGATTAATGATTTCTGATTTAAAGTGTTTTATTATGCGTAAAAGGGAGTTTAAAGTGTTCTATAAAAATCCAATAGTTATAAACAAACCTAAATATAGAAAAAAGTGAGTAAACATTAACAACATCAACTCACAGATCTATGTTGAAACAATTAAATGTTAAGTATCTAATATATGTTTGCTTTTCTTAAAGAGAAATAAAAAATAATTAAGTACGAAAATGATATTATATCAGTCATGTTATACAAATACATATCACAAATCATCAAATTTCACGAAGATTTATAGTTAGTTGGTAGTGTATCAATCCGTGTTTCCCAAAAATAAAATTCCGTAATGAAGCACAAGTGTACGACACTTGTAATAAACAAATGTCATATAAATATTATACTCGTACGGTACTATTATGCAATAAAAGATAAGACCCATGACAATAGTATTGAGCTAAGGCTTTATTATTTATGTGTGGTCACGCTTGCGTCTGATTAAATCATATTATTAAAAAAATTGTTATAACGAGGGATTAAAATACAAGTTGTGCATAAACAAAGATGAAAATTTAAACTTAATATTCACACATCTATGCAGATATATATATATATATATATATATATATATATATATATATATATATATATATATATATATATATATATATATATATATATATATATATATATATTATTATTATTATTATTATTATTATTATTATTATTATTTTAAAGGATATTCACACATCTATGTAAAACTAATTGATCGCATATGTTTTGACCATAAGTTGAGTTCACGACATTTTTGTTGATAGGTTACTTACACTAGAAAATGTAATCCGGATTGTTTAATTCACAAGACATTAATCAAATAAGCTATATGGAAATCACAAATATCATTACTTTTTTCTAAAGAAATAAAAATAAAGCAACAACGTTTCACTTAATATGCAAAGCAAATAAATGAAAAACAACATTGTTTCACTCGATACACAAATTAATTAGTTAGATATTCATAATTTCCCTAAGGATCAAATAAACTAAAAAATTGTGAAGCAATGCTAAGGTACTAACTTTTGCATCTACTTTGATGCAAAAAAAAATAAAAATAAAAATAAAAATAAAAATAAAAAATAAAAAATAAAAAATAAAAAATAAAAAATAAAATAATAATAATAATAATAATAATAATAATAATAATAATAATAATAATAATAATAATAATAATAATAATAATAATAATAATAATAATAATAATAATAATAATAAAAAATCCTGAAAACTTAGCAACTTTAAGGATCACGATTAGAGTCACTCATGTGACGAAACAAAACAACCGAAAATAGTTTAAAAATTGCAACAAGGTAAATTTAGGTTCTTCCATCGTAGCCAACTATAACAAGTAAACCTCAAAATAGTACACAATAATTAAAGCCAAATGACTAACTATATACATTTAATTTTGTCACAACAATTTTATATATTGTCCATGTATGATGTATGTAGAACATATAAAGTTTGACTTTTACGCTAGATTTAAGGGTTGTAAAGAGATACTGACTACTGAGATATATGCGCGCCAATTAAAGTTCCATGTCTTGCACGTTTGTTGTAATGGATTTAAAAATGATTAGCAAGAGTAAAACGATATACAACATGTAGTACAAGATTACATTTTAGGGGAATAATTCAATATATACCTAAACCAACGTTATACATGCTCTGAAAAATGCTTAGATCTTATTGGAATAGATAATTGCTAGACCCACAAAATAACTTTCACAAAACACTCTACAAAATAAGTTGGCATTGTTTGATTGACTTAAAAAAAAAAAAAAAAAAAAAAAAAAAAAAATTATAACTAAATACACCAATCAAATAATGTCAACTCATTTTGTGAATGTGTTTAGTGAAAGTTTTTTTTGTGAATCTACCAATCCTCGAAGGAATAATATACACCAAATGTGATTTTACATGCTACATGTTTTAGGCTAGCTATTTGGGCTCGAACTCATTACCGAGGCCAAGCTCGACTCGATCAAAGGAATCAAATGTGACTTTATAGCTCAATTAATTAACTCGATAAAATTCCAATCAAATTTTACTTATTTTACAAATTAATAAGTGGATTTCTGTGACACATTACAAACATCATGTCTCTATCTTTGCCCATTTTTTTAATCTTACAAAGAAATGAACAAATACTTCATACAAAAACACACTTATAGATAGTCGCACACCATTACGTAATACTCTAAAAATCACAACTTTTTCGATGAAATTCAGCAAGAATTGAAGATCATTTTAAACAAGTAAAGTCTAGTCGTCAGCAGGAGCGTTGTTCGGTAGTTCCTAGTCTTTTCACACCCTTTCATTTTGTACACTTGTCAACAACAATTAATAATCGCTACGACGAACTCCTACTATATTTATCAAGGATCAGCAATCCCGAGGATCAACAACATTGTGGTTTCGGTCATTCAAGGATGTCTCAAGCTCATGTTTCGTACAGGTGTTAAATTTTATTTTAAATTTTGTGTACAACTTTAAGTGAATATTGTTGTTTGTGTTTGTTGAACCAAAGTTAATTAGATACATAGCTTCAGATTTTGTGCTTGTGAAGGTGAACGTATTGTGTTTATTGTTAAATGGCTATACGATAACATGTGAAGGTTGCCATCTTTTGTTTTCAGTAAACGTGATTAAATCGTATATATACTTTCTTCATTTGAATATAATTAACCGCTTATTTGATGGCGTGTTCATTTGTTTCCTAACAGTTGTGGCGCGTGTGGGTACCAATTGAACCTATCATCGTTGAACAGGATGTCTCAAACAACCTCCAAATCCGTTGAAAAGAAGTCACTCACCTTCCAATCCATTGACCTAAGCCGATTCACTGAAATTCATGAGGTGCCTTGCCTTCCAATTTCTTTTGGTCGCAACAGTTCAAAGACCAAACTCATGTGTCGCCATTGTGGTGTTCATATTGGATATGGATATAAAGATGGACGTAGTGCTCAATGTGGATTTGATTCAAGGATTGGACCAGACCGGTCTTATAAAAAGATCGTTGCAAAGATTGGAGCTTTACAGCCGTTAGATGTTGTGAATGAAGGCCGAAATGGAAATGGAAATGGCCGTAATGGAAGTGGCCAAAATGGAACTAGCCATTAGAGACGTTATATGTCTTCTTTCTTGCAGCGTGCTAGTATAATGTATTTTGGATTCTAGACATATGGACGTATTAGTTATGTTTCTATGGAGTATGTTGGCATAATACTTATGATCTTTTGTTTGTAGCTTGGGTTTTAAAACATAATTTAGTCTACATGTTGGCACGTTAGTATGAATCTTTTTGTTGCTTGATGCTGGTTTCTTCTCTGATGAAGGTTTATAGAGCTTGTGCATAGTGATATTGAAGTTATGTGGAGTTTATACCCATAAATCTTCATTGGAGCAAAAAGTTTATAAAGAAAAGAGATGAACAAGTTCATGTGTATAAACCATGTAGAGAGAAATAAATAGGGATACACTCTTACTAGTTCATGTAAATTAGAAGATAAATAATGATAATAAAATGTTAGTGTGGTTCACACATGGATTTATGAAGTTTATAGCATTAGAGATGGTGGTTTATATGAAGTATAGTTTATAGAAATGGACATGCTATTGCTATGGACTTGACAAAGTCCGTAGCATTGGAGTTGCTCTTACTGAATACTGATGCGTTTTGTTATATTTTGGGTGTGCGATACAAAACTGATCCAGTCTTATCAAAAGTCTTGTGTTTCAATGGCCATCTATGTTGTGAGACAAGTTTCCAAATCAAATAGTTGTGAGTTCAAGTTCTACTTACGACATGTGGAGATAAAATTGTGAGATAGTTAAAGTTGTCGCTAAAAAGGTAAAAAAAAAAGAACTACTCCGTAATTCAGTTCTGGATCCTAACCACAATGAACGATAATCAACTTTGAGCTAGTAGTTATGCAATTAAAGTAAAATAAATTATCATAAAAACGGTTTTAAACCGGAGGCAGGCATGTATCTCAATGAAAATTGATTTTATTTTTATTACAACGCGTGCCCAATATATTGGCTAATAATACACTAAAAGCTTCCATTATGGTTTATGGAAAGAATAAAATAAAGAGGTCTAAATTCCCATGAATGATTATGAATACTTATTTCAAGCTTATTTGGCATGAATAAGTTTATAAAAGAAATGAAAGAAAAGGTCTAAGTATGAAGAAAAAAAGAAACTAAAACAAACCTAAACTATAGCGTAATCTAGGACCAATTCGGATCTAATTGGCTCTGTCTCATACTTGCAATACTTGTCCATTTTATTGGTTAGACAATCTTATATACACATCTAAACATCTAATTAAACAACTATTGGAGCCTTTAAGTTTGGCTGAATCTATAAGCTATTAAGCTCAATTAGTTAAATTCTTTTTAAGAACTAACTAGAAATGAGACCTCCAAATCTAATAAAACAAATCCATCAAATTGGTTTGGTTCGGCTTGTTTTGGTTCAGCTTATTTGTGGTTAGGGCAAGAACCAACTTTATCCAACGAAGAAAAATGTAATCGATAATCACATACATTCACAAACTAACTTTCAATTTTTAGAAAACAATTAAAATTTATTTGAGATATTGAAGTTTATTGTTAATCGTGACTTACGATCTTTGGTGCAAGGACTAATAAGTATATTATGTTTTTAAATTTTAAATTAAAATTAAAAATATCAAAGAAAAGATGTAGCAATTGGCCATTAGGCCAGTGGTAATAGTGACATCAAACATGACCAACAATTCAGTGTCACATCAGCTTTTCAACACCACAAACATCACCATTAAACATATCTCACTTGAACACAAATATACCTCATAATATACTCACACACACACAAAAAGAAGAAAAAGCGGTTGGTATTGTGGTCAACCAAGATCTCCCCAAAACATGCCTAAGATGCGTCACCCCAGGGTGTCTTTTTTAAGAAAGATGCGTCTTTGGGGCCACACGACGCGTCTTCGGATGCTTATTACCACCAGTCTTAGTTCATTACCTTTCCACGTTCCCTTTAAATCTTAGACCAATCTTAGACCAACAGACTGTAATGGGTTTTGACACGTCCAAGGCTACAATCGCGTGTGATTGGAGTTTGGTTTGGTCAAAGTTTCTCGCTCAACGAAAAAACAAAAAGGGTGTTTGTGTTGTGTGTGTGATATTTGTATATATTTTGAAAGGGTTTTGCCATGTGTAGGCTATGGTTAAAAAAAATAAAAAAATAAAAAATGCTTAAATAGCTGTATATTTAGTTGGTTGGAAGTGTTTATCTGTAAAGGTTAGGCGGTTATTTCTTATTACCTTAACATAATACATGTCTTAATATATTAAACATAATCCTTAAGGTTATGCTCAACATTTTTCCATTTATAAAAAGTGATTTATTGTGTGCGTCTATATTTTTTTCACGTTGAAGAAAAGGGGAGGAGAAAGAGGGGGTTATGTCGGGTGGTCATTTTTCCATTTATGTTATAATTAGGGTTTACGTCATTTTTTTTCTTCATACAAACGGTTATTTGAAGCATTGATGAGTGGCGACGCTTTAACCGTTCCTTTTATGATGGGTCGTTGTCACGTGCATAGATATCATATACTAATACGTCAGCTTAAGTTATCAATTACTCCGCAGAATATCATCTCGCTACTCATGTCCAGTTACGTGATTCATTTGAATATAATCTCACTACTCATATGAAGTGACGTGGTTCTGTAAATATAATCAAACATGTTATTTAACACGTGCATTTCTTACTTTAATGTCCATATTGAGACATTTAATAAACTATCAAATCTTTGTGTAACTAATCTCTATGATCAAGAGAGTTGTTCTTATGCATTTCATGTTGATATCTCAATATTCAAGATAAACATGAGAGAGAGAGAGAGAGAGAGAGAGAGAGAGAGAGAGAGAGAGAGAGAGAGAGAGAGAGAGAGATCATATAGGGTTTTTCATTCATTCAAATTGAGAATGTTACATTTACATTTACATTAAAATGAAATGTATTTACTCCGTATATATCTATCATACTTTCATAATGTTACAAAACTAGTCCTTCGCATTGGACATAACACATAACATAAATAGACCTAACACATTATAGACCATTCTCTATATTTACAAGGGAAATCACACTCGATACAAATTCTTATGGGAACAAGACATGTAAACAATAATGTTTCATCCCACAATACCCCTTTGTAATAAGGATAACATGTGTGTAATTGTAAGAGTTGTAGTCGACAAGATATGAACTTGAGACCTCTTCCAAACTTGTACCACTAGGGCACCATGAGTTTGCATTAAAAAATAAATAAATAAACATTTAATTGTAGTAGTCATAATCATATGATAAGACATTACAAACAAGGCCTACGATCTTTGCGCTAGTGAATGTTCATGAAGATAATTAAACATCGTTGTGTTTGGAAAACTAGCTTGAGCTTAAAAAAGTTATAGTCGGAGCATTTATTTTCCAAGGTGTTTATGAAATTAACAGAGGTTGTACTTAGAATTGTAATATGAAATTTAAAGACTACTACTAATTACACTAATATTTAAAACCATAGTATATATGTGAATTAGCCTTATTAAACCTCAATCTACTAAAGAGCATAATGTGAGTGACTAACTAACTAACCAAAATATTACTTCATCCGTTTCAAAATATAAGTTTATGTTGACTTTTTTAAGTCTCTTTTCTCAAATTTTAACCTAAAATATTTTTGTTTATATTACACAAAACCCGATGAAAATTATATTTATGAAAATATGCTTAAAACCCAATCTATTTATATATTTTACATCAACATTATATAATAAAAACAAAAATATTTAAGGTTAAAGTTAGAGAAAAAAACTTCAAAAAGTTAAAATGTACTTACATTTTAGAACAAAGGAAGTATATGTTTTAAGTCTCAAATGAGGCAAGGTATTGATTATTTATGCAGCGTGTGTAATGCTTTCATGAGACAAGGTATTAATTATTTATGTATGCGTGTATTAATTATTCATGAGACAAGGTAGGGATTATGGGAGTGAGTAATGTGAAAGATAATGAAAAAAGGTGCTTGGTAGAGTATAATATAATGATTCATTAACCAATAGCAGGTACTCTTATAATCATAGACGGACCATGGTGGAGACCAGGAAGGGCCACGGCCCTCCCAAAACTTTGAGGTTTTACTAATATTTGCTTAAAGAAAATATAACGATAGGCCATCCCAAATTAATTGATATAGAATTCGGCCCTCCCAATAATTTCACCCAAGTTCCGTCTATGCTTATAATGTTTATCTTTTGTGAGCTTATCGTTTTTATAAGTGCTCATTAGTTGGTTATCCATACAAAGCTTGTTTGTAAAGTTTCAACTCCATTATCTCTTGTAAACTCAATGTAAAACTCACCCGTACATATCAAATCATCACATTATATTGTCATGAGTAGGAGTGTTTGGATAGTTAGTTGGCACGTGAGGGGCACATGCACAGTTAACACTGGACATGTGAGGTGCACGTGACATTCTCCACATACTACCTTTCACTCCCACCAACAGAATTTCCCGCCTAAACCTTCTCTTTAAATACTTTGCTTGTATCTCATTTGTAATTACACTTTGATTGAATAAAATTCTCCTTTCTTGATTCTGTTATCTCTTCCATTCCATCTAACTAACTTTCCCGCCAAAACTAACAATAAACTCAGAATTCATATATTGTCATGAGTAGGAGTGTTTGGATAGTTAGTTGGCACGTGAGGGGCACATGCACAGTTAACACTGGACATGTGAGGTGCACGTGACATTCTCCACATACTACCTTTCACTCCCACCAACAGAATTTCCCGCCTAAACCTTCTCTTTAAATACTTTGCTTGTATCTCATTTGTAATTACACTTTGATTGAATAAAATTCTCCTTTCTTGATTCTGTTATCTCTTCCATTCCATCTAACTAACTTTCCCGCCAAAACTAACAATAATCCTTTCGAGTTCATTTCTATCTTCATATGAATTCTGAGTTTATTGTTGCCTTCTACCAATTCCATTTTTGAATTCTAGAAGTGTTGTATATCAATTGGTATCAGAGATAGGTTATCCTGGCAAACTCTTGATTTCCGGTCATCTTCTCCGGTGAATTCCGATCAAAATAAGAGATTTCCGGTCAAGAAATCAGCCACCACTGATTTCACTGTTCTGTTTACATTTGGTTAGTGTCAATCATCTGTACGGCCACAAGATAAGCCGATATTCTCGTTAAATTTTCTTATCTTGAACAAGCTGGCAAGCAGCAGTTGGATTGATTAACCCAGAACAGACCAGTAGTAATTACCCCAATTGGTCAGTGAGAAATCATTGTTGATGAGTGGTGATTTTACTGGTGAAATGGTGGAAACAAGAAATATATCAAGAAGTCAAGAAACGACCATGGAGTCACTTCAAAACACAATACTGGAATTGCAACGAAGGATGGAACAAATGAATCAAGATATGCAAAGAATGAGATCTGGTGAAGGTCCTAGTCATGGTCAGAACAGTAATGGCAGAAATGGCAATGGAATGGCTCAATATGGAAGGATGTCCAAGATTGAGTTTCCAAGATTCAATGGTGATGATGTTAAAAGTTGGTTGTTTAGATGCAAACATTTCTTTAAAATTGATGATGTTCAAGAAGATATGAAAGTGGAGTTGGCAGCAATGCATTTGTCTGATAGGGCTTTAGTGTGGCATCAGCAGTTCTTGAAAAACTATGGGGATGGATGTGATTGGGATGTGTATGCTGAGCAAGCTTTGAAGAGATTTGGTAATGTGTTTGAAGATCCTATGGTGGAACTCAAAAACTTGAAGCAGACTAGTACAGTACAAGTCTATCAAGACAAGTTTGAAGATCTGTTGAATAGGATGAATTTGACTGAGTCTCTTGCCATGAGTCTGTTCATTGGGGGTCTAAAAGATGAAATTAGTATGCCTGTTAGAATGTTTAAACCATTGAGTCTGGCTGATCTGTTCTCAATGGCTAAGATGCAAGAAGCTACTCTTTTGGCTACAAAATCAAGGTATAATTCTTATCCTTCTAATGTTAGAAGTGGTTATGCTAATAGGGATGATGGAATTTTACCTAGACCAGTTAATAGACCCATGAATTTGCCTGCAACCACAAGAAACCCAATTGGTGGTGAAAATAAAACTGGTTTTAAGAGATTGACTCAAAAAGAGTATGAAGAAAAGAGGGCCAAGAATTTATGTTTCTATTGTGATAAGAAATTTGTTGGTCCCTTTTACTTGGTTAACCGTAACTAAGAAGTTAAAGTAACCAAGTCTTATGACATTGAACACGGATGTAGCAAATGATTAACAATAAAGAAATATAAACAAAAGAGATAATATTTTCCAACGTTTAATTCTTTATTAGAAGTTAATCAAAAGAATCGTACCCAAGTGTTTGCGGAATAACACTTGGGGTTGAATTGACAAGTATGGTATGGACTTCTCTCTAAACTCAACTAGTGAGTGACAACTTAAATTACCCACTGAGCTATCTCAGGGGCTTGTGTTGTTCTTTGGAGGAGTAAAAGTGGTTTGTGAATGCTTTGCATTAATTGCACAAACTTGTCAACTTTTACTCCTCACATTTGCTTCCTATTTATACACAAGTATAGAACAACTAAATATACATTGGACCTAAAGCTTCCTTAACAATATCTTGAAAGATATTATTCTTCTGGCAAAGGAACCTTCATTGAGTTAGATCCAAAAGGCACTTTCTGATGACAGACTGGTTTTAACCATTTGGGGAAAGTCTGACATTAAAGTGATAAAGCACTTTAATAAAGCAGCTCAGACTTTCCCGCCCAGTCCCGCCAAAACTTCAGTCTTCATGTCATCAGTCTTCAGTACGTTTAAGTTGCTGAGGAGTCATTGGGGTTCAGTGAGTTATTGTCATCCTCACTGAACCCATCACCTTCTTCTTGGCTTAGATCACACTTCACTGAGTTCCGCCTCACTGAATGGAGAACCTTTCTTCTTAGGCTCGGTCTTAGCTCCCTGAAGGTGACTCACTGAGTTACTGTTCACTCAGTGACTTGTTTGCACTTAGGGGATTTTACGTTCAAATCCTTGTTAGAAGACTTGGGGAATTCAGTGACCCAACAATCTCCCCCTATTTGAACATACAAATTTCCTAAGTGATACTTGATTCAGCTTGAGTTGTCAGGGTACATCTTCTCTTGCTGAATGTTTGTTGTAATTGTAAGTAGGACATAACTTATTTAAACAAAACATCAGTTTATTCATTAGCTATTACATTTTCCTACAAATTACAAACAAAATAAAAAAAAGATAGTTGTTGCAGATCAGATGTTCAGATGATAGCCAAGTCCCTCAATCTTAGCTTTCTTTGATCTCAGCAGGTGTTTCTCAGGATGCTCCTCAATCTTTGTCCTTAGGTCCTTACAGAACCTTTGGTTTGCACCACTTTGAATAGGAGCAGCTAACATCAGGTATGTTACCATTGCCGTGACCCCTGCCTTGTCTATATCGGACCACCTTTGGAAGCCAAGGTCTCCATATTCATCAGTGAAGCATAGACCTCGTTCAGGGTGTTCAAGCACGGTGTTGTTCACGAAGGTGATTCCTTCAGGAACAGACCTGTCACATTCCAATCCTGGGACTTTGATCTCAGGCTCGGATTCGATGTGCTTCCTTTTTCTCCTTGTGGTGGTTGAAGAAGCAGTTCCTGTTGTTGGAGCAGGAAGAAGGGAGGGAATGTTGAGGGCTTCAGGCATTGCTCTCAGTCTGTCATATCTTTCGCTCAGTGACTTGAGAAGTTGATCAACAACGACGCCATTTTTCTTGGCAATGATGGGACGGAGTTCATCAAGTTCAGTGATCCCAAAGTCAGCGAATTTGAATGGATTATGAACATCCATTATTCTCTTATCAGCCCCCCTGAAGACAGTGACCATTGCGGGTTTGGTATTCCTGTGGATTTTGATGTCAGTGATGGTTTCAGGCTTCAATCTTTCCTTCATCACCCAATGATATCTTTCAACCCTGGTCTTTCTGATTTGAGCTTGCCTCTTCAGCTTTTCTTCCCTTTCCTTTTTCAGAGCATTCATCTGTTCTTCCTGAGCCTTTTTAAAGGCTGCACCAGCTTGCTCATTAGCTAGTGCCTCAGTGTCCAGACCAATCTTTTCAGCCTCCTCATGAACAACCTGTATCAGTTTAGGCTTGCTCAGTTTCTCTTCTTCAGCTGCCTTTGCCGCTTTCTCAACTTTTCCCAAGTAGTCTTGTATCTGGTCATGAGTAAGTTGATAGATTTTTCCATTAATTTCATACGGGACCCTGATAGGTTCATCAGGGTCAACTCTGACAATTTTGGAGGCAGGCTGGAGTCTGACTTCAGGTTCTGAGGTGGTGGCAATGCTTTTTCCTCTGTCCTGAAGTAGAGTAGAGGAGACTGGTTCCTCTTGTGGGGGAACTTGAGTGATTGGTGTGGCTTCAGTGACATGCTCCCCCTCAGTGTGAGAGGGCTGTCCAGCTTCTTGTTCATCAGTAACAGGAGTTTCAGTAACATTCTCCCCCTCAACATTTGCCGGAGCTGCAGTGATGGCAAGTGTTGGAGTTACTGAAGTAGAAGTAGAACCCTTGAAGGCTTGAAATATTTCCGTCATCATAGACTTGATCTCCGCAGTATCCTGATAAATGAGAGACACCCTGGAGTCAAGGGAAGCCTGAGAACGTTCAAGGGCAGTCATCCTGGAGCCCATTGTCCATGCCAGAGATGTGGACTTCTGGAATTGAGCTGTCACTGATGCTTCCAACTGAGTGAAGGAAGACTTGAGGGACTCCACCGTGGAGCTGAGATTCTGAACATTTGAATCCCTTATCAAACCAAGTAACTCAGTAAGGGCCGCCGAGTTGACCTGATATGTCTCAGATGCCTGAAGAATTCTTTTGTTGAGCTCAGGATCATCCTTGACTGATTCTTGAACTGACTTAACCCCTGTAGCCAGCTCCTTAAGGGATTCCAAAAATTGATTGATGTGCGAAGCCATTTGTGTCAGGGAGTGATTGACAGTGGAATTTTGCTCCCTGACATCTTCATTGTAATCTTCAACAGCATCTTTGAGAAGGTGATAGTGGACTGCTTGCTCAGTATGCAGATCAAACACCTCTTCAGTGACCCCCCTGTACAAAACATTAGTCATTTTCTTGATGAACCTTTTGAAGGCTCTTTCAGTGAGAGGAGTTGAAGCGTCGTCTGAGGTTTCCGGCTCGGAATGTTGTTCATCTTCATCATGGTTAGAGGGTTGAGGAGACTGAGTAACAGGTTCAGGGACTGTCTCCTCATCCTCCATATCATCTCCGGCCGTGAAGACTTCCTCGTCACTGTTGAATTCATCATCAGAAAATAAGAATGCCTGAGCATCCGCCAGGGAGGATATCTGCAACAATTGGAGGTTATCCGGCTCCTCTTCATAAGAAGATTTGCCTTCGTTTTGGCCAGGTCCTGACCCCTCAAATCCGGTAGGTTGGGTTTTACCTACCTGGTCTTTAAGGCCAGTTCCCAAGTTATGCGCACCTCCGGGAGTGGTTGTGGGTTCCATATCAGCGGGTGGTTTATATCCCTCTGAGTCTTTGTCCCCCGTGACCCCTTCAGACACTGATGGGTGTTTCTCAGTGCCATCCCGAGGAGCCGTGATTGTTGTGTCCCTATCAGTGGGTTGTTTGTTTCCCACTGAGTCTTGGGGATAAGTAGGGGTGCCCTCAGACAAAAGCTTTGATTTGCGAATGTCCTCATCAGGCAAGTGAGTGGTTGAGTCCCCCTTTCCAACAGGCTTGTTCTGGCCTGTCGAAGGTTTAGGGACATTAACTCCCTGATGCTTGGGTTTTGATCTACCCGAGCCTTTAGCAGGATGTGATTGTTTGTGGACCCCCTTCTCAGTGGAGTAGTGCTGCCCCACCGAGGATTTAGGATCCCTTACTCCCTGAGACCCTGGTTGTGATTTGCCAGAGACGTTAACAGGATGTGAAGGTTTGTTTTGTTTCGGCTCAACTGTCTTGTTTATGACAGTAGAGTCTTTGGAAACGGGTTTGCCCGAGGACACTGAGTGTGATTTCTCAGTGCCCTCCGTTGGCTTTTGTTGCAGGCCTAGTGACTGGGTTATTATACTCAGGGTGTCCGCAGTCAAGGGCGGTAATTCATGCCCCTTTTTGGCAACTTTAGGATCAGACGTCTCAGTGTCGAGTGACTTGGGTTGAGCCACCTTCCTGGACCCCTGACCCTTCTTCCTCTTCACCCTTTTGGTGGGAGAGGGAATTGGTGATACTTTATTGTCACCCTGGATAGCAGTACGCATGTACAATGTCAGGGTGACTGGTGTAACCTCAAGAGGGTCGCGTGAGTAATTTGCCTTGTGTAGGACGTCAGGCTCAAAACCTACTGCGTCAGGCCTATCATACTCAGACCCAAGCAAGTCTTGTAGGGCACAGGAAACAAATCTAGGATATGACATATGTTTTTGCCTAGACTTCCCCCCTAACTTTGCTATGAGGTCCCTGAAGATGATTTCTCCAAGGTCTATCATTTTACCCTCAATGAGACAGAACACTATCATTGCTTGAGTAGTGTTTAATTGCTCAGTCGAGGATTTATTTCCCCAGAGAACCTGAATGACAAAAGTCATTAGAATCCTCCAGGGAGCTGGGAACCAGGTCTTAACAATTGGGGCTTTGGATAATAGGGACCCTGGTGTCACCTCAGGGTGATTTTTGTCATAGGGTCCCAATTCCAACAAGACCTCCTTTACCTCTTTTTCAGAGGGTTGGGCAGTGAAGGTCGTGGTATAATCAAGCCCAGTGGCTTTGACAAAAGTTTTATAGTCAAGAGTTAGGGACTTAGTTCCATTCTTGACTGTAACCTTGATTTTGGCCTCTTTTGGCGCATCAGGGTTTTCAACAACCGCTGTGCACCAAAATTCCCTCAAGTAGTCATGATAGATGACTGAGGGGGTCTTAGTGAATGAGGTGGTCAGGAAACAGTTCTGAAGGAACTTCACCACATCCCTGTATTCAGGGTACCCAGCAGGGTAGGCAAAGTTCCCCACTACATTATTTTTGGTAAGGTCTACGCTTTCCATTTGGAAATCCACATTGGGTGCGTATTTTACGACCTTAGAAGTAGCCATTTGGTAATAAAAAGCCTGGTTTGAAAAATGGGTATGGGTGAGGAAACACACGCAGTTTTGAAAACAATTCGCAAGAGTTTTGTTAAAGATTTTAAAAGCGTGTGTGTGTTTCCCTTTTTGTGGGGGTATTTATAGGGTAAAGATTTGGGAGGTGATGTTGCGGATGCTAAAGGTTTAATTTATTTAACCGAAACGGCATAATAATTTTGGTTTGATATCCGCATTAAATGTCACGATTCCCACTACCCCTATTTTCTCTCACCCTTTGGGGTGCTTCTGCAAATATTGCACTTTTGCAGGAAAAACAATCATCACACGTTTTGTGTGTGAGAGAGCATTTAATGCTCAGTGGTGTTTGGTGAGAGAGATGTGGGGGCCCAAGGAGTGGATGCCAGTTGTGTAAGTGACATATATTCCTATATTTAATAGGATTCAGTTACCTACCTGGGACATTTAACTGACTAAATACTTAGAGCATTTAGTTAGGGTATTCAATGCCATTTTTCATCCTGAGCCCCCTGAATGATTTTTTTCATTCAATAAAAATGAGTGTTTCAGGAAGGGTGTGATCAGGGACCTAGAGAATATACATCATGTTGGAACATTTTTGATCAGTTCCCTGATTCTATGTCCAACATGCCCAGTTCAGCTTTCAATCTTGTGAAAGTGGGTTCATCCAAAGGTTTAGTGAAGATATCAGCTAGCTGATACTCAGTGGGGATGAAATGTAGTTCAATTTCTCCATTAGAGATATGGTCCCTGATGAAGTGGTATCTGATATCAATGTGTTTGGTTCTTTGATGAAGTACTGGATTGTTTGAGATGGCTATGGCACTTGTATTATCACAAAAGATAGGTACCATCTTATACTGAATGCCATAGTCACTCAGTTGGCTCTTCATCCAAAGTACATTTGCACAGCATCCAGTAGCAGCCATATATTCAGCTTCAGCTGAGGACATGGCCACTGACTGTTGTTTCTTTGTACTCCAACACACAAGTTTACCACCAAGAAATTGGCAGGATCCTGAAGTACTTTTCCGATCCATGTTACATCCTGCATAGTCAGAGTCAGTGTACCCTTTGAGATCAAATCCTGAACATTTTGGGTAATACAAACCAAGGTTTGGAGTACCCTTCAGGTACCTGATGATTCTCTTGACAGCAGTGAGATGTGATTCTTTTGGGTCAGCCTGGTATCTTGCACACAGGCAGACTGAGAATTGGATATCAGGCCTTGAGGCAAGTAAGTACATCAGGGATCCAATCATTCCCCTATATTGGGTTTGATTCACTGATTTTCCAGTGAGATCAGGGCCAAGGTTGTTTGGAGGAACCATAGGAGTTTTTACTGAAGAGCAGTCAGTGAGCTCATACTTCTTCAGTAGGTTCCTGAGGTATTTCTCTTGGCAAATGGATATTCCTTTTTTCAGTTTGTTTGATTTGTAGTCCAAGAAAGTATGTGAGTTCACCCATCATGCTCATTTCAAACTTTGTGGTCATAAGTTTTTCAAATTGTTTGCAAAGTTTGTAACTTGTTGAGCCAAAGATGATGTCATCAACATATACTTGGACAAGAATGACATCATCCTTTGTTCTGTAGATGAACAGTGTGTTGTCAATTCTTCCTCTGACAAACTTGTTTTGGATCAGGAAGGCTGAAAGAGTTTCATACCATGCCCTGGGTGCTTGTTTCAGTCCATAAAGGGCTTTGTTAAGCTTGTAGACATGGTTGGGGTATTCACTACTTTCGAAACCAGGAGGCTGTTGCACATAAACATCTTCTTTGATGTTACCATTCAGGAATGCACTTTTAACATCCATTTGGTAAACTTTAAAGTTCATGTAAGTTGCATAGGCAAGGAAGATCCTGATGGCTTCCATTCTTGCAACCGGTGCAAAGGTTTCCTCATAGTCTATACCTTCCTGTTGATTATATCCTTTGGCAACCAGTCTTGCTTTGTTTTTGATGACTGTGCCATTCTCATCAGTCTTGTTTTTAAAGACCCATTTCATACCAATGATTAAAACACCCTGGGGGCATTCAACAAGGATCATGACATCATTTCTGTCAAATTGTTCCAATTCATCTCTCATGGCCTGAACCCAACTTTCATAAGTCAGGGCTTCTTTGACATTTTTAGGCTCAATTTCTGAGAGATAGTCAGCATAAAGACATATATTGGCAGTGGCAGCCTTGAGTTTGGCAGCCTTGCTTCTTGTGAGCATGCCTTCAGTGGGTTCACCAATGATGTTCACAAGCTCAATGATTTTGGATCTAGTCCAGCTATCCTGAGGTTTGGGATAGGAATTTGAGCTTGTAGGAGCCTGATTAGGTTCAGACTCAGGAACATGAGGTAACCCATCAATATGTACTTCAGTGACAACTGTAGGGACAATTTGTTCTGTGGGTTCCTGAACATTTTGTTCAGTGGTGTCAGTCTCATTTGAGACAGGCTGAGTTTCTATGAACTCACTGATAGGTGGTTGGGGTAGGTTGTGAGGAATGATGTAATAGGAGACATCAGCATCAGCTTGGTATTGAGTTGAGGGATTGTTCTCAGGATGATACTCATCAGGAGGATATCTTGATGAGTCATCAATACCAATTTCTTCTACTGAGGAATTTGAGAACCTGATGGATTCAGTGCTTTCATCAACAGTAATGTGATAAGTTTCCTCAGTTTGCTGTCTCCTTGTGTTGAACACCCTGAAGGCTTTAGAGACCAAGGAATATCCTAGGAAGTATCCATCATCAGCTTTGGCATCAAATTTACCTAAGTGATCCTTGTGATTATGAATAAACACAGGACACCCAAATACATGAAAGTAACTGATGTCAGGAATCCTTCCTTTGAATATCTCATAAGGTGTCTTATTGTGCCTTTTCACAATGATTGACCTATTTTGAGTGTAGCAGGCTGTTTTAACTGCCTCAGTCCAAAAGTGTTTTGAGAGGACTGAGCCATTCAGCATAGTTCTTGCTGCCTCAATGAGTGTTCTATTTCTCCTTTCAGCTACTCCATTTTGTTCAGGAGTATAGGGAGAAGTGAAATTTTGAGAGATTCCTTTCTCATCACAAAAACACTCAAGGTCTTGGTTTTTGAATTCAGTGCCATTGTCAGTCCTGATCTTTTTAACTTTGACATCATTTTGATTTTCAATGTTCCTGACAAATGACATGATGGTTTCAGCTGCCTGACTCTTTTTGGTCAGGAAGTAAACCCAAGTGTATCTTGAGTATTCATCCACAATGACCAGAGTATACTTCTCATGGTGTATGGACATTGGACTGACAGGTCCAAAAAGGTCCATATGAAGAAGATGCAGGCAGCTTTTGATGGAAAAGGTTTGTTTGGTTTTGAATGATGCCCTGTGGTGTTTTCCTTTTTCACAAGCAGAGCAAGGCTTATCCTTGGTATATACCAGGGATGGAAGGCCCAGAACTTTGTTCTGTTTGGCCAGGTTGTTGATGTTTTTGAAGTTGAGATGAGAGAGTCTCCTATGCCATAGCCAGTTGATTGTCTCACTTGCCTTTGAGAATAGGCAAGTCCCATTTTGAGTCAGGGATGACATGTCAAGGACATATACATCATCCCTTCTAGGTGCAATCAACACAACTTCCTTATTGGCATTAAAGATGGTCCCTCTCTTATCATCAAACTGAACTATGTATTTTGCATCACATAGTTGGGAAACACTTATCAGGTTGTACTTCAGACCATTCACATAAGCTATTCTTGTAAAAACTATACCATTGCAGTTTACTGAACCATAACCCTCAGTGGGAGCTGATGAGTTATCACCAAATACTACCTTGGGTCCTGGTTCTTCCACATATTTGTGCAGAAAATTTTTCACACCAGTCATACTTCTGGAGCATCCACTGTCTAGATGCCAGGTAGGATCCTTGATGTGTTTCTGCACAAACAGTAAACTGGGTTAGTTTTGCTTGTTGACCCACCTTCTGGTGGGTTTAGTCCTCAGGGACTTTTTGAACTCAATTAGTGAATCATGGTCTGAAGTTATGTGACCTGAGCTTCCACATGTTTTACATTTTGTGGATGTTGATGCATCAGGTGACTGAGAAGTGTTGGTTTGGTTTTTCCTTCTGGACTGAATCACTTTGTCATGCCCCCTGGTTTCATGGGAGGGATCTCCACAGATGTCACAGCATATTTTCATCAAACAATCATCAGGAAGATGATCATTGAAACCACAATGAGGACATGGTGAAAAAGGCTTAGCCTTCAGTCTTTGTTTGGAAGGTGTGGCGTACTGATAGCCTTGGGTTTTGTACTGACCCCTTGCCTTTAAAGAGGCAGTGTGGGGGATGTGATCACAAGTTCTGTGGTCCTCTTGTTTGCATATCATACAAAATAGGACTCTGTAGCATTTATCAGTGCTGTGATTTGGATAATTGCACAGTTCACATCTCCCTGAGGGTCTGGGTGTGGTTTTTGGTTTGGAGGATCCTGAGGATACTGAGGGCTTGGTAGATTTAGAGTCAGGGTTTTTCTCAGTAGACTCAATTTTCTCACTCAGCATCCTGACAAGTTCAGCAAGCTGATCAACCTTTGAATCAGTGCTTTCATGCTTCACTTCAGTAGTTACTGAAGGTTTTTGGTGTTCAGTGGGTGCAGGAGTAGGTCTTTTCAGAATAGTCCTTCCTAACCCTGACTTCTCTTTTGGAGAATGTGGTTGAAAGACTAATGGTGCAAGGTTAGAATTGGGTTCTGCTCCCTGAAGTTGTTTCAGTGGAGGGAGTGGTGAATCAGACTTAGACTCTGTGATGGACTCAGTAGGACTAAGTCCATCAGTGACTCCTAGCAGCTCCTTGATAGCCTGACTTTCAGGCTCCAGAATTCTTCCAGTGTTAAAATTAGGCAATTTACTATCAGGATTGTTTCTTTCAATCCAATCACTGGGTTTGGGAGCTAGTTCCTTGCTAGAGAGTATGTTGGTAAATAGAAAAGTTGTAGAATGACTACTTTCCCCTGAAACCTCAGTGAGTTGATCATCACCCAGACCAGCCTTGTTGGGGCTGGGTGAGAGACTCAGTGTTTCATAAAGTTTGGGGTTTTTCTGAGTCCACTTCCAAATAATTTCCTTTTCTTTCTTAAGTTCTTCCTGAAGAGCTTGATTTTGTTTTACAAGTTCAGAATTTTGAATTTGAAGTGTGACACTTTCAAGTTTGGCTTGTTTTAAGACAAGTAATTCATCTCTACACTGATTTAATTCAAAACTGAGTTTGTTAAATTTTGAAAACAGATTAAGTCTTTGCTCTTCAACATACTTAAGATCAACATTAATATAGTCTAAGTAAGATTTCCAATCATCATTATCATCCATAGAAAGTAAAAGATTTACCTTCCTCATTGTGATGTTGACCCATTCACCATCTCTTGCATGACTCTTCCCCACAGCAAGTTTGTTGTCTTCTGATAGAGCCATCAGGGCACTGACGTGAACTTCATCGTCATCAGAGGACACTTCAACCTCATCCCAGTCGTATGTTTCAGCAACAAGCCCTTTGTTCTTGGCTTGAGTAGGCTTAGGAGCCTGAGGAGGCTGAGAGACTGTTGAGGATGATTCAAGAAGGGCAAGTTTGGCTTTTGCCTTTCTATACTTTGCTTCAAAGTCAATTTGAGGGACTTTTTCAAATCTTTGACTAGACTGAAGCATTTTTGGTTGAAATTTGCTGGGGCCTGAAAATGAGTTATTTCCTGAAAACTTGAAGGATGGTTCTGAGGTTGTTTTTGAAAAACAATCTTTAGCAAAATGCCCCATTTTGCCACATTTAAAGCATTCAGTATTGTCATTTGCTTTTGAAGGAAATTTGTTTTTCTTAAAAAATCTTTTTGAATTAGCAAGGAGTGCTCTTTCATGAAATTCAATCTGAAGATCATTAAGATACTCCTCACTGGTTCTTTGGTCAACCTCATCATCAGAACCATCCTGAAAATCCTGCACAACACCTTTAGAATAGAAAGCAGTTGATATGGGTGTGATTGTCAAGGCCTTTTTGGTCTCCTGAGCTTTACCAGGGTATCTCCTGGTGATAAGATTGTCTTCATAGACAAACTTCCCATAGATGGCAGGGAGCTCAAGATTCTGAATGTGGTTTGCATTTCTCAATCCCTGAGAGAAGTTTAACCACTTCTCAGGGAGACTGTTGACAAAACCAACATTGATTTCATGTTTTGACAGTATAACACCATCATTGGTCAGCTCATTCAGGAGGGTCTTATACCGAGTATAAGTCTCAGAGAGACTTTCAGAATCCTTGGCCCTGAAGGTATTGAATTCAAGCTTCAGGTCCATGATTCTATTCTCTTTGGTATCAGAAGGCCCTTCATAGCTATGAACCAGGTCAGTCCATGTCTGCTGAGCAGTGGGACAGTTGATCACTGATTCCATTATATCATCAGGAAGGCATGATATAATGATGCTTTTCAGGCGCTGGTCTTGAATGACCACCCTCCTTTCATCTGGGGTCCACTGAGCTTCAGGTTTGATTAAACCTTGGGCAGTTGTTGGGACATATGGACCCTCATTAATCAGTTTGATATAATAAGGTTCCATCCCAGTTAAGTAGCAAAGCATTCGCTTTTTCCACTTGTTAAATTTTCCAGCTTCAAGTCGAGGGGCAGTTGCTGAATAACTTCCACCCTTTTTATCAACAAGCTGGGGAACATCTATGTCAGTCATAGTGGGATTTTGATTTTAAAAACTTGAGCACTCTTTAGGTTTTGAAAACGTGTAATAGTTTTATAAATCAGAGGCTCTGATACCACTTGTTGGTCCCTTTTACTTGGTTAACCGTAACTAAGAAGTTAAAGTAACCAAGTCTTATGACATTGAACACGGATGTAGCAAATGATTAACAATAAAGAAATATAAACAAAAGAGATAATATTTTCCAACGTTTAATTCTTTATTAGAAGTTAATCAAAAGAATCGTACCCAAGTGTTTGCGGAATAACACTTGGGGTTGAATTGACAAGTATGGTATGGACTTCTCTCTAAACTCAACTAGTGAGTGACAACTTAAATTACCCACTGAGCTATCTCAGGGGCTTGTGTTGTTCTTTGGAGGAGTAAAAGTGGTTTGTGAATGCTTTGCATTAATTGCACAAACTTGTCAACTTTTACTCCTCACATTTGCTTCCTATTTATACACAAGTATAGAACAACTAAATATACATTGGACCTAAAGCTTCCTTAACAATATCTTGAAAGATATTATTCTTCTGGCAAAGGAACCTTCATTGAGTTAGATCCAAAAGGCACTTTCTGATGACAGACTGGTTTTAACCATTTGGGGAAAGTCTGACATTAAAGTGATAAAGCACTTTAATAAAGCAGCTCAGACTTTCCCGCCCAGTCCCGCCAAAACTTCAGTCTTCATGTCATCAGTCTTCAGTACGTTTAAGTTGCTGAGGAGTCATTGGGGTTCAGTGAGTTATTGTCATCCTCACTGAACCCATCACCTTCTTCTTGGCTTAGATCACACTTCACTGAGTTCCGCCTCACTGAATGGAGAACCTTTCTTCTTAGGCTCGGTCTTAGCTCCCTGAAGGTGACTCACTGAGTTACTGTTCACTCAGTGACTTGTTTGCACTTAGGGGATTTTACGTTCAAATCCTTGTTAGAAGACTTGGGGAATTCAGTGACCCAACAAAATTTGTGCCTGGTCATAAGTGTGAAGGTCAATTGTTTTCACTTGTGGTTTCACCTATGAATGAAGAAGAAGATGATTCAGTTGAGGAATTTGTTGATGCCATTGATGAATTAGTAGAAGTGAGTGCTGAGGAAGAGTTACAGCCTCACATTTCTTTGAATGCTTTTACTGGTGAAAATTCTTTTAAGACCATGAGGGTAGTTGGTATTGTGGCAAATAGATATAAGATACATATATTGGTGGACACAGGATCAACTCACAATTTTTTGGATGTTGCTATGGCTAAGAGAATGGGTTGTAAAGTGATTCAAACAAAACCAATGACTGTATCAGTAGCAGGGGGTAAGAAACTTATGAGTATGGGTGTTTGCAAAGACTTTCAGTGGAAAATGAATGGAGAAGTGTTTACCACTGATGTGATGCTTTTACCTCTTGGAAGTTGTGAGATGGTGTTGGGAGTACAATGGTTGTCAACTTTGGGTGATATAAGGAAGTGGAATTTTAAAGAATTGAGAATGGAGTTCATGCATAATAATAGGAGAGTGATTCTAAGAGGTACTGTTAAGGCTCCAATTCATTGGGTGGATGGAAGAAAGCAATTAAAGATGTTAGAACAATCTGACCAAGCTGAAATGATGATGTTATGTGTTTACCCAAACACTGGTGTAGAATTGTGTTCCATGGAGCAGGATGGGTCAAAAACAATTGAAGAAGAGTTGCAGCCTGTAATTGATCATTATGCTGATGTCTTTGAAATACCAAAAGAGTTGCCACCACAGAGGTCTCATGATCACAGAATTCCACTCATTGAAGGTACTCCACCAGTGAACATTAGACCTTATCGACATCCTCCTATACAGAAAGATGCTATTGAAGCTATGGTTAAAGAACTTTTGGAAGCTGGGGTGATCAAGCCAAGTCACAGTCCATTTGCTTCACCAGTAGTAATGGTAAAAAAGAAGGATAACACATGGAGGATGTGCATTGACTACAGACAACTCAATAAAAACACCATTAAAGATAAGTTTCCTATTCCATTAATAGAGGAGTTGATTGATGAATTACATGGAGCTACTATATTTTCTAAACTTGATTTGAGATCAGGTTATCATCAGATAAGAATGTTTGAAGATGATGTAGCAAAAACAGCTTTCAAAACTCATGAAGGTCACTATGAGTTTTTGGTAATGCCATTTGGATTAACCAATACTCCATCTACATTCCAGGCTCTAATGAATGAAGTCTTTAAACCTTTTTTGAGAAAGTTTACATTGGTGTTCTTTGATGATATCCTGGTATATAGCAAAAGTTTGAGTGATCATGTGCAACATTTGACTCAAATTTTAGAAACCATGAGACATCACAAGCTGTATGCCAAGCAGAGCAAGTGTATGTTTGGTACAGGCCAAGTGGAGTATTTAGGCCATGTGATTTCAGCTCAGGGAGTAGCAACAGAACCTTCTAAGATCAAAGCTATGGAAACTTGGCCACAACCAAAGAATATTAAACAACTCAGAGGCTTCCTTGGTCTGACTGGTTACTATAGAAGATTTATAAAGAGTTATGCTACTTTGAGCAGGCCTTTGACTCAGTTATTGAAGAAGAATGGTTATACTTGGAATGAACAAGCACAAGCAGCATTCCAACAGTTGAAAGAAGCTATGATCAAAGCTCCAGTTCTCAGTTTGCCCAATTTTTCAAAACCATTTGTGATAGAAACAGATGCTTCAGGAGTAGGATTGGGAGCAGTTTTGTTGCAAGATGGTCATCCAATAGCCTATCTTAGTAAGTCACTTTCTCAAAAGCATCAATCTCTTTCGACTTATGAAAAAGAGTTTTTGGCAGTTATTCTAGCTTTGGAGAAGTGGAGGGGGTACTTGTTGGATAGACATTTTGTGATTAAAACTGACCACTTCAGCCTCAAATATTTGTTGGACCAAAGGATGACTACACCAACTCAGATGAAATGGTTACCAAAGTTAATGGGATTTGACTATGAAGTGGTGTACAAAAAAGGAAGTGACAATGTTGCAGCTGATGCTCTTTCTAGGCTTGATGGTCAAAGTGAATTATTGTCTATTGCTGTCTCTACTGTTACTACTGACTTATATGACAAAATTGTTAAAAGTTGGGAGAATGATGCTCAAGTTCAAGATATTATGCATAAGTTGCAGAATGGTCAAGCTGCTAAGAAGCATTATGTTTGGAATAATGGACAATTGTTCAGGAAGAATAGACTGGTGGTGGGTAATGACAAGCAACTGAGGACTGAGATACTTAAGCATATTCATGAGGGTGTTATTGGTGGTCATTCAGGTATACAATCCACTACTCAAAAGATGGTGTCTTTGTTCTATTGGAAAGGTTTGAGAAGGGAAGTGAAACAGATGGTCAGGGAGTGTTTGATTTGTCAAAGGAACAAACCTGACTTGGCATCTTACCCTGGATTGTTACAGCCATTACCAATTCCACAAGGAGTATGGAGAAGTATTTCAATGGATTTCATTGAAGCACTACCAAAATCTCATGGCAAGGATACAATTCTGGTTGTTGTGGACAGATTAAGTAAATATGCTCATTTTATTGCTCTGTCTCATCCTTACACTGCTGCACAAGTAGCTCAAACATTTTTGGACTCAGTTTACAGGTTACATGGGTTACCTGAGAACATAGTTTCTGACAGAGACAAAATCTTCATGAGTAGATTTTGGAAAGAGCTCTTTAAGTTGTTACAAGTTAAACTCTTAATGTCTACATCATACCATCCTCAAACTGATGGTCAATCTGAGGTTGTGAATAGATGTCTTGAAGGCTACTTGAGGTGTATGGTTGGGGAGCAACCTAAAGAGTGGTCAAAATGGTTGGCTATGGCAGAATTATGGTACAATTCAAATTACCACTCTTCTATTAATACCACACCTTTTGAGGTCTTGTATGGTCAAGCACCACCATTACATGTACCATATTTGGGTGGTGAGAGCAGAGTTGAGGCAGTGGACAGGTCTTTAAGAGCAAGAGAAGAGGCTATTAACATACTCAAGTTCCATTTACAGAGATCTCAAAACAGAATGAAGCAACAAGCAGACAGGAACAGAAGTGAGAGGACTTTTGAGCTTGATGATTGGGTTTGGCTAAAGCTACAACCACACAGACAAGTCACCATTCGACAAGGAAAGCAGAATAAGTTCTCACCAAAGTACTATGGTCCTTTCAAAGTGTGTGAAAAGGTGGGGCAGGTGGCTTATAGATTGTTACTACCTGAGCAGTCTAAAATACATGATGTGTTCCATGTATCTCAGCTCAAGAAGTGTAGAGGTGAAGTGCCAGACAACCAAGATGCTATATTACCACATTGTGATGAGGTTGGATCACTAGTTATTCCACCACTTGCTGTATTGGACAGAAAGCTTGTTAAGAAGAACAATGCAGCAGCAGTTTATGGTCTTATCCAATGGGCTAATGGAAGTGAAGATGATGCAACATGGGAGCCATTGGAAGACCTAATCAAACATTTTCCACTGTTTGATGTGAGTTCTTGAGGACAAGAACTGTTTAAGGGGGAAGGATTGTCATGAGTAGGAGTGTTTGGATAGTTAGTTGGCACGTGAGGGGCACATGCACAGTTAACACTGGACATGTGAGGTGCACGTGACATTCTCCACATACTACCTTTCACTCCCACCAACAGAATTTCCCGCCTAAACCTTCTCTTTAAATACTTTGCTTGTATCTCATTTGTAATTACACTTTGATTGAATAAAATTCTCCTTTCTTGATTCTGTTATCTCTTCCATTCCATCTAACTAACTTTCCCGCCAAAACTAACAATAATCCTTTCGAGTTCATTTCTATCTTCATATGAATTCTGAGTTTATTGTTGCCTTCTACCAATTCCATTTGTGAATTCTAGAAGTGTTGTATATCATATATTTTTAAGGAAGAAAATTCAACAACGTTGCTACAATTTATCAAAAATGAAAGATACGTGGTAATGTGGTATGATCTCAAATAAATGTTTTAGTTAAGCAAAAGCTAAACAAAATTAAATAATGATATTGGGATTAACTCCATCCTAACCATCACTTCTCTTACATGGCACTACATCACTTTTTCTCAAGGTTATAAATAGCGTAAGGCGTGGCGTAGCGGCAAGGTCAAGCCTCAAGCCTTAGCGTGAAGCGTGGCGGCATGACGTTTTTAAGGCGTAAATTAAGGCGGCAAAAAGTATTTATAGATTTATAGATTTATATTATATTTCATTAGTACATTATATTTCATATACATCGAGTTTACAAAAAGTGTTATACATAAGCAATAAGGTCAACAAACTCTCTTTACATTTGTAATCTTCTTCAAATACTAGTAAACCCCTAAACGCCAAATACCAGTAAACCTCACATACGATGCCCAAATTCCAATTACTAATAAATCCCCTAAACGTCTCAAATAACAGTATACCTTATCGCGCCTTATCGCACCTCATCTCATGCCAAGCCTTAAGACGACGCCTTGGTCTATTGCGTGGCGTGGAGGTGACGCCTCGCGCCTTTACGAGGCCAATGCGCGCCTTTTAGAACACTGCTTTTTCTCATCCATTAGTTTCAACTCTTTTACATGTGTTATATCATCGTCACCACATTTTACCTTTCCGATAAAAAAAATAAAATTAAAAAAAAAAATAGTAGTATTATACACGCACAAAAGTCTCCACCACGATCACAAACTCGCTTCGAGTTTTCATCCCTTGTTGTGCCGGCCAAGGGGCCGTGTGCAGAGATGGACCAAAGATTTCTGAGAGGGTGTTGTATATTTTTTTTAATGAGTATTGAAATTGTCCGATATAGAATTTATTAAGTAAAATTGGGGGTTGCGTGTGCAAAATATATATATATATATATATATATATATATATATATATATATATATATATATATATATATATATATATATATTTATTAAACATTTACACTTCGTGACTTAAAATCAGATGTGGTCACTTGACTCTCATGTGCGTCCGTCCCTGACCGTGTGTAACCCCTACCAATGGCTTGCGCCTAGTCACCCACACCAATCACCAATTTTGCTCCATAGCGTTTACTCTTCATTCTAAAAGAAGATGATGCCAAAGTTAATAAGTAACATTGAGCAACCTTTGAATAATCCCCTATTAGGCTCACAACCAAACAATTGAATTGTCTATGCATATCTTGCTTGATAAAGTTTCTTTAGTAAATTTAGCTTTTATTCTTCTTCATCATAGTGCTACATATAATAAATTAATCTCATAATACAGTTGTTTTAAGCTAAATTACTAATGAAAGGCATTTACTTTGTGACAAAAAATGACATGTATTTATTGGGAATATGTAAAGCTTGACTTATTTGCAAGATTTAAGGGGTGCAAGGCAAAGACGTGCCATTTAATTTCATGGTTCAAAGTCTTTCAATTTTGTCATCAAATTATCATTGATTTCAAACATCATTATTAAATTTCAGACGAGTACCTGCGCAAAACGACGACATAATTTTAAAGCATGACAAATAGTTATAATTGTGATAGCTAGTGTGATTAAGTGTTTCGTGTAATGTTTATGCATACAATGTAAGATAATAAAATTTTAACTGAAAAAGGTTGTAATACATTAATTCAACTCAAAAAACAATTTTAAATTTTTTTCATTTTGGCTAAGAAATTGTTTAACAATGTTATCAACCATAATCTTCTCCAATTTATTTATTTATTTATTTATTTTTTTCTCTATTTTCTTTTACAAATGGTGGATGATAAAAATGGTTGTGTTATATAAAGTAGAATATGTGTACTATATATGAAATTTAATCATATTTGACACTTAAAAAACAAAAATAAAATCGTGTCAATTAAAACATAATTCGAATTTAAAAACTAAACACAAACTTTATTTGGTGGCAAATGAAATAAATATTTCAATATGTAAAACCACCAACTTAAACATAAGGACACTGGCAGTCATGATTCAGAAATCGTCCATACCTCCGAAATCCACCAATAATATCATTCCACCTCATTCATACTTTTTCCATACCTCCCAACCCCATTTTAGTGGCAACCATGCCTTTTCCATACCTCCCAACCCCATTATACATGCATTTATGGCAACGGTCATATTTTGATTTTGAAAGAACCATGCTTCGGAGGCAATATTTGCCGTTCAGCCCTTGCCGTTGATGATGCCGGTGGGGTGGCGGCGGTGTTCACCGCCGGCATCACCTTGCCGGTGGGTGATGCCGCTGCCACTGCCACCCTTCTAAGGTTTAGAGAGATATTTTTGTTAAAGCACTTTACTCATTTTTAAGTTTTTATGTTTTATGAAATGTTTTTTTCTCTTCATACATAGTAGCAATATAATAGAGATTTAGAATGGCACATAACCTTAAATGAAGTTTAATTTGAGTTCAACAACTATATACAAGCTTCTCCAAAAACCTACTTATTGAGGACGACATATTTAATTACAAAAATAAGCACATTAAACAAGTTGTATTTAAGAACCATCCACATGTAAATTATATCTTTTGGAGTAATGGGTGTAAATTAAAATAGACTAATGTTCATACAAGTTCTTATGACTAGCTACTATCATTAAAATATGATCACAAATTCAAACACTGATTGGCACAAACAAATCTGAAGTGGTCATGTCAACCTTTCAAAACGGAAGGTTTTACCCTGCTTAATACTATGTGACAGTAAGCTTAAAACCCGTATATTCGTAAGCCAAAAGATCATAAACTGTGAGTAAAAATAAAACTATATCATCAAATAATACAAACATCAAGGGCTATTTTTGCCTATTTCTGAATCTTCTAAAAACAGGAACACGTCATTCATACAAACGCACCATTACGTAATAGTAAGAAAAAACACAACTTTTTTTTAATGAAATTCAGCAAGAAATGAAGATCATTTGAAACAAGTAAGAGTGATCAGTCGTCAGCAACAATTAATAACCGTTACAAACACTTCTTTTAATAGCAAGTAAGACTCATCACATGAAGATCACCATTATTGTTGTTTTTATCATTCAACAAGATCATGTCTCAAGCTCTTGTTTCGTACAGGTGATAAAACTTGTTTTAATTTTCTTGATTCTATTTGAATTTTATTTAGTTGTAAACCCTTTTGAATTTGATTGATTGTGGTTTGGTTTTAGTGTGATTTTTTTGTCTACATGTTGTACATTTTTAAGTAAAAATTGTGGTTTGTTTTTGCTGATTTTCGACCGGTTTAATTGTTGATTTTGTAACTAAATTGTCGAATACAAATTAGTTTTGAACAAGCATTAAAGTTGCTCATTCACAAATCGTAAAAACAGTTTTACAAGTCAAATGACTTATAAAAAGCAGACTCGGTTTTGTATTCTTAAGGTGGCTTATTTGACTACAAGATAGTCATATGATCATAAATAGTTTCATTATAGAACACTCGAACGCAACAATCAAATAAACATTTTTAAAGAGCAATGTTAAAATCCTAAATCTATGTGGACATTTAGTTCCTTGTACATTCATATATATGCATAGATTCTTATGAATTTGGGAATACTTATGGTAATAATCTTCATCTTGTATGAGCCTATTTGTGATTTCATGTTAACACGTTTACAGGCATACAAAACCGTAAGACTAAAAGGTGAGTAGATGAATCGGTTATAAATGATTTCTTAGCTATATAACTCGATGGTGAAGGTCAAAATTGATACAAATCTCATGTGTTAAAAGACATTTTTTCACTTGATTGACACATAGAGTAAAACTAATTAAAGACAGTTATTTTAGGGTTTGTTGCAGTGAATATGAACGGTGCTTCTTATTTGGGATTGATTTTGTTTTCATTAACTTCTGGTCACTAGAGCGTCAATGTAAGGGTTATCTGATTTCACCCTACACAAAATGTACTAACGTTGATACATGTGACGTTTCTCTTGCTTATCATTGAGTTACTATCAAGTGCTGTCGTATAGCTAGTCAAGTTGGTATGTCGTATGCCCTAGAAAAGGTTTTGTCGTTTAAAAGATATCTGTTATTATGGTATTTCTGGATCTGCTACCCATTAAGTTAGCATAAATAAAAAGCGAAGCTTGTAGTGTCTCAGTTTTTATATCTAATGTCCTGAAGGAGCTAACTTTTATAAGTAAATTTACACGAAGCTTTAGATTTGGTGCTTATGAAGCAGAATCTATCATGTATATTGTTACCACAGATTTATACAATAACCTGTATACATTTCTATCTTTCATTTTCTAAACGCGATTTAGAATTATATACATATACAAGTCCGATTATAACCACTTATTTGGTGACGTGTGCATTTGATGTTCCAACAGTTGCGGCGCGTGTGGATACCAATTGTACCTGTCATCCTCAAAGAGGACGTGTGAAGCAGCCTCTAAGTACCGTGATTCCATCAAGAAAGGCTCACTCACCTTCCTATCCATTGACCCGAGTCGTTTCACCGAAATTCATGAGGTGTCTTGCCTTCCTATTTCATTAGGTCGCAATGGGTCAAAGACCAAACTGATGTGTCGTCAATGTGGTGTTCACATTGGATATGGATACAAAGATGGACATCCTGCTCCATGTGTTTCAAGGATCGGGTCAGCCCGTTACAAAAAGATCGTTGTAAGGATTGGAGCGTTACAACCTTCAGATATTGTGAATGAAGAAAGGACTGGAAGTGGACAAATTTCAGAAATTGTGGAAATTGTGGAAGAAAATGGCCAAAATGGAGCTAGCCATTAAGAACGGTTCATCTTCTATCGTCTAGTGCTTATAAATGTATGTCTTTTGGTTTTTAAGTGTATAACTCGTGCTTCTAGCGAGTATGTTGTCGTATTTCTTTATGATTTCCTGTTCGTTGTTGTTCCAGTTAATAAACATAAGTCCTTTGTATCTACATGTTTGCAAATAATCATAAATCTTTTCGTTGCTTGATGCTGACGTTGATTTCTTAATTATTGATTGATTGCTGTTGGTAACATTTAGGGTCGTGCTGGTACAAAACCGAATAGCATACTACCGGTCTGGTAACTGGACTCCTATTTTGGCTAGTGATTTAATCAAATTAAAAGAAAAAACGGTTCGGATCAGACATGTACCATACCGGAAACTGATTTTTTTTTTTTTTTTTTTTTTTTTTTTTTTTTTTTTTTTTTTTAATTTTTTGTTATAGCTAGTACCAAGTACCGTTCCATGGGTACTGGTCGGTACCAATTGTTATCAGTAAACTAATGTCTTGGTTATGATTTACAGTTCTGTCCTGAGTTTTACACATTCCTAGTCAAAACTTGAATGTGGTTTGGTATTTACCGGATTAGCAATAACATTATATATGTATTGGTTTGTCTTGCTATGATAATACATTGTTTGAATTTGTCGTAAAATATCGACAAAATGAATTTGTTGTTCATTTTTGTGCTCACAAGTACCTAACCTTGAAACCGATTTGGTCCCAAATCGGACTGAGGACCAACTATGAGCTTTTCATCATTTGAGAAGTCACGTGAAGTTTGAAAAAAGCAAGAAACTAAAACAAACATGATCTATTTTAAGTAATTTGAACCAGCTGATCTGATTGGCTCGATATCATACTTAATACTTATTATACATATTGTTGCTCTTAGAACAATATTAATTACCTTTTCATACCTATAAAGAGCATCAATTCATTTGTCGATGAGCACTAGTATATGCGTAATTTATTAAAACCACTTGATTGCATGAAATTATACAATACATCCAGGAGACTTGATATTGAAATATATGCTAACACCACAAACTTTTAAAACGACTTCAAAAAGATCATGAAATGGATGAAAAAAAGGGGAGCCTAAATAAGAAAAAATAAAAATAAAATCCTATCTAACAGCCAATGGCAGCTCACATTTCCCAGTTGCTTAAAGGGAATCAGTTGTTTGTATTGTTTCCCCATACACGATCCCAGGAACCAGCAGCCGGTGCAGCCTTTGGTGGCTCGTTGTAATTTTGAGGACCCTGGGGTCTGTTAGGTCCAGGGGGGTTGATCTTGTTGGGCTTTGTTTTAACTCCCAGAAGCCGGAACACGAATCTAGCCAACTCTCCATATAACATTCCTGAGCGATCAAACAACTGCAAACAGTATCAACAGTCCTGAGTTATCTGAAAATATTCAAAAAAAAAAAAAAAAAAAAAAAAAAAAAAAAAAAAAAAAAACAACATATATTCATATGGGTAAAATTTGGAATTAGCTATAGTCTATAGATGAAATCATGAAACGAGCCAAGATCGTACAATCAAGAAAAACAACTTTTTTTCTGAACAAGTACATTCGAGTGGCTCTATTGATTAGATATCAAATGGATGAATTTTGAAAAAACAAAAAGAGGGACGGGTCAAACGATTTAGAAGTCACCCAAACTATACTAGAGGATTTCCAACCCTCCAAATTGCTTTATTGTAATATCAAATAAATTAATACTCATGATTTTAAGGAAAAGAACAAATAAGTATTGGTGGTTTAACCCAATCAGTTTTGACTCGTTCTAGAGAATTACCCATTTTACCCCGACCTAACCCTCCTCATTAAACCATTTTGCCACCTTGAGTGTAACGAGAAGGAATGTAAAACACAATAACCACAAATACCTGAAGAAGGGCTGACATGAACATATGAAATGCCTGAGTGTTCTGGTCTATCAGCATCGCTACCCGACCAAAGAATGTTACAACTCCGTGCATCTGAAATCATGCACAAAAAGAAAAAATTATTCCCTTGTAAGAAAAGCTTGAATTATGTACAAGTTTAAGTCAACATAAATTCACTTGCGAGAAACCCAAAAATATGAAGTACAGCATTACTGCTAATACCTATATGCATACCTAGGAACCAGGGTAAATAAAATGGGGATACGTGAAATAATCAGAAGTTTACAAGCACACAAACATCTTATATCCGGTTATTACAACTGTAAATGCTAGACGCATATTCAAACATTATTGCTTATTGTTCGTGTATGTGACCGAACGGTCAATGCTGAACGACACGTAACCAACTGGCACCAAAGAAGACCAGCGGCACTAATTACGAAGAATAAGGTAACGTTATGGTCAGTCTCCTCGGGAAGGATCAAAAGCAGGGTCTGACACAGGGACGGCTAGAAACCAGCGGATAATAACAGGGACCAAGCATGCGCCGTATTCCCGGGTCTTCAGGGCATGATTCCCCATACGTGAACAGTGGCCTAGAAGTCTAGCCTAGGGATAGACCGGCGTCCCGCGCCTCCAGGTCAGCCATGAACAGTAACTCGGGTACTATAAATACTCGATCACATTCAATGCTAAGGTAACACATTTATTACTACAAATATACGCTTATTAACTATCTCACCAACCTTATTTACTCCACCTCCGATCGATATATTCTTACTCTCACACCGGAGCTTGGTCTTGGGATAAAACCCAAGGGGAGGCTAACGTGTGCTACCTTTGTTTCAGGACCACAACAGCCCCAATATTGATCAAGCAGTCCAGGTACAAGATTTTACCTCAACACTTATTATCTAATTCTAATCATCCACTACCCCTTAAAAAACACATCCTTAGGATTAAACTACACACACAGCACCAGTTGCGGAGCTAGAAAAAATTTCTTGGGAGGGCCGAAACAATTTTTTTTCCGGAAGAACATTAGATGGGAGGGCTGAGATGGAAAAATAAAATTTTAACACATGAAATCGCGAAAAAAATACACTAACGGGCTTAGGCCTAGGGGGCCGGGACCCTTCCCGGTCCCTTAATAGCTCCGCCCTTGCACAACACCTTAACTTTTTTCCCCCTTAGGATTGTAGGTGAAGCCTACCCAACCCATTACTTGTTTCAATCATACATAAGATATTTGACCCGTTACCAAACCCACCCATTTTGCCACTTTTGATCCATACATCACAAATTGCTATGCTAAATTATCCTTCTAGCATGTATTTGACCATTCATAATGCATGCAATACAAAGAAATGATGATTATTAGATGGCATTTCCGGGACTTACCACACGCATCAAGGAAATCCAAAATCCGGGAGGAGATGAAGGGGCGGTACCAAACAGATTATTTGGATCTTGATCACCATAAGGACCACCCGGACCGCCGCCCATTCCCATACCATAACCACCTGTCCACCCATCGTGCCTCCATAACCATTATTATACACTCCTGCCCCACCGTACATGCCACCACCACCACCATAAAGGCCACCATAACCTCCTCCTCCCCCATACATATTGCTTCCATATAAACCGGTATTATAGGATCCCGTAGCCCCTAATCCACCATAAGAACCATAAGTTCCTGTTCCATATCCTGAATTATAATTTAAACCACCGCCATAACCTGCACCTGAGACACGAGATAAACATATAAATATAGAAGTATGGAACTTTCATAAGAGCTTTAATAAGTTGGTACATTTGTGGAGGAAGGCAACAATTGCATATAAATATTCATGCACGTTAATGAAAGGGAAATTAGACCAATCTTGCTCTCAAGCCACTAAAAGTTTATGGGGTGCTTTGGGTATCTTTTTAAAATATGTTGTGGAATAATACAGGAAATTAGTGGTTATGACTTATGAGAGTGTTTAGGATTGATTAATCAAATTGCTTACTGTTAATTTGAACAATACAAGACGTGTTGGCCAGGTGGGTTGGTTAACACCACAAAGTGTGCATGGTAAAAATGGTCATTTTCAGTACAGGGCCAGGTTGGTTGACTCAATAACATTTTTGACAATTTCAATATATCATTGACATGCTATTTATTTATATATACAAGTACAATGCTATTACAACAATAATCTGAATCTATGAATAAAATGTTCTTGGCAACTGTATGCACGGTTCCCCTTTTGGCTAAACAATTTAGTTGAGTCCCTCTGTGACTTTGACCAGTTTGAGATAAAGCATAACCCAATCGACTCAATCCTTAGTAAACCGGTCAAAATTCCACCTCTAAGTTAGCATCTATTTTGGACCATGGTCCTACTAACACAATGTGTTCATCATAAAAGACGAGTATAAAGATCATCTGAAGAAGATAGAACCACAAATACCTCCATATGTACTTCCATATGTGTTTTGTTGCATCCATGGCCTAGCGGGTACAGGCCTCCCAAGTGCATTTGTGTTAACTGCCGATGCATCATTTGCGGGCACCATTTCACCTGGTCTTGCTGTTCCAGAAGCCTCGACTACATCACTTGTGCTACCAGGAGATGAGGGTTTAAAAGGGGCCGGTCCAGATGATGTTCCTGCTTGTTCCCATGGTTTTGCAGGTGGGCCACTACCTAAATCACGAACATAAATTCTAAACATCAATATCAAAATAAACGGTTTTACGTCAAAATAAAGCGTACAACAATGTGAAAGTATCAAATGCATATGATGCCAAATAATACTATGTAGCTAGTACTCCTGCTTATAAGAACTTATTATAGCTAAGGGTCCTTCTAAAAAACTTAAGGGAAACTTGTAATAACAGAAATATAAATCTTTTTCCAGCTCGTGGACATAAATCGATCCACTAAACTACGTGCATTCTTTGTGTTCTTGAGGTTGCTCACTTCTTTATTTTCAAGCATTTTGTCTAATAATTCATTATGCAAAATATAATTTCAATTAAACATTACATCTAAGAGCTAACTTTTGGTGTAAAATGGCACAATGCACGGTTTTTAACAAGCAACTCTAAACGTCATTACTGACTATTCAATTTACCCTTTATAAACCAAACAAGAAGTTTGGATATACAATCCGAAACAACCTAAATGCATTAAACATTTTTAATAAGCAATCCCAAACACTCCCTAATACTTATAAAAGTGTTCCTAAAACACAAGTATGTTCCGACTAAATGTGACCAACGAAACATATGATTGGCAAAACTAGCAGTAGCCGCAAGCTGTAGCATTTTGTTTAATAAAAGTGTTTGGTAACAAGCTCCAACCATAACCAATATAGTATAAAACAAGCATACAATCCTAAAAGATAAAAGCTCGTGCTAAATGTTTCATCCATTAGCATTTCATTAGGAGCGTTGGAAAATAAAATCCTAAAAGCTTGTTGCCAAAGAAACATACAATCCTAAAAGCTAACACTAAACGCTAGTTGCCAATCACAACCATAGGGGGTGTTTGCTTAAGCTTTTATTTGTTGGCTTATGAGCTTATCTTATTTCAGCTTATATTTCACAAGCCTCATTTTTTCGGCTACGTTTGATATCTAGGTTTGTTAAATCATATGTCATATAGGCGAATAAATTTCAAAATAAGTCGGAAAAATAACCCGAAATGAGATAAGTTCATAAGCCCAAAAATAAGCTTAAAGAAACACCCCCTAAAGCTAACACCATGATCACAACCAATAATCAATGAAAAATCCTTAAAATGTATCATAAAAGCAGTACCAAAATTCAAGAAACTTTAATATTTTGAACCATATAAAAAAAACAAATGAAGAAACCGATTGTTATTGGCCATTTGGAAAAATGGGATTCTGACTAAATGGAATGAGAAAAAGTCAGAACAGTTCGATTATATCGCGTTTTGTCTGAGTTTTGTACATTGGTTTCGCTTTTTTTAAGGTGGCCGTGGGATCTTTTTGTTTGATGTTTTTGAATACAAGTTGCAAAGAACAAACCATTTTAAGGTACAAACACAATCACCATTTGAAACCGGACCGGTTCAACCGGGAACGAGAGGTGTCACCGGTTCTATCAAGCTGATTCAACCGGTCCAGTCAACCCCAGACAAAAACCGATTGGAACCGGCATACTGGTCGAACAAGGATGAATAATAATTTTATACCCGAGTGTTATGGTGGTGGTCGATCACCTAATGGTGGCACACTTAGAGGTGGCAAAACGGGCGGGCCGGGAGGGCACAGGCCACGGGTCAAACGGGCTACGGGCTAAACGGGTACGGAAACGGACGCATACTATATAAATCGCTTTAGAAAAGACCAAAAGCGAATAAATAAATTCCTCAAACGTAACACTCCATTTATATTTAAAAAGTTAAATATAGTATATCTATAGGTTTTTATTTAAAAACAATTTTAATGTTATCTAATTGAAAGAAAATATGTGCCCGTTTGTGAAACTTTTAAATGGGCAAAATATGCCCGTTTCAAAAAAAAAGATGAGGGTAAATGTGCCCAAATCTTTTAAAAAGTTGTCCAAATTAGCCCTCTTTTTTTTGGACACAAATTGCCGCATCTAGTGGCACTCATCACGTGCCATACTTGTAACATGGAACCCTCTACTGTGTGCCATTCTCATTTATTTTATTAGTTTGGTGCTCTGCATACCAAACTGTTTTCTACTTTCTTTTTTGTGTGTATTTGTGGAGTATATTGTGAGATATATTTATATAAATTGAAATATTTTTATTGGAGAAATCATGTATGCTTTTCTAAGGAGGTAATTAAGCCCTTCATTATATTATATATACATGTTTCTCTAAGAAAAGCAAGCATGATTTTCCCATTTTTTTTATGTTTGGTTTAGTGCTGACCATTACACCTATTTGGTGATATGCTAAATTGTGATGTGAAGATGATCTGGTTTGATGACCATAAGGCCAATCGGCAAGGGAGGTGAAGGCATCACCATCCAACCATTTTTACACGCGAGCTGCCTTGCCCACTTCCCCATCTCACGCGTGAGGAACAAAAACCAAGACAACTTATTGTGATATCTTCACCTACATACAAGTTCTTCTTGCAACTTTTACAACCAATTGATTTTCTTGTTTTGAAAACTACTTGGTGTACTAAAACTTGTGAACTTACCAACTATGTGTAACACCCCCAACTCAGATATGACAGCTAACATAGCCAGGGGTATTACTCAAAGGGTAAAACAATCACATTTATAGTCAACGACCTCAACACGGGACGTTTATAAATGTTTTAAAGCATATCATTCGATTTTACAAACCATTTAGAGTTCAAAGACTTTTTATCAAAGTAGCAGCAGAAAAGTAAATAGAGTTTACAGTGGAAATAACAAAGTTTAGCAGCGGAAATAACAAAAGACACACAAAAGGTTTTACGAATGATATGAAAGTAAGGATAGTAAAGAGATAGATAAGCTGTCAAAATAGATAGCCTCCTTTAGTCCAAGCCACTCCAACATGCCCCAAACAGTATGCTCCAAAAGCTAATTATTAGTAGTAGTACCTGAAATATATGTTTAAAAGTCAACACAAAGGTTGAGTGTAATCCATAGGTTTAATAAATAAAGTTGAGCACAAGATTTTAATCAGAAGATATAAGCAATATATGCAAATACTGGGTAATCAAAGGTAACCAACAATATAGAGAGGCATCCCTGTGCATATAATATTGTAGTGATAATGCTAAGCTCATCACACGCAAAACGTTAACCAACATCATAAGTCGACAATAACCGCGAAATTTCATAATATAATAATGCCCCCAAGGCCGGGTACTTGCCATATACCGAGCAAAATCGAATATAGTACACATTATAAATTGCTTATCAGGCAAAAGGAGTGGAAGGGTCAATTCCTATAAGCCTATATCCCTATATTCGCGCTCACTCGCAAGTGATTAATGGTTCATGATCGGATTTACAAAGGTTTTATACATTAATACATCAATAAATTTTAGACCTTTTGATTTTATAAACCTATATTCACTATGGTATAAACCTTTGAAAGTTTATAAAATGTCTTTTTTAACAAATGCATTAAATGTATTGAATTTATAAAGAGGTTCAAGAATTAGGACCTCTTCATGCCACATAGACATGAAATGAGTGTCCACTATGGTTGAAATAAACATAAACCTTTTCATATTTCTTAGACCTTTTCATAAACCCACAATAATGGATGCCCTTAGCACATCAATCAGAAAAACATACCAATCAGGAAAAGCATACCAAAAACACTTGTACTTAGAAAATATTCAAAAGCATGTATCCCACCCCATGGGTTTATAAACAATTAAAAAGATTAAAAGTGGGGCTATAAATCACACCTTAACAGCAGTAAACAAGATATAGTAACCAATCAAACAATGCTTCACAGCAAACGAACCTCAACACAACCTAATCAATCTAAATGGCATAACTCAAAAATAATACTCGAATATCTTAATAAACAATACTTGAATAAAAGATTTTAGTTCCAATGGCGTTTGGAAGAAAATAGATTTTAAAGTCTCGTGTAGGCGACAAGAGAGATAGAAAGTGAAACAAGTCGGCGAAAACGAATAATAACTCAAGAAAGACGAAAATAAATGAAAGAGTATTTCAAAGAAAGATATCAGAAAGAAAAGAACAAACACTAGAATACAAAACAACACATTGATATCTAGTTTCGGCTTTACCCCGTTTTTCCAAAATAATGTTGGAAACAATATAAGTTGAAAAGGTTTTTGAATATTTAACAAATCTTAAACGGTTTAAGTTTGTAAAAGATTTTTACGAAATTTCGGCATGACCTGCCCGTTTATACAACGTTTTCCCGAGTCAACGACTCTTAATTATCCTATTTTATCACTAAATGTCGCAAGTTATTATATAATTGGACACATTATTCGCGTTAATATTAGTTGTTTAGCTTTATTGACCATTTCGTATTATTCGTATCAAAGGGTCCGTAATATCTAAATAACCAATACCGTAAATCCAATATGCTCAATCCTTGTCCATCACATATATCGTCACAAATATAATAATCCGGATCCAAGTCCAAGTGTTGCAATAAACCTCTTAACTATATTTAAACCTTTATTTTTAGGGTTTCATAATTATTAATCCATTTTAATAAAAGTTAGCCGAAACCGTTTCCAGACAACAAATAAACAAATAACGACGAAATAACTAAATAAACCAATAACAAAATAAATAAATAACCCTCGCTGTGATTCTCGTGAGTCACGGCTCGACTCAACCCAAGCTTATGTAGCTCTCGGCTTCGAACAAAACCGACACAAACACAAATATAACCATCCAAACACCAACATCACAACAACTTAACCAATCCTAAACACAACCAACAATTCCAAATCCAATCCGAGCATAACACATCCAAATCTAAACCCATTCGGTCCAAACAAATCCGCAACCAAAATTAAATCAACCTCCAAATCTATCTAATCCTAAACCTATAAACACCATGCCTCGCCGTGAGTCACGGCTTGGCTCTTCGTTGACTTCCGAGACCAAAAACAACACAAACGGACCAAAAATAACTCCAAATCAACAATAACATCAAGAACTATTCAAAGGAAACAAGGGATACAAAAGGAATCCCACACCGAGTCGGCTACGTCAACTCGGTGGTTGACCGAGTCATCGAGTCGCGACCAAATACGAGAGATCCACACGGTTTTAAGGTTTTAAAAAATTTTTATAAGAGGTTTTGTAAATAAAATCGGATTTATTTAAAAGTGAAAATGTGGGTTTCGATTTTTATTAAAAATAACGGGGGTAGGGGGCGTGTGGTTGAGATTTACTGAGAGAAAAATGATGGCGGAGTGGTGGTGACCGGCTGTAGTGACGCGTAAAAGGTGTTACGGAGGGAGCCAAGAGCTCAAACGCTCTAGAAACGTTTTAAATACACCGATCTATAGATTCGGCAAATAAAAAGGTTCGTCGGAAAATTTTCCGGTGGCGGCGGTCCGGAAACTGCTGGTGTTGGACGAAATATATGAAGATCCGGTGAAGGTTAGAGAGAGAAAAGGAAAGTGATGTGTGTCTGTGTTTTATTATGAGATAAAATGAATTCAATAAATAAAATTTGGGTTTATATATAAAATGAAAAGGGGTTAAAAGAGTTAATAGCATAAATCGTCCATGAACTTTGGCCAGATTACATGCTTCGTCTCAACCATTTCGGAAGTGCAGAAACCGTCCCTATGGGAAACCTTTGAGCAAATTTTGGTCCCTGGTTTTAACCGGCGTTAAGCGGATTTCGTTAAAATTTACACGTTAGCCCTTTTTGCTAGCGATAGTTGCAACGTCCGTCCTTTAACTAACGGCCGTTTATAATTTTAAACTTTCGATTTCTTTAAAGTATTTTTTATTTATATATAATTTTTAATTTTTGATTTATAAATCATACATGTTTTATATATGTTTTTATACTCTTTTATATACGTTTTTATATCTGTTTTTACAAAAACGTTCTTATATATTTATTTACACTTTTTTATATACGCATTTGTATGCGTTTTATATATGTTTTTATGTACGTTTTTATATACGTTATTACAAAAACATTCTTATATACGTTTTTAAATTTTTTTTATATGCGTTATTATAAAAACGTTCTTATCATACGTTTTTATACACGTTATTATATACTCTTTTTATAAGGTTTTTGATGAGGCGAAAAGTGAACAACTTTTAAGGGGTCATTTAAGCCAAATTCGAGATTATTCGATCAATTATTGCCCTAAATCGTTCATTTTGTCATTTTAGGTACTTTTGGAGAGAAATCTGAAAAAGGAAGCACTTTGAACGTTTTTGGAGCATAAAAGTGAAGAAAACGACAAAGTCTCAACTTTTCTTGCAGGGAACAGTACCTGACGACGTCAAGGCTCTCCACATGACGGCGTCAAGAGTTACAAAGGAGGTGGATGTGGAAAATACACGTGACGATTGATGAGTGTCTAAATACTCATCATTTTATACCAATCTGAGCTGCCAAAACATCCAAAAACACTCAAATATGCATCAAAATACTTAAAATATCTTAGAAGTGTGTTTTATATGTTTCAAATGCAAAATATGCAAAAACAGATGAAAAACGTACAAAGTTTGCATAATTGGCAGTTTCAGTCCCTCAAGTTTCAAAAGTTGTCAAAACTAGTCCCTGGTTATTCTAAAAACATGAAAAAGTCACCAAAGGTCCTTTTTAATCATAAAGTTACATATTTAGTCCTTTGGTGCAAAGTTTCATAAAATTACAAGTTTAGTCCCTATACTTTGGAAATTGACATAAATGGTCCCTGGGATGTAAAAACTTTGAGAAAAATAAATTTTGGTCCTTGTACTAATAATATTTTGCAGGAATGGTCCTTGGTGTGAAGTTTGGTGAAATTACATAATTGGTCCCTCAAGTTTGGCAGTTTGTCAGTTTTAGTCCCTGGGCATAAAAAAATGAAAAATATCAAAAATATCCTTGTACTATTCAATCTTGGCAAGTTTAGTCCTTATTTAAACTTTGGATAAATCACAAACTCAGCCCCTTAAACTTTCAATTAATTACATTTTTGGTCCTTGTGATTTATTAACAAACAAACCAAACGGATCCTTATAAAAACAAAAACCAAACCAATCCACTATCCTAATCTACCCAGCCCACTCCCTTGGCCCAATTTACATAAGCCCACCCAACACCCCTTAAAATATAAAAACCGGGGTTAAATAATGCGGTCAAACCCACCTTTTACCTTTTCTTCCCCCCAATACCATCCCACACTCACAGACTCACATACCACCCTCCACCTCACTGGTTTCACCACCAGCTCACCACCTCTACCTCTCCACGCAATCCCTCCACCTCACACATGCTCCTAAAACCCCATTTATTGCCTTGAAAACCTCTCCACGCAACTACAGTACCCCCACGACTTTTGGCGCGAAAAGCAGTTTCAAATGGCCAAGATCAATCAGACAATTTCAACGGCTCTAATTGGTGGTGGGAATTGGTCCAGTGGGTCCCACAAACCTCTAAAGTCTCTACAAAAGGAAGAAGAGGCAGTGGTGAAGTATTATTAGAATAGTTTTAGTGTAATATAGACGTAGGTAGTATAATTTCATTTTCAGTTGTAATTTTAAGTTAAATCTTGTTGAACTCAGTTACTTTAGTGTAATTCAAGCTCTTTTAAACCTTTAATTCCAGTATTGTTCATTAAATTCATATTTAGCCATTTTAAGTGAATTTGAAAAATTCAATTAAGATTGTTAAGTGTTGTTGTTTCATGTTCCTATAAGCATTCATAAGCCCATATAAGCTCTGACAAAGCTTGTTTAGCTTTTAGCAACCTTAATCCAACAATAGTTCGTAAAAAGAGAAAATACAAAAAAGAAATCAATAAAATAGAAAATAAATTAGAAATTAGTGAACAAGAAAGAATGGAAGCTGAAGCAAGATGAAAATTGGAAGGTTTCTGGTTTAGAACCTTTTGGGAGGTGATAGGTTGGTTACTTGTTCATGGTTCTGTGTTTCTCAGCTTGTCACCATTTGTAAGAAATATTTCCTTTTTATGCTTTTTACTTGGATAATGTTTGTTACTGTTTAATTAGAGTTCTTATGTGTTTAATTGATACTTGTTATTGATAATATAGCATAAACTTAGTCACTTGTTCATTGGATTAGCTTGTACTAAAAATCAAAAATCATACAATGCTCATTTGACAAATCAGTGTTATATGCTTGTATTGTGAATGATTTAGACTCATTTGATCGTAAATAATCTTAATATAGTGTTAGGAATCAGAGTTGTGGTTTAAAATTCACCATTCCCTTTGAAAATCACCAAAACAGTTTGTAAGGGAGTGTTTGGATCATGCTGTTTTGCTGTGCTCTTGTTGTTTATTAGGATAAAATTTGGTTCTAATAAGTTACTTAAGTTCATATAAGGTCAGTATGATCATTAGTTTGGTTACAATTAAACCAAAAGTCAAAATTCTAGTCTAAAGTACCCTCACAGTTGACTGTGAGGGATTTGAGGTCCTTAGACCCTCACATTAGCTTATATCTTAAAGCTTTGGCTTAATTTAGGTCTCTTATAGTCTAATATAACTTAATTAATCAGTTAGAAGTGTTAGAAATCCAAAATAGTCAAACTAGTTAAGTTTTACAAAAAGTCAAATTGTGCTTGTGCAGGAAAACCTAAAAACTCCAAGATTTCTTGTGAATTTTTTTTTTTTTTGGAAAGGCTGGAAATATATTAGAAAAGGGCTACAAGGAGAAGCCCAAAAGAGAGAAAAAACAGATACAAGAAAATTTAGAGCAGTCCAAAGACACAAAAACCAAACACCCTAATACAGCACTTAAACGGCTAAATTACTATACTGTTGAGATTGCCAAAGTTAACCAGGAAGGAATAAATCGAAAGGCTTTGAGATCCATATGTTCCAGTTAGCCGCATTTGCCTTCAGCCGGGCATTAATCCAAATCTTTGAAATCCTTTGTATAGCGGGAAAAATGTCTTCTTCTTTAATACTACCCACAGATTCCAGGCTAGCGTTTACGACTCTATTTCTCCAATTCCAAATGACCCAAATCACACATTGTAAGACGCCATGAAGGATCTTATTGATACGAGAGCAGCCTTGAGTACTAATATTTCCCATAGCAATGTCAGAAACCTGAAAAGAAGGGAACACCATAGGAGTGGGGAGGTTCCACCAGCTCCAAACTTTTTTCCAAATAGGAAGAATTCGAGAGCACTTAATTAAACAATGATCGACATCTTCAACCTCGTCATCACATAACGGGCAACAATTTGATGGAAGGTTAACCCCACGAGCAGAAAGGTTAGATCGGGTAGGAAGCCTGTTTAGCGATGCTCTCCAAACACAAACGTTCACCTTTCTAGGAATACAAGAGATCCACTTATGTTTCTTGCCAATAGCACAATTACCAAGATTGAGGTTTTGGATGTTTCTTGTAAGAGAACTAACATTAAAGGTTCCAGAAGCGTCACCAGTCCAAGACCAATTATCTTGGCCACTCGAGGAAAGGGTGAAGTTGTCAAGCCGGGAGATAAGAGATGCAAGATCGTCCAACACCCTACCACGAGGAGGGATGCGCCACGACCAAGTTCCACACCAAATGTCATTGACCAGTGACCAACGATCAATTACTCTGCACTCTTTGGACAACTCTAGTGCATAAAGCCTTGGGTAGATATCCATAAGACGGCTCCCATCCCTGCACCAAGGATCCTTCCAAAAGCTAGTTTGAGAACCAGTAGCAATTTTGACCCTAAATGAATTTTTGAACGTTACATCAATCTTTTCGATGGTCTTCACGGCCTTGATTATATCGCACCAAGTACCGCCAACACTAAAGGAATTAGAGGCAGTCGAGAGCCCACCATCCTCACCATAAAGACCTTTAATAACTTGACACCAAAGAGCATTTTTTTCTGTAAGGAATCTCCATTTCCATTTTCCAAGAAGGGCGAGATTTTTTGCCAATAAACTACCCACCCCCAAGCCTCCTTTATCAGCATCAAGAAGAATGCTATCCCATTTTATCCAACTTATACCATGGTTTGAATCTTTGAAACCCCAAAAGAAACGTCTTCTTATGGATTCTAAAGCATTAATGATACTTGAAGGCGCTTTGAACAAAGAGAGGTAGTAGATAGGAAGACTCCCAAGCACGGATTTGACCAGGGTAAGTCTGCCTCCTATAGAGAGAGAGCATGCTTTCCAAGAGGAAAGCCGATTTCTGAAACGGTTAATAACCACATTCCACCCATCACAATAACTCATTCTTTTGCCTACCGGGAGGCCAAGGTATATAAAAGGAAGAGACTCGTGAGAACATCCAAGGACCGCAGCCAAGCTTTCAACTTCACTGGAAGAAACTCCAATGCCAATGAGTCTGCTCTTAGATATGTTAACTTTAAGACCCGACGAGAGCTCAAAACACTTAAGAATATGGATGAGGAGTTTGGCATTAAGTCTTGACCAATCGCCAAAAAATAGAGCGTCATCCGCATATTGAAGCAGAGATATATTTGTGTCATTATCCGCAAGGTAGAGCCCTTTATAAAACCCTTTACTACAAGCTTCCAAAATAGTAACTTGGAGAGCTTCGGCAACAATGAGAAAAAGAAATGGGGAGAGAGGGTCGCCTTGCCGAAGACCTTTCTCGAGCTTGAACTCGCTCGTAGGGGAACCATTTACTAAAATTGATATAGAAGCCGACGAAAGACAAGAGGCGATCCAATTCCTCCATTTTGAACCAAACCCCATTTGTCTCATAATATCAAGAAGAAAGTTCCAATTTACACTATCAAATGCTTTCTCAAAATCAACCTTGAACAATAGAAGCTTAAGCTTTTCAATAGACGCCATCCTGATAATTTCGTTTGCAATAAGGCACCCGTCAAGTATTTGCCTACCCTCAATAAAAGCCGCTTGGTTAGGACCAATAACTGAGGCAATTACTTTAGCAATTCGGTTTGCGAGAATCTTGGAGATCACTTTGTAGACACACCCAATAAGACTAATAGGACGATAATCCGAAAAACCAAGAGGATCGATATTTTTGGGAATCAAAACAACAAAAGATGGATTACATCCATTAGCAATCTTACCAGTGGCTTCGAAATATTTGATACAGTTCCAAAAGTCATGCTTAATCTCCTCCCAGTAGAATTTAATAAAGTTAAAGTTGAACCCGTCTGGGCCCGGGGCTTTTGAGCCTGCACAACCCCAAACTGCATCTTTAACCTCCTCCCAGCTAATGGCAGATTCAAGATAAGCAGAGTCACTCGAAGATAATTGACGAAAAAGCTGGCTACTAAAACACGGCCTAGATATAGCACTTTCTTTGAATCTTGAGGAAAAATGCTCAAATGCAGCTTGTTTGATGATGTCAGGCGATTCATTCCAGACCCCATTAACTTGAATACCTTTTATATTGGATCTGGAATACCTACATTTAAGCATAGAGTGAAAAAATTTAGAGTTCTCGTCCCCCTCTACAGCCCATCTCAATCGGCATTTTTGCTTTAAATCCTCTCTGTGGAGTTGATCCAGATGGTTCAAGTCCATTAACCATTCTTCCCTTTTTGCTATATCAAAGTCGCTTAGGGATCCCGCTTCAGCCTTCTCATCCCATTCCACTAACAATCGAGACAATTCATCTCTAGATTTATTTTGAGCCGATATCATATTAGAGGACCAAACCTTAATATCCATCCTAAGTTTCTTGATTTTGTTTTTTAGAATGAGATCAGGAGATTGAGAAGGCGGGTTACTGGCCCAAGAGTTTGAGATAACGTCTTTTAAGTCCGCGTTGCCGATCCATTTGTCGAATATTCTGAAAGGCTTAGGACCAAAATTTGGGGATCCCACCTTCAAGATGATTGGACAGTGATCCGAAAAGGAACGACACAAAACAGAAACAGAAGCATCATTCCAACAGTCAAAGAAGTTAAAAGAGGCGAGAAACCTGTCTAGCTTGCTGGCCTTTTTCCCATACTTGTCGAACCTTGTAAATCTCCTGCCACCCAGAGGAAAATCGAAAAGACCAACGCGAGATAAAAGGTCATTAAAAGAATTTGCTTCGTTAGCGTCAAACAAACTGCCAGCCCTCTCATCTTGACATCTAACCACATTGAAATCACCAAAAATAATCCAAACAGCGTCAATAGAATTCATTAGGTTCTCAATCGAAATCCAAAGGAGCTCCTTAAGGTTACTATCTTGAGGAGCATACACATTAAGAAGCCCGACTTTAGAGGCGACACCTGTCCACGAGCCTACCACACCAAGGAAGTTCCTGTTGACAAATTCTTGGTCCATTGAAAAAAAGCGAGAATCCCACATTGTGATGATGCCCCCCGACGCACCTGAGGAATCACTCGATGAAAAACTAACATAAGGTCGAGGCCAAAGGGAACGGATAACGGATTGATCAACCGAACTAATTTTACTTTCTTGAATACCAAAAAACAAAGGACACTCATTATCAATAAGGCCTTTAACCCAACTTTTTTTATTATCGGTCCCAAGACCATTGCAATTTAAGGAAATGCCTATCATAATGAATGAGCACACACCAAAACCGGTCAAGGCAAGATCATGAAGATCGGGCATTGACCTTGTTTGCACTTGGCCTGAAATTGAAACCGATTTTCTCACCAATAGCTTCCCTCTCATTTACCTCATCCCCTAAGTCTGAACTTTCCCCTTGAGAGTTCATGGCTTGTGAGCTGAGGCGACCCACAACAAGCTTCCCTTTCTTTTGCTTATGTTTCCTTCTGCTACCACCAGCAGCTAGAGTATCCATATTAGTAGTTTCAGAGATGCGCTGAAAGCTAGACAGAAGTTCATCAAGATCCAAATCTTCAAGAGGCTTATCGTTATCCTGAATAGGGGGGTCATTAAGGTTAGAGGTGGGCCTCGAGGATTCTGGAATAACTGGATCCATAGCATCAGGTCCGGATACATTCTCTTCTGGAGTGGGCTTAACCAAGTCAACGTCAGATGAAGAATGGGCCGGGTAGTGATCAGGAGGTGGGGGTAGCCCACTTGATCTTGGAGAGGGATTATTGAAACTTGCAAAGGGCCCTACATCCCCGACATGAGGCCCGCCATAACTTGCAGGCCTAGGAGAAGGGACCATGTCATCATCATCATTATTATGGTTTATATCAGTCTCGATTTTGTCATTCTTCATCTCCCTAGAGGATATCCTGGGGGACTGGACCGATGGAGTCCCTTCATTATCCCACCCTTGTAGAGATTGCGTGCCGGAGGAACTGCCATCGCCACCATGGTCAGCCATAGAAGGTCCGACAAATGATTCTTCAAAGCACGAGCTCTCATCAGGCGAAGGGATCAAGCTCGAGGGATAGAAGGGTTCCTCATAAATCCTAATGGGGTAGGTTTTGCCATTGAGCATGATAGTCATACACTGACCAATGTCCCCCATAATCTGTGTATGGATTAAGGTCTTGACCGGAGATAGGACTCTAGACTCAAAATTCAACCGACCGACCTCCATGATCTTACCAAAGTTGTTGGCAATCAATTTAACCGAAGGGAGATTTCTCGCGAGAATGGGGAGACCCTCGATGTAAACCCACGTCAACCTGCCATATGAGTCCCCGTTGTCCTCCCAAAGTTTGAGGTCATCGAACCATTGTTGGAGCCAAATTTTGTTAGCCTCCAAACTTTGCGCTGCAGAATCCTTAGACTTCCATTCAACCATCAACGACAGACCCCCAACATATCTAACGGTACATTCTTCAAGCCCGTTATTGGCCAAAATATCCCATGCATTTTGAAGGACATGGATATTTTTTGCCTTCCCCATCCAACTGCATTCCAGTCTTGATTTAATACCCAAGTCTTCATTGACAGTGATACTTAACTGCTTATTACGGGCCTGCTCATTTGAACCAATCACAGCTTGTTTAAAGGATTGGTTGTAGGCTACCTTAACTACTCTAGGTTTGGAATTCCCACCGTGGTTGATCGGAGGGAATTCAGAGACCGGAACTCCTTTTCCCCCAACTTTGACAAACTTGGCACGGTTAATTACAAGATTTGTATCTCCTATATAAATAGTTTGGAGTCTCCTTTCAAAAGCTACAATATCACCAACATTGATAAATCTTACAAAACCAAATCTTGTACCCTTCCTGGTTCTTTTAAAAGCAATGTACACATCCACCACACTTCCATACCGACTAAACATTTTCCATAACGCACCTGAGTCCCATGATTCTGGGAAGTTTGTGAAGAAAAAAGATGAGGCTTTAGCTTTCATTACCTTGTCGAAGTCCGTGATTTTTGATTTACTGTGCTGCTCCTGCTCGATCTTCTCGCTGACCTCCTTTCTGAGTCCCCTTGATTTTCTTGAAACTTTCTCCCACACACCGCCGTCGTCGTGATTAATTCCAGTCGCCGGAGAAGGGATATGATTGGGAGGTGGAGGTGGGTGGCGTTTGAGAGGTGAAGGGTGGTTGATTTCTCTCTCCATTGACTCTTCTTGTGAATTTTGTATTAGGTTTCAAGGTCTGAAATTTGTTGTAGTAATAGACTCTCAGCTCAATTTTTGAATCCCACAAGTTTTACATTTTTTTTTATTTTTATCCTGGGCCCCACACAACCCCAAACACAACTGCAGGGAGGAAAGCCTCCCCTGCATCAGCAGCATCACATCCATCACCACCACTTTGGTAGTGATTTGTGACCACCACAGTGGGCCCCACACTTCCATTTTTGGTTCTCCCAACCCCCCTCCTACCAGGCTCTTAGTATTGACCCTTAGTTTGACCTAGGACTCAGTGGACCCCACATAAATTTGGCCTTATAGTTTGTCCCAATTCTGTATTGAATTGGATTTTGGAATTGCTTAATCTAGCTTATTAGCTTATCTACTGAGCTTATTTGACATATTCTAGCTTAAACAAGTCCAACATACTTATTAGAATCAGATTAATCCATAGTGGGTCCCACACAAGCTCATTTGAGCTTATTTGCTTAGTTGGTCAACTTTGGTCAACTATGGAGGTAATAAGCCCCCACAGTGCTTACTATTAAGCTATAAAATAGTTGTTTTTATTAAAGTTAGTTGTTTTTATATATAATATATTTTTGTAAAAGAAAAATCCAGAAAAACAAATATAAAAATAAGTGATAGTTTCTATTTAATATAATTTAATTTTAATTTTAATTTTTAGATTTTTATTAAGTAAGTTGTATTTTTATATTTTTATTAATTTCCTCTTATATTAAAGTATTAATAGTAATTTTATTAGATTTTTATATTATCATTTAGTATTTATTAGAATTAAAATTAATTTTATTAATAATTAATTAATAAATAAGTTTTAAATAGCATAATTAATTTTTATAAAGCAACACCTAGTTTTTATATTATTTCTAGCTTTTATATGCTGTAAAACATTTTTAGAAATTTTTCCATAATTTTTACTGTTCATTTACTGGTTTTTATAATTTAAATAGTTTAATTGATAATTAATTAATAAATAGAATAATAATTAGTAAACTAGTTTAAAATATATAAAATAAAGTTTTTATAATTTTTAGGATTCCTGTGATGGTTAATTAGATTTATAAAAATCTTCTTAATTATCTAAGTCTTTTTAGTATTTATAATAATTTAAATCATATAAATAGTTAATTAATAATTAAATAGTTAATAATTAATAATAATTAGATAAATAGTCTTAATAATATAATTTTATTTTTAAAATAAGTTTTATAATATTTTAGACTTTTACAAATTTTAATTTTAATTTTCTAGACTTATTTTACATTTTCTTAATTATTAGTGAATTATTAGATAATTAATAATAGTTATTAAATAATAATAATTAATTAAATAATTAGTAATTATAAAAATAAATATTTTAAGTTTATTTAATTTGCATTTAAGCCCCTAAGGTTTGCAAATTACTACTTTAGTTAAATTCGTTTTTGCTTCGTACGTTTACGTAAAATTAAATTAAACGTACGCGTTTTTAGATTTTAAACATTTTTAGATATCCAGTTTTCACGTAATCGTTCTAAATAGTTTATTTAAGTTATAAAACCCTAGTGTAATCACACACACACACTTTTATACCTTTCCTGTTCACATTCACTCGATCACAGACTCGTTTTAATACCATCACAACCTCGTTGGGACATTACGACCCGGGGAAACACTGTATTCCACGGAAGCATTTCTCCCAGGCTGTTTGACTTGTTGACCATCCTTTGGTTGATATTATCTGACTGTTTGGGAGCAATCAAAATTTGGCGCATTTGCCGGGGAGGTTGTGCGCTTATTCTAAACGATTTTGCGTATTAGTGAACCTGAATACACGCTCATTGTATATTTACCCATCCTTATTCATATTATTATCATATAAAACCAAAAACAGTTCCCGAAAACATTTTAAAATTAGTTTTCAACGAACAAAAAAACACAAAAATATTTTCCTTATTATTATTACTACAAAATTTTTCAAAAATACCAAAAATATTCACCTTTACACTCCTACCTATTTGATTCTTCATTTCTCATCCCCTAAACCCTTTGATTCTTTCTATGTCTTATTCTCACCCTCTTGTTTGTCAATGGTGTGGTAATCCTTATAATGGTGGTAATTGCCCCAGTTGTGGCATGGTAGAGTCAGGAAACGGGTCTGTCTATAACCAGAATCCCTATTCCTACTATGACACGACTAATTCATTCCATCAGCTTCCATACCATGAGACCCAACAGTTTTACTGTTGTGAGTATTGTGGAGGCCCTCACTACAGCTCTGATTGTCAAACTAGGAATCAGTTTGTCTATGAACAGGTTCCTTGTAACAATCATGAATTTGGTTTTAACCAGCCTTCACAGTACACAAACCCTCAACCACTTCCTCAGGACGAGTTAGCTAAAGCTGAATTGATTACTAAAATGATGATCAATCAAACTCAATTCAACCAAACCATTAAAGATGGAATAAACAGTCTTAAGGATCAGATTCTTAGGAAGCAAAAACCTTTTGTTAACTCATTACATCTTGAGGATGAAAGTGACGAGGATGAACCAATTGAAGACAAAAACTCAAAAGACCCTTCAGATATCTTAATAATGGGGGACAAGCAATTCAAAGTAACTCCTCTTAAGGAAATAAATGTCCTTGTTCCAATCCCAAAGATATCTGAGAAACCTTTTGATTCAACTTCAGTTGAAGCTACTTCAGTAGAAATACAGGGAGAAAAGAATATAACTGAATCACTAGCAGTAGAAATTATGGAACTTGTAGAATCCATTACTGCTAATCCTTCTCAACTCCCTGAGTATGGTGTTATCACACCCGAGGTTCCCACTCACTCTCTGAGCATGGGGGACGAGCATCTTGACACTGTTCCTGAAAAGGAATCGGACGAATTCATAAAGTCTAGTGTTGAGAACCTTGTCTCAATCCCAAGTGAGTCACAGGGAATTCTTGATCATATGTGTGATATCCCTCCTCCTCCTGTCTTTCCAAATGATCATATTGAGATGTTCTCTGATTCTGATGAGAACTATTCTTTATCTTGTGGAGACATTAGTTATGTGGGGGAATTACCTTCTAAGCTTGTCAACTCAGAAGAAGAGAATGATGAAGAAATAATCCAAGACGAAGCTCTTCGTCTTACGTTATTAAATGCTAATCTTCTCATTTCTAGAATCGAGGCTTTTAATGAAAGGCCTATTTCATCTCCTATCCCCGTCAAGGATAGTGAGGTTTTGATCAATGTTTCTATTCCGGAATTGCAAACGTTCCATTTTGATCAAACGGGAGAGAAGATAAGTGGTATCACCACTTCTCATTCTTATAATTCTCTTCCCGTTTATGAATCATTTACTTTTGAGGAGTTCCCCAGTGAACTCACTCAAATCAATCCCAAATATGAATCATTCACCTTTGAGGAGTTCTCCGGTGAACTCACTCATATCATATCTCCACCGGAGTATGATAATTTTTATTTTCATCTAGACATACCCATAATATGTCTTGATCAAACGAGCTTAAAAGAGGAGATTCATGAAACAATGAATTCTCCTATTGAAGATGAGGAGTTAGTCATGATTTTCATTATGATTTTCTTTCTTTTCTTCATATATTCTGTCCCCTATCCTGTTCTTCACTCCTTCGGGAATGAAGACATTATCTTTGACCCCGACATTCTCATTTATAAATTTTGAGCCGGGTGTCTACTTATCTCATCGGTGTGGAACTTTCACGTGCTTCAAATGTTTATCCAAATATCTTGAATGAAAGTCCGATGGAGATTGTCTCTTCCACATCATGCTTCCCCATGGAAAAATGAATTCGGGGTCGAGTCAAGCTAGCGACTCGATAATCAAAAACAGTAGCACGTACTTAGGGTTTTCACCCTAAGTGTGGGGGAGATACTAACCCACATGTTGTATATATGTATATATCCTCTAAAAAAAATGTGTGTACATAAACTTAAATAAAGGCTATAGAGTATTTTCTTCTTACGTTCTAAGTGTTGGTTTAATACCCGGTACTTTGAATATTGAGGACAATATTCAGTTCTAAGTGTGGGGGGAGATTCGTTATTCTAACGAATTTAAACACATGTTCCATCAAGAACCCCCATTTTAGCCAAAATTTTAAAATTTTTTCTCACTTAGAACGCAATAAATGGTTATCAGTCCGCCATGTCTAACCCACATAAGGATTGGCTAATTCAGGAGCAAACGGTTCTTGGTAAAGATATCTCAAACCCGTTGATGGCTTGCAATTTGCCCAAAATTGTATGGTACCTCAACTCGCCATATCCTAAAAAGCGAATGAGTTGGCTAGCCCGCAAGATTATGGCTTGTGGTAAAGGCAGTGGAAAAACCATAATTGGTAATCAGCTCAGCAAGATGTTGACTATTCCATCAAGAGTTGGCTAGTCCAGAAACAAACAGCTTTTGGTAAAGACAAATCAAATCCGTTGACAGCTGGTGATTTGCTCAAAATCACACGGTTATCAGGTGTACCACAGTTCTTACATCTGGCTACTGCAGAAGTGATGGCTTTTGGTAAAGAGTTTTTCAAATCCATTAAGTTTTTCTCAAAAGATTGCTAGGGACTAGCAATAGTTTAGTGTGGGGGATTGATGAGTGTCTAAATACTCATCATTTTATACCAATCTGAGCTGCCAAAACATCCAAAAACACTCAAATATGCATCAAAATACTTAAAATATCTTAGAAGTGTGTTTTATATGTTTCAAATGCAAAATATGCAAAAACAGATGAAAAACGTACAAAGTTTGCATAATTGGCAGTTTCAGTCCCTCAAGTTTCAAAAGTTGTCAAAACTAGTCCCTGGTTATTCTAAAAACATGAAAAAGTCACCAAAGGTCCTTTTTAATCATAAAGTTACATATTTAGTCCTTTGGTGCAAAGTTTCATAAAATTACAAGTTTAGTTCCTATACTTTGGAAATTGACATAAATGGTCCCTGGGATGTAAAAACTTTAAGAAAAATAAATTTTGGTCCTTGTACTAATAATATTTTGCAGGAATGGTCCTTGGTGTGAAGTTTGGTGAAATTACATAATTGGTCCCTCAAGTTTGGCAGTTTGTCAGTTTTAGTCCCTGGGCATAAAAAAATGAAAAATATCAAAAATACCCTTGTACTATTCAATCTTGGCAAGTTTAGTCCTTATTTAAACTTTGGATAAATCATAAACTCAGCCCCTTAAACTTTCAATTAATTACATTTTTGGTCCTTGTGATTTATTAACAAACAAACCAAACGGATCCTTATAAAAACAAAAACCAAACCAATCCACTATCCTAATCTACCCAGCCCACTCCCTTGGCCCAATTTACATAAGCCCACCCAACACCCCTTAAAATATAAAAACCGGGGTCAAATAATCCGGTCAAACCCACCTTTTACCTTTTCTTCCCCCCAATACCATCCCACACTCACAGACTCACATACCACCCTCCACCTCTCTGGTTTCACCACCAGCTCACCACCTCTACCTCTCCACGCAATCCCTCCACCTCACACATGCTCCTAAAACCCCATTTATTGCCTTGAAAACCTCTCCACGCAACTACAGTACCCCCACGACTTTTGGCGCGAAAAACAGTTTCAAACGACCAAGATCAATCAGACAATTTCAACGGCTGTAATTGGTGGTGGGAATTGGTCCAGTGGGTCCCACAAACCTTTAAAGTCTCTACAAAAGGAAGAAGAGGCAGTGGTGAAGTATTATTAGAATAGTTTTAGTGTAATATAGACGTAGGTAGTATAATTTCATTTTTAATTGTAATTTTAAGTTAAATCTTGTTGAACTCAGTTACTTTAGTGTAATTCAAGCTCTTTTAAACCTTTAATTCCAGTATTGTTCATTAAATTCATATTTAGCCATTTTAAGTGAATTTGACAAATTCAATTAAGATTGTTAAGTGTTGTTGTTTCATGTTCCTATAAGCATTTATAAGCCCATATAAGCTCTGACAAAGCTGTTTAGCTTTTAGCAACCTTAATCCAGCAATAGTTCATAAAAAGAGAAAATACAAAAAAGAAATCAATAAAATAGAAAATAAATTAGAAATTAGTGAACAAGAAAGAATGGAAGCTGAAGCAAGATGAAAATTGGAAGGTTTCTGGTTTAGAACCTTTTGGGAGGTGATAGGTTGGTTACTTGTTCATGGTTCTGTGTTTCTCAGCTTGTCACCATTTGTAAGAAATATTTCCTTTTTATGCTTTTTACTTGGATAATGTTTGTTACTGTTTAATTAGAGTTCTTATGTGTTTAATTGATACTTGTTATTGATAATATAGCATAAACTCGGTCACTTGTTCATTGGATTAGCTTGTACTAAAAATCAAAAATCATACAGTGTAAAATGCTCATTTGACAAATCAGTGTTATATGCTTGTATTGTGAATGATTTAGACTCATTTGATCGTAAATAATCTTAATATAGTGTTAGGAATCAGAGTTGTGGTTTAAAATTCACCATTCCCTTTGAAAATCACCAAAACAGTTTGTAAGGGAGTGTTTGGATCATGCTGTTTTACTGTGCTCTTGTTGTTTATTAGGATAAAATTTGGTTCTAATAAGTTACTTAAGTTCATATAAGGTCAGTATGATCATTAGTTTGGTCACAATTAAACCAAAAGTCAAAATTCTAGTCTAAAGTACCCTCACAGTTGACTGTGAGGGATTTGAGGTCCTTAGACCCTCACATTAGCTTATACCTTAAAGCTTTAGCTTAATTTAGGTCTCTTATAGTCTAATATAACTTAATTAATCAGTTATAAGTGTTAGAAATCCAAAATAGTCAAACTAGTTAAGTTTTACAAAAAGTCAAATTGTGCTTGTGCAGGAAAACCTAAAAACTCCAAGATTTCTTGTGAATTTTGTATTAGGTTTCAAGGTCTGAAATTTGTTGTAGTAATAGACTCTCAGCTCAATTTTTGAATCCCACAAGTTTTACATTTTTGTGATTTTTATCCTGGGCCCCACACAACCCCAAACACAACTGCAGAGAGGAAAGCCTCCCCCGCATCAGCAGCGTCACATCCATCACCACCACTTTGGTGGTGATTTGTGACCACCACAATGGGCCCCACACTTCCATTTTTGGTTCTCCCAACCCCCCTCCTACCAGGCTCTTAGTGACCTAGGACTCAGTGGACCCCACATAAATTTGGCCCTATAGTTTGTCCCAATTCTGTATTGAATTTGGATTTTGGAATTGCTTAATCTAGCTTATTAGCTTATCTACTGAGCTTATTTGACATATTCTAGCTTAAACAAGTCCAACATACTTATTAGAATCAGATTAATCCATAGTGGGTCCCACACAAGCTCATTTGAGCTTATTTGCTTAGTTGGTCAACTTTGGTCAACTGTGGAGGTAATAAGCCCCCACAATGCTTACTATTAAGCTATAAAATAGTTTTTTTTTTATTAAAGTTAGTTGTTCTTATATATAATATAGTTTTGTAAAAGAAAAATCCAGAAAAACAAATATAAAAATAAGTGATAGTTTCTATTTAATATAATTTAATTTTAATTTTCATTTTTAGATTTTTATTAAGTAAGTTGTATTTTTATATTTTTATTTATTTCCTATTATATTAAAGTATTTATAGTAATTTTATTAGATTTTTATATTATCATTTAGTATTTATTAGAATTAAAATTAATTTTATTAATAATTAATTAATAAATAAGTTTTAAATAGCATAATTAATTTTTATAAAGCAACACCTAGTTTTTATATTTTTTCTAGATTTTATATGTTTTAAAACATTTTTAGAAATTTTTCCATAATTTTTACTGTTCATTTACTAGTTTTTATAATTTAAATAGTTTAATTGATAATTAATTAATAAATAGAATAATAATTAGTAAACTAGTTTGAAATATATAAAATAAAGTTTTTATAATTTTTTAGGATTCCTGTGATGATTAATTAGATTTAGAAAAATCTTCTTAATTATCTAAGTCTTTTTAGTATTTATAATAATTTAAATCATATAAATAGTTAATTAATAATTAAATAGTTAATAATTAATAATAATTAGATAAATAGTCTTAATAATATAATTTTATTTTTAAAATAAGTTTTATAATATTTTAGACTTTTACAAATTTTAATTTTAATTTTCTAGACTTATTTTACATTTTCTTAATTATTAGTGAATTATTAGATAATTAATAATAGTTATTAAATAATAATAATTAATTAAATAATTAGTAATTATAAAAATAAATATTTTAAGTTTATTTAATTTGCATTTAAGCCCCTAAGGTTTGCAAATTACTACTTTAGTTAAATTCGTTTTTGCTTCGTACGTTTACGTAAAATTAAATTAAACGTACGCGTTTTTAGATTTTAAATGTTTTTAGATATCCAGCTTTTACGAAATCGTTCTAAATAGTTTATTTAAGTTATAAAACCCTAGTGTAATCACACACACACACACACACTTTTATACCTTTCCTGTTCACATTCACTCGATCACAGACTCGTTTTTAATACCATCACAACCTCGTTGGGACATTACGACCCGGGGAAACACTGTATTCCACGGAAGCATTGGCCTAAGCTGTTTGACTTTTATAGTTGACCATTCACAAGTGGTTGACCAATAATCGTCTGACCGTTTCAGGCGAATCAACGATCCAGAGAGTTTTTATGCATAGGAGATGACGGCGTCACCCAAGGCCGTCATGGTCCAAGTATTAGTGACGGCCCAGAAGAAAATCACACATGACGGCGTCACAAGTAGATCTAGGCAATACGATTTCATTATTGCAGCGAGTTGACGGCGTCACAACTCAATACATGACGCCGTCACCCTGTAAAATCTATATATAGTTTTCTAAATTTCATTCATTAGTGTGCAACTTTCAGGGAAAAACCCTAGGCCGAATTTTACAGCTTTTTCAAAGGTTCCAACCCTTTGAATCTTTCATGTTCAATTAGAGATAAGTACTCTTTCAAATCATTCAATATGTCTATGTGTTGTTTGATTATATCTTACGCTCATTTTCTATTTAACGTTCTATGCTAGTTTTCTTTTGTGCTTGCTTAGATGTTGTGAAACCTAGATGTTAATTATGGGTTGATTGTTTGTTTATAGTTGTTACGGATGATTGTATTCGATGTTAGGCTTAAGAAAGCTGGCAGACTTCCATTGGTAACTTGCTTGAACATCTTAAGAAACATGATCGGAGGTGTACTACGATTTTTGGTTGTATTTAATGCGTAGGAGAATTCTAATGATCCCATGTTAGGAGCTTCTAACGGCTCGACATAGGAGTGAAGTAGGATCCTATAGAGTTAGGGAATATTGTACATGACCCTACGACTAGTATTAAGGAATATGACCCGTCATCCATGCAATTGTAACAAGCTATCAACCTATAAAAGATATCTAGGGAGTAATGAAATCTAAGTAAACATAACTTTCCTCATCATTGTTTACACCACAGTAGTATAATTAGCTTTATTTTCATTTCTGTTATTTTATTTTGATTGCATCTTAGTTAATTGGGTTAGTTGGCTAGCAACTAATTCCGCCCACTTCTTCAAAACCCAAGATTTTACTTGCTTTTATAAAAATATAAAAATACAAAAAGAATCATCCCTCACCTCTAGACCTAGTTTAGGAGGCTTTCTAATCCTAGCGACACTATTCTTGAGTTGAACGATCAATCCCCCGATACTTGTCACTATACTATACTACAACGATCATGTACACTGCCTGGTGGGGGTTGTAAGCTTCTCGAGATCCCTTGAGAGGTAAAACCTGGTGCGATCTCCACGTATCAAGTTTTTGGCGCCGCAGTCCGGGGAATAGTTATTGTCTAGGTTAGGATTTCTTTTTATTAGGTCTACTTGCTAGATTCCTTTCTAGTAAGATTTTATTTTTATTTTTAGGTTTTACTTAGTCTATCTTGTTTCTTCGTGTCTTTGTTTGTAACCTTTACCATCCGATATCATGGAAGGTGGTAACCTTTTTGAACCCATTAACCCACCACAACAAAACCACCCACAAAACCCACCACTAGCAAACCAACCTCTTAGGCCCCGAACCTTAGGAGAGTATTCCCGTCCTAGCCACCAAGGCTATCAAAACACTATTAAGCTTACTCAAGGAGCCAATGTGTCCCCCTTGCAATCCGACACCATCTCAAGGATGTGCATTCCATGGATTTCGTTCCGAAGATCCTAATCAACATCTCAAGGATTTCCTTAAAATCGTAGATTCCATAGACCTTGATGTTACAACTAGAGAGTCGACCCGATTACGCCTATTCCAAGTCTCTCTATGTGATCAAGCTAGTCAATGGCTTGAACGTTTACCCGCGGGATCCATCACCTCATGGGATGATCTCACCACTCGTTTCCTTGCTCAATTTTTCCCACCGGGGAGAACTACCAAGCTCAGAAATGATATCTTGATGTTCCAAAAACTTCAAGGTGAAACTCTATATGAAGCATGGACTCGTTTCAAGGACTTACTCCAAAAAGTCCCTCATCATGACATAGATCTTTGGCTCCAAGTCCAAATCTTCTATGACCATATCGATCTCTCCACAAGGCGAACCATTGACCAATCGGCCGGTGGCAAGCTACGTGATCTAAGTACGGAAGAATCATGGGAACTCATAGAAGATCTTGCTCTCTATGACAACGAAAGTTGGAATGATCCCCGTGATTTGAACAAAACGGTCAAGGCAATATCTTTGACTTCGAACAATTCTAGCACTCCCGACCGTAGGATCATAGAACTTGAGGAACAAGTCATGTTTCTCATGAAATCTTACGAAGCTCCTAAGCCTTCAAACCAAGTGAACAAAATCACTTCTTCATGCGAATTATGTAGTGGTCCCCATGACACTCGTGATTGCGTGGAACTCCCCAGACAAGCTTTTGCGGATTACGCATCCTCGCGTATCGACGAAGCGGGAGACAAGTGGTACACTTTCAAACCCGAGCCAAACCCTTACGGTGATTCCTACAACCCTTTTTGGAAAAATCACCCGAATCTTAGGTGGAAACAAAACCAAAACATGCCCCAAAACAATTTTTCCAATCCACCTAATCGTTACCAACCAAACGGTCCACCCGCTAACCGTACTTTCAACAACAATCCTTCCAATAACTATGGTAGTACCAATAATCTTGAAGGATTGATGTCCAAGTTTATGGCATCTCAAGAAGCTCGCATAGCTAAATTTGAAACCGAATTCAATCAACAACAAACGGAGATGACCAATAAGATTGACAACTTCTTGAAAGCCCTCAACAACCAAGTGCTAACTACACCTAGGAAGGACACTAGGGACACTAATAGCGGAATCCAAATTAAGGACCCCTCATCATCTAAACAAGTCCACTTTATCAATGTTGTCACCATTAAGCCGATAGATAAGAATATGGAAGAAAGTGACAAGGATGAAGTTGGAATAGAAACCGGGACTAGGGATGAGATTAAGAAAGTTGAGGATATTAAGGAAGAAAAGTTAGAGGAAGTAGAAAACGTAGAAGAATACTTTGATAGGTTGACCACCAAGGAAGAACGGGAATATCACAAGGATTTATTCGATGATCCCGAGACACCATACATCCTTGGTTCGCCCCTTATTAAAGTAGGTGATCCCTCTAACATCAACATACCATGGAACATTGGGCATATGCATGTGTGGAAAGCTTATATCGATCCTAGGTCCCCTATAAACATCATGACTAGGACCTATTATAATTGGGTAATGAAGAAGCAACTTGGGTATAGGATGATGCCCGACACGATTAGGATGAGCAACTTTGTAGGAAGAGTGAAAGGATTGCATGTCTTTCTAGGAAACTTCACTTATGTTACTGACTTTGTGATAGTGGAGGATACTCGTCCGGTAATAGATGATTGCCTAAGTTAAGTAGTGTTCGGAAAACCGTTTGTTGAGGCCTCTAAGATGAGTTATGACCCGTCCCTAGGGATAGTTAGATTCAAGGAAGAGAATGATGAGATTCCTTACCAAATGCCCTATAAGATTGAACAATACCGTCTTCTAGCAAACATAGAAAAGGAACACAAGCAAGCGGTTTACTATAGGAATGATGAGGATAGACGTAGAGGGGTAGATTATGTCATGAATAGAATACTTGGTTTCTACAAGGAATGTTTGCTACTAGGTCCGGAATACAAAACTAAGATTGGAGATGACCTAGAGAATGAGACCAACGATGAGGTCACGTAATTGCCCATGACCTTGAGTCTAGCTACAAGACTCGTAAATAAAGAAAAGCGCTTCTTGGGAGACAACCCATGTTTTGTGTCATTTTTAATTGTTTGATTGTTATTTGCTTCCGTATGCATGCTTTATTTTTATTTTTGGTAGATCATGTTTCAAAATAAAAATGTGAAAATGCTTTATTTTGTTGTTAACTTCGTCTTAACTTCATATAAAGGTATTTTGCAAAAGCTAAGTGTAAGGGGAAACCCCATATTTGTTTTTAAGAACGAAATTGATCTTGATTCGCCACAATATTAAATGAACATGTGTATTAGTATTTGTTAGAGTCAAATGCTTGTATCGAGTCATAATGATGTTTTTCAGGATTTTCCAGGAAGTAGGATGATTCGTTGTGTTTTGGTGTGCAAAAACAATTTATCAAAATATCAACAAACGTGATGTCAATGTTATCGTGAGACAACAAGATGTGGAGAATTACAAGTAAACCTTTTAGGAAAAAGATTACCTCGCAAAACTCGTGAGAGTGATATTAAAATTGTGAGACCGGGAAGTGATTTCCTAGGTCGTACCCCAACGAGGTGTGAATAGAAAGGTTCGTGGAAAGATCGAGATTAAAACCTTGTATGTTTGGTTGTGAAAGACTTGTTTGGTTTTGTGATACGTTAAATTGACGAAAATTAAGATTTAACAAACGAAAATGAGATGAACGTAACTTAAATGGGAAAATAAACTAGGGAATGCTAAGGAATATTTAAAATGACCTAAAAACTACGAGAAACATGTTAGGGAAAACGGGGAATCCTAAAACGTAATCTAAATTAAAAACGTGACGTTTATTAAAAATAAACGTCAACGCGTAAAATAATTGAAATATGTCTTTTTATAGTATAGTTTTTAAAACCGAAGAAATGCTTAGGAAAGTATTTCCCCGGGTCGTGTCCCAGCGAAGGTGTGAATGGAATTTCGAATTCCCGAATCGTGAAACGTGTCGTGAAAAACGGTAAAAAGTGATTTGAATGAAATTATGCTAATGAAATAGTAAATGAAACACAAATAACTAATTAAACACGTAATTCAACTAAACAAACCAAAAACGTAACGTAGAATCGAGAACCGTAAGCCTAAACGTAAAATAAACGTCAACGCGCGAAATAAAACGCGACTTTTAAGCTACGCTACTCCTACGGACTTGGAAATAATTTTCAAAAATTAAAAATGATAAAAGAAAATTTTAAGAAAAAGAAAAATATTTTTTTGACTTTTTATTTATTTATTATGAATTAAAAACTATTTAATCTAATTAAAAATTAAAAGAAAATGTAAATAAATTGAGAAAAATGCAAAATTAATTTTGAAAATTATAAAATAACTAAAAAGAAATTTTAAAACTAAAAACTAATTTTTTTGGCTTTTTATGTAATTTCTAGGAATTGAAAATTATTAAATCTAATTAAAAATTCAAAATAAATGGGAAAAATACAAAATAAATTTCTAAAATTCTAAAATAAATGAAAATAATTTTCTAAAATATTTTTGGATTTTTCTTGAATTTTTCTGATTTTTTTTGGATTTTTTAATAATTAAAATGTATTTAAAAATGATTAAAAATGAAAATAAAATAGAAAAAAATAGTAAATGGACTCAGAAAAATTTGAAAAAATTACAGAAATTCTAATATATTAAAATGAACTTAAGAAAAAATTTTGAAAGGAAATTAAACTAGGAAACTGCTGAAAAGCTAGAAAACAGCTTATTTGGAGTGCTTATTGATAAGCACTCCTTTACCAAGGTTGACCAGGCTTTGACAAATGTATTTTTGGACAAAATAAAGCTTGATGGAACAGTATTGAGAACAAAAGTGAACTCAGCAACACGGATTAAAGCTCAAACAGATCAATAAGCAATAATGAGGTACGCAATAAGCTAACAGCATAAGCAAAAAGTTCCAAAATAGTAAAATAAGCTATTATAAACACAAATGAACTAAGAAGAACCAACAATCTCAGAGTTCAAGCTCAAACTCACATCAGCAGGCCTAAAACTGAAAACAAACCATATGCTCAAACACCCTACTTAACGGCTTATTCTAGGCTATCTAATAAGCACTAAATTCCGAACTTAAGAGGGAAAATGTTACTTGGTACTACTGAGAAGCTAAATCCACAAGAAGCCCTATGAGATAATCCCTATAGAAGACCTAAATCAATGCTGAGAACAGGTTGTTATGAACCAGCAGGTCTGCTGGTTTTAACTTTTAGCGCACAATGCAATTTTAGACCCAACTGAATTTCTCTTGACCAATACTATCACTAATTGCAATATCAAACTGAATGAAGTTCTAATCAACCTAAGTTCAAATTAAAAGATAATAGTAGCAGATAATTGAATGTGCAATCAGAAATTAAACATCAATCTAAATTTGACTTATAACTAATAACCTACACTATTTATGCAAGAACTAATTTACTTAGGCCTAAGAATGCAAGAATGGAACCTTTAGAAACAACAAGAATGCCCAGCTTTAGCTTAAACCAAACACCCCTGACTGAAAGTTATACTAACTGTTTGCGTTCCTACTACTGATTGAAGCTTAGGCTAATCTAATTAGTTATCAAGAATAATTCTAACACTAATTTAAAGCCTAAAAGTATACTAATATGTAGCAACTACCCACAGAATGAAACTAATCAAAACACCCTTGATTGATGCAACTGTATTTACTCAATACACCACCACAGATGGCAACTAAAACTGTCATCAACCTTCAAGCTCAAACAACTTATCAAATCCTTAAACACTTACTAAATCTGATTAAAACCAATTCAAAAACAACTTTAAATAACAAACTAAACCTATGTGAAATTCAGTTAGTGGCTAGAACTGGTTTGACCATCCAAAGTCAATTATGTCAAACACCCTTGTACGCAACTGATGCAACTATCTCTATGAGATTCAGTCTTCAATAAACTCCTAGGCTACTCAGATTCAACTTGCTGGATACTAATTCAGATATACCAACAACAAATCACACACAGAAAATCCCACAAATCTCAGATATATATCGCTAATGAAACAGTAAAAGACAAGATCAAAACACACTGAGAATTATTACTTCCAAGCTAAACTATGATGCATATATTAAAGTAAAACAGAAATAACACTAACAAAACTACACTACTAATTATCTATTGAAGAAGAATTAAACGTGAATAACCGAGAACTTACAAACTCTCTCCTCAGCATGAACAGAGGAGAGCTCCCACACAGCCTGTCTCTATGACAGGCCAAACGCACCTATTGGCTGTCTATTACTCCACAGCTTAATAAGCAAATGCTTATTCCAATAAGCAGTTGAACTTTTGTTTGACTGCTTTGAATTTAAAGTAAATTGACTCTGAATATGATTTCTAATACTAAAATGAACTATTGAATTTGAAATTAAAACTTGAAAACAGAAATAACAAACTTGAGAATTTTTAATGACAAGGAATTTAAATGAAAACTAAAATTTCATTAATTATGAAAATGAGTACAAATTTTGAAATAAGAAATACAAATTATACTAAAACATTATTAAACTTAATTCCTACTCCTACCCTAATCTATTCCTAAATCTAACAGCCCACAATGATGTGAGGAGGGGGGTATATATACTGATGAGGGGAGAGTGGCCAGGTCACTGATCCGTGTGCACTTGTGCTTTCTCTGAGTCCCTTTCATTCGTTAGATTGCCCTTGGTCCCCAAGTTTTGATATCCACCGTAGGATTGATTGATGTGATGTGATTGATCCTCGGTGTGTGCTTCTATTGGTCCACGCGTCATCTGACTACTCCCTGACATACCCTGACCTTCTAGAATACTTTAATGAGTGGGTAATAATTACCCAATCAGGGTAATTTTGGTGGTGGGGGGTTAGGGTTCTTAGAAACAGTAGATTCTCTGGGTAATTTTATTGATTTGGGGAAAGCGGGAATAAAAGGGGTGTTTTATTTATTATTGAGTTGACCGTGGGGGTATGGGTTGACTTGGGTATGGTTTAGCAGGCCGGGTAAAGGGTGGTATGGTGATGGGCTTATGTATTACTTGGGCTTTGTAGGGTGTAAAGGCTTATTAGTATTTTGGACTTAAGGATATTAGGGATAGTGATCCGGTTTAAGGTTTAAATTATTAAGGGTGAGTGAAATTTGACAAGGGCTAATATTGCAAAATCTGAAAATTAAAGGACCAAACTGTCATTTATCCCAAATATTTTTCAAGGGCTAAAGTTGTAAATCTCTGAATCATGGAGGGTTGACTTTGACTTTGACTTTTCTTCTAATAATCTTCAAAGGACCAAATCTGACAACTTGATGAAACTTGGAGGACTAAAATCGTCAAACCCTCAAACTTTATTCAGGGACTATTCGTGCAACTTTGAGATTTCCTGAGGACTTCTTATGATCATTTTGCTTCCCCGGCTCCGGCTTTTGACCTTTTTCCATTCTCGTGCTCGTTTTTGTCGGTTTTGCTTTGTTTTTGTTCATTTTTCTCATATCCGTACCTGCACATACACAAATACAAAAACATGCATTCTCTTGGCATTTTTGGCTAGTATTTGATGTTTTTGGTCTGAAATAAGGCCTAAAAAGGATGAGTGAATAAGCACTCATCAATAATACGTGAAATTTGAGCTACAAAAGTCCTACGGGTTTCCAACTAATTTTCTTACGCACTAAATGATAAAAGAAAAGTTTAGAAAAAAGAAAATTAATTTTTCACTAAAAATCCTATTTATTATGAATTAATTACTATAAAATACAAATTAAATCCTAATAATTAATTTAATAACACTAAAAATCTGAAACTTTTTTTGAAAATTAGTTTATGCTAATACAAACTTAGGAAAAATGCTAAATTGGAAAAAGCTTTTGCAAATAAGCTGTTATAAGCTTAAGCAGTTTCAATAAGCAAAATGGGAATATAGCTATAAATAAACAAGAAGAAGGGAGTCCAACAGAACTGGTGCTCCAGAGCTTTTGGAAGGGAGGTTTGTGGTTGTGTCTGTGTATGGCTAGAGGTCAGGGGTTCGAACCCCACTTTTTGCAATTTTTTCCCAATTATTTTTTTTTCAACTTTAACTTTACAAAACTAAACACCAACAAAGTTAAACTAACTTTTGTAAATACCAAACTTGTAAAAAGGCTCAAAACAAACTGATTCAAACAAGAAAAACAACAGTACAGGTTTTTTTTTTAGTATTTGAAATGAGAATTTAGACCCTTTTAAACCACACCACCCAACCAAATAAGCCAATAAGCTTAAATAAGCTTGAACCAACAGATTAACATCAACAATTACAGCAACAAGAAGCAATAACAACAACAAAAGCAAGAATTAACAGGAAATCAACAAGCTTAGCATAAAAACAAGAACAAAAAGAAGTAGCAGCAGTGGCCAATATGGCTACTTCTAGGTGCCAAATAAGTAGCCTATTAAGCACTACAGGGGAAACAAAAGCTCAATCCTAAACAAATCCCTAAGGGGGATCCTAAAACAACCAATTTTCTCCTCAATTGACCCAAAATTGACCAACTTTTGGTCAATTGAAAATCTGTCCCAATCTTAGGTGAAGGGGAAACAGTGGTCTGCAAGCCACTTGGACCAATAAAAAAAGCTACTAAAAAAATTCTAAAAATAAGTTGTTAGTGGGATTGCAAAGTTTAGCTGGGAGGCTTCAAACCCTAAAAGTTTCAGAGCTTAACTCCAATCATAAAAATCAAGAAAATTCTTGCAATATTTGACTTTTCTGCCTAAAAGTACTTTTGACTTTTTTGATATTAACTAACAAATTGACTTATTTGAACTTTAAATGCTCCCACATGATTTATAATGTTGTTTTAAGCTACTAAGAACCTAAATTGAGTTGATTCAATTGCATCTAAGGCAAATTCAAGCTTAAAAACTCTTTGAAGCAGTTTCAAAAGATTCAAGTAAGGTTTGACTTTTTATCAAATCACCACTTGATTTTATGACTTAAATGACTTGACTCAACCTAATGTAACATGAATCAACCATTTGTAACAACTGAAACTTAACAAACAGTGGTGAAATGCACTTATCCAAACACTCCCTTAATAGTAACTGTTTTGAGATTATGAAGCAGTACAAGGAATTTAAACTAAGAATCACTGAATTAACTTATACTAACACTAAACAAGCCTAAATGAGTAGCATTGAGCATCAAACAATGTCTATAACCAAGCAAAGCAGTTTATGCAAAAAAATGAGAATAAGCCTTACAAAGTTCCAAAGTGAAAGCAGTTGAGAACCAAGGACCATATCGCTATCCTAATGCTCCCATGAGCTCTAAACCATGAACACCATAATCTCTGCAACTGCTTCCATACTTTCTGTCATCATTTTTTTGTATTTTTAAATTTTCTTTGTATTTTTTTGTTTTTCTTTTCTTTTCTTATTTTTTCTGTTTTCCTTTTTGATTCTAGTAACTTAAATAAACTTGAAATACCCTTTTCAGTTCAAACCAACAACATTTAAATAAGAAAACAAGCAACTTGAGAAATTGAATTAAAATACGAATTTGCATAAACTGAATTTGAAACTTAAATTGAACTTGAAATTTGAAATACAAGAATAAACTAGGTTAAAAGAACAGAAAACTACAAAGGATGGATGCCTCTTACGGCTACAATGAAGTCCTATTTATAGTAGGAGATGAGGTAGGTAGGAAATGCCTCCCTTGTGCTTGCCTCTCTGGAATTAGGGTTGCAATGTGATTTCTTGGACCCTGCGATCAAATCCTCACCATTTAATTGCCTCAGAAGTAATCCTAGCCATTGATTCAAGTTTTGGTGTCAAAATGGTTATGGGTTAAATTGGACTGCCAGGGTGTCCAAGGGGTTAGGAAGGGATTGGGGAAGGTGTTAGTGGGTTGGGGGATTGTGTTGGGGTGCTTTTTAGGTGGTATGGTGGAGTGTTGCAGTGGTGGAGGTGGGGGTGATGGTGTTATCTTGTTAAAGGGGTGAGGGAGAGGGAAGGGGTAAAAAGTTTGACTATTTTGACCGTTTTAATATTAACGTGAGGGGATGGGCTGTAGGGGAGTTGGGCTTGGTTAAGGGGTTTATGGTGTTGGGCTTTTAGTTTTAGTTTAGGATAGGATTAGTTTGGTTTAGTAGTTTAGGATTTAGGCCCAAGGACCAAAGTTGCATTTTCTGAATTCAACAAGGACTGAAAATGTAATTCCACCAAAGTACTCCAAAGGACCAATCTTGCCAAACATTTATAACCCAAGGACCTTGAATGAATATTTTCCAAATTTGCACATCCAGGGACCAAAACTGCCAAATTCCAAACTGCAAGGACCAAACTTGTAATTTTTTCAAACTTTTCACCAAAGGATCATTCCTGCCAAAGTTCATTAGTACAAGGACCATAATTGTTAATTTCCAAAAGATTTTAACCCCAGGGGCCATTTTTGACACATTTGCAAAGTTCAGGGACTTTTCTTGACAACTTTTGAAACTTTTCACCAAAGGACCAATTTTGACAACTTTTTGATTTTCCAAGGACCTTTGATGACTTTTCTTACAAATTACAAGACTAGGGACTGATTTTGACAAGTTGTGAAAGTTGAGGGACTGAAACTGCCAATTATGCAACACTTTGTTCGTTTTTCATTTGTTTTTTGATCATTTTGCATATAAAACATGACTCTGGGATATTTTCATTATTTTGATGCATTCTTGAGTATTTTCACGTGTTTTGGCAGTTAAAATACGATAAAAATGATGAGTATTTACACACTCATCAATCCCCCACACTAGAATATTGCTAGTCCCTAGCAATCTTTTGTGAAAATTAATGGATTTGAAGTCTCTTTACCAAAAGCCATTACTTTTGGAGTAGCCAAATGTTTCAGTTCAAGTAAGAACTATGGTACACTGATAACCATATGATTTTGAGCAAACCATAAGCTTCCAATGGTTTTGATTTGTCTTTACCAAAAGCCGTTTGCTTCTGGACTAGCCAACTCTTGATGGACACACTCAACATCTTGGTGAGTTGATTACCAATTATGGTATTCCACTGCCTTTACCAAAATCCATAATCTTGCGGGCTAGCCAACTCTTCTACTTTTTAGGATATGGTGAGTTGAATACCATACAATTTTTGGCAACTTGCCAACCATAAATGGATTTTAGGTATCTTTACCAAGAGCCGTTTGCTCCTGGATTAGCCAGTCCTTATGTTAGACGTGGTAGACTGATAACCTTTTGTTGTGTAAGTGCAAAGCACTTCCACTTCAAAATTTTTTTTTGGCTAAAATGGGGGTATTATAGCACAAAAGTGATTAAATTCGCCAGAATTTACCCCCCCCCCCCCCCCCCCACTTAGAAGTGAATATTGCCCTCAATATTCAAAGTACCGTCTTTTATGCTGATATTTTGGAATGCAAAAAGTTTAAAATTGGGCAAGTGTGGGTTTTTTTTTTTTTTTTTTTCTTTTTTTTAGTGTGGGTACTCCCCCACAATAGTTTTTAGAAAAGAGGGAGAGGTTTTGAAAGATGGGTGAAAACCCATGTGATGCTACTGTTTTTGTTTACCGAGTCGCTAGCTTGACTTGACCCCGAATTCATTGGTCCATGGGGAAAGTTTGGAGATCCGTAACAACCACGGGTGGTATGTCCCCTCCAAAATAATGCTTCAACCGACGCCCATTTACTTTGAAATTTGGACCGTCATTTTGAGATAATTCGACGGTACCATAAGGAAAAACTTTAACAACGGTGAATGGTCCAGTCTAGCGGGTTTTGAGCTTACCCGAAAATATCTTCAATCTAGAGTTAAAAAGAAGGAGTAGGTCACCAACGTTGAAAACGCGGTTCTTGATTTTGGAGTCGTGGATCTTCTTTGTTTTCTATTTATAGATTAAAGAGTTTTCGTAAGCTTGATCACGAAGTTCATTTAGTTCATTGAGTTGAACTTTCCTATGATCACCCGCAGACTTGAGATCGAAGTTAGCATTCTTTAAAGCCCAATAAGCTTTGTGCTCGAGCTCAATCGGTAGATGACACGCTTTTCCATACACAAGCTTGTAGGGAGTACACCCGATGGGTGTTTTATAAGCCGTGCGAAAAGCCCATAGAGCGTCATCTAATTTATCCGACCAAGAGGCACGGTTTTCGCCTACGGTCCTTTCAAGAATTCTTTTTAATCCACGGTTTGAAACCTCCACTTGCCCACTCGTTTGTGGGTGATAAGCGGTAGCAAGTCGGTGAGTGACACCATACTTGAGCATGACTTTTGCAAATTGGTCATTGCAAAAGTGAGGCGGGGAGTTCCAAACCTAGCAAAGAAAGGTTTTAAAAACTTTACAACTACTCGGGTATCGTTGGTTGGGAGAGCTTTGGCTTCGACGCATTTCGACAAATAGTCAACGGCCACGAGTATGTGCTTGTTCCGTCGTGAAGACGGGAACGGCCCCATAAAGTCTATGCCCCAAACATCGAAGATTTCACAAACTTGGATGACATTTTGTGGCATTTCATCCCGTTGTGTTATCTTTCCTTGACGTTGACACGAGTCACAAGATTTGACTAAGTCATGGGCGTCTTTGTAAATTGTGGGCCAATAAAAACCTGAATCAAATACATTTCGAGCGGTGTAATTCGGGCCATGATGACCCCCGGTGGGTCCATTATGACAAGCCGTAAGAATTTCCATGGCTTCTTGGCCATGAACACACCTACAAATGATCTGATCCGCACAAATTTTGAATAAATAGGTATCGTCCCAAAAGTAATGATTCACATCTTTGAAAAATTTGTTCTTTTTGGTGGGACAACATCCCTTTCACAACGAAATTCCCCGCATGGTAGTTTGCAAATTCGGCAAACCATGGGGTACTAGAATCACCACGACAAGAAATCACATTAAGTGTCTCGAGAGGAAACGTTTCATTTATTTCCTTTTTCTCAAGGACACTTTGATGCGGGTTTTCCAATTAGGAAAGATGGTCAGTAGCGAGGTTCTCGGCTCCTTTTTATCACGAATAATGATATGAAATTCTTGTAGGAGGAGAACCCAAAGGAGAAATCTCGGCTTGGCATCTTGTTTGGCAAAGAGATACTTGAGAGCCGAGTGATCCGTGTACACTATGCATTTAGTCAAGATCAAGTATGGCCGAAACTTCTCAAACGCATACACCACGACTAGTAATTCTTTTTCCGTTGTGGTGTAGTGAGCTTGAGCTTCAGTCAAGGTTTTGCTTGGATAATGAATCGGCTGAAAATGTTTGGTTTTTCGTTGCCCCAAGACCGCACCTATGGAAAAATCACTTGCATCACACATACGTTCGAAAGGTAGGTCCCAATCGGGGGCAACTAGAATTGGTGCCTCGGTAAGCTTTTTCTTGAGAGTTTTGAAAAGCCTCGATGCACTCATCAGAAAAGACAAACGGAGTCTCTTTTTCAAGAAGTCGGGTCATAGGCCTAGCTATCTTCGAGAAATCTTAAATAAATCTACGATAGAAGCCGGCATGACCCAGAAAACTCCGAACCCCTTTAATAGTTGTGGGAGGAGGAAGTTTAGCAATGACATCGATTTTAGCTTTATCAACCTCAATCCCGCTCTTAGAAATCTTATGGCCAAGGACAATGCCTTCCTTGACCATGAAATGACTTTTCTCCCAATTTAGACTAAGATTGGTGTCTTCACACCTTTGAAGCATTTTGTCTAAATTGGTGAGACACGATTCAAATGAATTTCCAACGACCGAAAAATCATCCATGAAGACCTCCATTCTTTTCTCAATCATGTCGTGAAAATGGCCATCATGCATCTTTGAAACGTGCCCGGGGCATTGCACAAGCCAAAAGGCATGCGTCGATAAGCAAATGTTCCATATGGGCACGTAAAAGTTGTTTTCTCTTGATCTTGAGGGTCGATGGGAATTTGGAAATAACCCGAAAAACCGTCAAGGAAACAATAGTATTCATTTCCCGCCAATATTTCGAGCATTTGATCCATGAAAGGTAGAGGAAAGTGTTCTTTACGGGTGGCGTCATTCAACTTTCGATAGTCAATGCAAATACGCCAACCCGTTACCAATCGAGTAGGAATCAACTAATTATCATCATTTTTAACAACCGTTATACCACCTTTCTTGGGTACACAATGGATGGGACTCACCCAAGGACTATCCGAGATAGGGTAAATCAAACCGGCATCAAGAAGTTTTATGACTTCTTGCTTGATAACCTCGTGGATTTTTGGATTTACCCTTCTTTGTTGTTGAACCGCCGGTTTAAAGTCATCCTCCATCAAAATCTTGTGCATACAAAATTCCGTGTTAATACCCTTGATGTCGGAAAGTCTCCAAGCAATGGCTCGCTTCTGTGACTTTAAAACTTTGAGGAGAGCGGCTTTATTTTCCTCATTCAAGTCTTTAGCAATAATGACGGGAAACTTATCGTCTCCCACCAAAAATGCATACTCGAGATGAGGCGGTAGGTCCTTGAGTTCGACCTCAGGAAAGTCATCAGTTTTTTCAACATTTTTGACTTCCTCGTTATGAAGTTCTTTTGGAGGAAGAGGGGGTGAAGGATCTTCATTCAACAATTTTTCAAGCATGAGTATATCCCCCCTCAGAATCAAGATAGTTACTATCAACCTCGTGTGACATTGAGCTATCTTGGGCAAGAAAAGCATCGACCTCTTCCAAAAGGAAGTCACTTCCCTCAAATGGAGTGAGAGAAGGGGAAGAGTCGGCTATGATTGGTGTAGTAGATGCAGTGGGATTGCCACTCGAAGAAAAACCGAGAACTTCTTGAGAGTACTCCTCAGATGCAACATCAATGACATCAATTCGGTTAACCGATTCGGAGTCAAAATTTGAGGAGTACCTTGAAGTTTGATCAAGTTTAAAAATAACCACTTCATTACCAACACGTAGAGTGATCTCTTGTTCAAAAACGTCAATATGAGCACGTCCCGTTCTTAGGAATCCTCTTCCAAGAATGAGAGGAACTCTTTGATCCGCATCAAACTCAACAACTACAAAGTCAGCAGTGAAATGGAACTTTCCTACTTTCATGAACACATCTTCGGCAATACCGAGTGGACGAGTGATGGAACGATCTGCAAGCTCGAGAGTCATGCATGTAGGAGTAAGTTTGGGAAGTGAAAGTTTCCTCCACATTGAATGAGGCATTAGGTTGATGCTAGCGCCAAGATCGGCCAAGGCAAAGCATTCAACCATTCCTGGAAAAACACAAGGAATAAGAAATTTTCCAGGATCTCCGAGCTTCTCGGGAAGCTTCTTTAGTATAACTGCGGAGCAATTCTCATTTAGCGGAGTCTTAGCCATTTCAAATAACTTTTCCTTGTTGCTTAACAAGTTTTTGATAGTCGATGAAAATTTTTGCATTAACATGATAGCATTCGCAAAGCTTATGTAAAAATGCAATTCTTGGAAGATTTGCAAGAACTTGTCCATTTGGTGACTAGCCTTTTCACGAAGCTTTTGATCATTCAAACGTGATGGATAAGGTATTGAAGCTTTGGATTGAACGGGATTTTTCGGGGGTTAAAAAACAAATCCCGGTTTGGATTTGGTTTTTGGGACAACATGAGGTTGGACGTGTGCGGTACTTTGTGGACTAGTAATTTGCACTTTGTCCTTTGCCGCCTCAAGTTCACGTTCCACTACCTTAGGAGGAGAAGTAGACGAGGTAGTAGGATTCGTGGGGTCCATTATAAGAAACACCACTATAGGTTGTGATCGCCTTTACATCGCCCTTCGGATTGGCGATCGTGTTGCTAGGTAGCGTTCTCGATCCCGAAGGTCGATCATTTAAAGACTTCTTTAGTTCAGAAATCTGAGTGATCAACAACCTGTTTGTTTCTTCTTGAGCTTTCATGAATTGTTTCAAAGCCTCATTGGATGATGATTGAGGTTGAACAACGGATTGGTTTTGATGTTGGAAATTTGGAGCTCGGTTGTTTTGATTGAAAGCTTGGTTTTGAAAATTTCCTTGGTTTTGATTACCATTACCATGAAAGTTTCCTTGAATACCATAACCTTGATTTCTATTCAAGTTTCCTTGATTTTGAAACCCATGATTGAAATTCCCTTGGTTTTGAAAACCTTGGTTCATTCGATTTTGGTTTTGGTTACGGTTTTGAACATTTTGGTTTGGATTGAAACTTTGGTTTTGGTTTTGATTGAACCCAGGTGGTCCAAGGAAATTGTTAGAACGATAACTGAGAAGATTACGGTCCCCTTGCGGTTGGTGAACATTACCTCCCGTATTGTAGGAACTTTGAGTAGCATATACGTTCTTTTGAGTGTGGCCACCGATGGATGGACACTCGGAATAAGAATGTGGACCTCCACAAGTTTCACAACTTTGAGCTACGGCTTTGACTTGTTAGTTTTGGATGGTTTGATTCATCCTTAACATAGCCGTAGATAAGTCATCAAGCTTCTTTGTGAGAGTCGCTATTTCATTGGATACTGGAGTGATAGATCTACATGACTCGTTTCTCTCGGCTGTGGAATCCCAAAAGTTATGGTGAGTGGTCATGTTTTCAATGAGATCATAACACTCTTCGGGTCTCCTTTTCATAAAAGTACCACCCACAACAGCATTGATTGTATCTCGGTGTCTCAACGTCAACCCATTATAGAAGGTATCTATTTGATTGACTAGCAACATGTTATGATTAGGACACCGATCGATTGAAAGCTTATAGCATTCCTATGCCTCGAATAAGGACTCTTCGGGAAGCTGACGAAAGTTACTAATTTCATTACGTAACTTAGTGACCATAGATGGTGGAAAGTATTTGGCTAAAAATTTAGCAACCATCTCTTCAAAGGTATGAATTGAATTCTTTGGAAGTCGATCAAACCACGCAGTGGCATGATGAGTCAAAGAATATGGAAAGAGGCACAAACGAAGGGCATCATCTGTGACAACTGGCAAATTAGGGAGCCATTTTGAAAACCCGCATTACGTTAAAGTTCGTTTATAAATTTTTATTTGGAATTTTATTCGTAACGAACTTGTAAGACCTATATTGTGGTTGATTATATTTTAAAATTTTTATGAGATTTGAGATTTATCTGCTGATTCGATATGGAATTATACGTGGTGATTTATTTTGAAATTTCTCATTTGGTACTACGTTGACTTCGGCACTAGGACAACCTAACTAAAGTTTTATGTCTTGATTTTACGAGTTCGACAATATATATTTATTTATGGAACGTTTCGCGAGATATTAAACGTTTTGAAACGAGTTTCGGGTTTGGCCCGTGTAATTCACACTCACCCATCTACCCTTAATACTAATAATATAATTATTATCATCATTATTATAAAAAAAAAAAAAAAAAAAAAAAAAATTAAAAGAGTAAACATACAAACCGTCCTTGTGGTTACTACCATTTCACACCCACACCAACACACATTACTCTCTCTCTCTCTCTCATATTCATCTTCATCCTCCCTCTCTCTACAAACCCTAGCCGCCGCCCCTTTGGCCGGCCACCACCATCACACCGCCACCCTCACCACGAAACTAACACCACCATATTACTCCTCATCTCATCCTCTTTCATTTGACATATAACACGCGCTCTAAAACATCTTTTAATACCACAAAATCCTTAAAAAATCCGATCGAGTATTATTGTTTTCACTAGATCCGTAAGTTTTGGAGGTTCAAGAAGGTGAGTAGACTCGTTTTGGCACCTTGGGTGCCTCGATATGGTACTAAATCCGTGGGAACACGGAGGATTTTATGGGTATCAAATTAAAATGGTTGGGAATTAATGTTTTTGATGTTGAAATGAGTTTGGTATCCGGGTTTAATGGTGATTTCTTGGAGGTCGAGTGAACCGTGAGCCTTGGGCTCACGGCTTGACGTGGGTACGAGCCCTATGGCTCGTATTTTTCCTTGATGATTGACCTTGGGTTCTTGGATTTCATGTTTAGTTGCTATGGTGATTGGTTTGACTCGATTGAGTCATGTTTTTGGCCGTGTGGTTGTTGTTGAGGTCGCGACCCAAGAGGGTCATTTGGGCAGATTTTAAGGCTCATTTGAGCTTATTTTGGAGACCTCTTGGTCTTAGTTTTCGAGTCTTAGTGACTCGTGTGTTTTGCCGAGACCCAAGTGGGTCATAAGGCTCGGGTTTGGCTTGGTAAACCAACCCGGAACTAGTCCCTTTTGGTTATTTTATTTCCTTGTTATGGTTCATGTTGGCTTTGTATTGTTGTGGCATTTTTGGAATTGGCCGAATGCTCTTGTTGGGTCGAGACCCTTTGTGGTCTCAACAATGGGAATATTGTGATTTGAGGAGTTGTTGACGAATGGTAATGTAGGGACCGATTGTGAGACGGTCACTTAGATTGACGGAGATAGGTTAGTCGGGTGCCGTAGTCGGACCCTATTGTTGTAGCACGTGTATTGGGATCGACTTGGACGGAGTTGGATTGCTTATTTATGACTTGATTACGTTATCTTTGGACTTGGACAATGAGCCGAGAGTGATGACTCGGACATGTGACCATTTCGTATGACTCGATAATTATTTATAATTAAAAACGTGAATAATAAAACTCGTAATAATATTATTGGTAATATAAATGTTTATATAAATATATAGACGTGAATAACGTATATATAAATATATAAATGCATATATTAATAATAACAAGATCACGAGTAATATTATAACAATAACGCGACTAAAATATTATGCTACGGGAGTAGAGTAATATTATTGGAAGCGTTATTATGATTAAATATTATAAATAACGAGGAATTCTCGACGTTGAATAAATATTAAATGAAATAACATCTTTTATATAACGAGGAAAACTATCGAGTTATACGGGGTTGTGGTCACTTGAGTCCAAGTGGGTTATTATTTGTGACTTTTGTGTTGTCACGGATATATGACGATTAATATAAACATTTTCTATAACTAAGTAACTTATTTAATCAACAGGTTAAATCGAATTATTTGGCTATATAAAATGAGTATATTAATGGGCATCGTATCCCACGACTCCCATAGGTTGTGGTACATGTATTAGGATAATAAATTACTATATATCTCGTGGAATCTGGCCAATTTGACAATGTATATATAGGGAATTTATTGGACTACGATATATACCATATAGTATTCTTTGTGCTATGTGCTTTAGGTTGGGTATAATCTTGGAACGATATATTACGTAAATAAATATGGGGGATTACCAAATCGACGGATTTGATAAACTTCGATGATTTATTTAAATAATATATTAGGCTAATATTAGACCTATAGATTGTTTTATTATTCTTTTTGTGTGACTTCTTGGTTTGCTTGTGTCGACCCACCACCCGTATGGATACCAAACGTCAAACTCCAAACTAATACGAGAAATGGATTTTCGGAAAATAAAATGGAATACATTCGGGTTTGTGAATATTCGATTTTGAGGAAATGATTTCTAAAAAAATTAGTATTGTTAGGTCGTGCCGAGTCCGTAGTTGCCGCCTTTTGAGTTACTATACGTCTTACTTCTACCGATTTCTTCTTGCTGATTTCTGGACTTGAGGTGAGTCATAGCCCCACTTTTTCTCTTGAACTATGTTTTCAATATTTGGGGTGAAAAACGTGCAAATTATTTATGTGGACTATTATCGCTTTTATATTCTTTTCAAAGCTTGCTATGCGTATAAAACTAGGAAGAGCGAGGCCTAATCTAGAGTTAGGTAAGCTAAACAACGAGGCCTAGACTAGATCTAGGTAAGTTGTACATGTCGTATCCTTACGCATGTTGGGTATGTCGTATCCTTACGCATACATATTGATTTGATTGGATTTGATTAGTTGACTATAGTGTGCACCTATAGGATTATGATACTTCGGAGGTTATCCAAGTATTTATGATGGAGCGGAGGGTATCCGCAGGTTTGTTACGGAGGGTATCCGTGTATTTATGATGGAGCGGAGGGTATCCGCAGGCTGTAGTGAATCCCTAGTATAGCTAGCAAGCGTTTTGCGTATATGTCCACTATATTGAATTATGAATTTAAACCTATGATCTCACCAGCGAAAGCTGACTTTTAGCACGTTTTCTCAGGTAATTAAGTGATGATTTGGATGCATGGATTGGAAGGCTCGGCTAAGGCACCTGGTTTATGGATCTATTTTTCTAAAACTCTGATATTTAATTTTGGACCTACGTTTATTTCTTTTGGGCCTGACTCTGAATGATGTTGGGATAAATGTAAACTTTAAAACCCCGTTTTGGTTGTGTTTTTCTTATGTTTACTTTATCTCGTTCTTTTATGTCTTGTGTTGGATACCAATCCCCGTAACACCCCGAAAGCTTGTTGAGTCTTCCGCTGTACCAAATTTTGGGGGTGTTACAGATTGGTATCATAGCCAAGGTTATAGAGAACTAGGTAAATAAACACCTAAACTATAACCGAATTTTTATAGAAAACGATCCTTGACCATTGCCCGCCAGCCTGCCAAGCTGAAGCATCTTTGATTATTTTGAGGTTTTATGAGATAATGATTGAAATGAGATTTTTGAGATGACTTGAGTATATGGGATATATTGAGCGTTTCAAGGAATTATATGGTTTAATTGTGTTATAAATGTTTTAGTAATGCAGTATTTTAAATCTTTCTTGATATATATGATTTGAAATTATATGATGATGATTTTGATATGGTATTTTGAGTTTGAGATTTAGTTGTTTTGAAACACTTACACCTACCCTACGCCGTTGTCACAGACTATGGCCTCCCGTACGCCCGATGTTGTTGAGGACATTCTTACTGCACCGGTATTCCCAGCACACTTCACCATGGCTCCTGATGATCCTTACCAGGTTGCCATGCATTCAGCTACAGTGTCACCGACAGCTTCTACTTCAGCACCGCCTGCTGCATCTACGCAGGGACCCTCATCTTCTCTAGGGCTCCCTGGTACATCGAGACAGCTTACTCTTCATTAGGCTTTGGCTCGTGTGGCTCCACGCTTTGCCCACCGAGCTACGGCACGTATGTCGGTACGCCCTACTTCACCACCTTTACAGTTGGTTGCTCACTCTCTTCTGTCAGAGGCACCACCTACATCATTGCGTCGTCGTCCTAGATCACCTAACCCATCTCCACATGGTTCACCTGTTAGGAGACGACGATTGATGACGTACTCTTCTGATGAGGAGGAGGAGGAGTACGAGGGTGAGGATGAGGCTGATGACCCACAGGAGGCTGAGCAGGGTGATGATGATGACCCTGAGGAGGAGGATGACCCTCAGGAAGAGGAGATGCCTGATGATGATGATGATTTTTTAGTGCCACCAGCTCAGGCTAAGGAGCCTGATTCACCTATACATCCGATGGAGCCTGTTTCCCTTGATCATCCATTTTTGTTTGAGTTGCACCTGGTAGTCCCGTTGAGTCGGATGCACCTTCTGAGGTTTCTGCTGAGCATGCAGAGTTAGGTGAGACTGGTAGGTTGTGGGCTCAGATTACTGCACAGGGCGAGAGGATCTCACGGATGTCTGACCGACTTGAGAGGGTTATTGGAGAGTTTATCGCGGATCTGAGAGTTGATGTGACTGTGGTTGAGGGCAGGTCGACTGAGATGAGGAGAGTTGTGATGGAGATTCACGAGCATATTGGGAGTTTACAGCGAGGTTTTATTACAGCTCGAGAGGCCGACCGCAAGTTATGGCAGAGGAATGCCGAGCTGGAGAAGGAGGTGGCTGACCTCAAGAGAGACAGCGACACCCATGGTGTGGATTTAGGATCACTATGGAGAGAGCTTGAGAGCTTGAGGCAGGAGTTGAGAGGCCTCCGCCAGCAGCGTGGCTAGATGTTTGAGTTATATTGTCTTGTTTCTTTCTACACTGAGGAGTGTTCGGTAAGAAAAGCTAGTTATCATATTTTGATGTATTTTCCGTTCAGTATTCGTCTCGTTTGGAACGATTAGTATATTTTGTGTTTTCTGGTAGTTGGAACGATGTTGGATCTCTATTGTATGGTTGATGGTTATTATTATATGGTATTATGTGGTTTTTGGATGTTATGGAAATTGAGTCCCTATTCGCTTTATTGGTGTCTTGTGGTATATTGTTGATATTCTTTCCATGATTTGGCTTCGTTGATTTAATTCTTGTTGAGCATATGATAAGTTCTATCGGAGACTCATGAACCTTGTATGATGTTTCAGATCAATGGCCCCAAGACGAAACCCTGTTAGAGCTACCAGAACTGGTCCTGCAGTGACTACCCCTGGTCGCCGAGGACGCCGTCCTACTCGAAATGTTGAAACCCCTACTCCTGACAACCTGGACACTACTAACCGCAACAACAGGAATCAAAATGTTGATGTTCAGAGAGACAATGATCATGTTCCACTTAATGCACCTACTGTGGATCAAGCAATGATCAATCAACTTGTGGAGCAACGAGTTGCTGAACTACTAGCTGAGTCAAATCATTCCAACAATTCTGCTGGAACTTTTCCACCTGTTCGTGCTAATGGATGTAACTACAAGGAGTTTAAAATTTTTGGACCTATTGAGTTTGGTGGAACTGAAGGAGTGGTCTACTTGGTCAGGTGGATAGAGAAGACTGAGTCAGTGTTTAATGTTAGTGGTTGTGCGGAGACTGCGAAGGTAAAGTTTGCTTCTTTTACTTTCAAGGATGAAGCTTTAACTTGGTGGAACAATTACCGAAATTTGGTTGGGAGTGATGTGGCTTATGCTATGACTTAGGAGCAATTTAAGTCTTTGCTGATTCAGACTTATTGCCCAAGAAATGAGGTTAAGAAGCTGGAGATTGAGTTTTGGAATCACAAAGTGAAGGGTACTGATATGGCGACTTACAATCGTCGTTACCAGGAGTTGGCCTTGATTTGCCCAGATATGGTTAGAACTGAGACTCAAAAGATTGAGCGGTATATCGATGGGTTGCCTGTGGCTACAAGGAATGATGTGATTGCTGCTAGACCTGTAAATATCCATGAGGCAATCACAATTGCTCAACAACTAATGGATTCTTTGGAATTGGAAGGAGCTGATAAGGATAAGAATGGAAAGAGAAAGAGAGACCAGCACTCTAAGGGTAATGATCACCGAAACAAGCGACAAGCTAAAGCTTATGCTATTGGGGATGGAAATAAAAAGAACTACAATGGTGATGCACCCAAGTGTGGTCATTGCTACAGGAATCATACAGGACAATGTACTGTGATTTGTCAAAATTGCACAAGGATAGGACATGTAGCTAGGGATTGTAGAGCACGACCTCTTGCTATGGTTCAAGCTACTCCTGAAGTGAGAAGTAAGGCAGACGTTACTTGTTATGGATGTGGAAAGAAGGGACATTATAGGAATGAGTGTAGGGAATCATGGAACCGAGGAAATCAAGGATCGGGTGGTAATGGGTACAATCATGGAAACCGTGGAGCTGGAGGAAACCGTGGACGACAAGATAATGGGGACCAATGTGTGGAAGCTAGAGCTGCTCATGGGAGAGTGTATGCACTCGGGAACGAGAGAGGAGAAGATCCGAACGTTGTTACTGGTACGTTCCTTCTCAATAATAGTTATGCTTCCATACTATTTGATACTGGTGCCGATAGAAGTTTTGTGTCCACTACGTTTGCACCCTTACTAGAGAAACCCCCGATGGCCTTAGGAATTGGGTATGATATAGAGTTAGCTAATGGGAACATAGAAAGGATTAAGACTATCACTCGCGGTTGCATGTTAAATTTCTTGAATCACCCTTTCAACATAGATCTTCTACCCGTCACGTTAGGAAGTTTCGATGTAATCATTGGTATGGATTGGTTCTCGAAGTATCGTGCTCACATACTTTGCGATGAGAAGATCGTGCGTGTGCCTTACGGAAAGGAGATTCTAAATATACAAGGAAATCGAAAAGGTTCGAGGAGCCCATCCTGGTTAGCAGTCATTTCTTGCACTAAGTTACCGAAGCTAATGGAAAAAGGATGTTGCCTTTTCTTAGCTCAAATCTCTGAGAAAGGAGGGAAGGAGAAGAAGGAGAGGTGCATTGGAGATGTGCCTATAGTTCGTAATTTCCTGATGTATTTCCCGATGATTTGCCGGGAATTCTGCCTACTAGACAAGTAGAGTTTCAAATTGAGTTGATACCTGGTGCCGCACCCGTGGCACGAGCGCCTTATCGACTTGCACCCACCGAACTGGAAGAGTTGTCGAAACAATTGGTGGAGTTAGCCGAAAAAGGATTTATAAGACCAAGTTCTTCACCTTGGGGAGCCCCGGTCTTATTCGTAAAGAAGAAGGATGGATCGTTTCGTATGTGTATTGATTATCGAGAGCTGAACAAATTAACGGTGAAGAATAGATACCCATTACCGAGGATCGACGACTTGTTCGATCAGCTTCAGGGATCGAGTGTGTATTCGAAGATCGATTTGAGATCGGGATATAATCAACTTCGAGTTCGCGAGGAAGATATTCCGAAAACGGCTTTCAGAACTCGTTACGGGCATTACGAGTTTCAAGTGATGCCGTTTGGGTTGACTAACGCACCGGCAGTATTCATGGATCTCATGAATCGGGTGTGTAAGCCTTACTTAGATAAATTCGTGATTGTGTTCATCGATGACATTCTAATTTATTCGAAGAATGAAAAGGAGCATGAGGAGCATCTAAGGCTTATCTTAGAATTGCTCAGGAGGGAGAAGCTGTATGCCAAGTTCTCCAAATGTGAATTTTGGATTCCGACAGTACAATTTTTGGGTCATGTGATTGATAGTCAAGGAGTTCATGTAGATCCTGCTAAGATTGAAGTGATTAAAGATTGGGCTGCACCAACGACCCCAACAGAAGTTCGTCAATTTTTGGGTTTAGCCAGTTATTACCGAAGATTCATTGAGGGATTTTCGAAGATAGCAAAACCGTTGACCAAATTGACTCAAAAGAGTGTTAAATACGAATGGGGAGATAAGGAAGAGGAAGCATTTCAACTACTTAAGGAGATGTTGTGTAGTGCTCCTATCTTGGCGTTACCTGAAGGTAACGAGGATTTCGTCGTCTATTGTGACGCTGCTCATAAAGGTTTGGGAGCTGTGTTAATGCAATGAGAGAAAGTGATAGCTTATGCTTTCCGACAGCTCAAGAAGCACGAAAAGAACTACACCACCCATGATTTGGAGTTAGGTGCTGTGGTTTTTGCCTTGAGGATATGGAGACATTACTTGTATGGAACCAAGTGTGTAGTGTTTACTGACCACAAAAGTCTACAACACATCTTGAATCAAAAAGAGCTCAACATGAGACAACGACGTTGGATTGAGTTGCTAAGCGATTATTATTGCGAAATTCGCTACCATCCTGGTAAAGCAAACGTTGTTGCTGATGCTCTTAGTCGAAAGGAGAGAATACCACCGTTACGAGTTAGGTCATTGGGAATGACTATCGTATCGCCGTTACCGTCTCAAATATTTGAAGCTCAAACGGAAGCGTTGAAAGCAGAAAACCGACCTGCGGAGAGCATATTTGGAATGGCTGAAAATGAGAAAGGTTTCGTTAAGTGTTCTGATGGAGTATTATGTTTTGGAGATCGGATTTGGGTACCATTATATGGAGGAATTTGAGAGTTGATTATGCATGAGTCGCATAAGTCAAAGTACTCTATTCATCCTGGGTCTGACAAGATGTACCAGGATCTTAAGAAGTTATATTGGTGGCCAAACATGAAGGCAGATATAGCGTTATATGTTAGTAAGTGCTTGACATGTTCTAAGGTTAAAGCCGAACATCAAAGACCGTCAGGATTATTGACGCAACCAGAACTCCCGGTTTGGAAATGGGAGCGGATTACAATGGACTTTATTACCAAATTACCAAAGACAACTAGCGGTTGTGACGCTATCTGGGTAATAGTGGATCGGTTGACTAAGTCTGCTCATTTCCTGGCGATTAGTGAAGATGATAGCGTGGATAAACTTGCGGAGTTGTATGTGAAGGAAATTATTTCTCGTCATGGAGTCCCGATATCGATTATTTCTGATCGCGATTGCCGCTTTACGTCAGCTTTGTGGCGATCACTTCAAACCGCTTTGGGGACGAGACTTGATATGAGTACTGCATATCATCCCCAAACCGATGGACAAAGTGAGAGGACTATTCAGACTTTGGAGGATATGCTTCGTGCATGCATAATAGACTTTGGTAAAGGCTGGGAGAAATATCTACCCCTTGCGGAATTCTCCTATAATAATAGCTACCACACAAGTCTTAAAGCTGCACCGTTTGAAGCTTTATATGGCCGAAAATGTCGTTCGCCTATTGGTTGGGCTGAAGTTGGAGATAGCCAACTCACAGGCCCCGAACTTATTTTGGAGACTACTGAGAAAGTGACTCAAATTCGTGATCGATTGCAAGCAGCTAGGGATAGACAGAAAAGTTACGCTGATCAGAGACGTAAACCCCTAGAGTTCCAGGTTGGAGACAAAGTGATGCTGAAAGTCTCGCCTTGGAAAGGTGTGATACGTTTCAGGAAACGTGGAAAACTCAACCCCGTTACATTGGACCATTTCTTATTTTGGAAAGAATTGGGCCTGTGGCTTATCGGTTGGAATTACCACATGAACTGAGTAAAGTTCACGATGTGTTTCATGTTAGTAATTTGAAGAAGTGTCTTTCTGATGAGACACCGGTTATACCAATGAAGGATATTCGTTTTGATGAGAAACTAAACTTTGTGGAAGAGCTGATTGAGATTTTGGATCGTGAGGTTAAGCGACTCAAGCGAAGTCGCATTCCACTCGTCAAGGTTCGTTGGAGTTCCCGACATGGACCAGAATTTACGTGGGAATGTGAGGATGAGTTTCGAAAGAGATATCCGAAGCTTTTCACTTCGTAGATGGATTGTTCCGAGAGAAACCCGGGACGGGTTTCTTCTGAGACTGGGAGGATGTGACAACTGGCAAATTAGGGAGCCATTTTGAAAACCCGCATTACGTTAAAGTTCGTTTATAAATTTTATTTGGAATTTTATTCGTAACGAACTTGTAAGACCTATATTGTGGTTGATTATATTTTAAAATTTTTATGAGATTTGAGATTTATCTGATGATTCGATATGGAATTATACGTGGTGATTTATTTTGAAATTTCTCATTTGGTACTACGTTGACTTCGGCACTAGGACAACCTAACTAAAGTTTTATGCCTTGATTTTACGAGTTCGACAATATATATTTATTTATGGAACGTTTAACGAGATATTAAACGTTTTGAAACGAGTTTCGGGTTTGGCCCGTGTAATTCACACTCACCCATCTACCCTTAATATTAATAATATAATTATTATCATCATTATTATAAAAAAAATAAAAAAATATATATATATATTTTTTAAAAGAGTAAACATACAAACCGTCCTTGTGGTTACTACCATTTCACACCCACACCAACACACATTACTCTCTCTCTCTCTCTCATATTCATCTTCATCCTCCCTCTCTCTACAAACCCTAGTCGCCGCCCCTTTGGCCGGCCACCACCATCACACCGCCACCCTCACCACGAAACTAACACCACCATATTACTCCTCATCTCATCCTCTTTCATTTGACATATAACACGCGCTCTAAAACATCTTTTCACACCACGAAATCCTTAAAAAATCTGATCGAGTATTATTGTTTTCACTAGATCCGTAAGTTTTGGAGGTTCAAGAAGGTGAGTAGACTCATTTTGGCACCTTGGGTGCCTCGATATGGTACTAAATCCGTGGGAACACGGAGGATTTTATGGGTATCGAATTAAAATGGTTGGGAATTAATGTTTTTGATGTTGAAATGAGTTTGGTATCCGGGTTTAATGGTGATTTCTTGGAGGTCGAGTGAACCGCGAGCCTTGGGCTCACGGCTTGACGTGGGTACGAGCCCTATGGCTTGTATTTTTCCTTGATGATTGACCTTGGGTTCTTGGATTTCATGTTTAGTTGCTATGGTGCTTGGTTTGACTCGATTGAGTCATGTTTTTGGCCGTGTGGTTGTTGTTGAGGTCGCGACCCAAGAGGGTCATTTGGGCAGATTTTAAGGCTCATTTGAGCTTATTTTGGAGACCTCTTGGTCTTAGTTTTCGAGTCTTAGTGACTCGTGTGTTTTGCCGAGACCCAAGTGGGTCATAAGGCTCGAGTTTGGCTTGGTAAACCAACCCGGAACTAGTCCCTTTTGGATATTTTATTTCCTTGTTATGGTTCATGTTGGCTTTGTATTGTTGTGGCATTTTTGGAATTGGCCGAATGCTCTTGTTGGGTCGAGACCCTTTGTGGTCTCGACAATGGGAATATTGTGATTTGAGGAGTTGTTGACGAATGGTAATGTGGGGACCGATTGTGTAACCTCCCGTAATTTTCCCATACGATTAGTAAATATCAATAATTGAATAAAAGGATATTACGTGAACTAAATACCATTTTTACGAGAAACAATTTTTTTTTATGCATGACATATTATGTGAATCACTACGACATTTATGATTGACCATTTACCTAGGAACGATGCTTACACACAACCTTGATAGTCTATTAATATCGCGAATAATAAATTTCAAAACGTTTATATATTATAAATATACGTTTTGTATATTTACCGTACAATACTTATATATTTCCGGAGCCTACGAAAATTTCCGAGATTGCTCACTAATATTTTTGGACCTCGACACGATACTTTGAACAAGCACACCTCTAACTATTATATTTACAAGTCACAAGTACATTATAACTTTTACACACGACGTATCCCTTTTATTTCACAACTCTAGTTTCCATGCTTCTAAGAGCCATGAAAGACAATTGTTATCAACTTTTAAATATAATTACTATACTAGAATATTGATCAAGTTAAGGCACCTTACATGTTTCATCTCAAATTAACACCAATAGTAATAACACTTCGTATAAATTCTAATAAACCACCAACTTTCTGTAACGAATTTAAATCCTAATTTTAAGGCTCTTCTGGTCCGAACCAGGAAAAGTGTAAAACACGAAAGTTGTCCAAAATAATGTTTTACGTCTAGAATCGCGAGATTTTAATCCAAAAATGCAATTCGTGGCTGTTATCGATAAAATACGACCTGGACTCAACTTAAGTACTACCTACTTACACCTTCACCTCCCTCACTTGTTACTTCCCCAAATATAACCTATGAAAACTCATGTGCAACTCTTATATCGGCCTCCCTTGCTCCCCAATCACTAAGAAACTGTAAGGAATATTCAAACACGAAAGTCTTACACATGTTTACTTGTTCGATCTCGATTGGTCCTTGGAAGAGGTGGACATGCACTTGATTCAAACTCACACTCTATCTCGTGTGAACACAGCTCCCATACACTCACAAACTCATCATATAGACAACCTCTAGTATCCTCAGTTGATCACACATACACAAACGAACCAACTCTTAAATTTTTAGTCGAGATATACAAGAAATTGGGACAGGAAGATTGCCACTAGTTCGAAGGTTAGAGACAAGTCCAAGTACCAAGATCGCTCATTCCTGAACCTTTGGTGTATAGAAATTTGAACCACAACCTATTCCAATAACATATTCAAACCATATATCGATTCCAACCCACCTTTTGAGGTGTCGTAAGCCATTTCTCTTCTTTTTCAATTACTACTAATTTTATTATTTTCGGTTTTTGAGCATTCACTTGACACCTCGTATTCATTATTTTTGAACATAACACACACATTTTATTCGACCTCATGGATGTTTAATATACTAACAATCGAAAGCCACAAAGATTTGAAGCTAAAAATAACGAGATCACACTTAACTTGACACGTTAAGAGTAACCTTGACCCATTTCGAATTTGTTTTAAACACTTAGAAATATTTCTAAATCTGGAAACTGTTTTGATATAGATTTTGGTCATAAGCTTTGGTCTCGCCATTTATAAATTCGACACTTGACATGTTATTTTTAAAGCTTAACCTCGTTAACCACTTGGTAAACAATTAGGAAACATATTTTATTTGACCTTATGAGCTCGTATAAGCAGTTTACTCGACCCATTTTGAATCAACCAAAACTGATTTCTAAAACATTAATAAGTTAACTTTTGGGCCTGTTAAGCCCGTTAAACTGTTTTTAAGCTTATTCCATAAACTGATGATAAAAGCTCTTTTGAAATGTTTTTATAACTTAAAATGATGGACTAAGGTAGGTCTAGTGTTCCCCTTAACCCTTTGGATCTTAAAATATTAACGGGCCAAGTTTAATGGCTTGCTAAGCCCATTTAAATGGAAATTTTGGATTTTAAGAAAATAAGCTATTCAAATAAGCTAATCTGAATATTCTGAGCTTATTTAGAAAATAAAAATGTTAAACTTTTAATTTGGTGAAATTTGGACTAAATTTGCAAATTTTATTAACCGAGGGACTAAAAGTGTAAATTTTGGAAACTTAGGGTCAAAACTGTAATAAACTGAATTTAGGGTTATAAAAATGTAATTACTAAAACTTAGAAGTAATAAATGTAAATATCGATACTTTTGGACATAAAATATAAATATATATAACTTTGGACTAACGGTGTAAAATTTATGTCGTTAGGGTTAAAAAGGTAACAATTGTAAAACTTGAAGGGATTTTCTGTAATATTATTTTATAAAAAATAATATTAATATTTTATATATAAATACACATGTTTAGTATAAAACTCATATAAATTTAACTTATATATATACGATATAAATATCTGCGTAACTATAATTAATTTTAACGATATATATATATATAACGATACGTTTATTTCTTTTCTTTTAAAACTAACATCATAAAACATTATCTACATACTTCGACTCATTCTTGATGATTTTCCATCGCACATCGATCATCGATCATTACACTCACAAGTTATATGTATATATAACTTTGTTCTTGAACTTCAAGCATTTAAACGAACACGAGTTTTAATCACAACTGAATGACTAATATTCGCGATAAAAACTAGACTTAGACTATCAACTAAAACATACCATATCTTTTAGGTTGTGTGTGAAGCCGTTGCCTTGCATCGTTGAGATTATGTTACTACCACTACTACTGTACTACTAAGGTGATTCATAGCCCCTACTCTTACTTGTTTTACAATGGTTTATAAACGTTTTTGGGGGAGATACATGCTTAACTACTGTTTTTACTTTTACAAGTATTCATTAAATAAATACAGGACTATACTACATATAAACTTTACTAGTTTACACATTTTTATATCTCATAAGGAGATACCTGCTATAGACATGATTACAAGTGATTTTTCAATGATATGCTATATTTGATCTCTATTGCCTAAGTTACCTATTACCAAAAGTCCCTCGATCATGCGCCTTAATCACTTGCAGGGTGAACGTAAATAATTGTGGACAAATCTATTAGGGATTGACAATCCCCATTTGGTCGCTAGAGGAAAGCCACCAAATGCACTTTATTTGATTTCATAGGTTACTGGTAAATACCTATCTTGTGGGCCACTATTTTACATCATTATTATGGATAATTTTGATGCATGTTAATCGTTGAGTGTCATGAGCTTAGGGCAATAGAACGGTAATAATGTAGCACTACAATGACTGATGTTTGGGGCGTACAATGCTGTAGCCCACTGTTTTATTAAACCCCGAGATTGTGTTCACTATATAGCAGGAAAAACTACTAATAATTGGCAAACGAACTACTATTTTGGTGTTGACCCGATTAGGTCAAACAAACTAATATTTTGGTGTTGTCCTAGTAAGGACAAACGAACTACTATTTTGGTGTTGACCCGATGAAGGGCAAACCAACGGACTATTTTTGAATTATTAAGGAAATCACTCATTTTTCTGATTTTGATAAATCAAATATTTAAGCTATGAATATTATGGATTTACTCACACTTTAATTTGATAATCAACGGTTATTATAACTTCTATGGAATCATAAACTCTTTGATTTTGGAAATTGATATTCGAAACTATAAACTCTATGAACTCACCAACCTTTGTGTTGACACTTTTAGCATGTGTTTATCTCAGGTAACTAAACAAGAAGGAACTTGAAGGCACGGAGTGGGCTTGAAACCCGGCATGGGCTTAAATAAACGTTTTAACACATTTCAAATAAACTTGTTGTTTAAACTATGAAATATCTTAATGTCTCGAATATTTGGTATTTTGAATGAATTAAACTTTAAAGCGTCGCTTTTGTGTCGTTTTCTATGATTGTGACAAAGATCCTCGAAGTAACACCCAAAAAGTCTTCCGCTGACATTTTTAAGTCTTCCGCTGACGTGATGATTTTGGGGGTGTTACAGATTGGCATCAGAGCTACAGTTATAGAGAACCAAGTGTTTTGAACATTGGACTATAACTACACTTTTAAAACGGACCACTTTTACAAAATACCACCTTATGCCCTCCGTGCCTACGTGTTTCCAACATCTGGTAGAGACGTTACTTTTACATGATTTCGTATATATGTTAACATGTTATAATTATGCTAATGACTTATATTTACTAATCAGGATTATTACAAATACCATGTCTTCGTATTCGCACCCTATTGTCTTGTCATTGGATTTATAGGCTTCCCCTTCGACATCACCTGATCCAATTCACCAAAATAGGAAAATTCGACAACTTCAGCCGTATGAAGCAAATTCTTCTTATATCACTACCAGCTTTTGTCATACCACCATCGGAATCAGTTGTGCCACCGCCACTTACACCACCTGTGCTATCACCATCTCCACCTACTATATTCTACCAATAGATCCATGAATTTCTTACTAGAGCAGTACTATAGGCATTTTTGAATGCACATCTTTTGTTCGACGAATTTGATCGGCATTTCGTGTCATATAAGCATATCTTCACTAAAAAGTCATTAGGACTATTCTTACCCATACCATGAACCAGAGCGAATCCAATCCATCCTCCTTCCCTGAATAGGTTGTGTCCCCTACATTCGCTTCGCCCTCCGCTACTGCGCAAAGATTTTGATCCCCCTTTTAGTAAGTCGTGAAAGCACCTGCCTTATGTTTAGACGTATTGGTTTTAGTAAAAAGCCAAATAGAGAGTTTTTGCGTATGCCTGCTTTAAGAGTAAGGAAAAAGCTTGAAAAGCATACTTGCATTAACAATGGAAAGAGGTTCCTTCAGCGATTCAACCTTACATCCACATAGGAGTTATTTGCGTAGAAAAACCCCAAATAGTCCTCTTAGTATCAAAGCCTTCTTTTAACCTGTCAAGAAACATAAATAAACTGAAAGACTTTAAGACCTCCCACCAGAACAAAAGCTGAAGTTCAGCAACCTTATCTACGTCCATCACTTTTATCCGAAACCCTCATTGTTAAATATCGGTTACAGACAAACTTTTTGTCTAAATGGGTAAGTTACCCCACAGATTTTCACGGAATGTGAACAATAATTATTTTCCAAATACAATAGAATAACAATCTTCAATGAAATTGTTTCTCAAGTCAAGACAACGCCACTAGTTAGAGCTACTCAACAATTATGACTGTGAGATACGTTATTACCCAAGAAACGCTAACGTAGTAGCAGATACGTTAAGCTAGAAAGAACAATTAAAACCAATCAGGATTAGATCATTAGGAATAACTATTTATTCACCCCTTCATCACACTATACCCTTGTTGGCAGATAGACTTGTCCGACATGAGAATTGAATCGATACTATTACCGACACCCTCAATGACTTTCTTCGTGAACACGTCGAGACTCTTACAGATAAGATTGAGAACTTCGTAATTGGCCAGATAACTATGAAGGCTGTATTTGAACAGATGAATACTCAGTTTTGGGAATCAATGGAGTTTATAGGAGCATTGTGTGGAGCCAACACTTCAACAAAAATAATGATGGGAGCCTGGACCGTCAAATTGAGAGGATTGACATGGAGAATGTGTATCCTAGGCAAGCCTTACACGAATCCCTAACTAGGGAAAGAACAAGAGATCAAACCATAGAAACTATAACCACTGCCATTCAAGAACTCTAAAACCGTATGGACAAAACCTTAGGAAAACCATGAATCTGAGACTTGTCAGCTTAACAAACCAATGTTCTATTAATAAGGAATCTTGTCATATGATGTTTTGTAAACATTCAAACAAGTATTAATAAATGTTGTAATGACATCGGTTTATGTTTGTCCTTCCGACATGATGTGACACATCTTAACTTAAATTTCTCATTGACTAAGTTGTTATGACTATAACCTATTCTTGGTTGTGTTAGAGGTATTCTAACTTAACATGGTCAGTATGAAATTCTAAACATACGTCTTTCTTCCGTCGATGATAGCAACATGGCTAGAACTAGAAGAACAACCACAACCACTACACCAACAAACCCCGAAGTTATGACCCCAACAGCGATACAGCAAGCAATTGCTGATGGTGTCAAAGTCGTCTTAACCAAACAAGCCCGCTAAAGAGATACTGGCACACAAATGGCTGGAAACGCGACACCCGCACCTCGTTACTACACCTATAAGGACTTTATAGCATGCCAACCCACATACTTCAGAGGTACCGAAGGAGTATCCGAATTAGCCCAATGGTTTGAGCGATGTGAAACGGTCTTCCAAAGAAGTAGATGCTCAGAAAACAACAAAGTTAGCTTCGCAACGGGAACTCTAATACAAGATGCCCTATCTTGGTGGAATGCTATTGTTCAGACTCTAGGAGCAACGACATCATATCAACTCTCATGGACTGAATTCAAGACCAAGATATTAAAGAAGTATTGTCCTCGTTCAGAATTAAGGAAGCTTGAGGATGAGTTCTATGTGTTGGTAGTAAAGGGAATCGATCTGAGAACTTACAACCGAAGATTTCAGGAACTTAAAGTACTATGCCCATCGATGGTACCTGACCTTGAGAAAACCTTGGAGAAATACGTCGAAGGACTCCCTAGGAGCATTGAAGGGGATGTCACCTCATCAAACCCGCCAACCCTGGAAGTAGCAATGAAACTTGCTCAGAGGCTATTGGACCAAGAGGTCAAATGCAATGAGCTCAAGAGGAAACTCGATAATAAAAGAATCACCCATCACCACGACAACAACCATCATGGCAACACCAGCAATCACCGCAACAACAACAACAACAAACCTCGCAACAACAACAACGGAAAATGGAAAAATAACCAGGGAGGTTCTAATAACAACCAAAACCATAATGCTAATCGCCATCAACAACAGAATAGGAAACAAGGGGCTGCAATAGGATATGTGGCAACACAAGCACAAGGCAAAGGTTGTGCGGGGACCCAACCACTATGTAATCGATGTAAGTATCATCACTCGGGTCCTTGCCCTGCTAAGTGCTACAACTGTCAAAAACCGGGACACCTTGCTAGGGACTGTAAAGGCCAAACTATGATTACATGTTTTGGATGTAGAGATCAAGGACACTACAGAAACCAATGTCCCCAAAACGAAGGTCAACAAATCAAAGTCGCTCGTGGGAGAGCTTATATGCTAGAAGCTGGAGAAGCTCACCAGGGTCTCAACAACGCAACAGACTGATGAAGTTTAGAATTTAACCGTCCGAATTCCTTAAGCACTTTGTGGTACTAAGTGATGTCACCTTTAAGTGTTCGTCTTTCTCACGACTTAGGTCTACTTTTTGTTCAATAAGCGACTCGCAGTGATATTTCCTCATCTATTGTACTATCCAGTTCTTCCTGAATTCCATATTATCCACTCCTTCTACTCTAGCTATCATTTCATTTGTGGCATGGCCAAAATCCATTTCAACACCAAACCGACGAACCATTTTAGTATTGAGTAAGTTAGGGCAATCACTCATACTTTGATTTAGGAAATCAACCGTTTAACTTATAAACTATACGAACCCACAACTAGACCGGACATCATACGAGTCAATTGGTCCAAGCATTGCATTATTACTCATAAATTATACATTGCCTGATCACCTATGTCTAATTTAGGAAGAATCATGCAATGAAGGGAATAGTTGTCTCTGAGGTGTAAGTAAGTTATACTTGAGATATAGAATTTCTAAGGAACGCGATGATCAGATTTGCATCAAGTACCCACATCTTATCTCACAACACCACTGGCAACTATCTTAGACTAGAATTCCGGGACGGAATTCCCTGTAAGAGGTAGGTAATGTAACCTCCCGTAATTTTCCCATACGATTAGTAAATATCAATAATTGAATAAAAGGATATTACGTGAACTAAATACCATTTTTACGAGGAACAATTTTTTTTTATGCATGACATATTATGTGAATCACTACGACATTTATGATTGACCATTTACCTAGGAACGATGCTTACACACAACCTTGATAGTCTATTAATATCGCGAATAATAAATTTAAAAATGTTTATATTTTATAAATATACGTTTTGTAAATTTACCGTACAATACTTATATATTTCTGGAGCCTACGAAAATTCCCGAGATTGCTCACTAATATTTTTGGACCTCGACACGATACTTTGAACAAGCACACCTCTAACTATTATATTTACAAGTCACAAGTACATTATAACTTTTACACACGACGTATCCCTTTTATTTCACAACTCTAGTTTCCATGCTTCTAAGAGCCATGAAAGACAATTGTTATCAACTTTTAAATATAATTACTATACTAGAATATTGATCAAGTTAAGGCACCTTACATGTTTCATCTCAAATTAACACCAATAGTAATAACACTTCGTATAAATTCTAATAAACCACCAACTTTCTGTAACGAATTTAAATCCTAATTTTAAGGCTCTTCTGGTCCGAACCAGGAAAAGTGTAAAACACGAAAGTTGTCCGAAATAATGTTTTACGTCTAGACTCTCAAGATTTTAAACCAAAAATGTAATTCGTGGCTGTTATCTATAAAATACGACCTGGACTCAACTTAAGTACTACCTACTTACACCTTCACCTCCCTCACTTGTTACTTCCCCAAATATAACCTATGAAAACTCATGTGCAACTCTTATACCGGCCTCCCTTGCTCCCCAATCACTAAGAAACTGTAAGGAATATTCAAACACGAAAGTCTTACACATGTTTACTTGTTCTATCTCGATTGGTCCTTGGAAGAGGTGGACATGCACTTGATTCAAACTCACACTCTATCTCGTGTGAACACAGCTCCCATACACTCACAAACTCATCATATAAACAACCTCTAGTATCCTCAGTTGATCACATACACACAAACGAACCAACTCTTAAATTTTTAGTCGAGATATACAAGAAATTGGGACAGGAAGATTGCCACTAGTTCGAAGGTTAGAGACAAGTCCAAGTACCAAGATCGCTCATTCCTGAACCTTTGGTGTATAGAAATTCGAACCACAACCTATTCCAATAACATATTCGAACCATATATCGATTCCAACCCACCTTTTGAGGTGTCGTAAGCCATTTCTCTTCTTTTTCAATTACTACTAATTTTATTATTTTCGGTTTTTGAGCATTCACTTGACACCTCGTATTCATTATTTTTGAACATAACACACACATTTTATTCGACCTCATGGATGTTTAATATACTAACAATCGAAAGCCACAAAGATTTGAAGCTAAAAATAACGAGATCACACTTAACTTGACACGTTAAGAGTAACCTTGACCCATTTCGAATTTGTTTTAAACACTTAGAAATATTTCTAAGTCTGGAAACTGTTTTGATATAGATTTTGGTCATAAGCTTTGGTCTCGCCATTTATAAAGTCGACACTTGACATGTTATTTTTAAAGCTTAACCTCGTTAACCACTTGGTAAACAATTAGGAAACATATTTTATTTGACCTTATGAGCTCGTATAAGCAGTTTACTCGACCCATTTTGAATCAACCAAAACTGATTTCTAAAACATTAATAAGTTAACTTTTGGGCCTGTTAAGCCCGTTAAACTGTTTTTAAGCTTATTCCATAAACTGATGATAAAAGCTCTTTTGAAATGTTTTTATAACTTAAAATGATGGACTAAGGTAGGTCTAATGTTCCCCTTAACCCTTTGGATCTTAAAATATTAACGGGCCAAGTTTAATGGCTCGCTAAGCCCATTTAAATGGAAAATTTGGATTTTAAGCAAATAAGCTATTCAAATAAGCTAATCTGAATATTCTGAGCTTATTTAGAAAATAAAAATGTTAAACTTTTAATTTGGTGAAATTTGGACTAAATTTGCAAATTTTATTAACCGAGGGACTAAAAGTGTAAATTTTGGAAACTTATGGTCAAAACTGTAATAAACTGAATTTATGGGTTATAAAAATGTAATTACTAAAACTTAGAAGTAATAAATGTAAATATCGATACTTTTGGACATAAAATATAAATATATATATAACTTTGGACTAACGGTGTAAAATTTATGTCGTTAGGGTTAAAAAGGTAACAATTGTAAAACTTGAAGGGATTTTCTGTAATATTATTTTATAAAAAATAATATTAATATTTTATATATAAATACACATTTTAGTATAAAACTCATATAAATTTAACTTATATATATACGATATAAATATCTGCGTAACTATAATTAATTTTAACGATATATATATAACGATACGTTTATTTCTTTTCTTTTAAAACTAATATCATAAAACATCGTCTACATACTTCGGCTCATTCTTGATGATTTTCCATCGCACATCGATCATCGATCATTACACTCACAAGTTATATGTATATATAACTTTGTTCTTGAACTTCAAGCATTTAAACGAACAAGAGTTTTAATCACAACTGAATGACTAATATTCGCGATAAAAACTAGACTTAGACTATCAACTAAAACATACCATATCTTTTAGGTTGTGTGTGAAGCCGTTGCCTTGCATCGTTGAGATTATGTTACTAGCACTACTACTGTACTACTAAGGTGATTCATAGCCCCTACTCTTACTTGTTTTACAATGGTTTATAAACGTTTTTGGGGGAGATACATGCTTAACTACTGTTTTTACTTTTACAAGTATTCATTAAATAAATACAGGACTATATTACATATAAACTTTACTAGTTTACACATTTTTATATCTCGTAAGGAGATACCTGCTATAGACATGATTACAAGTGATTTTTCAACGATATGCTATATTTGATCTCTATTGCCTAAGTTACCTATTACCAAAAGTCCCTCGATCATGCGCCTTAATCACTTGCAGGGTGAATGTAAATAATTGTGGATAGATCTATTAGGGATTGACAATCCCCATTTGGTCGCTAGAGGAAAGCCACCAAATGCATTTTATTTGATTTCATAGGTTACTGGTAAATACCTATCTTGAGGGCCACTATTTTACATCATTATTATGGATAATTTTGATGCATGTTAATCGTTGAGTGTCATGAGCTTAGGGCAATAGAACGGTAATAATGTAGCACTACAATGACTGATGTTTGGGGCGTACAATGCTGTAGCCCACTGTTTTATTAAACCCCGAGATTGTGTTCACTATATAGCAGGAAAAACTACTAATAATTGGCAAACGAACTACTATTTTGGTGTTGACCCGATTAGGTCAAACAAACTAATATTTTGGTGTTGTCCTAGTAAGGACAAACGAACTACTATTTTGGTGTTGACCCGATGAAGGGCAAACCAACGGACTATTTTTGAATTATTAAGGAAATCACTCATTTTTCTGATTTTGATAAATCAACGATTTAAGCTATGAATATTATGGATTTACTCACACTTTAATTTGATAATCAACGGTTATTATAACTTCTATGGAATCATAAACTCTTTGATTTTGGAAATCGATATTCGAAACTATAAACTCTATGAACTCACCAACCTTTGTGTTGACACTTTTAGCATGTGTTTATCTCAGGTAACTAAACAAGAATGAACTTGAAGGCACGGAGCGGGCTTGTAACCCGGCATGGGCTTAAACAAACGTTTTGACACATTTCAAATAAACTTGTTGTTTAAACTATGAAATATCTTAATGTCTCGAATATTTGGTATTTTGAATGAATTAAACTTTAAAGCATCACTTTTGTGTCGTTTTCTATGATTGTGACAAAGATCCTCGAAGTAACACCCAAAAAGTCTTCCGCTGACATTTTTAAGTCTTTCGTTGACATGATGATTTTGGGGGTGTTACAGATTGTGAGACGGTCACTTAGATTGATGGAGATAGGTTAGTCGGGTGCCGTAGTCGGACCCTATTGTTGTAGCACGTGTATTGGGATCGATTTGGACGGAGTTGCATTGCTTATTTATGACTTGATTACGTTATCTTTGGACTTGGACAATGAGCCGAGAGTGATGACTCGGACATGTGACCATTTCGTATGACTCGATAATTATTTATAATTAAAAACGCGAATAATAAAACTCGTAATAATATTATTGGTAATATAAACGTTTATATAAATATATAGACGTGAATAACGTATATATAAATATATAAACGCGTATATTAATAATAACAAGATCACGAGTAATATTATAACAATAACGCGACTAAAAATATTATGCTACGAGAGTAGAGTTATATTATTGGAAGCGTTATTATGATTAAATATTATAAATAACGAGGAATTCTCGACATTGAATAAATATTAAATGAAATAATATCTTTTATATAACGAGGAAAACTATCGAGTTATACGGGGTCGTGGTCACTTGAGTCCAAGTGGGTTATTATTTGTGACTTTTGTGTTGTCACGGATATATGACGATTAATATAAACATTTTCTATAACTAAGTAACTTATTTAATCGACAGGTTAAATCGAGTTATTTGGCTATACAAAATGAGTATATTAATGGGCATCATATCCCACGACGCCCATAGGTTGTGGTACATGTATTAGGATAATAAATTACTATATATCTCGTGGAATCTGGCCAATTTGACGATGTATATATAGGGAATTTATTGGACTACGATATATACCATATAGTATTCTTTGTGCTATGTGCTTTAGGTTGGGTATAATCTTGGAACGGTATATTACGTAAATAAATATGAGGGATTACCAAATCATCGGATTTGATAAACTTCGATGATTTATTTAAATAATATATTGGGCTAATATTAGACCTATAGATTGTTTTCTTATTCTTTTTGTGTGACTTCTTGGTTTGTTTGTGTCGACCCACCACCCGTATGGATACCAAACGTCAAACTCCAAACTAATACGAGAAATGGATTTTCGGAAAATAAAATGGAATACGTTCGGGTTTGGGAATATTCGATTTTGAGGAAATGATTTATGAAAAAATTGGTATTGTTAGGTCGTGCCGAGTCCGTAGTTGCCTCCTTTTGAGTTACTATACGTCTTACTTCTACCGATTTCTTCTTGCTGATTTCTGGACTTGAGGTGAGTCGTTGCCCCACTTTTTCTCTTGAATTATGTTTTCAATATTTGGGGTGAGAAACGTGCAAATTATTTATGTGGACTATTATCGCTTTTATATTCTTTTCAAAACTTGCTATGCGTATAAAACTAGGAAGAGCGAGGCCTAACCTAGAGTTAGGTAAGCTAAACAACGAGGCCTAGACTAGATCTAGGTAAGTTATACATGTCGTATCCTTACGCATGTTGGGTATGTCGTATCCTTACGCATACATATTGATTTGATTGGATTTGATTAGTTGACTATAGTGTGCACCTATAGGATTATGATACTTCGGAGGTTATCCAAGTATTTATGATGGAGCGGAGGGTATCCGCAGGTTTATTACGAAGGTATCCGTGTATTTATGATGGAGTGGAGGGTATCCGCAGGCTGTAGTGAATCCCTAGTATAGCTAGCAAGCGTTTTGCGTATATGTCCACTATATTGAATTATGAATTTAAACCTATGATCTCACCAGCGAAAGCTGACTTTTAGCACGTTTTCTCAGGTAATTAAGTGATGATTTGGATGCATGGATTGGAAGGCTCGGCTAAGGCACCTGGTTTATGGATCTATTTTTCTAAAACTCTGATATTTAATTTTGGACCTACGTTTATTTCTTTTGGGCCTGACTTTGAATGATGTTGGGATAAATGTAAACTTTAAAACCCCGTTTTGGTTGTGTTTTTCTTATGTTTACTTTATCTCGTTCTTTTATGTCTTGTGTTGGATACCAATCCCTGTAACACCACGAAAGCTTGTTGAGTCTTCCGCTGTACCAAATTTTGGGGGTGTTACATCATCGGTGACACCATTTTGTTTCATGCTTTGGGTGACGATGAGAAATTTATCAAGATGTTTGTTTGCATCATCACCCGGCAAACCATGGAATTGGCATGAATTTTGGACTTGTTGTATCATATGATGCTTAAGTCCAAAATCCGTAGCCGCGATGTTTAGAGAGGCAATAGGCCCACCCCTTCCGTGCATAGTAGGTTGACACAATTCCTCCATCGTGCGGAGATCGGGAATTGGGTCATCCTTCGGAGGTTCACGATTATCATCCATTTTCAAAAAGTGATCTTCAACAATAGGACATAGTTCGGTGACGTTTCTTAGTTGGAGATTTTGCCTCGATTGTGAACAAGTACGCATGCACCACAAAATCAAATCCAATTAAAACAATACCACTTTAACGACAAGGGAACTTAAACCAATAATCAAGAATGCAAGGTTAACCTTTAGGGATAAACGTACAAGGAGCGGGAGATAAGAATGGATTTCTCACTAGGGCGAAGTTCGTTGGATCGCCCTATACCGTTTCGACTCCTCTTAATGTAAGCTTATCAATTAAAAGTTTTCCAAAATGCAAGTGTTACAAAGGCAAGTTTTGATCTTTGGTTTGGGAACTTATTATGGTCACACCCCCAGTTGGTAGGTGTTCTGCCTTGGTTTGCGGTGGTAAGATTTTAATGTTGTTATTATTAAACAAAAAATGGGAAAATCTTTTTTTTTTTGTTTTTCTTATCTTTTATAGATATAATACATATATAGAAACAAAAGAAAAATATTTTTGGTATTTTATAAGTTGTATGAAAGCGTAACTTCTTGCGAAGGTTCTACAAGACTAATCGTCTAAACTTTATCGAGACTTTCGACACACAGCCTCCCCGGCAGCGGCGCCATTTGATTCGTTGTGTTTTGATGTGCAAAAACAATTTATCAAAATATCAAAAAACGTGATGTCAATGTTATCGTGAGACAACAAGACGTGGAGAATTACAAGTAAACCTTTTTGGAAAAAGATTACCTCGCAAAACTCGTCAGAGTGATATTAAAATTGTGAGACCGGGAAGTGATTTCCCAGGTCGTACCCCAACGAGGTGTGAATAGAAAGCTTCGTGGAAAGATCGAGATTAAAACCTTATATGTTTGGTTGTGAAAGATTTGTTTGGTTTTGTGATACGTTAAATTGACGAAAATTAAGATTTAACGAACGAAAATGAGATGAACGTAACTTAAATGGGAAAATAAACTAGGGAATGCTAAGGAATATTTAAAATGACCTAAAAACTACGGGAAACATGTTAGGGAAAACGGGGAATCCTAAAATGTAATCTAAATTAAAAACGTGACGTTTATTAAAAATAAATGTCAACGCATAAAATAAAACAGGAAATTTGAGCTACAAAAGTCCTACGGGTTTCCAACTAATTTTCTTACGCACTAAATGACAAAAGAAAATTTTAGAAAAAAGAAAATTAATTTTTCAATAAAAATCCTATTTATTATGAATAAATTACTATAAAATACAAATTAAATCCTAATAATTAATTTAATAACCCTAAAAATCTCAAACTTTTTTTGAAAATTAGTTTATGCTAATACAAACTCAGGAAAAATGCTAAATTGGAAAAAGCTTTTGCAAATAAGCTGTTATAAGCTTAAGCAGTTTCAATAAGCAAAATAGGAATATAGCTATAAATAAACAAGAAGAAGGGAGTCCAACAGAACTGGTGCTCCAGAGCTTTTGGAAGGGAGGTTTGTGGTTGTGTCTGTGTGTGGCTAGAAGTCAGGGGATCGAACCCCACTTTTTGCAATTTTTTTCCCAATTATTTTTTTTTCAACTTTAACTTTACAAAACTAAACACCAACAAAGTTAAACTAACTTTTGTAAATACCAAACTTGTAAAAAGGCTCAAAACAAACTGATTCAAATAAGAAAAACAACAGTACACGTTTTTTTAGTATTTGAAATGAGAATTTGGACCCTTTTAAACCACACCACCCAACCAAATAAGCCAATAAGCTTAAATAAGCTTGAACCAACAGATTAACATCAACAATTACAGCAAAAAGAGGCAATAACAACAACAAAAGAAAGAATTAACAGGAAATCAACAAGCTTAGCATAAAAACAAGAACAAAAAGAAGTAGTAGCATTGGCCAATATGGCTACTTCTAGGTGCCAAATAAGCAGCCTATTAAGCACTACAGGGGAAACAAAAGCTCAATCCTAAAAAACTCCCTAAGGGGGATCCTAAAACAACCAATTTTCTCCTCAGTTGACCCAAAATTGACCAACTTGTGGTCAATTGAAAATCTGTCCCAATCTTAGGCGCAGGGGAAACAGTGGCCTGCAAGCCACTTGGACCAATCAAAAAGCTACTAAAAAAATTCTAAAAATAAGCTGTTAGTGGGATTGCAAAGTTTAGCTAGGAGGCTTCAAACCCTAAAAGTTTCAGAGCTTAACTCGAATCATAAAAATCAAGAAAATTCTTGCAATATTTGACTTTTCTGCCCAAATTGACTTATTTGAACTTTAAATGCTCCCACATGATTTATAATGTTGTTTTAAGCTACTAAGAACCTAAATTGAGTTGATTCAATTGCATCTAAGGCAAATTCAAGCTTATGCTATTCCAAAAAAACTATGTGAAGCAGTTTCAAAAGATTCAAGTAAGGTTTGACTTTTTATCAAATCACCACTTGATTTTATGACTTAAATGACTTGACTCAACCTAATGTAACATGACTCAACCATTTGTAACAACTGAAACTTAACACACAGTGGTGAAATGCACTTATCCAAACACTCCCTTAATAGTAACTGTTTTGAGATTATGAAGCAGTACAAGGAATTTAAACTAAGAATCACTGAATTAACTTATACTAACACTAAACAAGCCTAAATGAGTAGCATTGAGCATCAAACAATGTCTATAACCAATTAAAGCAGTTTATGCCAAAAAATGAGAATAAGCCTTAAAAAGTTCCAAAGTGAAAGCAGTTGAGAACCAAGGACCATATCACTATCCTAATGCTCCCATGAGCTCTAAACCATGATCACCATCATCTCTGCAACTGCTTCTATACTTTCTGTCTTCATTTTTTTTGTATTTTTGAATTTTCTTTGTATTTTTCTGTTTTTCTTTTCTTTTCTTATTTTTTCTGTTTTCCTTTTTGATTCTAGTAACTTAAATAAACTTGAAGTACCCTTTTCAGTTCAAACCAACAACATTTAAATAAGAAAACAAGCAACTTGAGAAATTGAATTAAAATACGAATTTGCATAAACTGAATTTAAAACTTAAATTGAACTTGAAATTTGAAATACAAGAATAAACTATGTTAAAAGAACAGAAAACTACAAAGGATGGATGCCTCTTAGGGCTACAATGAAGTCCTATTTATACTAGGAGATGTGGTAGGTAGGAAATGCCTCCCTTGTGCTTGCCTCTCTGGAATTAGGGTTGCAATGTGATTTCTTGGACCCTGCGATCAAATCCTCACCATTTAATTGCCTCAGAAGTAATCCTAGCCATTGATTCAAGTTTTGGTGCCAAAATGGTTATGGGTTAAATTGGACTGCCAGGGTGTCCAAGGGGTTAGGTAGGGATTGGGGAAGGTGTTAGTGGGTTGGGGGATTGTGTTGGGGTGCTTTTTAGGTGGTATGGTGGAGTGTTGCAGTGGTGGAGGTGGGGGTGATGGTGTTATCTGGGTAAAGGGGTGAGGGAGAGGGAAGGGGTAAAAAGTTTGACTATTTTGACCGTTTTTAATATTAACATGGGGGGATGGGCTATAGGGGAGTTGGGCTTGGTTAAGGGGTTTATGGTGTTGGGCTTTTAGGTTTAGTTTAGGATAGGATTAGTTTGGTTTAGTAGTTTAGGATTTAGGCCCAAGGACCAAAGTTGCATTTTTTGAATTCAACAAGGACTGAAAATGTAATTCCACCAAAGTACTCCAAAGGACCAATCTTGTCAAACATTAATAACCCAAGGACCTTGAATGAATATTTTCCAAATTTGCACATCCAGGGACCAAAACTGCCAAATTGCAAGGACCAAACTTGTAATTTTTCCAACCTTTTCACCAAAGGATCATTCCTGCCAAAGTTCATTAGTACAAGGACCATAATTGTTAATTTATAAAAGATTTTAACCTTAGGGGCCATTTTTGACGCATTTGCAAAGTTCAGGGACTTTTCTTGACAACTTTTGAAACTTTTCACCAAAGGACCAATTTTGACAACTTTTTGATTTTCCAAGGACCTTTGATGACTTTTCTTACAAATTACAAGACTAGGGATTGATTTTGACAAGTTGTGAAAGTTGAAGGACTGAAACTGCCAATTATGCAACACTTTGTTCGTTTTTCATTTGTTTTTTTTATCATTTTGCATATAAAACATGACTCTGGGATATTTTCATTATTTTGATGCATTCTTGAGTATTTTCACGTGTTTTGGCAGTTAAAATACGATAAAAATGATGAGTATTTACACACTCATCATAGGACATAAGTTTTTTCAGAAATTTTCCGAAAACTTAACGTAAAGATTTCTGCAGGTCACTTCTGACGGCGTCAGGAGTTAACACCTGACAGCGTCATGTGTAAAATTCTGGAAAATTTGCGAGTTTTGTTTGTCTAACGGAGTCTTAAAGTTTTTGTTAATTCTTTAGTTTTATACACTCCAGGAAATCTGCAAACATTCATTCCACAAGCATTATATCTTAAATTATTTTCCAGGACTTGTTAGTATATATAGATTGCCGCCGATTTTAGGCGAGGTTGCCTTGATTGTTTTCTCAGGTTTAACAGGTTATATATGAAAAGAAGATGATTTATATTTCTGGAAGTGAAGCTTTGAATGTTCATTTTCTTGGAGGAAGATCTAACCTTGTTACCACACTATCCACACCGAACGAATCAGGGGAGTATTTGCTTTCATTCTTTTACCTATTTCACTTTTACATTCTTTGCGGACAATGTTCATCCTAAGTGTAAGGGGAGGGTAAATGATGATACCTTATAGGATACAATTGCACTTGAGTTTGTTTGTTTGATGGTAGGTGTGTAATAAAACTAAGAGAAATACTTGTTAGTGTAATTTTAGCGCCAAATTTAAATTTTTTTTACAACATTTAGGAGTGAAACTTTAGCCTTAGCAAGCGTCTCATGGATAGGAGTTGTATGACTAGCACAAAACCGTACCATTCAGAAAAATTTTCCACCCAAATATGTGAGGTTCGCCTTTAGATTTGATAGGAAAAGCATTCATTATTAGTTCTTATGAGTGTACCGGTAGCATTTAGATTCTAGAACTTGCGTTAGTGATGCATCCCGAGACCGCTAGTGAGACTACATTCGTGTGGTAGGATTTACTACATGATAAGAGGCATTAGGATCACCCTTGTGTTTAAACCCGTATCATAATTACTTGACCATTTAAGTCATATTACTTGACTAGTAAAGTCAATTAATTTTTCCCACATCTTAGCGATGTACTCATTTTTAGTACACGAAACCCCTAGTACACCCCTCCGAGCCTATCTTTTTGTTAGGAATACAAATATTCCTGTAAAAGTCTCGGTCACCTGATTATTGTAATAGAATTAAGTTAGCTCGTAGTTAGTTTATGTATTAGTTAGTTAGTATTAGTTTAAGTAACACCGTGGAAGAAGGACGGGTCTTTACCCACTGTATGCCTGATCCACAGCCCGGGTGTGGGCGTATGTAGAAAACTATATATACCCCTCTCCACATGTGGAGAGGGTTGGTGCTTTTCTTTCAATCTAACATTTTCTATTTTCTCTCAACTCTCTCTCTCTAGATATCACCCAACTCTCTTCCTCTCTCTAAACTCTCATCTACTATTCTTTCTTTCTTTCTTTAATTTCATCTAAACACAAGAACCATATAAGATATAATTATTTGATAACTTACAATTGGTATCAAGAGCCATGGTTTCACCTTGGGATTGGTTATTTTCGAATTTTAGTTTGGTTCTTCTTGTTTTTTTTGGTTCGAATGGTTGTTATAACATATTGGGTTGATCTTTTTTTTTTTTTTTTTTTTTTTTTTTTTTTTTTTTTTTTTTTTTTTTGACGTGTTTTGTGATATTACTTGGTTCTTTTATATTAAGGAGTGTTTGATATACTTTGCTTGGTTCTTGGATTGATTATTTCAAGTGGCTATTGAATGTTTGGGTCAAATTCGTGGGGTTTCTTGGATACATTCGTCATTGCGTTTAACTTTTGTGCTGAGTTTAGCATATACATTCTTCATTGCGTTTAGTTTTTTTTTGGTGAGTTTAGCAAGGACATGGTACTGTCTTTTGGTATTATTCACATATAGGGAAAATGACAAAATTTAGAGATTGAGACAGCTTTGTTCTTATACAGTTAAGAGTTTAATTTTTATTGGTAGCGTTTATCTCTTGTATAAAAGTTGCGGTTACTTTCTTTCTTTTTAGATTAAGGTAGCGGTTATTTCTTTTGAGCTGCGGTTATCTTTTGGTCTTGCGCTTAGCACATAATTGCTTTTAACTCTATCTAGCGGTTACCCCATCTCAACAATTTTTGCGGTTATCTCATCACAGAAATTTTTGCGGTTACATTTACCAGTGTTTTACTTTTGGTCTTGTGTTTATCTCCTCAACCTTTGTTTCTATATTGCGGTTATCAGAAAACAAGAAAATCCAGGCAACTACTACCCTCAACAACAATCATCAGAAACAAATCCAATCCATAATCGATTCATAAACACAGACCCAAAGAAAAGAAGATACAATCAAGATCTCAGCTGGCTTATCTTTTTCGTGTGATATAACATTAAGACTAAGACCTTTTAAAGTCCATAACACAATGGAAACCAAACCATCATCGATCTAATTTTTAAAGCTTGCTTCACTAATATCCAAATCTTTCTAAGAAAGAACAAAACTAAATGGTTTCATTCTTTTTTTCATTCGACTTAATTGAAAAAGAAAAACAACTACAATGATCTCAAGCCATCTAGTTGTGTTAACTAAGAGTCGTTCAAAGAACAACACCACAAGAGATACTCATCATAGATCGATTTAGAAGTTTACACTCCACTGTATTTCTATTCGAACAATCAAAGTTGAGCACAAGATACGATAATCTAACACAAGAACAAACCATCACTTACCCGAGACCTATTACAAGATCTGGTAGCCAAATTACTTACGATTTGCTTGAGATTTAATTTGATACAAAAAAAAAGGGGGTGGGTGTTCGAGGTTTGTTACTGTTCGATTTACAAAGGTAAACACCAAAAGGTTATTCTTGTGTTGTGATTTGTCTAAGCAAAGATCATGAAAAATAGCGAGGAGGAGATTGTATTTTTGTGTGACTGAGGCGTATTTTTTTTGGTGGCTGCTTGTGAGAGAGAATTTTATAGCGTGAAATTAGGGTGTCATTAGGGTAAGTATAGTTGGACGGGTTTGATAAGTGGTCTGGGCTTGCACGAATATTTTTCAATATACGGGCTGAACATGGATTCATGATAATTGGACAAATTTATACCACAAGGGACGATTTTGTTTAGTTACGAATTTTGTTAGACATTATTTGTCAACATACTAAAACCTTGGGAAAAATTTTGTTCCATATTTTTGGACCACGGTTTTTATTGAGCTTCAAGAATCCGTAATTGTGAGTCATAATTTGGGATTGAGTAATCAGGGTCATTGGATATACCAACGGGATTTATTCAAATTTCAAAACATGAACATTGTTGGAAATTCTCTGTGACTTGACTTACTCACCACTCAAACTCACTTCAACCAAACCAAATCATTTCTTCAGAGTTTCACGGTTTTTTCTTGATTTTGTAAAATCCCGCGAAAGTATCTATTTCTCGGTTTAAATCATAGAATTGTAAAATCCCGTACACATTCACAATCGTGTCTACCAATTCAGATTTTGTCATCTCGGAGATACTCAAGTTGTACGACATGGACGATGAACTTAAGATTCACAACAAAGTACAACTGACAAACGCTTCTGATCAGACAACCGTTTTCGAGTCAGATTATACTGAGATGGAATTGTCATGCTCAAATTCTCAAGAGAAAGAGTTTCTTCAGCCACAAAAATTGTTCAATAACGCAGAGAAAAGCTGCATAGACTGTTTTCGACAACTTCATTCACACCTCTCGGTACTTTTAAAGGGAACTGGATTCAAGATGGGATTCGAACGTGCATTTGCAACACTCTTTGGTCAAGATGTTGGGGATCTCACTGAGACAATGATTCTCACCTTAGATCAACTACAACAACAACTTGACCAAGGAAAATCTTCCAAAATGGGATCCATGGCTGCCCTTTGTGTGATCAACAAACAACTCCAAGTGTTCTTTGATTCGAAATTCACTCTGGAGTATGACCATTATAGTGAGATGACGAAAAAGTGCTTTGCTGATCACACGGGAATTGAGGTTGACGCGTTCAGAGACACACTACTCCAACTCATGGGTAATGTGAAGATGTTCATTGAGGAAAGAGCACAACACGAACAGATGCATGACGTCAAGGTGAAGGCATCTCTGGTGGAATCATGTGAGGGTACTGGTGATTCGGGTAATGCATCGGATGTTGGGTCAGTTGCCACGATATGCAAAGGATCAGAGACAGATAAGCTTGACACTACCAGTAGTTCAGTGACTCCTATCACATTTGACATGGATCCAGATTTCATATCAGTAAACAAACAAGTGCCATGTGCTGAGGTACCCCTGTCTGAACATCATAATGTGGTCTCTTATGAACTGCAGCACACTGATCAAGTTATGCCCACTTATGACACATATTTGTTGGAAAAGACTGATAGAAATATCACTTCTGATTCAACGAATATGAATCATAAAGGGGAAGAAAGTGATCAGGATGCTAAACGTGATGATGAGTCAAGTTCCTTGTTTACAGCTGAGTTTTTCAAATCAAACGATATGGTTGATAAAGAAGTGTTTAATGAACTTTCAAACAGATTTTTACAACTTGAAAAACATTGTATTTCACTTGAAATCGCAATGCAACAAAAGGAAGAAAGTCTTAAAACTAACCAACCATGTAAAAATCCGGAACTTCCTGATTTTCGAGAATTCTTTTTGATAAATGACTTGAAAGCTCAGCTAGAAACCAAAAACTCGACTATCAACAACCTGAAAAAACGTATTACTGAGATGTGTGATATGTGCAATGAAGTTAAGGCTAAACATAACTGTGATGTTATTGAATTGGAACATAATGTGGCAAAATTACTTGATGAAAATGAGTCTTTGAAAATTCATTGCAATGAACTGTGTGATTCTATCAAAGAAACGAAAACTAAGACGATAGAACAAACAACCTCTTTGATTGCCAAAAATGATGAATTCAAAGCTCAACTTCAGGAAAAGGGTTTCACTATTACAACATTAAAAAACGAGCTTAGAAAAGTAACAGGAAATAGTGTGAACACTAAGTTTGCAAAACCATCAATCTTGGGGAAACCAGTTTCTCAATCGAATCGAAACCAATCCACTGTTAGGCAACTGACTGCGTTTAGATCCGAACAAACAAAATTTACAAAAACACGGTTTGCCTCCCAAGTTGATGCGAAACAAGTTTTGACAAAACCTGTCACTCCACATTATTTGCCTAAGTCTAATGATTCTAGCTCTGCGAAACCTCAACATGTAGTTGCTTATGCTCCCAGCTCCTCTAGGTATAGTTCCAAAACAGTGACGAAACCAAGCATTAAGGTTCAAAAGGACTATGATCTAGAAAAGGCTAGGAAACGAGCCCTACTTCAAAAGGATGGTATATTAGGTTCACAACCTTCTAGGATGCCTCCTAGTGTATTGAGGAACAATGCTAAGGTTCAACCTGCCAAGTCTAGGGTTTATTGTATGTCACCTACAATGCATGTGAAGCAAAATAAACCGAAAGCTTCTCCTAGGTGGATACCAACTCCTAAATCATTGGAGTCTAGGAATATTGATAAACCTTCCACTATGCATAAGAAGTTGAGTAATCCTAGAACTTGCCATAAGTGGGTTCTAACCGGTAGAATTTTCAAGCACGTTGGACTTAAGTGGGTTCCTACCGGAAAGGTGCTCACTGATGATAATGGCATGGTTGACCATGAAACCCCTAAGGGTCTGGATACTGTTGTCACTAACCCATATATATGCAATCAAGTTTGTGATGTTAGTGCAGGTAGTCCTTACTCAGTTGCAGATACATCAATCATTCACCATATGCGAAAACTCAAAGTCTGGAGGCCTAAAGCAATCATTTCACCAGCTTCAGGAGTTCTGGAATGTCGATGTTGATGTATGTGCATAATGACGTCTGTTCACATCAGTTCAGGCCTCGCTCTTCATCATTATGACGTTTGAACAATTCAGTTCAAGCCTCGGTCGTCATTGTCAATATTATGGTGTCTGCTGACAACACTTCAGGCCCCGTTCATCAAAGAAAAGAAAGGTGTACGATTCAGTGCGCCTTATCTTCGGAAGAAGAGAAATCTTCTTTTTTTGACCATCATCAACAACATGCTTCATGCTTTCTCCATGTTCATTCAGTCATCAAGTGGATCTACTAATCTTTGCTCGAATTCTTATTCACTTGCTCATTCAAAAATGGCAAACCTCGCTTGCAATTTTTGAGGGGGAGAAGTGTGAATATACCACATGTTGATTGATGCTTGAAGAATGGTCATACGACTCTCCTCCAACACCTAATGTTCTACTTACCAAGGATGACTGGGATTTATGTTTGATGATTACTTCCAAGCTTCAAAGAATGATGATTGATCAAGATGCACCATCTAGAAGTATTATGAATGATGATTGATCACTTGCTCAAGTAATCCAATCTCTAGTTATTTCTCAAGGTGTTGATGATGACTATCATGATTACGAAGTTGCACGCATGAATAATGATCCGTCTTTTCGTTCTTAAATCAAGGATTGTTGTTCCTACCAATGTGCACTTTGTAAATCAACCCGAAGAACATTATGGAAAATGTCGGTTAAAATGTCTAAACGGCTAACAATTTGGACATGAAATGTCAAGTGATCACGGAGTTTATTTGGCATCCCTTAATTGAGATTGAAGAGTATTTTACGAAGGCGTCTACTTATTTCATCATCGAAACTTCATGCATCGATTGATGACTTGCGTGAACTCTTAAAGTTTATGATTGGGACTTGGATTATCTAGTTATACCCGATGGAAGGAGTTACATTGTAGTACTCACGGGTTATGGCTATCACTTCAAGGAGTTACATTGTAGTTCTCAGTGTCACACGCAAATGCGAATGTGGATAGTCTCAAGAGGTGGTGTACTTATTCTTCTACATCGTTCTTTAATCAACAACAGTGCAAGCTTAAGTTACGGATTTGGGGGATTCTTCTTCAGTTTCAACTTTGGTATATCGGGTTTACTTCATCAGTGGTCACTTCAAATAGCCTACATAAGGGTTGGTAAAGATAGTCAGAGAGAGTTTTTGTAGCAGTTGATTCTCACCAGATCCAGTTAAACCAATTTTATTCTTCTCACAAGATTTCAAGTAGATGTGCTTATAATGTGTTGCTGATTCTGAGGTATCACAACCAGCAAGGGGGAAGGAGACATACATCTTAATGCATAATGAGTATACGTGATGAACTTAATACTTCTTCTTAATTGAAGTTATCCCGGGAAGACAAATGTCATAACCACAGAGAATATCAGTGTATTAACTTGTGGCGTTTGGTGTATTATTCCAACTACGTGGGGGAAGTGGTCTTCTGATACTTGTGGTATGTATTACTTCAGCTTTCAGTGGGAAGAAATATGAGAAGAACAACTGGAGAGTGAGATGATATTGCTTATCGACATCTTCATATGAGCTGTATGATTTTTGGTAAAGTGCTTCTGGTTAATGGTTCATGTACACTATGTTATGCTGATTCCGATGAGATCGCAACCATCAGGGGAGAGATTTGTGTACATCAAGGACGCGCAACAGGTTCACGTGATCGGGCTTAATCATATATTCCGGAGGTGATATCCGCAGAGATGATCAGTGCTTCAACCTGTTACTTTGGTGTCATCGTCTCTTCTTGTGTTGGATACATGCGTACAATATGGATTGAGTTGGCATGTGTAAGATAGCTGGAAAGCATTTAGTGAAATGAAGATGTTGATATCTGATTCCCCCTAATTGACAACTGCTCCAAACCTCAAAGTAATGTATACATTGGGGATGTATAACAGGGTCATGTGATCGGGCTTCATCATACATTCCGGGATTGTTAACCGTAGAGATGATCCATGGTTCACCCTGTTACTTCGGCGTAATCGTTCTCTTCGGGTTCTCGAGCTTCATGCAATGAGACCTTTTGCATCACTTCAACTACTTGGGGGAAGTGTCTCATGAAGATGATTGTCGGTTTGGGGGGAAGCTACCAAAGCTTCACATTGAGGAGGTCAAAACTCAGCAATTTGGTGGTGCCTAGCGATTGACTCAGTAGTAAGACTCTTGTGATTTGTTATCAATCTGTGTTTGGTGAATTGTTGTGACTTAAGTCGTTTCGATTAATCTGATTGTAATTTGACGTTGTGAGATTAATCGTTACAACTTGACTTATTACGATCGGATCTATTGTAACTTGACTTGTCGCTACTTGACACTTAATGCTAGTTGTAACTTATCCAAGATCTCACTCTAAGTCTAACTCACATATTACATCTTTCGGTTTCTTTTGTTGACTTTAGTAAAATCCCGGGAGAGTACCGATCTCTCGGTTTAAGTCACAAAATTGTAAAATTCCGTTTAAGATCTCATCATGGCATCTACGGCTTCAGACGATTACTCAAGAGCCTCGAAAGCTTTGGTAGTGGATGTTTCAGAGATGTTGGCTACACACTTCTACAATGAGCTGACTGATCAAATGGCTTCTGTACACATCAGTACAGGACCCGCGTCTAAATTTTTGTCTTCTGAACCATTCAGTTCAGGCTTTGTATAGTATCCCACTCCTGCATGTACCTTATGTACCTCCTACCGATAAGGATTTGGAGATCTTGGCTGATCCAATGGTTGATGAATATGTCGAGCTGCCAATTGGTGATACACCGGTACCACCAGCCATCGCAGCTCATGTACCAAACGATCCAAAATGGTTCATCTTGTCCTGTTTCAATAGGTCAAGACGCTCCAACAGCAAGTCATTCGTCAACATCATCATACTTTCAATCTCCACCAGTACATCAAGGCACTACAGTCGACGATTCTTTTGAAGTTAATTCATTTCCTCCTCCCAATGATGTTCCGTTCGACAACACACTTGCTCCTGAATTTTCCTCTAAGGCATATTCTTCAGGAGATCTTGATAGGGCTACATCAGTTCCTAACCCTCAACCACATGAACAATATTGCAAAATGGAGCAAAGATAATCCTTGTTGGTACGATATACTGTCAATGCTTCTTCTGACAAATGGATTCTCCAAAGGTTTGGTAGAACAAGTGGAAAAGAGGGTTGTGGAATTTTTCTTTAGAAGGACAGAATGACAGCTGGCAGATTTCCTCATAAAGGCACTTCCAGGAAGAACGGTTTCTATTTATTCTCCTGCTACTTGGTATGAAGTGTCTCTCGCCAGAATCAGTCAAAAGTCTTCATGAAGAGAATGAGGAGTAATGGATTTGCTTCAAATATCCTTGTATATATTATAAAAACAAAAAGAAAATAGAAAAATATAAAAACTATAAAAAACCCATAAAAATCTGAAAAATCACAAAAATTCAAAAATATTCTTCTCACGACATGTCTCTTGTATAATCGATATTATGTACGTTTCTAGAAATGTCATTCAATAATGACACGGAAACATACATATGCTTGAGCAAGAGTTTTTCGGTTTCAAATAAAGTTTTTTTTTAAAAAACATGTCGTATCTCAAAACATTCTTAAAATTATGGCTTACAGTCATTTCAGGCTGTAACCCGGTCTTAAAATTATGGCTTGTAGTCATTTCAGGCTACAACCCGGTCTTAATAAATTATGGTTTGCTATTACTAAAGATAGCAACCCGTTTTTCAAAATAAGGAAAACACGTCGCCAAAAAGACGGTTGTTCCTTTTACCGGGTGAAGTTCACCTGGGCATGTATTACTTTATATCCATGTTTCCTCGATCTAATGTACGTTTCAGTGCATTATTTCTTGATAAAGAAGAGAAGTCTTCTTTTTATCGCCAAATACTTTCCCTTCTATGATTTTTCCGGAAAGTGTTTGTGCAAAACTTGGTGGTACCATGAAATCTTGATTGAAAATCAAATTGAATCTAAATCTTTGATAAAAATCTTCACTCAACCAATGACATAACATATTTATGTTTTAAACATCCGTCATTGATTGAGGGGGAGAATGATTTTCAAAAATTTTATGTATCATCAAAACTCCCCACACTTCGTACATAAAACCTTGCAACAAAAATATTTGTGATGGTTATGTGTCAGAATGAGTAAACTTTTAAAGAGTTTTCGTTAAAACTTCAAATATTTTGATAACTCTTCAAATCTGACACATAACAACCTCCCTCACAGTTTGAGGGGGAGCAAGAAAAAGTTCCTTTTATCAGAAAACATTAAAAATTAACCGCATTTCTCTCCCAAAAGTTTTCCAAATTATTTAAATCAATTGAGATCAAAAATCTCGAAAGATTTGATATTTTTGATCGGGGGAGAGAATGTGATTTAAATATGAAATCTGATAATCAAATGTGATCTTTAAGACTCAATAAAAGGCTCCCGCATATGTGCTAAACACTTTCGAATATCGATGCACATATTGAGGGGGAGCAAACGGCATTTGTGGAAGTTATACCAAAGACCGACCATTTATCTTTATGTATGGAGTTATAAGGTTGGTTAAGGTTAGGTATGAATTCCCATGATCCACCAGAACTGGAAGGATCTTCCCAGGGACTATCCATAGATAGATTAGAAGTCCTTAGGAATGATTATGAAAAAAGGAGTAAAGTGAGAAAGGGAAGAGTGCGGACTGAGATAGAGCTAGGACTGGAACAAACCCAACAAGGTTCTAGTGGTGAAGTCTTGGTAAGCACTGAAGGGGTTGAAGAATGAAAAAGAAATGAAATGAGAAAGGGTGAAAAGAAATAGCCCTCCAAATATTCAACCTTAGGGCAGAAACCGGGTTGAATTCATAATCTACTGGCGGTTACTAAAGTAACACCGGTATTGAAGACAAGGCGTCATGGTCCCAGTGACGCACTGCACCGAACTTCCCAACCACTCAAGTTCTCTTAAAAGAGCTTGTTTCATTCTCACGGGGAACCCTGTGCAATGTATCGACCGCTCATTGCGAGCTATGTTGATACCTAAAACAGGAGACGCCTCCCCAGTCTCCAGGAGCGGATCAAAACGCACTATTGAGTCTAGAGCCATGAGATCATTCATAAATCTCGTTAGGACACACTTCCAAATATGCTTATTGTTTCACACAATGTGGAAAATAAGATAAAATATTTAGAGTCCTACGCATTATCCTTGTGGTATTGCCAGAACATCCGAGTGATATGAAAATATTCACAATGACGATGGAAATCCTTCTAGAGCGAACATCTTTCAAGCTCTTGGTAGGTGACATGTGAGATCCATCTTGGATCAATGATCAAGTGACAACTGGAAAGCAACAATGGTGCGATTCAACACTGAATCAAACTTGTTCCAGGATATGGATTGACGGATACTTTTGCTAAAACCTTTCAATGTGCTCACAAACTAATTTTTCGAGCACATTGATTGTGTATAATCTTTCAAACAAAAGTATTTTTTGATGGAAATGTGATTCAAAGTATAAAACTCTTGTCGTGTCTAAAAAATGTTTATCATATGACACGCGAGTGATTTCTATAACTCAATTTCTCATCAATCCGTGAATATCTATTCACCGATTCACTCTATCGTGTTGTCTGCTTTGAGATGTTCCGGTATGAGAACATGCTTAGTATGAAGATTCCAAAGTGGATTCTTTGGAAAATTCATTACTACAAGCTGGAAATTCCTGTCAAGGAGAGTCTTCTTTAAAAGAGACTCTACCTGATCACAGGTCGGTTTTTCACAAAACCGGAGGGTAGTCTGTCCTCGCAGAACGAATGACAAAGCCATATTCGTTCTTTATCTTTATTGCTAACTGTTTTATTTCAGGGACACATATAAAGATGGCGTTGATGGCTCCCATTTCTAGCTGAATCGGGTCAATCCATACCTCATGCTCACACATCCTCTACACTATCAATGAAGATGAGAGACTTTCTACAACAAATGTTGAGAGACTACCAACAACGTTTCCGCAACTCTGATGAAAAAGTCTCCTGATCTACAACTCTAATGCAACGTCTCCAGATACAGAAGGGTGTGAGCATGATGGTCCTTAGTCACTACATCACATGAAGGCAATACTACTATGGATGAGCTTGGAGATTTACTTTGGCTGATGATCTCAAAGGAAGCTCAAAGATCATATATCACAAAGGAACTCTAAGCACAAGTTCGCTTGCTTGAAGTACAAAGTGTGAAGTAAAGTGAAGAATCAGATCCTACGAGCTACAATGATGAAAGAATGCTTAAAGACCAAAGAGCTTAATTTCAAAGGTGACCTCGCTTAGTGGGAGATTGTTAGGAATACAAATATTCCTGTAAAAGTCTCGGTCACCTGATTATTGTAATAGCATTAAGTTAGCTCGTAGTTAGTTTATGTATTATTTAGTTAGTATTAGTTTAAGTAACACCGTGGAAGAAGGATGGGTCTTTACCCACTGTATGCCTGATCCACAGCCCGGGTGTGGGCGTATGTAGAAAACTATATATACCCCTCTCCACATGTGGAGAGGGTTGGTGCTTTTCTTTCAATCTAACATTTTCTATTTTCTCTCAACTCTCTCTCTCTAGAAATCACCCAACTCTCTTCCTCTCTCAAAACTCTCATCTACTATTCTTTCTTTCTTTCTTTAATTCCATCTAAACACAAGAACCATATAAGATATAATTATTTGATAACTTACACTTTTCATTTCTAACTTTAAGCATTTTACTTAAAGGAAGAATTTTTTACAACCCACCCAAATGTGCAACCAAATCGCCTTAGCCTTCCGTGTATGCACTCATCTTTAGTGCATTATTGTTATTTGTTTAAACCCTTAGTTAATTATCTAATTGATTACATGGTTGCTAAGTCGAGTCATATCTTGTACATATTGTTTTGGGACGATTGAGACTCATGGGTAAAGTACTTGTGTTTTGGAGTAATGGGGAAGAACATCATATATTGCCCCCATATGTGCGTTAATCTTAAAAAGTACTCCAAGTGTTTTGATTATCTTAATTCGAGTCATTAGATTAGTTTATTGTGAAGTATGTAAAAATTCAATTGTAAAGGGAATGTACATTCCCTATGATGTATTATTTTGGATGGTAGGGTAAGAGTGTATGAAAAAAAAAATCGAAAAAATTAAGAAAAAGAAAGAAAAAAAATAGAAAAAGAAAGAGAAAAACATACGGACTGCCATCCCGTTTCATTTTATGATTGTTTTAAGTTTTTTTTATTTTTGATTTATTAGCTTAAGTCGAGTCTAGTCTTGGCTTAGCAACGCTATATTGTACATGTAATTAACCAAGATGATTAACTCGCCACCAGTAAATATTGCCTTTATCCAATAAAACCTGTATTCCATATCCCTACACCTAACGTTATAACCCTTTGAAAGACCTCTTTGATAGTTTATCCTTGGTGCTTACACCAAGTGGTGGAGGTTTGATCCTTTCCCAAGCCTATGGTAATCTATTTTTCTATGACAGGTAATGAGAGATCTTTTCCATTTCCTTATCGTGATATATACTTTATTACACCCGAGAGATGTGGGTATCTAAACACTATTTGTGAGGTGCTAGTGTATGACCTCCGTGCTTGTCTTTGGTCTTTAGTGGAACGATTATTTATTGTAATTAATTTTATATTAGTGTTAAATGACCCCTAACTTGTATTTTGATTAGAATAAAAGTGTAAGGGTATTTGATGAGGCGAAAAGTGAACCACTTTTAAGGGGTCATTTAAGCCCGAATTCGAGATTATTCGATCAATTATTGCCCTAAATCGTTCCTTTTGTCATTTTAGGTACTTTTGGAGAGAAATCTGGAAAAGGAAGCATTTTGGACGTTTTTAGAGCATAAAAGTGAAGAAAACGGCAAAGTCTCAACTTTTCTTGCTGGGAACAGTACCTGACGGCGTCAAGGCTTTCTACATGACGGCGTCAAGAGTTACAAAGGAGGTGGATGTGGAAAATACACGTGACGATCCAGGGAGTTTTTGTACATAGGAGATGACGACGTCACCCAAGGCCGTCATGGTCCAAGTATTAGTGACGGCCCAGAAGAAAATCACACATGACGGAGTCACAAGTAGATCTAGGCAATACGATTTCATTATGGCGGCGAGTTGACGCCGTCACAACTCAATACATGACGCCGTCACCCTATAAAATCTATATATAGTTTTCCAAATTTCATTAATTAGTGTGCAACTTTGAGGGAAAACCCCTAGGCCGAATTTTACAGCTTTTTCAAGGGTTCCAACCATTTGAATCTTTCATGTTCAATTAGAGATAAGTACTCTTTCAAATCATTCAATATGTCTATGTGTTGTTTGATTATATCTTACGCTTGTCTTCTATTTAACATGCTAGGCTAGATTTCTTTTGTGTTTGCTTAGATGTAGTGAAACCTAGATGTTAATTATGGGTTGATTGTTTGTTTATAGTTGTTACGGATGATTGTATTCGATGTTAGGCTTAAGAAAATTGGTAGACTTCCATTGGTAACTTGCTTGAACGTCTTAAGAAACATGATCGAAGGTGTACTACGATTTTTAATTGTATTTAATGCGTAGGAGAATTTTAATGATCCCATATTAGGAGATTCTAACGGCTCGACATAGGAGTGAAGTAGGATCCTATAGAGTTAGGGAATATTGTACACGGCCCAACGACTAGTATTAAGGAATATGTCCCGTCATCCATGCAATTGTAACAAGCTATCAACCTGTAAAAGATATCTAGGGAGTAATGAAATCTAAGTAAACACAACTTTCCTCATCATTGTTTACACCACAGTAGTATAATTAGTTTTATTTTCATTTCTGTTATTTTATTTTGATTGCATCTTAGTTAATTGGGTTAGTTGGCTAGCAACTAATTCCGCTCACTCCTTCAAAACCCGAGATTTTACTTGCTTTTATAAAAATATAAAAATACAAAAAGAATCATCCCTCACCTCTAGACCTAGTTTAGGAGGCTTTCTAATCCTAGCGACACTATTCCTGAGTTGAACGATCAATCCCCCGGTACTTGTCACTATACTATACTCAACGATCAGGTACACTGCTTGGTGAGGGTTGTAAGCTACTCGAGATCCCTTGAGAGGTAAAACCTGGTGCGATCCCCACGTATCAGTTTTTATACATTATTATATATATTTATAAATACGTTATTATATACTTTTTGTACGTTTTTATACAAGTTTTGTATACGTTATTATATACGTCTTTATATATGTTACTACAAAAACGTAGTTATACACACTTTTATATACGTTTTATACACGTTATTATATACTTTTTATATATGTTTTTATAAACGTTATATGCGTTATTACAAAAATGTTCTTATATACGTTTTTATACATTTTTTATATACGTTATTACAAAAACGTTCTTATCATACATTTTTATACGCGTTAGTATATACTTTTTTTATACGTTTTTTATATAAGTTTTTGTATACGGTTTTGTATACATTTTTAGGTTTTTGTATATGTTATTATAGACCCTTTTGTATACGTTTTTAAATACGTTATTATATACGTTTTATACGTTTTCAAACAAGCTTTGTATACGTTATTATATAACTTTTGGTATATATTTTTATATACATCTTTTAATATATAAAGCTTATCCCCCTAATTTAATGTGCAAGGACGGTTGTGCACAACCAAAAGTACCGTACAAACATGAAGTTGCATACCAAAATAATGTACCTAAATTTAATGTCGAGTCATTTTTTTTTTTTTTTTTTTTTTTTTTTTTTTTTTATCTATAACCATCTTCAGCAATTAGAGCAAAAAAGAATTAATGCGGAATATCAAGTGATGCGGAATATGAATTGTTGCTGCGTTTTCAAGTATACGAACCATCTTTGCACTTACAACAAATAATCATCTCAATACTATAAATAAGAAATGCATTTACCACAAACCACAATCCGATTTCTTCACACTCAAACGCAAACACAAACACTAGAACGAATGGAGAAACACCCCGAACCTGTGTCGGAGAAAACCCGCAGCAAACAATATTGCAATCACTACTCAGTCTAACAAAAAAAACTAATGATTTCAGATTTTTTGTTCTTTTTCGTTTTGGTACAACAAACCTGAAACCCATACCCGAAACCATAACTATCGTATATCACTTTCAAGATCTGTTATATAATATGTGCATATATTCAAATTAAGTGAAACGAATAACATAGTGGCTTGTGTTTTGGTAAATTGTCTTTTGAGAGTATGAAGTTAAATTATCCGTATCAAGTATGCCGTATGAAAGGGAAAAAGTAATAATTGAATTACATTGATGTTGTTGACAAAGTTATGGTATCAAAAAAGTTGGGTTGTTTCAAAGCTGAATATGACCACACGGGTCAACATGATATTGAATATGATCACACGGGTCAACATGATACTGATTATGACCACACGGGTCAACATATAATTAAAATCTTAAGGATTTATCAGTACATTCTCATATGTCACAGTGCAACTTATAATTAGCATGAAATTTCATTTGGTAGGGCTGACAGGTAAACATTACGTGATTAACAATTAAATACAACATTTGTGCATCGCACGGGTCAGTTAGTGAGCTATAATTGTCTCATGCTACAAATAGTTACATTGGATCAACTTTTATAGTCACAAACAATGTTTTGATTCCATGTATGAGATATAATATGTGTTAAGTCATACATGATTTTGTCCCGATAGGCAAAAAACAATTTATGTAACTTATTCATATTAAAAGATTACATGTAAAAAGACTATTTTAATTATCTTACTATTTTATAATAGAGGAAGACCTACTTAATATAAAACTCTTAAAATTAAGCAATACAAGTTATAATGCTAAAAGTATAAGTAACTAAAACACATCTTCTAACATTTCCAAGTTTTTAAGCTCAAAATACAACTAATTAAAATAGATATACTAACATTAAATACAATAAATAAATCATTATGTAAATTAAATATAATTAATTAACTGTTCAATAAATATAATTAATGCAGTTATTAAAGCACCCCTTACATAAAAAATACAAATTATTAAGCATATTGTACAACCAACTTAAACACAATTCATGCATTAAATGTCACTAATACAAATAATAAAGCAAATTATACAAATATTCAAGCCCGAGTGGGCAACGGGCCAAATGGGCTCGAACCCGAACGGACACGGGCCAAACGGGCTCGAGCCTGAACGGACACGAGCCAACGGGCTCGAGCCCTAACGGGCACGAGCTAAACGAAATTTTTGATATCCGAAATTTATTGTCAAAAAGAACATAATAAACTAAAATACATGATTCACAGAAAAATATTATTTTAGAGTACCCGCCGCCACAACGCGCGGGTACATACTATGCATACATTACTACATTTAACACATCATAATACTTGTGTCACACCTCGCTAAAGCGGAAACACAAAGTGCAATAGTTCATAGTACATCGCATAAGTTATAGGTAACACCATACAAGATTTAAAGGAAAACATCATATATTACAATAAGTTGTTACATTGTTTCAAAAGATAAGACATAGTACATTTAACACAAGTTCCCAACGATAAAACATCTATTTTTAAACTTTTGCAAAAGATAACATGATATAAGTAAAACAGTGCCCATGCAATGCATCCATAAATCACCGCTTACTTCTAATCACCTGAAAAGCATGATAAAACGGGTCAACTATGGCCATAGTGTACCACCCGGTACTATTCCTAAACCCATTTCTAGCCAAATATTATATTGTATGTACCTGAAGTTTTAAAACTTTAATTGCATGTTAATTGGGCTTGAGAAACGGGAGATATACTTAGAAACGAGAACTTTATTCCTTGATTGACCCAACACAACATAGAAAACTCGAATCGTATTGCATTTGCCAAATATATTGAATTAAATTGAGTTTGAGAAAAACTCTGAAGTTTATACTTGATTTTATTGGAAAAATGATTTCGTGAACAATGGCGCAACTTTCGTAATTTTTCGAGTCCGTTTGCTATGTCGAATGAGTCCCGAACCGTTTTTGTGAAAAGTTTAGCCAAAGTGGCAGTTTTGGTCCCTCCGCCCCTATTTTACACTTCCCATCCTCACTTTTCCATTTTTCATTTTAACCCGAGTTAATTGCATAAATCATCCCTGAACTTTGGTCATATTGCATGTTTCGTCCCAACTATTTTGAAAGTCCAGAAACCGTCCCTGTGGTAAACCTTTGAGCAAATTTTGGTCCCTGGTTATAACCGACGTTAAGTGGATTTCGTTAGAATTTACACGTTAGCCCTTTTGGCTCGTGACAGTTGCAGCGTTCATCCTTTAACTAACGGATGTTTATAATTTTAAAATTTTCAATTTCTTTAAAGTTTTTTGATTTTTATAATATATTTTTATAAAATATAGACGTTTTTATATACGTTTTTATACTCTTTTATAATGTTTTTATATACAATTTTAAATACGTTTTTATATACAATTTTTATATATGTTATTACAAAAACATTCTTATATACTTATTTATACATTTTTATATACGCTTTTGTATATGTTTTTATATACGTTGTTATATACATTATTACGAAAACGTTCTTATATACGTTTTTATGCATTTTTTATATACGTTATTACAAAAACATTCTTATCATACATTTTTATACACATTATATACTTTTTTTATACATTTTTATATAAGTTTTTGTATATGTTTTTATATACGTATTTAAATACGTTTTTATATACTTTTTACAATGTATACAAAAAGGTATATAATAACATATATAAGAAAGTTTTTGTAATAACATATATAAAAGCACATTTAAAAAGTATACATAAACGAGGCTTTAACCAACCCGTGTGATGCACGGTCTGTTGGTTGGTTAATTATGTGTTTTTTTGTAATGTTGGTGCAGACGCTTGTATAAGCATATGACAGTATTTAGATGCCTATGGCAGATTTTGAGTTATTAGAGAATTTGATGAATGTTTCAGGATCTTTTAAATTGCATGATTGTATGCGTTTATGGTTTGTGCAACAGGCATGTGAAGATGATGCATTTTTAAAGTGCTTTTTGCTTGTTGTCAACATTGCTTTGAGAAAGACTCAAGTGAATCAAGAAAAAGCCGGTGTTTGTGAGGAAGAATCAAATGCTAAAAAGATGAATGAGTTTAATTAGTTGCTTTATTTTAAATGTTTTTTTTTCTTGTTTTTATGTTTATGATATTGTATACAACCCGTGCGATGCATGGGCTTTTGGTTGAATAATTAAGTGTTTTTTCGTAACGTTGATGCATCAGCATATGACGGTGTTTAGATGGCTATTAGAGAAGTTGTATTGTATTTATTTTAGTGGAAATGATAATTAGATGCCTAGTAATGTTATCATTACTTTTGTATGTAATTAGTTATATGTAATACATTGTATTTATTTTAATTGATCTGATTGTGATATTATCATAACTTTTATATTTAAACTAGGCATTCAGACCCTTGCGATGCACACGGGCTCGATCTAAATGTTCATAGCGTATTGTTCAGCACTAATTTTCGTCATTTTGATCATGGATGGATTTTGTTGGTCAATAAGTTTCTAAGTTGTGTTTTTAGCATGACATGAAAAATGTTGACGCCGTTATTTCGTTAATTTTAATTGAGGTCGAGTCAAACACTCAAAATACAATATATAACTCGGGCTGCCTCATAACCCGTGCGATGCACTCATGCACACAGCTTTTTTATTTGTTATTATAATTTATAAATGACCGCGAGCCAAAATTATATAATTTTTTCATTCTATGCATTATTAAAGGTGATCTTTTTAATATGCCGTATTTTGTTATTTTAGCAAACTCTGAAAGCCCGTGCGATGCACATGGGCTATATAGAAGTTTTCAAAGTTTAATATCCATCTTTTGTTTTCGTCATTTTATATTTGAGATGTATTTTTGTCATTATATATATAAGTTGTCATGGTAGCATACATTTTGCAAGCATAATATGTATTTAAAATAGTTTATTGACATGTAATCTTTTAAGATGTATGTTTTACGTAATATTTTTTGTCTAGTTATTTTGGTATTGACTCTATCGTTTTTTATTAGACTTAACTAATATTAATACAACCAGCTAAGTTATAACTATTTCTTATAATAGTCAACAATGCTCGTGCGATGCACATGAGCTGTATATAAGTTTTCATAGATTTAAAATACGTGCGATGCACATGGGCTATATAGAAGTTTTCATAGTGTAATATTCGGCATTTATTTTCGTCATATTATATTTAAGTTGTCATAGTGTCACATATTTGCTAAGTTTTATACGTATTTAAAATACTTTATTGAGTTACACATGGACTGTATATAAGTTTTTATAGCATAATCTTCGGCACTTATTTTCGTCATTATATATCTAAGTTGTGATGGTATCACATTTTCAAGCATGTCACACATTTAAAATAGTTTATTGACATAAAAAGAGCATATGTGAAGAGATTTTTTTCAAGATATTACATTGAAAAAAAAGTCTTTTCACATGTAATATTTTAATATATATAAGTTACATCCTGCTAGTAACTTTTAATGCAAATAAACTAATCTTATATACTAAAAACTTAAGTTGTCTTAAAAATGCAAAGTGCTCACAATAAATGTTTCATGAATTAAAAGTGAAATGGAGAGGCTTCATGTGTTAGTACATTGATTTAATAGTCATGCATAAGGGTTAGTACATAAGATTAATGATTCGAGTAATTGAAAAATTTTGTACAATATAGTACAAGGTAGTTTAAGCAACATCAAAATTATATCAATTATACAATATTGGGTGACTTAATTTAATGTGCAAGATGATTTGTGCACAAATTGTAGTATGGTACAAGGTAGTTTAAGCAACATGAAAAGTATATTTTCTATACTATCTAAAGATTTGAGTGCTTAATTTAATGCGCAAGAGGCATTGTGCACAAAAGTTTGTAAGGTACAATATGTTTTGCATGAGGAATCATGCACAAAAGTTTGTACAGTATAACATGTTTCAAGCCATCTCTAAACCGCAAAGAATACAAACCAAAAATGCCATGAATGCATAAATTAAACACACCAATTAATGGTTAGTCTTTTTACCTTCCCGTCCATGAGTTACAAATATTTTATCAACTATATAATGTGTCAAAAATCATACACAACAAACCATAACTTCCTCCACACCGCGTGCACATTGGGATACAACTTATTATGGTGGTAAAGTAAGCATCATATCGTCTTACTTATTTAGTATATTGATTTATATTGTGTTATGTAAATTTCATGTGTGTTTTGTGTGTGTAAGAATGTAGGACATAAAGATGGTGCTTAGGAGGTATGGTAGTAACATCATCTTCTCTAATGGTTTAAGAGATCCTACACATAGTTGTCTTATCAATTAAGTGGAACATGCACGAACATTTTTACTTTGATCGAAAATGCAATATATTGATTAACTGTATTTAAGTTACTAATGATCAACTATATCTAATTGTTTTTTGCAGCGCGTCAAGAAGCATTAAAGAAAGAGATTGAAAAGTTATAAAAATTGTATCAAGAAAAAAACATGCAAAATGCCAATGAATAACAACGACAACAACAACAACAATGCCACGGCCACCGGTGGGATGAATACTTAGCATTATTAATAGTACGTTACAAATTAAACATGCAATATTTTACTTCATGTAATACCGCTAAATGGGCTAATACTATTTATTCGTTAGCAAGTAAGTTTATTGAAAATAATGTGACGAGCATTCAATTTTTAGTCAATAATTATTGCTACACTTTCTTGGTGCATTTCAATATTTTTGCTTTTAATGTAGTTTTTTGTTTTGCGGTGTGTTAATATCACTTTCTTAATTAAACGTCTTGGAATGTTGCGTGACTTTGATATTTGATATGATTGTGTAAATTATATCGATGTTACATATTGGAAATGGTAGTATATAATAAAAATATCTTCACACTATTATCTTAACAATAAGAATATTCTAAATCGAAGAAGCATATAAAGGAGAAGAAAATTGTATTTCAAATGTTATCCTACACCTATCACGAGGTAAGCATTATTCATTTGAGTTTGCGATCATATAATTCATGTCGTCATACTGTAAATACTTAAAGTGAGCTACTAATGAATGCTCCAATTTCGATATTATAGTTTATGAAAAAATATTGTAATAATGCATTAATTAAAAAATAATTTATGTATCTTACACATTTTAAAATATTACATATGAAAAGCCTAATTTAAATATAACATTTTACAAAAAACCTCTTCACATTAAAGAAAGAGATCGAGAAGTTACGGAAATTGTATCAAGAACAAAACATGCAAAATGCCAATGAACAACAACAAGAACAATGCCATGGCTACTGGTGTCAATATAGATGGATACTTAGCATTCATATTAATAGTAAGTTACAACTTAAACATGAAATATTTTACTATACAAATTATAATTTATTATACGAATTATAATTTATACTCTTGGATATACTAATTACTTTAATGTTTTTTGTTTTAATAGATTTGTTAAAAAGGAAATTTGTTTTATAGTTCGCCTTTAATAATGTAATTTATTTGAACAATGAAGTCCGTCTTTCACAAAAAATGAGAGTTTCAAAGCCTCATTTAAATATAACATTTTACAAAAAAAACCCCTTCACATTAAAGAAAGAGATCAACAAGTCACGAAAATTGTATTAAGAACAAAACATGCAAAATGCCAATGAACAACAGCAAGAAGAACAACAACAAGAACAATGCCATGGCTACCGGCCATGGCTACCGGTGTCAATATAGATGAATACTTAGCATTCATATTAATAGTAGATTACAAATTAAACATGCAATATTTTACTATACGAATTATAATTTATACTCTTGAATATACTAATTACTTTAATGTTTTATATTTTTATAGTTTTGTTAAAAAGGAAATTTGTTTTATAGTTCACTTTTAATAATGTAATTTATTTGAACAACGAAGTCCGTCTTTCACAAAAAATGAGAGTTTCAAACATGAACCGAAAATTAGTTCCGAACATTACGAAAAAAACAATTAGATCCAACCTGTGTGGATCGCATGGGTCCTGAGGCAGTCCAAACCTATGTGCATCACATGGGGATGAATATAAAAGGTCTCCAACATTAATGGCATCGCTTCATATTGTGTTTCCACTTTAGCGAGGTGTGACACAAGTATTATGATGTGTTAAATGTAGTAATGTATGCGTAGTATGTATTGGGTATGCTATGCATGCATGAAAATGGAAAAAGGTGCATGGTTACGTAAATTGTTACGCAATGTGTGTTGTCTAACACACATTGCGTGCACCGCTGTTTTTCCATGGCTAATTCAAAACACATCATAAAATGAACAAGCAAGTTTCCAGGATGAGAATACACCTTGAAGAATGCGTTAGAACTCTATGACATTGAAGTTGTCTTCATGAGACCACACATGGGCAACTCGCTAAAATAGCCAGGAACCGCCTTTCTCTTATAACATATATGTCAGATAACCATATGTTCTGATTAAGGTTATACTTTGATATTAAATCATGCCATACTTCCTAAAAAATTTCAGGTCACATTCCACACTAGTTTGTGAAATTCTTTCCTGAATTCAGAGTCAGCAGCTAGATCACTCAACACCTGCAAGTATGGCAATGAATTTAAGGTGTTTGTTCCGTCAAAACATTTACAGAATTTTTGTAATTAAATAGAACAAATAAAAACTGTAAAATAATTATGCACAACATAAAATTACCTTCCTGGGAAGTTTCTGAGTAATGGTGGGAATCCGAAAAAATCTCTAGAACAGCCTTATGTAACGAATCATCTTGGTCAGTAAGTGCCAGGGGTGGTTGCTTAGCATGAGTTTCTAAAAAGGCGTCAAGCATCCATGAGTACGATTCAAACTTTTCATCTGACAATAACGCAACACAATTTCTGGTGGTTGTCAACACCAGTAAATGGTACAAAAAGCATGTTATATATGTAAATGTTAAATACAATTAAAAGGTCCAAATATCATAAAATGTCACAATTTAGCTTTTATAATGAAGTATGATAAATACAATGTCAATGTAAAATAGTAATGGAACTCACTTGTTTGTATCAAAAGTAGCATCAAAAGAAACAATGTCACCAAATTCAACATAGTTGCATTTCATTGTTTCATCCCCAAAACATATGACACAACTTATTTTCTTTGGTGTGATGATAAAAATAGAATTGAGGGACATGTTCCTTCGTCTTCATGATTTTGTCAACTAACATTTGTGCATCCCTTTCACCGATGAATAAATTCATACCATACCTAAAATTACTCCAATCAATGGCCGTTCCCCAAACTTTATCAAAACCACCCAAAAGTGCTACTCTTAGCCTGTGTACTTTTTGTGGACCAATATTAGACAAGGACACACGGTGAATAAACGTATAGTCACCATATTGCATCTTCCGTCAAGTACGAGGTAGATACATATTAGACTGATCTATAAGTGGATGATTATGATTCTCCAAAAAGTCATATAACTCATAGTAATTTGTCCCTCTAGTAACTTTCAAGCTAATATTTGCTTTGCAATCAATAATGAAGATGTCAATCATCATGGCCAGGAAGATGATAATGTAGATGGAAAAAAAAAAGAAACGCATATCTTCAACTACCCTTACTGATTGCAAAGCAAATATTAGTTTGAAAGTTACTAGAAGGACAAATTACTCTGAGTTATTATTTTTTGGAGAATCATAATCATCCACTTATAGATCAGTCTAATATCTATCTCGTGCTTGACGGAAGCTGTAATATGGTGACAATATGTTTAATCACCTTGCGTGCTTGTCTAATATTGGTCCACAAAAAGCACATAGGCTAAGAGTAGCACTTTTGGGTGGTTGTGATAAAGTTTGAGGAATGCCCGTTGATTGGAGTAATTTTAGGCATGGTATGAATTTATTAATCGGTGAAAGGGATGCACAAATGTTAGTTGACAAAATCATGAAGACGAAGGAGCATGTCCGTGTCATTGATGTACAAGTGACATGACTCCAGTGTGGTTGAGTGATGTGCCACGCCGTCCCTTATCTGTTAGTTGACAAAATCATGAAAACGTGATTTGAATTCATCACCACAACCCAAGAATTTGAACACATTCTCCATATGCGTAATCCAATACTCTACCTCCATGGGGGTGGCAGCAGACCGGAAATAAAGAGGCTTAAGTTTGGTGAACCTCTCAATTCAAACATGCATCCCAATAGGTGGAGCACCAACACCCGACAAACCAACATCATTCCTGATGTCATTGGTGATTCTGGGCATCAAATCAGCAGAGAGATTCGAGTGTGCATTAGTCAAGCCTAAGCTCTAAGGGTCAAATCCTAGGGTCCACATGTTCACAGGCCATGACTTAAGTACTACAGGTCGCAGCTTGGGCTCCGATACCATAATTCTAACACCCCAACCCGACAAGGGTTGAAGTATCACATTATGGTGACATATCAAAGCATACATAATGAACAAAATGAACATCGGAAGTCTAAAGTATAAATAATCAAAGGAAAACAAGTCAACACGACTTGATCAATACATCAGTTCCAAAAGATATCCAATGAAACATAATATTGTGTCTTAAACATAATGAAATAACAATGTATCAAAGTCTAAGATGACTAGGGAAATAATCCACAATCAGCTCTACTCTCAATCCCATAAGCTATCCCCAACTCCTAGCTTAAATACCTTCCACGGTGAAAAAAAATACGGTTGAGCTTAAAAAGCCTAGTGAACAGATATACAAACAAAGTAATGATAATGAAACAGAAACATAAACAGATATGGTGCAGTGGGGTAATATCATAAGGTATAGGTAAAAGTGTAGTAAAAGGGTGAAAGGTAAAACAATAATCGACCACGAGCCCAGAACAGATCAGATAATATCATAGCAAATGTAACCATAAGTCTTCATAATCATATAGAGGGAAGACCTCTTAAATAGCTAGATAATATGAGGGGAGTCCTCAGTAACCAAAATGTAATGATCAACTCCCAGAAATGTGAAAGACGTGGATTGCACCCAGTATCAGTCACCAAACAAATATATTATATCATAACATCATATCAGGTACAGAAACAGATCTAGGATGCATCCATACGCCCTGCAGAAAAATCATAATCATAGTGGCCATAACAAATAAGGGACGGTGTGGCACGTCACTCGACCACACTGGTGCATCAATGACACAACCATGTTACCTTCAAGGCTTGAGAAAATGGCTCGGGTATCAAACAGAAGGTCAGATATCAGATCAAACAGTTCACATCAAATGGTTCATATTAAATGTTTCAGAAAGTCATAGCAAAGGTTCATAACAAAGGTTCAAATCAAAGGTTCATAGCAAATGTTCATAATAAAGGTTCAGAATAAAGGTTCATAATCAAAGATTCATATCAAAGCTTGATAGCAATGGTTTAGAATAAAGGGATCATAGCAAAGGTTCAAAGTCAGAAGCTAAACAAATCAAAGATGTGAAGAGTTCATGAGAAACCTGTGAGAAGGTCAGAACATCTGTACCTTATTCAAAGCAAGCAAACAGAAACAGACAAGTCAAGCCAAAAGGATCACTCTCGCTTCACAGAATCTACACGAATGAATTACCATGTATAACTTTAAGTCCATTAGAATTAGGTTACCCATTTTAGTATACTTTCTATTTTTAGTAACTTTCTAGATTTGGTAAGTTTTCATAATTAGCATGCTTCCAGAAATAGCAGGTTTCCATAAATAGTAAGTTCCACATATAGAAGGTTTTCAGATTTAAAAAGTTTTCATATTTAGTAATATTAGTCATTTAGTAACCAAAGTTATCAAAGGTGTCAATATTTATAGTTTCGGGCCATAGATTTTAATTATGTTATAAAAACCCTCGTTATTACTCCCGTCCATGTTTGACTTTTCAAGTCTTTATTTATCAACTTTGACCTTAAATATTTTTACTTGTGTTATATAGTATTTGATAAAAATTATACACAATTAAAATACATTTAAAACTTAATTTATTCATATATTTTGTATCAAATATTATATTACACAAACAAAAATATTTAAGGTCAAAGTTGAGAAATAAAGACTTTAAAAATTCAAACATGACATTTAATAAGAGACGGAGGGAGTATTTTATATCAATCGAACAACAAAAATCCTAGCTCATTTTCTTTCAAAATCCATTTGACCCCTTTTATTTCTTATTTGTGAATTTAATCAAACCCACAACTGGGCCATCGTGTGATTCGAACAACACGACACAAGCACCATTTGTCTCACCCTTTTAATATTATTTATTTCGATTCGAAACGGACAAAGATCATGCGTTTTCCTTTTCTTTTTATACATTCGAACAAACAAGACCCTAGGTCTCGTTACCCTTAAATACGAATGCTTCACATGTTCAAAATTCCAAAACACAAACGTATGTCAACTTATATATGTGTACGCGTGTATTGATTGCATGTTAATTGAGTTCTATGATTTCATGTAGTAGAAATATATATCGAAGGTTTATAATTCATTATATTCGATCCAAACAAAGTCGAGAATCACAAAACATGTATATATGTGGATCGATTCATAAGGTTTCCCGAGACATCATTTTATGTGACAATCTTTATTATTTTATGTGAGGTTTTATAGCGTATCACATGTTTCTTATTTAGCCGATAAATATAACAACAAAACATGAAACATAAACGTGAGATGAACATCAAACGAGAGGAAAAAGATAACAAGAAAGATGTGTGTGTTACCCTTCGATGACCAGTAAACAGAAACGAAACCAAGCCTCCAAAACAAGTCGAAACAAACAAATCCAAACCCTATTCGAACCAAGCAAAACCTACACCCTTCGAGCAGCTCTTAACCACGATCAAACCACCTCTTTTAAGCCTTCTTGAGTTCGAACAGAAATGGAAGAGAAAGCCAGAAACTTATGCCGCTATTTATTTTTTTCTAGGGTTAGGGTTTTTTTCTCACTTTCTTGAAGCGTATAATGTGTGAGAACAAAATGAAAACACCGGCCTTTATCAAATGTTGGTGGGTTCGAAATTGGGCCAAGGAGGGCCGAGAGTCATGGGCTCAAGTTATTGTGTCCATTTGGTTGTTTATTAGTTGTTCATTAAAAGAAAAACGGCCCAACCAAGGTTCGTGTTGCGTAAAATGGCTCTTCGAATTTTATTTTAGGTTTCTAGGTATTTTTGGATTCCAAATATGTTCATAAATTTAATTGTGAAGTTTCCTTTTAATTATTTTGGATTACGGTTTATTCGTTTAGTTATTCTCGGGTTTTATTATTAATTACGGATTTTAGGTCGTTATAGCTCATGTGTGGTCTCACATGAAGACAACTTCATGGTCAGAGAGTTCTAATGCATTCTTCTAAGTGTATTATCATCCTAGCTAGAAACTCGCTTGTTCATTTTATGATGTGTTTTGAATCAGCTATGGAAAAACATCGGTACACGCAACTTGTGTTAGACAACACAACTTCTGAGAAGACGCCTGTGATGTTTACCCAGTTGCCAATCGAACGTCATTTGTCTGAAGTGTATTCACATTCCATATTCAGGGATGTACAACACAAAATTTCAAAAGGCTTATATTTTTGTGCACATATTGGTTCCGTTCGAAGGGATCCGTTGAATATTGTGTCATACACTAGCGGGATAAGAGAAATAATACTGTTGTGGATGCTACAGTAATTGTTAGGAATTAAATATTCCATAGATTTGATGATCAGAAACAAGAAGAATGAAACATGAAGAATACTAAAATGATAAGCAAAATACGCTAAGTGCAATTCTGCTGAAGAATGTTTCCACTGATGGATTCTGCTGATGAGAAAAATAGTTCTGCTAATAGAATTATGCTGAAGAACGTTTCTACTGAAAGTGATTCTGCTGATGGATTCTGCTGATTGACACTGCTGCTAATCAATGAGTCATACTACTGAATGAACACTACTACACAAAAGGCCATAGACACCTCTTAATAGGGATCGGTTTAAAAAAAAACTAGTTTCTATAGTTAAAAAGTAGGGAGCATGGGAAGCATACAAACCATGTTTTTCGAACAAACCTGTCTCTTTAATCTAAAACGAACTAAAACTGGTTCTGTTATAAGAAACCAGTCTCTGAACAAAATCAAAGACACTTGTTGTTTTGAAGAGACCGGTCTCCACATTTTTCTATGATAGACACCGGTTGTTTGGATAAACACCAGTATTTTTTCCAAATTAATAATGGCTCTTTTTTCTTAAAGATCTATAACTACCGAGAACGCCATTAGTTTAATCAAATGAGAAAAAGCTAAAATCCATCATAAATACTATAAAAAAGTAGAGATCAAATATTATGTTATTCAAATAATTACTTTGATAATTGCTACACTTATATAAAAAAAAATATAACAAACACACGTGTCAAGTATAGACGGGATATGTAGCCGTCTACGTTATTTTTTTCGTGCATTTTTTTATTTTTATTTTCTTAGTGAATTTATATTTTTATTTTAATGCATGAAATATTAGTTAGTTTGAAAAGAATGTAAAAGAAAATAAAATGATAGGACCAAAAAATGGGGTTTTGGTTTGAGAATTTAGTGAGAAAGTATTTGGTATGTGAATGATAAAGAAAGTGCATATGTGAAACGTAACTAGTGCTGCCATTCGGGTTGACCCGGTCGGGTTCGGGTCAAGCCTCTAAAAAATATACCCGAACCCGACCCTGTTTAGAGCTCAGGTCAACTCGGGTCGGGTCAATTCGGGTTCGGTCAACTCGGGTCGGTCAATCGGGTCGGGTCAACTCGGGTTTGGAGTCAACCCAAGTATTTTTACATTGTAAAGTGTTAGTTTAGTCGGGTCAACTCGGGTTCGGGTCGGGTCAAGGCTAAAAAAGCATACCCGAACCCGACCTTGTTTAGAACTCGGGTCAATTCGGGTTTACCCGATTGACCAGAATATGAGTTTTGACCCGAGTTGACCCAAACCCATTCGGGTTGGGTTCGGGTTTTATGACACCCGTAACACACAGCATGCTCTTTGGCTTGAGCCAAAATTGTTAATCTCTAATTGATATACTGTAATTATTTCCAAGATTTCAATTCGGCGCCACCATTTGGTGCACATCTCCCTTCCAAAATTTTGAACTCCCCATTTTCTCCAAGTTTCAATATTTGGCATCTCCCTCTAACCCTATGTAATTTCTTTTACCATCTCAGTTTCCCACTTCCTCCATAAATTTCAACCCTCACCGCTTCATAATAAGTGTATGTTTGTAGTCATAGATTTTTAATTTCATATATTCACAAAATCATGAGGGTTTTGAAGAACTAATTTTGACCTATACAAGAAGTTACCATCTTTTCCCTCTCTCATACATCTTTTGTAACCCTAATCTTAACAATAGCAGCCGTCAAATTCCTTCCGGTTGTCGACTTTGGCCGCCGGTCTGAAAGGCCTCCCTCCCGTCTTTTATATTTGTAATTATTTTCTCACATTATTTTCGTAGTTTCTTTTTAATCTTTCATTAGTTCGGTATTATTTTAGGTAATTGTCATGGTTCCCACGGGTTATGGTTGTAATCCGGTTGGTTGTGGAAGGTGTTGGGTCGTAGGTTCAGGCAAGTTTCGAATCAAGTATTTCGGTTAGGTGGTTTTGGGGCTCATTGTTTTCATAGTGCAGTTTTAGGGTCGTTGCATTGGTGGGTCAAGTGGTTCTGGTCGGGGTCTTTAACCGATAGAGGTCATTATTTCTGTTTTTGACACTGGCTTTGGACTTTGTTTAATCTACATTATCTATATTTTTATGGTTAAATATATCTTCAGTTGGTAAATCGAAATTGGTTTTAAGAGCTTCCAATAGCATTTTGCTCAGATGGCTTAGCCAAAGAGGTATGTCGTATATGTCTTTAATTCTTATTATACCAACCACATGCGAATATGCCGAAACACTTATTATATTAGTATTTGGCTACTAGATAATCTTCTTAAGTGCCCCTCATAGGAAATACTAGTTTTTTTTTTTTTTTTTTTTTTTTTTTTTTTTTTTTCATATATGGTGAATTGCCTAGAAATGTTGAAAAGTCTACTAGTAAACTTAAGAGGAATATCAATAGATGTATTTATGTATTTGATATGCAATACATTTGTTTTTAATCTCCAATATTTCACTTCTGAAGTAATACCATTTTTGTGTAGATGGCTGGTCGGATCACTGTCCTACAACCAGGTTCATTGGCTGAGTTCACTGAGAGGTAATAAATTGACTCTATAGTCTTCACATACGAAAACAACTTGAGATGTAAGCAGTCTTAGTGAATGTGATAAGAGGCTAACGAGATATCTAGTCTTTTACCAAATCACCAACCTTGATTTAGGATATAATTTAGCTTGTTATGCAATGTCTATTGATGGTGTTATCACATACTTATTATGCAATATCTATATTCAGGAAAACCTCATATTTTCGTCTATGTTATCATCTATTTTATACAATTTAATCAATAAATTTCTATGAATATTGCTGTTCTTATTGCTAGACATCCATATTTAATCAGGCATTCACATGGCTCATACTTATTTCTGTGTTCAAAATAGCCCCTCCTATGAAAAACACAGTTTGACCCTTTAAAACTTAAAAGATGGCCCCGACTCTTTCTTTACCACCATCTTCTAGTCTTTTATCTTTAGTAGATGGGTAACACAAAACAATGGATTCCTAAAAATCATACATTTCAATATTATCAAAACCATACTCCTAAATGTTCATAATATTAAGTTATTAGACAAGTTGCGTATTAGCTGTATATGCTTGACTTGAATTTAAAGCTTTACATGTATCCTATTCCCAGCTTGCAAAAAGTCAAAACTTCACCCCTTCAGAATTAAGTGAAGTTGCTAATCATTGATAGCTTCGCTGCGCTTGTTTCCGGGTGAGTATGCTTATTTTAGCTATCTATGTATGCCCAAGCACGATAATACCTTTTAAATTAAATGGTGTATTCAGGGAATACGAACCACGAGCTCCGAAGAAACATCCATTAGGCTGGCATATTTCATTTATTAAGTGTGAGTCGTCTCTGACTCTCTGTCAGTTTCTTCTTGTAAAACTAATCTTATGTTGAACTGTTGTATTGACTTTCTTTCTCTGTCTTTTTAATTTACATTGCAGATCACTTGCTGAAGACTTACGAATACCCATAGTGATGACAAACCAAGTAAGAGCTCGGAGTGCGAATCAAATCACTCAGTATTCTTTCCAAGGTATGAATTTGTAGATGTGATCATGTGTTTCACACGTTTCCAGTGTTAGTTAACAATTGGCATACGTGCAACAGCAGGACCAACAGTGTGGAGGATTGTAGACAATCTGATTCTCATCTTGTTGCTGCATTGATGATTCACTGGGTTCATGCGGTTACCATTAATCTTGTTCTAGAATCTAGATCAGGTTTGTATAAGACTTTTTCAACACATATTTTGCTATTCCTCTTAAGAGATGCACCATGCTATTACAGTTAACTTCATTTAATTGGCATTTCATTCATATTTCTCTAGTGAAAATTGTTAGATATGAAAGGGTAATGACCCCTTGGAAAAAAGTGGTTACTTTGACAGGTTCACCGGGGTTATTGTAGTGGTCATGTTTTAGATGTTATGAGTTTTAGTAGTTTTGATATCAATGATATCATGGTTTAGCTATGGTTCTTTTGTCAGTTTGGTCGATAAAGGTTGGTATTCTTGGCGTGTGGTGATCTAACGATGAAAGACTTTTCTCATGTTAGGGTTTCAAAGTTTTGCATTTACGAGTCTGATTTTTTTTTTTTTTTTTTTTTTTTTTGGATTTTAAGGAATTCTTAAATCTTTTACATGAGCACAAGTATGATTTCATTACTCACCACGTGTTTGAGTTAAGAATTGGTTTTGGATGGTTATAACTAACCGAGTACTAAATATATATGAAGTTTGTGGCAAGTAAATTTTGGTTTTTAATTACTTGTTTGTCATCTGAAGTAAAATTCCAGCCGTATCTTGTTCAGAGTCGGTATAATCCTTTTGGGAACGCTGTTAATATGTTTAAGTTTGTGGGTAAAGCACTCAGTTTTAGCCAATTAAAACCCATTTACTGATTTGTGGCAACAACATTTGTTGAATATGAGTAGGATACCGAACTACTAAACTCTTAAGTAACATAAGAAATAGTGAATTTGTGACAGTTGCATTTAAACTTAAAGTTATAAGGGCAAATTTGGGTTGAGAAATGACAAGACTATGGCATGTAAAGGTTGTTCATGAGTCATGACTGCTTATATTATGGATTTATAAAGTTATTTATTATAACTTACGGAGTATACGTTTATGTTATAATGTCAAGAGGTGATAAGAAACCATTTTTCTGTATATATTCAAGATAAACTAATTGTGTCGTTTACTGTACAACTTATTTTGTTCATTTGTATGTAGATGCATTGATCTTGCAGCAGCTCGTTTAGATTGGTTCGTACGTGGGAGATAGAAAATTATGCAAAAGGTATTAAACAACTATCACAGATGCCAATGGTAAGGATATTTTTTTGGTTACAAAAAATTTGTATCACTTATCGTAACAATTAAGTCGTTACTTATTGTTCCTGATGTTTTTATTGACTTTGTATACAGGTTTGATACATTGATTCACAGGCATTTTACAAGTTGGAGATAAATGTGGAACAAACACATGAAAAGTTGTTTTGGTGTTCAAGTCTCTAACAAGAAATGAAATATATGAAATGCGGTGGCACAATGTATATTGATAGCTTGTTACATTGTAGATGCTATATGGACATAAATGCTTGATTGTGTATTTGGATATGATTTATAATATTCGAGAAGATGTAGTTGTATTGGATTATAATAGTTGAATGGAATGCTATTTATTTACTTTTGAATTTCATGGTACTGAATTAGATCCTATCAGAATTACATATTAATAAAAGCAAAAAAATGAAAAATTAGAAATCTAGTGGTATTGATTCAACTATATAATAGAAACTGGTTCTTTCTGATGGGGATTCTCATTTATGATACATGTTCAACTCTATAATCGAAATTGGTTCTTACAATAAAACTAGTCTCATTGCTCTAAAAAAGGGACCGGTTACATAACCAGTTTCTATGTTCTTAAGCCAAAGAGATACCCCCTCACAGAGAGTGGTTCCAAAACCAGTTTCTATAAGCTATTCTAACCGGTCTTTATGGACTTTTTTGTAGTAGTGGGATAAAGATGAAAAATATATTTTGTGCATAGTCACTAGATAATATCTTTGTTATAGTCATCAAATTGAACACTCTAAATGAGTTGTAAACATTGATACGTGTTGACTAACATCCTAGTCATAAGCTAGATAGTAGATGACAAAGCTTATCAATTTTGTAATGATCTTCTTTGTTCTATAAAAAGGAGATCACCCCTTTAGATAAAGCGTATGCTTCACAGTGAAACAAAGTGAACATCACCAAGGTGCTTCGTACTTAGAAATTACAACAACACTAAGTGTGTTGAAATGTAAAGCACTTAGAAGAGTGTGTGTGGTAACATCAGACAAGGGGTCTGTTGTTGTTAGGTTTGTTTAGCCTCAAGGATCTTTGATCCCTGTTAGATTGTAAACCGTGCTATACTTGATCACATAGCGTTGGGGCTAGTTGGAATAACAAACGGAGAAGTTAGAAAAACCTTGTTGTGATAATATTGTTTCTTTCATAGAATATTCCGTCAATATTATCATTGTGCTCGTAATAGTCAAATTCCTAGATCAAAGGCTTAACATCCTAGAGCTCATAAATGATCAGCAAAAGCTTATTGTTCAGGAGGTCCAAATAAGCTTTTCACATTTTCACAGTTGGTATCAGAGCGAGGGGGCTCTGGATCTAGAAAAGAAAAGGTTTTTGTTAAAGAGAAAAGAAGAAAGAAGAAAAATTCGTTTTTGCTTAATTTTTCGCAACTTTCTGAAGAGCAGTTTTACAAAGGCTATAGCTCCTTCGTTAACCGTTGGATTGGGCTAAAATTTTTGTTGAAGGTTCTTGGCATATCAAGGTAGATTCTCACCGGAAGGATCTTCAATCTAAGCATCAGATGGCAAGATATGCATCGTTGAAAACTGCTGCAGAAACAGTTGAGGTATGGTCGAATTTTTGGTTTTCTTTCTTGGTTTACACACACAAAGGGGAAGAATCACACACAGAAGAGAGTTGGTTCTTAAAAGATAAAAATGCTTGTTTATCAAGTTATTATTGGTAAAGAAAGTTATTTGTTCCTTATTTGAAGATGAAGTGAAATTTTTCAAGATTGCGTTCTTATCATATCTTAAGGTGATGTGTACACTTTAAAGATAACTTGTTCGTTCGTTCAAGTGACTACGAAATGACAAACACTTAAAGGAGTTACATTGTAGTGCTCAGTGTCTCATAGAAGATGAGTTTATTGTCATGAGATTGAGGTCTCCCTATACATCAAGGATGGGTATACGTTCGAAGTCAGATTTAGTACAAGATATAAGACACAAGGTTGGTTTCTTTCACTTCAGCATCAAGTTAGTAATGATTGGTTTTTCTTCATCAGTCATAAAAGCCTACAAAAATAGAGATTCAAATGGTTAACATATGGGTTTCAGGGGAAGCTTAAATGTTCAAGTGTTCAACCATTTATTATGTATGTGCATCACCACAGGGAGAGTAATTGATTCTTACTACTGTTAATTAGTATTGCTACTGATGGTTTAGATTTTTACTGTCTCAAGTTCATTTTTAGTGCGAAAACTTAATGGAGGGTAATTTGAGATAATAGAAGGATAGATTGGATGTGTAGTATTAGTTCATGGCTGTAAAAATCATATTTGTAATATTCTCTATTTGTTGATAACAAAAAGAAGAGAATAGATGTGGTGGATAACATAAATTAAGGGGAAGACAGTATAGTTTCATTCATGGTGAGATTTAGTTATCTCAATTTCTCTACTTCGTCTAGGGAAATTCGTACAAGAATGTTTTTGTTTTGTAATCATCAAATAGGGGAAGATTGTTAGGAATTAAATATTCCATAGATTTGATGATCAGAAACAAGAAGAATGAAACATGAAGAATACTAAAATGATAAGCAAAATACGCTAAGTGCAATTCTGCTGAAGAATGTTTCCACTGATGGATTCTGCTGATGAGCAAAATAGTTCTGCTAATAGAATTCTGTTGAAGAACGTTTCTACTGAAAGTGATTCTGCTGATGGATTCTGCTGATTGACACTGCTGCTAATCAATGAGTCATATTACTGAATGGATAAATATGAAAAAGATATTTTGTGCATAGTCACTAGATAATATCTTTGTTATAGTCATCAAATTGAACACTCTAAATGAGTTATAAACATTGATACGTGTTGACTAACATCCTAGTCATAAGCTAGATAGTAGATGACAAAGCTTATCAATTTTGTAATGATCTTCTTTGTTCTATAAAAAGGAGATCACCCCTCTAGATAAAACGTATGCTTCACAGTAAAACAAAGTGAACATCACCAAGGTGCTTCGTACTTAGAAATTACAACAACACTAAGTGTGTTGAAATGTAAAGCACTTAGAAGAGTGTGTATGGAAACATCAGACAAGGGGTCTGTTGTTGTTAGGTTTGTTTAGCCTCAAGGATCTTTGATCCCTGTTAGATTGTAAACCGTGCTATACTTGATTACATAGCATTGGGGCTAGTTGGAATAACAAACGGAGAAGTTAGAAAAACCTTGTTGTGATAATATTGTTTCTTTCATAGAATATTCCGTCAATATTATCATTGTGCTCGTAATAGTCAAATTCCTAGATCAAAGGCTTAACATCCTAGAGCTCATAAATGATCAGCAAAAGCTTATTGTTCAGGAGGTCCAAATAAGCTTTTCACATTTTCACAGTAATTTTTATTCATATGCAACGTCATGCAATTGCAAGTATGCAACGTCATTGTGTTTTCCATTTAATTACCAGGTACCTTTTTTACACATAACAACCACGTTACAATGTAGTTTTTAAAATTTAATTAACATGTTTGCATCATTTAAAGTTTTTTATTAATTTATATATTTCGTTACAGGTTTCTATTAATCAGTTGGATGGTATAACAAACTGCTCTTGTAGTCATTATAACCGCCATGGTCATCTGTGTAGACACGTATTTTGCGTATTTAGTATTCATGGAACAAACACCATTCCTCAAATACATCAGTCCTCGTTGGTGTACAAATGTTCTTCCTAATCATTTCCGCGAAAAGCGACATAGGTACTTGGTTTTACATGAGCTGCCGAAAATGTAACAAAAAGGTTAGTAATAGGAATGAGGTTGTTGATCTTGAAGGTGATTAGCCTCCCGATGTCATAAACAGACATGATGATATGTGGTGCAAGACTTTGAAAGCCAACCCACAATCTTGTTATCCAAGGATATTTAATTTATCATTTTATTATTGTTTATCCTATTTGTCATCGTGTAACTTCATCTTTAATAATCTTTAAAATGAATATTGTAGGTTTACGGTCGAGATTAGAGTTATTGATGGAAGTAGGAGTACTTCCTTCATAATGTTTGATAGAGAGGTTTCTAGACTTATTAACAAGAGTGCTCGGGAGCTGGTAGGAATACAAGAAAGGTTGAATGATGATTATAGTGGTAAAATATTAATCACTATTGAGTAAGGATCAAATGAGAATAATCTTTTAGATGCATCATAATATATTTTCTAGATAAAAATATTAAGTTAGACGAATCCTATGTATTTTTCGTTCTCTGCGGGTCAAATTTGTTGCTAGTACTACTTTGCATCATTTTCACTTCAAAATCACTTTCGAAACTAATTGTGATGCATATAAATGAATAGAGATGCATCTCAAATATGACGTTATAGCTATTTCTCATTCTTCTCATTTTAAGTTTTCTTATCCTTACCCAATCACTATTAACTTTCTTCATTACTGACTATGTATGTTTTTTTACACAGGCCGGTGATGTGGATTCTTTCCTGCAAGCTTTAGAAAAGCTTGTGGGTATTAAGTTTGCCTTTAAGGTTGAATTTTTATTTTTTTTTTTTATTTTTTTTTTTATTTTTTTTTTTTTTTAAATCCACTCACACATGACTATATATGTTTGCATATGTGTTTGTAGTTTCAATTTATATATGTATTATTATTAATGTACCTATACGTGTGCTATCACAAGTGTATGTGGTCATAGGCAATGTTTTGAAAACTGGGTTCGAAATCGATCCGGTCGAGTCATCGGGCACCGGGTCAACCTGGTTTCAATTTATTAATTTTTAATTTTTTAGACCGGGTCAACCGGTTCGACCGCCGGGTCAACCCGGGTTTATATTAAAAAAAATTGATAAACGAAACCCTGCCAGGTTTCGAGAACCGGGTTGACCCGGGTCACTCAAAACCCTACGCGTCTAACCGGTTAACCCGGTTTTAGAAACCCGGGTTTTTTTTACCCGTTTTTTTTTGCCAAAACCGATCTAACCAGTTAACCCGATCGAGTCGACCCGGGTTTCAAAACACTGGTTACTTCTTTTCTCAAACAACCATTCCATATGTATGAATGTCTTGCATAGATTTGATGTATGTCTTCATGTGTGTGTTTGTAGTTTTAATTTATATGTGTTTATCTATTAATGCAACTATACGTGTGTTATCACAAGTATATATGTTTATAGGTATTACTTCTTTGTTCAAGCAACCATGCATATGTATAAATGGCGTACATTAAAAGGTGGTAAAATAAGTGAGCTGGGTCGGGTTTATACGGGTCCGGGTGTAGATGGGTTTTGGTCATTTTTTTTTAATTTTTTATTATTTATTTTTTTTAGTGTAAACTATGAAAAATTGGGGGGAAAAAGTAAAATTTTTTGTTGGCCTGCTAGATCCACCTAAACCCGTTTGGTAATTTATACTATCTATAAAAGGTGTATGGTCAAAAATGAAATGTTGAATTGTTTAATATTGAAAATTAGTCAAAGGTGATAAAATGTATATTGTAATTAATACTCTTATTAAAACAGTGAATTACTAAAAAGTCAATAATTAATTCGTATTGTACAACCAACTAAAAATATATATACCAAATTAAATACAAACAATTAAAATACCATTTATTAAAAAGTACAATAAAATTTTCACAACATACAATTTAAACAAGCTACAACATAATCCAGAATATAAAATAATTAAACATACTAATTAATGTTATTTTTAAAACCCCCTTAAATGAAAAGTACCTGTTATTATAAATATTATACAAATTAATAAATAACACAAAGTTTCATATAAGCTAACAAGTTGATGGTACATATAGTTTTGAAAACCGGACCGGACCAACGAGTTCAACCGGGAACCGGTGTCGTCACTGGTTCGGCTAACCAATAAAAGCCATCAAAAAATGAACCAGAGAGAACCCGTTAAAACCAATACAACCTGGTAAATCAGGCCTCATCGAGATCTATTTCTCCGGTTAATCGTCACAGGGTACCCGCGTACTATATATAAATGAAAAAACAAAAAGTGAAATGTAAAAAGTTGAAACTAAAAATAGAAATCTTGAAAACGTATATTTCAAAATGAAACTATTAATACATATCGAAATCCGGGTTGACTGTTGGGTTGACCCGGTTTAAATCGACTCATTTTTTGACTGGAACGGTTCAACCAGTTTAACCACCCGGGTCGACCCGGGTTTCAAAACATTATGTTTAGTCCCCAAATCTTCAAACTTTTATTATTTTTCAGTTATAACCCATAAACTTTTTTTTTTATCACAAAATGATCTGTCGCTATAAAATCCTGTTGCTATACACGAGTACTCGTCTAGTTATTATATAATTGCATTATCTATCAAATACTCAATTAGACTCATCTATAATATTAAGGAGATCCAACTAAACACATCATTTACTGAATATTTACCCAACTAAATTCATGTTTAACCAATTAGTCTCAAATTACCCATGATTTTCCCAAGAACATACATCGTCTTTGTTTTTATTTTTACTTATGACATTCTTACACATTCACACATTACTTATTTATATAAGCTAGAATGGTTATAGTTTTATTGTTTAAAATAAATGATTTTGCTAAAATAACACAAAGATAAAAGAAAATTATTTCACAATCATGTAATAGAAAGTCATGATAAAATATTTATCATATAGATAAATAAAAAAGTTCGATTAAGAACTATTATTTTCTTGTATCCTGGCAAATCTGAGTCACTCATTTTATAGAAGAAAAAAAGAGGGGAGTAAATGATATTTTCAATTAAAATCCACTTCAATCCGCTGTTTTAAAAAATTACATATTTCAAGAACCGTAAATCATTAACCTATATAAATAACACCATCGTTAACCTACTCTAAATGATTCATTGTTTTTTTGCATTGAAAAATACACATTCTTAGCTTTTCAACCATATATAACACATAATTTCTAAACCTCCAAATCTGTACAACTTATTCATACAAGTTGGAGAAAATAGAAGATCCTTTTTCTTAAAGTCAAACTCGACTATGAATCACATGTGACATAACACTAATTTATAAGTTCGAAAACTTAACATGCTGTCATAAATGAGCATAAGTGTTTGTATAGAACTTCAAAAAATAGAGTTTTTTGTCGAAAGTATATGAAAGTACCCCTATTGAAGGATAATTAATTGTCTGTTGTAACCATGTAATTTGTTTCTCCTAACGATTAACGGTTTTTGAGATATATTATTTTCAAAAAAACAATGGTGAAAGTGGGTTTTATTTAAAAAGAAAAGGTGAGAAGGGTGTACGTGAGTGTTTTAACTCAACTCAATTATATGACTAATATTTTGGAACAAAGTAACAAAATAAACTTGTGTTGTAAGATTGTGATAAGGTTTGCTTGTGATTACACACTTGTGGTGCCGTTTACATGTGAGAGTGATGATTAAGGGGAGTGTGCAAGGAACCAAATAGATGGATCCTTTGAGGCTTCCTGGGTGCTGATAAGATTGGAGAGATGAGGGATAGTACCGTAGGGGCCCCACTATCTGCAATGGTTACTGGTCTTGATGTTAATTCTTCCAACGATCGAGGATCCAGGAACGGTATTTGAAACTTTGAATGGTAATCAAGTGTTTAATTAAATGCTTATATGAGGAAAATGTTAGATTATGGACATTATTTTAGTAGTCGTATGTTAGGATCGAACTCGAGATCACGGGATTGCACACAATACGTATGAAGAGAAAAAGAAATAATTATTTATAAAATGTTATAAGTAATTATTAATAAACACAAAACAAGTAATAGTAATTAGTATTTAATGATAAATGACTAATGACCTATTAAACGAAGATTAGGAATGTAATACTAAGGAAAACTTGGAAACAAGGGAAGGTTCTGGAATCCCCTTGGGGGAGTCTAAACCGATCGGCCATAGGGGGTTCTCCACCTCCTTTGTGCCTTGAGCTCCAAGTTTCAATTAGTATATATACAAACCCAAGATATATTATTTTCTCATAACTTGTACACACACATCTTGGTGTTTTCTCTCCTTCTCTTTGTCTCATAATCGATCCATCAAACAATCCCATAAGGGATTTGATTTTATTGATCAAACTAAGTTTTGTGTTTAATTTACTTGCATAAACTTTTTCTTGAATTAGTACGTGTGTACAAGAACGTGATTCAAACATACTATTGTTTGATTTTTGGATTGAATTACTAAAGAGGTAAAGGGTAATTCTTATAATCCACATAAACCCTAATTAGGGTTCTTGATTTGAAGATTGCAATTGATTCTTGCTCGGGCTAGAATCACAAAGGTATGTTTACTATTTATATTTGATTAATTAATTACATGTTATATGATCTTGTTATAATTGTTTCCGCTATGCTCACTTGATGTGTTTGGTTTATTTTATATGAATGTCATGATATCATAATTCCAACAGTGGTATCAGAGTCGTTATAATGTGTAATTAATTATCGAAACGCATAAAAATTGGATCTTGATTCGTTTAGTTACATGTTTTTAGGGTTTGTTAGATTCCTAACCCTAATTTTATTTTTGGGTCGATTTGACCCTTAAGGGTTTTAGGGTTTATGGTTTTTGAGTTTTTAATATGATTAGAAACCCTAGGATGTCATGTAATTTGTTATGCATTTTAATAAACGATCTTGGTACAATATGTTAATTGTTAAGCTAAATCCATGAAAAAGTTCATATTTGCATGGATTTTATATTGTGTGATAATTTAAATAGTTTAAATTGTATATATGAATTAATGGTTAAGTTATATCGAAACATGTAAATTTATTAATAGATGTCGAATTGGGGGAGACTCCAATATTAAGTAATCAATTATGTGCTATGTGGTATTTATTTTGTTTTGGTTTACGCAATCGATTTATCGATGTATGTGGCTCTTTTTCCTAGAAGAAGAAAGCCTTAATTGAATAAATATGTTATACACCTAGATTTGATTATTAATAGGACTATTGAATAAGATTTGCATGTGGCTACATGTTTTATACATATTTAATTGTTATGTTATGTATATGTTTATTTAGTTGTTTTATTTTATATTACTTGTTTTTGTTTATTATTATGTTAGACATGTTTATAAACGAAAAGGGTAATTTTTTGAATAGAAAAATAATACGGACTAAATAAATGGCGAAATTGTTTTGGTTTTAAGAGTAAATTTCAAAGGATTGGTTGATTGATGTTTTTGTACATAGTGTGCGAAAGGCGGACCGAAGGTTGCCATCCAATGTACTTGTAGAGAGGGGTTTTTAAAGCTCATGCACCTACCGGTTCTCTACAACTGCTTGGTTGCTGACTCTAGACTTTCCTATATCACTATATTACGTACACTGTCATCTTAAGGGTGAATTCACCACAATTCCACAATGATTATCCGAAACACTAAGCCTTAGGGCTTATGCAAAACTACGATATAGTGGACGATAATTGTTGGTAATTCTTTAATTGGTGAACCCGATACCTCAATCAAAACTTTGTTATTTTACTCTTAGTAAATTGGTAATAAAAATGTTTTGTAAAACCAATGTTATGAAGTTGTATGCATGCTTCTTCATACATTGTTTTGATCACGTCAAAATTAAATACCCTTATAAAATTAAGTCAAATGCCATCTAATTAAGAACACTTGAAGTTGTAATTTACGTCATATGAGAACTTGGCGAGATTGCAATGGAGAGGTAAATTTCATAAATTCATTGCTAGCAGATCAACTGATGTGATGGATTTATGAGTTTGCAGTTTTTAAGTTAGACGACTTAAATTGAGTAGGAAGTGAGATCTTGGACTCAAGGCATTAAGATGGGGATCAAACATGCTTACAATACAAAAGTTTTGTGATTATAAATCCCATAAATCTAGGAATTGCAATATGATATTGGCAATTATTGTTCGACAATTACCTTGTTGAATACTATCATTACTAGCAGATCAACTGATGTAATGGTACTATGTCAATTAGGATCCTAGCTTTAAGAAAATACTATGGTTTATATGAATATTTACCAATGGGTATTTTATTTTCTTAAAGATCTAATTATCAAAAATACTGAAATTGAATTTTGTAATTCGTTTTAATGTATTAATGCAACGTTCAAACTGTAAACGCACTTTGGGCTTTGGTAAATTGACCTAGTTCTGTTTTCAAACTAATGTTTGATTAAGAAATATTCACTTAAAAGACAAAATAAGTCTCCTTTCTATGAAGGAAGAGTGAGACACAATCCTATTCCTTTTCATGAATGAGAAAGGATAATAGGAATATTAGATATGTCTAAATTCTAATATAACTCATAGCAAATTTTTTAATAGTTAAGAAAATTGCGAATATTTTTCATAGGGATTTTTATCATCCTCATTCGGTGATCAAGTTCTTAGTAACAAATATGATATTTGGTTAACAGAAAATTATGTATGACATTTTATGAGTTATTATAATTAGAAGTTAGACTAATTACTGCAAAATGTTTAAAGACAAACTAGTTGTTTTGACTATTTTAAAGGTGCTACATACACTGTAGGATGGTAGACCTGTTAAGGAAGAAATTGCATGCCCAATTTTTCAAGTTATTAGCATTTGGTGGATAGTCCATCATTTACGTAGTAGAATACACTCTTTAGTGCATAAGTAATTGTTACGTATGGACATTTAAAGGTGTAGGAAAGTTAAAAGCACAATATTTGTTTCCACTGGATATGAAACATTTACAATGTTGTCAAATTCAGTGGGAGTATTGTGTACATATTACTGAATAAGGAATTATTGTAATAATCTTTAATTCAGTGGGAGTTACAAGCTTTGACATCTTGGTAGCTAAAGTTAATTACTTTCCAAGTGTAGACACTCATACTTTTAAGGATAGTCTTGTACGTTTCCTTACTAGACATTGTTGTTTTACATATACTTGACACAATCATATTGAACACATAAACAAATGCATGGCATGTTGTTTATCAAATATATGAGGTTGTTCCATGCACAAGTGGGAGAAATATTATCTTTAATGTGTGCAAGAAACAACTCATAAAGATATGATTTAATGGATTCTCTTGACTACAAGGTAAGAGAATAATGTTCTAATATTAATTCTAGAAACACTTGGTGTTAGAATTTATGTTATGTGAGAGCTTAGCTAGATTGCAACAACAAGGTGAATTTCATATTTCATTACTAGCAGATCAACTGATGTAATTGAACTATGAGAATTTACAGTTTCTAAATTATAATAATGTTCTGATATGAATTATACTAGGCTAATTCAAGAAACACTTGGTGTTACAATTTATGTTATGTGAGAGCTTAACTAGATTGCAACAACAAGGTGAATTTCATATTTTCATTACTTGTAGATCAACTGATGTAATTGAACTATGAGAATTTGCAGTTTCTAAATTAGATACCTATTAGAACATGTGTCAATATGATATCAAGACTACTTTAATTTATAGATTTATGAATTCATAGAATGACATAAATTAATTAAGTAATCTAATGCTACTTCAATCTGAATATTTATGTGTTCTTGGAATGACATAAATAAATGAAGAAATAATGTTATTTACATTATTGTGAAGTAATAAATTAACTTGAAATTACTATTGAAACCAAAAGATGGTGTTCATAATTACTTTAGTTAAACATGTTTATGTTTTATTGTAAAGATATAAACATAAAGTCTTTTAATTGTTACAAGACTTATAATAAAGTAAGACATTATCTTGTTGTGTTTTTTAATTAAGACATATACATAAAGTTATTAAATTGTTAAATGACTTATAACGTATAGTGGGATTATAACAGTTTATGTTTTCTTGTAAAGACATGGACATGAAGTGACTTTGTAAAAAGTACTTGTGTTATAAAGCATGTAATTGGCTTGAATATTATTATACCATTAGAATGAATTAGTTGGTAAATAGACAAGTCAAAAGGAATATGGTTATCTTTAATATTGTTAGATTGTCTTACAATATTAATACTAATGAAATATCAAATGTTTATGGTATGTTCAGTTAGGATAATCAAACTCTTGTTATATTGTTTGATTAAAGAAAACTATGACTTCTTTTCTTCCAAAAGTTATCAAGATTAGAATGTTGAGTATGACTTGGACATATTTAATAAAACTCCAACATAGAAGATTAATAAGACATTATCATATGATGGAATGTGATGAATCACATTAAGTCTTAAATTGAAGTTCTAAATTTGTTTAACTGTTTATGAAGAGGTTATTAACAAAGTTAAGTCAGGAACTATCAATAAGTATTTGTAATATCCCAAAAGAGAACATTGTATTGTTTCTTTATTTGCTAAGTATTTAAAGATAGTCTTTAAATTACTAAAAGCAAGTGGGAGTTTTGATCTTTAAAAGATAAAATTATAAGATACATAATCTTCTAAAATACACTAGTAAATATCATGATTAAGTTTGACATTTGAATGTTAAATCTCAACATGATAATAAAGGTTGACATTTAAATGTTAAATCTCAAGATGATGGAATTATCATTCATAGAATAGCAATATATCTCAGATATTTGATTAATATGCTGAGGACTATGATTTACAGGATTATTGTAAACCTGATAATCATTATGATACATTACCAAATATGAAATTGGGTAAAGTATACATGATATGAATGATTAAGATGCTGTCCATAAAGATAATCAATTTTAGAAACTTGGTTTATCTTAATAGTTAGACTAGAAAATGAAGATGAGTTTCTTCAAAGATTAGGTAACTCTTGTGGTTTAAATCTTTGTATACAAATCATATGGACAATATTGTGCACATATTTAATGCATGTCTTATGACAGAATTATTAATCATACTTAAACAATTAACTGTGATTGAATATTCTTTTCTAAATACATTAAATATATAAAGATTATGATTGTCATATTTATGAAATTGACAATAGAATATCAAAACTCTTTCTTAAGTGATTACTTGAGCGAGGACGATAAGTAATCAAAAGGAGTTTATGAATTCAAATAAATCTTTGGAAGTGTACAAAGTGCAATAATCCATGGATGGATAAATGCATGCATCTAGAAGATTACTCTTATGTTTAATTATTAAATTCATGTTTTGATTTATAATTGAAATAAGATAATTTCTAAGTATTCCTAAAAGCTAGTGGGAGTATTATGTTTAATTTCTTAAATCATATATGTTGTAGAACATATGAAAAGTAATATTCCATATAAGTAAATGTTAAGTCTTAGAATGGAATAAAATTTTACTTGTAAGATTTAGGAAATAAAACATATAACCTTGGAATGAATGTTTATTGTTGAAACATGTGTGGTAAATGAATCTAATATAATATGATATATTATTTAGAAAGTCTAAATGGATATGAATGACATGAATAAAATCTAAGTATGACTCAAAGATCTTTCATGAAAATCATGTTTTGTTTTATAATGCTTGATAACAAGATGATTTGGCAATATTAATATCTAATTAAAAAGTTATTAGATAACTTGTGTAATATTCTAAATGAATATGTTTGATTATAGAATCACATCCTAAATCTAGAACAGCTTCCAAATTCTATAGATGAACAATTTTCAATTGTTGTGAAAATTGTCATAGCTAACAAACTTGAAAGTTTGAAGGGCATCAAACATTACACAATAGATATTAAGGTTTACGGGAAGTTTTAATAGCATATTGTTGTTGCATACAATGATGCTAATGAAATTGAGATGACACTCAATACTAGTTATGGTAAAGATTTCATCTTTGACTATATGTACTAGTTGTGCTTAATAAAAGCATAAGTTGCATTATACATTAAGAGAATAAGAATACTTTAAACTTTAAAATGTTTGGAAGTTTAATTATCATAAATTGGTGGTTAAGGATGTCTCACATTTTTATGAAATATGACATTATCAAAATAGTTGACTATGCACATATAAGAATTTCAATAGTTGAATTCTTGAAATAAGTATTCTTAAAATTCAGATAGATCAAAGTTGGATGATTTATGTCTTGTCAACAAGTATGAATGTCATTGCTTGAGACATAATTCATCAACAAGAGTTATCATGCATTGATCTATTTAGTATTTGGATAATGGATGTTAAACAATTATTATAATAAATTTAAATACATGGTATGTTTAATTTATAATATATTGTATCCTATATTTGTATGTTTAATCCATGAATAAATGTTATTATAAATTGTCCGTTGTCAGTTAATAATATGAGAATATTATTAAATCAAGACAAATCTGAAGGTTGGTATAATATACTTAAAGTATATTGATGCGTAGACATGCCATTTCAGATGATATTCAATAATACCGAATATAGGACTTATCCCAACTACATGATGTTACTTTATGGATTTTGTTATTAAGTAAATAATGAGAAGTTATCCTCAGACTTGAGATGCAAGATAAGTGTTATGAATGTAGTACATTTTTGTAGAACAACTTAACGCTATATGTAACTGGTAGTCATAAGGGTTGTTTTCGGAAATGTTACAAAGTTTGTGGGTTTTGCTTGTAGTCAAGATAAAATTTGTTCGTTCAAATTTATTTTTGGAGTTTAATACTGCTGGGCCCCTCGTAGGGTTGTCAAGATGTTTGCATGGCCGTGCCCAAGATCTTCCCTGAATATGTTCAGATGATTTGGTAATCTTGATCAATCACTAACAACGAAAAACAAAATGGTTAATTAAGGAATGACTTTAATCCATATCATTATTAACATGGTATTAGAAACAAAAGGATAATAATAATGAGTAATCATTAAAAGGTTTTTCCAGGAGCCTTACTCGAGATCGTACTAGAGGCATCGGCGTGTTGCAAGACGCTAACCGATGTGATTACACTATTAAAATATGTCCAAGTGGGAGCTGTTAGATTATGGACATTATTTTAGTACTCGTATGTTAGGATCGAACTCGAGATCACGGGATTGCACACAATACGTATGAAGAGAAAAAGAAATAATTATTTATAAAATGTTATAAGTAATTATTAATAAACACAAAACAAGTAATAGTAATTAGTATTTAATGATAAATGACTAATGACCTATTAAACGAAGATTAAGAAAGTAATACTAAGGAAAACTTGAAAACAAGGGAAGGTTCCAGAATCCCCTTGGGGGAGTCCAAACCGATCGGCCATAGGGGGTTCTCCACCTCCTTTGTGCCTTGAGCTCCAAGTTTCAATTAGTATATATACAAACTCAAGATGTATTGTTTTCTCATAACTTGTACACACACATCTTGGTGTTTTCTCTCCTTCTCTTTGTCTCATAATCGATCCATCAAACAATCCCATAAGGGATTTGATTTTATTGATCAAACTAAGTTTTGTGTTTAATTTACTTGCATAAACTTTTTCTTGAATTAGTACGTGTGTACAAGAACGTGATTCAAACACACTATTGTTTGATTCTTGGATTGAATTACAAAAGAGGTAAGGGGTAATTCTTATAATCCACATAAACCCTAATTAGGGTTCTTGATTTGAAGATTGCAATTGATTCTTGTTCGGGCTAGAATCACAAAGGTATGTTTACTATTTATATTTGATTAATTAATTACATGTTATATGATCTTGTTATAATTGCTTCCGCTATGCTCACTTGATGTGTTTGGTTTATTTTATATGAATGTCATGATATCATAATTCCAACAGAAAAGAAACGTTATAGTCGTGAACCTAGTCATTATAACATCTCAGTTATCACATTTTGTTAGGTCTAATAAGTTGTAAAATAGTCTGCCTAAATGCCTGCTTATGAAATTGATTACTTTGAAGTTTGCATCACTGAAAGTGGAAGGTAACATACGAATTCACCACTGTTTATAAGTAAAAACTTTATAGAAATTTTGGTTGATCGTTACTGATAATATACTAATGGCATTTTTATTCATCTTCTGGCCATTGTGAACGCCTAATATGTGTACTCCTTGCTCAGCACTTCACAAGTAACAAGTTATATTAGTTCTACAATGTCCATATTAACACTTAATCAGCTTTAGGTAGACCGAAAATCAACACACAACTAACAAAATAAATAGTATAAAAGAGTAAAAGTAATAACCTCAAAGAAGATCATCAAGATTATCTTCCAATATAAGAACTGTGCCAACATCCGTACCACCATAATTGTCCATGTTTTCGAGAGTGCAAACTGCTTCAAGGCCATCATCATCATCAGGATATTCGGGTAGGGTGTATTCCACCATAAGCCAGTTGGTGGCCTTTTGACCCAATGGTTAACCTAACATCATTATGAATAGCAATGGCATTGCCGCTTTGCATCCATACTCCTTCACCTTCAACAGTACATCGAAAGTCGTTTCCAGATCATTCCCTTGGTGTTATAAAGAAGTACATATTCCCATACAAAGGAGCAGGACGGTTTTGTGTGAGAATAGTAGGGTTATTTCTGTAGAGATCATCAAAGCGAAAAGGGTGATAATTTAGAGCTTCTCCGTTACGATGACTGTTAAGGGTTTCAATCATCGTTCGACGGAGCGGTCTAAACACATAGATGGCATGGGGTTGTGGATATTCTCCCTCTTGCATAGTTATAGTCGTCACTTTGATGAAAATAGGATCTTGGAGGCGGATTAAATTGAGTGTGAATAACACATAAATGGGCTAGACCTAATAACAATATAATGGGCCTAGTGTAATACTAATCTATTATAAACCCTAAAACGTAGATGTTTGATTTTCTTTTTGAGCAAGGAGATGTTTGATTGTGTTATCCATGCAAATAAACCAACGTCATCTTAAAAAGCCCAAAAACTATACACAACATTTTAAAACACTCATTTTAAGTAGTGGAGATTTTTCAATTGGACATTCTATTGTGAAAGCCGCTTCGTGCAATATGACAAAACACGAGAAAGCATGCATTAAAAATCAACACATGTTTATTCCTTTCGCGTTTGATACATTTGTTTTCCTTACACCTGAGGCGTTGGAGCTACCCAACAGAGTTCAACGAGTTATAAACAGTAATGTTATGACACCTAGATCCATAGATGATATTTTTAAAATAGTTGATTTTGCAATCCAGTACCTTCTACCAATATATAAATCCTATTTTTTTGGTGCCAAAGGTGAAATATATTAATCTCCAAAAGTATAGTACAAGATAAGTAATAAATGCATCACTGAATTGGACATGCCCCAATCAGTATTCAAAAACAAACATACATCCGATATCTCGCAAAGCTAGACAACATTTCGGATACAACTGAACTCTTATAGACAAAACAGAGCACATCAGATACTGTATTGCTTCATCCAAGCACCATTCAGAATTTGTATTCACCTTTATAGCACCATCCCATCTAACTACATTTCCACCACACCCTCCCACCAAGATCATTCAGCTCGCATCCACAATAATCAGAGTAGGAAAGGGTACGTGAGTGGCATCGTTAGGAACCCATATCCCCTCCAAGTCAAGGGCTATACCAGATGAGATACATTTCCATCTCTAAAATGGCTTCACCGCTTCACTCATCTGGGAACACACACCTTGAGGGAGGACCAACCATTCCTCCTGTGGGAATGTAATGGATGGACCATGAAGCATCATCTTTCACCACTCTCAATTCCATCCAACTTACATTCCCCTCCTAGATCAACTACCCTCCATAGTAGGAGACCTACTTTATGATTGCTTGACTGTCTAAACAAGAGATATTCAACTCTAAACACTAACTTCTACTCGACCAATTAGCAGTTATATTGAATCACCACTGTTTGGGACAAATTGACAGCAATCAAGATACAAGGCCATCTACTATTTTAAATCAATATAAAAGATATGAAGGTAAAATCATTTGATAGATATACCTTTATTTAAAGATACTAGACGAGTACCCGTGCCTAGCAACGAGATTTTATAGCGGCATTTAATTATAATGATATTTTGGTTAAGTGGTTTGTGTAACCAAAATATTACTATAACTATCTGCTGCTATAAAATTCGTTTCTATGTACGGCTACTCATCTAGTATTTAAAAGTTTATTTTTATATACGTGTGTATTCATTCTTAAGTTGACAAAACAATTTTACATTTTTACAAGGTTTTGAAACCTGGGTCGCCCCGGCCAGGTAAACCGGTTCGACCGGTTCCGGCCGAAAAAACGGGTCAAAACAACCCGGGTTTCTAAAACCGGGTTAACCGGTGTGACCCGTCAGGTTTTGAGTGACCCGGTTCTCGAAACCCGTCCGGGTTTCATTTTTTCAAAAAAATTTAATAAAAGCCCGGGTTAACCCGGCGGTCGAACCGGTTGACCCGGTCAAAAAAATAAAATAATAATAAATTGAAAACCGGGTTGACCCGGCGGTCCAACCGGTCAAACAGGTTGGCCCGGTGACTCGACCGGGTCGATCTCGAACCCGGTTTTCAAAACATTGCATTTTTATGTTTTTATTTATTAATTATTTATTTAACTTTCCATGTTTTTAAGTTGACAAAAAATTGAATGTGTAATGTAAATTTCTATGTTTTCATTTAAGCTTTGATTAAGTTTTAAATGAGATGTATTAAAGAGTGTTAAATGCATTAATTAAGGGTAATTTAAGCAAAACATTAATTTAAGTTTTTTCACTTCTTGACTTTTTGACCATTTACTCTTTATAAATAGTATATAAGATATACTACATCACTACAACAAATTTGCATTTGTATACCACGGTTTATGAATCGTGAACATTTTTCCCAAGATTCACCTATAATACAATTTCATTAATTTTAAGTTTTGACCTTATTTGTCAAAAGTATATAAACAAGGGGTCAATCTAATTTCCTAAACCAACAGAACTTAATTACCCCATTGGCGCCATAATATAATGTTGTCAATAAACTCGGCGTTATATACGCAACAACCATTTTTTTTAATACAAGTCAACCCTTTTTCCTCAAAACTCAAAACTTGAAAGGAAAAAAAAATCGTGTTTACTTGCTTCTTTGGTATTCATGGAGAATAGCAACGACAATGGCACTGTTGTCATTGCTGGTAATAACATCAACAACGTTAGTAATCATTCTGTTGTGCCGGAGAATCCTGCAGTGGGTCCCATGCAACGTGAGTTGAAACACGAGATTGAGTTGTCGGTGAACTGGAGTCGTGAGGAACAATCTTTGTTGGAAGAATTGCTTGTTAAGTATGTTTTTTATTCCTCAATCAAAGTTTCTTAATCTTGATATTGTCTTATGATCATTGATAGATTTCGTGTGTTTTTGTGATAATTGTTGGCTATGGTTTTTACTAGGGTTATGGTTTTGTTAAAATGGTTTTGTTTATTTCTTATGCAATACATATATAAAGTACCTGTATGCGTATAGTGCCGAATCAATGTTTTATTCAAGTCAATAGCTTTAGTGTTGGAAAAACTGCATAATCCAAACACAATAACAATAGCAACCAAAAAATAAATATATGGCAGAAAGAAATAAGTTGGTTCACAAGATTAGAGTAATCATGTTAGGTTCACAGCTTAACTAGAGAGATTATAGAATTTATTGAATTCGTTACTTGTTAAAACTTACACAGGAGTTATATTTATAGAGAGGAAGAACACTTTTTAGAAACTACGTTGAGACACCCTGACTTAATCCCCAACAATGCAACTCCGGACCTAAAATTCCAGGGCCACCCACAGTTCTAATTTTCGGCCAGAAAGGGGTTAATCAGGATTACGGAAACCTTCACTCTCCACAACTCAACATTTAGATGCGTCATTATTTCATTCAAAGCTATTGACTTTTATAACTTTTGATTATTTGAAAACTTAGATAAAAAGATATCTAGTATGATGTATTTTCATTCTTTGAGTGGTTATTAAGGACTTACGGTAATTCTTTTATTACACAGATATGCCTCGGATAGAGCTATAATGCGTTACTCAAAGATTACAGTACAATTGCATGACAAAACAGTCCGAGATGTGGCACTACGTAGCAGATGGATGCTTGTATGCTGGTTTCAGTTTACATTCATCTTATTTGTTACATTATCGTCCAGACTGGATTTTCGTGCTGGTCATAAAACTTAAGGTATTTTAGAGCAAGAAATAGAACTACAAGAAAATAAAAACAAAAGAGCCAATCAAAACTTGAGATACTAGAGCAACGTCCTAGCCCAAACCTACATAAACAACTTAAACGCAACATACGTATATATAGTTACATACATATATACACAGGGTCATCTAATAAATTTCTATATCTAATCTATTTACAAAATGTTGTTCTAACTTGAAAGTTTGTATTTTTTTTAAGCTACTCGGCAGAATAGTGTGCATGTTATGGTCACTAATCTGGTTATGGGTCTTTGTAGGATGAAATCTGATGAGGGATTAGAGTGTTTGTTTGTTGTTCTTCCTTTCTTACTTGATTTGCTCATGAACTTTGAGAGTTCATTCGAGAGAACTCTCCGATCTCTTAAAAACACACACACAATTTCTGGAAAAGACAACTTGTCTGTCCCTTTTCTTATTATTACATATATAAGATAAATACAAGTGCAGCTGCTTACAAGTTGTAACTGCAAGGCCTGCGGTATTTAACTATCTAATTGCATAACTCCTTAGTACTAGAAATTAACATGAAATTATTAATAACATAGAAATATAAGTTGGACTACTAAGTTACTCCCTCCGTCCCACAATAATTGTCCAGTTTGACTTTTTTTAGTCTTTCTTGTTCAACTTTGACCATTTATATTTTTATTTGTGTTATATGATACTTGATAAAAATTATACAAATGAAAATATATTTAAAACCCAATCTATTCATATATATTTCATCAAGTATTATATTACATAATTAAAAATATTTATAGTCAAAGTTGAATGAAAAAGACTCAAAAAAGTCAAAATGGACAATTATTGTGAGACGGAGGTAGTATATTATTGCAGTAGCTAGCCTTACAGTGATATAACATAGTGCTTTATTAAAATGCATAATTCATATATATCATATCTTGGATTGTTTTTTCAGAACAAGGAAATCAAGAAGAAGGAAACTGGCAAGCAAATAAAAGACGAAAGTAATTCATCAAGGAGGCATAAGGAAATAAGGGTATGCTTTACCGCTCTACAACATTTTGTTCATCTTTCTTGTTAACCACATTCATTTTTTTGTGGATTAAAAGGTTACTATTCGTGGTTCAGTTACATATTCTTTTCAAATTACATTTTAACCGAGGCAAAACGGGTCAAAATGGGTCTTTTTAATACACGTCAACACAGACGGGTTAAATTGGTTTGATCCAAAAACACTTTTTGTCCATCTTTAAAGATTTTGTATTTGCAAATAAACAATTATAGCACAAAAAGCAATACTTTACAATGATGATTTAAATCTCTGAATAAAATTATATAGCTATAAATAATTGAAGCCTTAGTAATTGGCTTTTTTTTTACAGGAGAAGCCTGCGAATCAAGTGCCGAGTCCATCTTTTCATGCCGAAAGTAGTGGCAGTGGTCATCCTAATGCTCAACCATCAATTTCCATGGATAATGATGATGTCATCTCTGTAGATTTGTTTTTATGAGCATATGTACATAAGTAAACATGGATATATCTTGAGAAGCTAGAAAGTAGAAACTAAGTATCATGCTACTTTTTATATGGCTTTTGCATCTTGCAAAGGATGTGTGTTTTTTTAAATATATATTTAAGAAGTTTGTTCATTACTGCAGCTATTGGTGGTGTAACAGGACAGCTTCTTGACCAGATTAACCGTGCCATGGACCAAGTTTATTCAAATTTTTCTGCTTTTAGGGAAAACTCAGATTTGTTAGAGGTGTTAGTTCCAATTCAAATACGTACTTATAATGTGTCATTTAGGTTCAATTTTATATCTAACGAGTCAAAAGGGTATGTAAAACATGGGTGAAATAGGGTGAACAGTTGAATTTTCCTGCTTAAAACCTACTAAATACTTTATTACATAATTTGGATTATAATTCAAATAGTTTGACACTCTAATAGTCTAATCAATCTTTGCACCCTAATTATTTATAAATTATACTTTGGGCAAAAATTGTGCGCTTCAACGAAACTGTTTTGTCCTGAATCTTTTGACTTGTTGCATCTACTAATAGAAGTGTCGTCGTAACACCTGATATGGTTAACCTTCTTTTGTGTGGCAGGTGCAAAAGAACATTAATCTAATTTATCAAATAAGAAACAACATTCTCACAGTATCGAATGAGTAAGACATGAGCTTTATACTTTTTCTTCCTTTACTTTCTTGTTAATTTACTTTATTTATTTATTTTTTACTAACTAATCAATGAATATTATGATTGCAGGTTGAATCACTTTCCGGGAACACCAGAGATGCCACCTGTGCCCGTCAAGCTCAATGACGAGCTTGTCAACTTTATACTTCATCTACAATGAAAATTATAATCATACTTGTTGGATAAATAGATAAACCTTTTCCTTATAGACCCACCCTTCTTTAGGCTGTTAAACTCATAACTTGGAAGCACATATCGCCTGATGACCATTTTAGTCTTGTTGGTATAATCGTGGTGGAGATGTTGGTCAACTGCACTTTTTCAGGTTAAGATTTAGATATGAATATGGTTTTTAGATTGTGTAAATATGTTGGGGATGAGTTTATGCAAGTTTTGTTACATAGTGCAAAAGTACACAACTGCCGTATTCTTATGTGTCTTACCAAAAAAAAACAAAAAAAAAACAACTCCAAAACACTTCAAGATCCTTTTCTGTTGGTCTATTTAGCACTACTGAAAAACAAGTATTTTTTGTACAGAACTGTATAGCATGAAAGTTTAGCAGGTGTATATTTGTTCGCTTTAGTTATTGAATGACCTGAAAATTCATATTTCATAATACCGAGCTTGTGATTTCCGTCTATAGCATCCTATGAACACGGAAGCTATAGAGAGAATTGGGGGGAAAATGTTTTATTCAAATGAAAGTAATGAATACAACGGCTACTTATAACTTGTTAAGGCGGTTCCAACAAACATTTAAACTAATTACATAATCTACCCTACTACTATTAACTATATACAAAATAGTCCTCTAACTATATATGTACATATTCTACCCCCCCCCCCCCCCCCCCCTACTATAGAGAGAATTGGGGGGAAAATGTTTTATTCAAATGAAAGTAATGAATACAACGGCTACTTATAACCTGTTAAGGCGGTTCCAACAAACATTTAAACTAATTACATAATCTACCCTACTACTATTAACTATATACAAAATAGTCCTCTAACTATATATGTACATATTCTACCCCCCCCCCCCCCCCCCCCCCCCCCCCCTCTCAAGTTGGATGATCAGAAAGTCCCAACTTGTGAGACAGAAAAGAATGTTGAGGACCATGAAGAGCCTTTGTCATACTAGAGTATTGGTGGGTCAACCCAACCAGTTTTGACTCGTTCTAGAGAATTACCCATTTTCCCCGACCCAACCCACCTGGTTAAACCATTTTGCCACCTTATGAGTGTAACGAGAAGGAATGTAAAACACAATAACAACAAATACCTGAAGAAGGGCTGACATGAACATATGAAATGCCTGAGTGTTCTGGTCTATCAGCATCGCTACCCGACCAAAGAATGTTACAACTCCCTGCATCTGAAATCATGCACAAAAGACAAACTTATTCCCTTGTAAGAAAAGCTTGAATTAAGTACAAGTTTAAGTCAACATAAATTCACTTGCCAGAAACCCAAAAATATGTACAGTGTTACTACTACTAAAACCTATATGCATACCTAGGAACCAGGGTAAATAAAATGGGGATACGTGAAATAATCAGAAATTTACAAGCACACAAACATCTTATATGCGGTTATTACAACTGAATATGCTAGACGCATATTCAAAAATTACTGCTTATTATCTAATTCTAATCATCCACTATCCCTTCCAAAAAACACATCCTTAGGATTAAACTATACACACAGCACCTTAACTTTTTTTCCCCCCTTAGGAATGTAGGTCAACCCTACCCAACCCATTACTTGTTTCAATCATACAAAAGATGCTTGACCTGTTACCAAACCCACCCATTTTGGCACTTTTGATCGACACATCACAAACTGCTATGCTAGATTATCATTCTAGCATGTATTTGACCATTCATAATGCATGCATTTTCCGGACTTACCACACGCATCTAGGAAATCCAAAATCCGGGAGGAGATGAAGGGGCGGCACCAAACGGATTATTTGGATCTTGATGATCACCATAAGGACCACCCGGACCGCCGCCCGTTCCCATACCATAACCACCCATCGTGCCTCCATAACTATTATTATACATTCCTGCTCCACTGTACATGCCACCACCACTACCAAAAAGGCCACCATAACCTCCTCCTCCCCCATACATGTCGCTTCCATATAAACTGGCACTACAAAATTTGTGACATTTACTCACTAAAACTTTTGCCTACTAAAATCTATGAAAGTAACCAAATAAAACTTTTACCCACTAAAATTTATAAAAGTAACCAAATAAAAACTTTTAGCCACTAAATAACAAATACCAAAATAAAAAAATAAATCCGCGTTCCAAATCAAATTTGTCAAAATAACTAAAAGCGAATCTCCCCAAATCCACCATAAGAACCATAAGTTCCTGTCCCATATCCTGAATTATAATTTAAACCACCGCCATAACCTGCACCTAAGACACGAGATAAACATATAAATATAGAAGTATGGAACTTTCATGAGAGCTTTAAGAAGTTGGTACATTTGTGGAGGAAGGCAACAATTGCATATAAATATTCATGCACGTTAATGAAAGGGAAATTAGATCAATCTTGCTCTCAAGCCACTAAAAGTTTAGGGGGTGTTTTGGGTATCTTTTTAAAATATGTTTTGGATTAATACAAGAAATTAGTGGTTATGACTTATGAGAGTGTTTGGGATTGATTACAGAGAGCGTAAGCAGCTTCAGGAAGCAATCCCAAACAACTTATTACTGTTAATTTCAACAATGCAAGATGTGTTGGCCGGGTGGGTTGGTTAACATCTGCATGGTAAAAATGGTCATTTTCAGTACAGGGCTAGGTTGGTTGACTCAATAACATTTTTGACCATTTCAATATATCATTGACATGCTATTTATATATACAAGTAAAATGCTATTACAACAATAATCTGAATCTATGAATAAAAGTATAAAACATTCTAGGCACTGTATGCACTACAAATAGACATAAAGAGACTTCCAACCCCTTTAAACCGTTCCCCTTTTGGCTAAAGAATTTAAACCGTGGACCAAGGTGGTGTGGTAAGAAGGCAACTCCTAAGCGTAAATTAGCATTGAATAAAAAAAAATGGGAAAAGGGTATGGTTGATCAGGCCAACATTGCTGATAAAAATGATGATAATGAGGGTGTGGTCAAGAAGCGAACGCGCAAAAGTAGGGTGGTAGAGCATAATATGAAGGGAAAAAAGGGTGTGGTGGGTGATTGCATCGAAAGATACCAAACCTATCACCAAAACAGAGACAAGATGTTACAGACATGGGGTTTGTATATGTGCTTGGTTTTAGGATAAAGGATGTACAAACAAAGTTATGTTATTGGCTGCTTGATAACTTTGACGAAGATACATGCGTGTTGGATGTCGATGGGAAGGGGATTAGTATTACTAAGGAGACAATTAGAGATGTAGTGGGTCTACCAACAGGTAGTGTTTATGTGGAATCATCTGATGAAACTGATTTTAGACACCCTCTGGTTGTTGAATGGAAACAGCAGTTTGGAAAGCAGGCTAGGTATAAACACATTCCGGTTGAACAACAAATATACACACAACAAGCGGAAGGAGGATGGATGTTTAAGTTAAATTTCTTAGTTCTATACTTCACATCGATTGGAGAATCAAACAAGAATGCAACTATTAATTTAAGGTTTCTGGACTGTATTGAGGATGAAAACGATATCCCTAAATTTGATTGGTGTACCCACGTGCTTGAATGCCTGGTTAGGACAAAGAAAAGCTGGGTCAGGACTACCCATTACCGCGGGCCCGTGATCGTTCTGTTGGTATGTTATTTAATATAATGTACCGAGTAATTTTATTTTTTCTAAAATCAGCTTTTTGACATTGTAATATTTATTGATCACACAAATTGTGTACGCCAGCCAACTGGTTAAGACAAAAGACAGAAAATGGGCATGTTGAGATGCCTTTAGTTAACAATTGGACACTGGACAGTGTACCATGGGTGTGATACGTTGCATGTACAATGTACCATAAATATGTTAGGTGAACCAGGTGGTACATACACCTACAATAAAAGAAAAATGTGACCTTGATTAAAACCGGGTAGAGTATGCAACTTACATGAAACTGGTATGATAAACTTATGAATTCAGTTCATGTCACCTCATATGTAACTTCAAGTGACAAACCTTGTATCTTGTAATCCACTTCAATATCATGAATCACATAAGTAGATGATGTATCATCTTGTTGTACTTGAATTGAGCAACAATGATATAGTGATGCAAAAATCCCATCGTGAACATCATAAACAAGGTGTGTGTGTATAGTTCTGATGCTTCCTTTTCAACTTGTAAGTGAGTTTTAAAATCTGGTGTTGTGTACTTTGAATCATGGGTATTCTTCCCTATTTGAATCGCTGAGAATCCATGGCGGTATCGAAATTGCTCAAGAATTCAGTCAAACTCAAATGTGGGTTTGTGACCTGCCCAAAGAAGTGATTCTCACTCTCGGACCTTGATGTTGTGCGCATCAGCCGAGACATCGGTTCATGTATCCACTTTTACCGCATTTCAAACATGTCGTGTAACCATTTGTTTTCACTCAGCTCAAAATCTTCCATTATCGTGGCCCACTGTTCGTCAAACACACCCGCTTAAATCTTGTCGGTCCTTACATTGTCACACAAACGCCTTTACACATATTTTAAAATTTTGTAACAAACATATACAGATTACTTGAAAATAACAATTAAAGGACATCACAGTTTACTCATAAAGCGTCCCTTTGTGGTGAGTTTCTGTATAATGTGCCATATACAAAGGCGGTGGCGCGTATCTCAAAATATCTCATCTATCGCGATCTTCATCGCCAGGTCTTAATCAGTAACAACAACCTTTGGAACCTTTATGAATACTTTTTTAAACTTCTTCAACAGCCAATGCCGGTAAAAGGTACCAACACGATATTGTACCTACATATATAATTATTAAAGTGTGTCAAGTTTTGCTACTTTAACATGTCAACAAACTTTAACTGATAAAGTAAACTTTAACATATCAGTAAACCATCCAAGGACACAACGATTCTTATAATTATTATAACATGTATCAGGTTGCGCTACTTTAACATATCACAAAACTTTAACATAACTGAATTTGCATAATGTTTAATATAAAGTATCACAGGATACATAATGTCTATGATATGCATGACATCTCAAATTTAATGCAATCACATAAAAAATATGAATGTTACCTATTTGAAAGAAACGTGGCATCAAGGACACAATGTCACCAAAAGCAGCATAGTTACGCTTGGCCTCCTCATCAAGCCAAAACAAGCCAACCAACGCTTTAGTGTCTTTATCCTGTTTGTATTCTACCAAAAAATTTGTGAAGTATTCTTCCCAACTCAGCAGCTTATCAACAACCATTTGGGCATCACAATCACCAATAAAATCATTCAACCCACACCTATAATTCTTACATTCAACATCCGTTGCTCCAATATTTTCAAACCCACCGTACATCTCTTTCAAAACTTTCCAGACCAATATTGACATTAGAAAGGTGATTCAAACGAAATTGTTGATCTCTGTGTTGAAGGTAAATATCTTTTTTATAATAAATTTATATGTTTTGTTTTCGTTTAATTCAAAATTAATAATAAACCTGTGGAAGGGAAGGTATTTGATACACTTGATATAGCTTTCTAGTGTCAACTTTCTAATGTCAATATTGTCAATGGATGTAGATATCAACAATTTCGTTCGAACCAACTTTCTAATGTCAATATTGGTCCAGTTAGATCGTGGAAAGTTTTGAAAGAGATGTATGGTGGGTTTGAAAATATTGGTGCAACGGATGTTGAATGTAAGAATTATAGGCGTGCGTTGAATGATTTTATTGGTGATCGTGATGCCCAAATGGTTGTTGATAAGCTGCTGAGTCAGGAAGAATACTTCACAAATTTTTCAGTAGAATACAAGCAGGATAAAGACACCAAAGCGTTGGTTGGCTTGTTTTGGGCTGATGAGGAGGCCAAGCGTAACTATGCTGCTTTTGGTGATGTTGTGTCCTTTGATGCAACGTTTCGCTCAAATAGGTAACATTCATTTTTTTATGCGATTGCATTAAATTTGAGATGTCATGCGGATCATACACATTATGTATCATGTGATACTTTATATTAAACATTATGCAAATTCAGTTATGTTAAAGTTTGTTGATATGTTAAAGTAGCACAACCTTATACATGTTTTAATTATAAGAAACTTGTGTCCTTGGATGGTTTGCTATATGTTAATGTTTACTTTATCAGTTAAAGTTTGCTGATATGTTAAAGTAGTACAACCTGATACACATTAATAATTATATGTGTAGGTACGATATGGTGTTGGTACCTTTTACCGGCATTGACAACTACAACAGATGCGTAATATTCGTTGTTGCTTTGTTAGCGAGCGAATATGCAAAAAATTATACGTTGTTGAAGAGGTTTAAAAAAGTACTCATAAAGTTCCAAAGGTTGTTGTCACTGATCAAGACCCGGCGATGAAGATCGCGGTAGAAAAGATATTTCCAGATACGCGCCACCGCCTTTGTATGTGACACATTATCCAGAAACTCACTACAAAGGTACACTTTATGAGTAAACTGTGATGTCCTTTGATTGTTATTTTCAAGTAATTTGTATATGTTTTTTGCAATTTTAAAATATCTGTAGGTCGGGCCAGCCTTGTGTAGCAATACCGATTTTAAAAGGCGTTTGTGTGACATTGTATGGACTGACAAGATTGAAGCGGATGTGTTTGACGAACAGTGGGCCACGATAATGGATGATTTTGGGTTGAGTGAACACAAATGTTTACACGACATGTTTGAAATGCGCGCAAAGTGGATACCTGCCTACTTCAGGCATGAACCAATGACTGGGATGATGCGCAAAACATCTAGGTCCGAGAGTGAGAATCACTTATTTGGGTGGGTCACAAACCCATATTTCAGTTTGATTGAATTCTTGAGCCATTTCGATACCGCCATGGATTCCAGAGATTCAAATATAGGAAGAATACCCATGATCAAAGTACACAACACGTGACTTTAAAACTCACTTATTGAAAAAGAAGTGTCAGAACTATACATACACGCACCTTGGTTTATGATATCCAGGATGAGATTTTTGCATCACTGTATCATTGTTGCTCAATTCAGGTACAACAAGATGATACATCATCGACATATGTGATTCGTGATGCTGAAGCGGATTACAAGATACAATGTTTGTCAGTTGAAGATATGAGGTAACATGTACTAATTTCATAAGTTTATCATCCTAGGTATATAATCTATATATGTCATCCGAGTTTCGTAGGTTGCAACCTTGTTTTAATCAAGGTCGCATTTTTCTTTTATTGTAGGTTACGTATGTACCATCTGGTTCACCTAACATATTTATGGTACATTGTATATGAAACGTATCGCACCCACATATCTACCTAAACATACATTCTATGCAAACTTCTTTAAAACTATTTAATTTTACCTTCACGTTCTCCAAGCTGAACCATTCTTCTTCAAGTTTGTTCAAGAGGTCTGCTGTCCAATTGTTTACTAAAGGCATCTCAACATGCCCGTTTTCTATCTTTTGTCTTAACCAGTTGGCGTACATAATCTGTGTGATCAAATACATATTACAATGTATCACAAAGCTGATTTAAAAAAAATTACTCGGTACATTATATTAAATAACATACCAACAGAACGATCATGGACCCGCAGTAATGGGTAGTCCTCACCCAGCTTTTCTTTGTCCTAAGTCCTAACCAGGCATTCAAGCACGTAAGTACACCAATCAATTTAGGGCTATCGTTTTCATCCTCAATACAGTTCAGAAACCTTAAATTATCAGTTGCATTCTTGTTTGATTCTTCAATCGATGTGAAGTATAGGACCAAGAAATTTAACTTAAACATCTATCCTCCTTCCGCTTGTTGCGTGTATATTTGTTGTTCAACCGGAATGTGTTTATACCTAGCCTGCTTTCCAAACTGCTGTTTCCATTCAACAACCAGAAGGTCTCTGAAATCAGTTTCATCAGCTGATTCCACATAAACACTACCCATTGGTAGACCTAGTACATCTCTAACTGTCTCCTTAGTAATACTAATCCCCTTACCATCGACATCCAACACGCTTGTATCTTCATTAAAGTTATCAAGCAGCCAATAACATAACTTTGTTGGTATATCCTTTATCCTAAAACCAAGCATAGATCCAAACCCTATGTCCGTAACATCTTGTCTCTGTTTTGGTGATAGGTTTGGTATCAGTCGATGCAATGACCACAACGATACACGTAAATGTATCCTGTCTACATCAACCACCGTATTTGTACGTGTTGACTTCTTCATCACACCCTCATCTCCACCTTTATACGCAACAACTTGTTCCTCGCCCACCACACCTTTTCTTCCCTTCATATTATCCTCTACCACCCTACTTTTGCGCATTCGCTTCTTAACCACACCCTCATTATCATCATTGTCATTAGCAACGTTGGAATGATCAACCATACCCTTTTTCCAATTTTTTTTATTCATTGCTAATTTACGCTTACCAGTTGCCTCACCACACCACCTTGGTCCTCAGGTACAATAAAATATTTACTTGTCTTGCAATTGTCCTTCTTGACCACACCCCCTTCGTCATCTTTATCTTTTTTTCCCAATAGTTTACACTTTAGCTTTACGACCCACAAACTTATGCATACTACCTACGTTAACTGGTACAGTTCTTCTACGTGTCCTACTCTTGCCTACTTGTATTTCTGTTCATGTGTACAGTTCTTCTACAGTTCTACGTGTCCTACTCTTGCCTTCTTGTATTTGAGTTCATGTGTCATGTACAACCAAATATACCAATGTTATACCAAATATACAAATGTTGAACCATATGTATTCAAATCAATAAGAGAGCACTGGTTTCTTTATTCCAGCACCGTATTATCACATGCATCTTTTATTTATCCTACATAAATTAGACCAAATACCAGATTACACACCAAAATCACATACCATATCACATACTTAATTCATGGATACGCAGTTTTTAAGCCCACTTTTATTCGTATATAGCTTTCGTGTTTAATGTATCATTAGAGGTGTCAATTTGTGCCCAAAATAAAAAAAAAAAATGGGCTAAATGGGCAAATTTTTTAAAAGATTTGGGTACATTTGGGCCCCCTCTTTTTTTTTAAATGGGCATATATTGCCTATTTAGAAGTTAAATAGGCATAATGGGCACGTGTTTTCCTCTCAATTGGAGAACATTAAATTGAAAAACTTATGGATATAGTATATTTAGTTTCTTAAATTTAAATGAGGTGTTACGTTGGAGGAATTTGGGTTTGGTTCAACACAGTTACAAGTTATATGGGTGTTTGGTTCAGCAAACATACAAGTTATATGGGTGTTTGTTTCAGAACAGTCACAAGTTTAAAACCATGTTTTTATGACTCCTTTAATATCCTGTTTTTATCAGCAAAACTTTCAAGCTTTTATGGGTTTTTCTTGCATCACATATACAAGTTTTAATTTTTAAACCATCTGATAACAATGTCATTATTATTCAAAACCCCAACTAATACACAATGGTACACCACATATGCTTATATCCTGTTCTTGCATTATTCCGTCCATGAATTATTCAAAACCATAACTAATACACAATGGTACACCGCAAAAAGAATCAACTCCAACAAACAACAATAACACACATTTAAGCTACAAAATTCTGAAACAAAATAAAATACACATTTACACATACACAAATTTAAGCTACAAACAACAATAAGCCCCTAGAGTTGTTAATTACACAAATGTCATTCATCAAACATTAATCTTATTTAACACAAATCCAATGATCTAATGGTCTACAATGATCCGATGTTCTACAAGCTAAGTGATGATAACTTCATTTGCCAAATAAACAAACATGACAATTAATTTCATTAATCTTATATATAATGGTTAAAGTTTTGTTGTTTAGAATAAATGATTTTGATAAAAAGAAACAAAGATAAAAACTTATTTCACGGTCATAATTGTCATGTTTGTTTATTTGGCAATTGAAGTTATTATCACTTCTGAAGGATTGTAAATAATCTTGTGATACTGGGTCTCTTGGAGGATCATAAATGATTTTATATGGCATCTTCATGTGAATTGAAGATGTTTATTGAATACAGTATTCCTTGTTGGCTTCTATTGAGAAGGAAGCTACTTCTGCACTAACCTACATAAATACACTATCGTGACATTTTCATATACTTTCGACAAGGGGCTTTATTTTATTTTATTTATTATTATTATTATTATTATTATTATTATTATTATTATTATTATTATTATTATTATTATTATTATTATTATTATTATTATTTTTACAATATTTTCATTTTGTTTAATATATCTGCAATGGTTACTGGTCTTGATGTTAATTCTTCCAATGAACATCCAGGAACGGTATTTGAAACTTTGAATGGGGATCAAGTATTTAATGAAACACTTATATCATGAAAAGAAACTTTATAGTCGTGAACCTCTTTGTCATTATAACATCTCAGTTATCACATTTTGTTAGGTCTAATAAGTTGTAAAGTTGTCTTGCCTAAATTAATGCCTGCTTGTTTAAGCATCTATGAAACTGATTACTTTGAAGTTTGAATCATCGAAAATGGAAGGTAACATAAGAATTCACCACTGTTTATAAGTGAAAACTTTATAGAAATTTTTGTTGATCCTTACTGGTTTTACCCTAATGGCATTTTTATTTATCTTCTGGCCATTGTGAACGCCTAATATGTATACTCCTTGCTCAGCACTTCACAAGTAACAAGTTATATTAGTTCTACAATGTCCATATTAACACATAATCGGCATTAGGTCGACCGAAAATCAACACACAACTAACAAAATAAATAGTATAAAAGCGTTAAAGTAATAACCTCAAAGAAGAACATCAAGATTATCTTCTAATATAAGAACTGTGCCAACATCCGTACCACCATAATTGTCCATGTTTTCGAGAGTGCAAGCTGCTTCAAGGCCATCATCATCATCAGGATATTTGGGTAGGGTGTATTCCACCATAAGCCAGATGGTGGCCTTTTGATCACCTTGGTCGTCTGGATTTTGAGCATCCCCGACATAGAAGTAAAAGCGTCTCATGTACCCAATGGTTAACCCAACATCATTGTGAATAGCAATGGCATTGCCGCGTTGCACCCATACTCCTTCACCTTCAACAGTACGTCGAAAGTCATTTCCAGATCGTTCCCTTGGTGTTATATAGAAGTACATATTCCCATACACGGGAGGAGGACGGTTTTGTGTGAGATTATTAGGGTTATCTCCGTAAAGATCATCAAAGCGAAACGGGTGATAATTTAGAGCTTCTCCGTTACGATGACTGTTAAGGGTTTCAATCATCGTTCGACGGATCGGTCTAAACACATAGATGGCGTGGGGTTGTGGATATTCTCCCTCTTGCATAGTTATAGTCGTCACTTTGATGAAAAAAGGATCTTGGAGGCGGATTACATTGAGTGTGAATAACACATAAACGGGCTAGACCTAATAACAATATAATGGGCCTAGTGTAATACTAATCTATTATAAACCCTAAAACGTGATGTTTGATTTTCTTTTTGAGCAAATGTTTGATTGTGTTATCCATGCAAATAAACTAACGTCATCTTAAAAAGCCCAAAAACTATAAACAACATTTTAAAACACTCTATTTTGAGTAGTCCGGATTTTACAGCTGGACATGCTGTTGTGAAAGCCGTTTCGTGCAAAGTGACAAAACACGAGAAAGTATGGATTAAAAATCAACACGTGTTTATTCTTTTCGCATTTGAATTGATACAATTGTTTTCCTTACACCTGAGGCAGTGGAGCTACTCAACAGAGTTCAACGAGTTATAAAAAGTAATGTTATAACACCTAGATCCATAGATGTTATTTTTAAAATAGTTGATTTTGCAATCGAGTAAAAATAGCAGCGTAGCTTATTGCTCGTTTGCCATCTACAACTATGTAAATCCTATTTTAATATCAATATAAAAGATATGAAGGTAAAATCATTTGATAGATATACCTATACTTAAAGATATTTACATCACTGCAACAAAATTGACATTTTTATACCACGGTTTATGAATCGTGAACATTTTTCCCAAGATATTCACACCTATAATACAATTTCATTAATTTTAAGTTTTGACCTTATTTGTCAAAAGTATATAAACAAGGGGTCATTCTAATTTCCTAAACCAACAGAACTTAATTACCCCATTGGCGCCATAATATAATGTTGTCAATAAACTCGGCGTTATATACGCAACAACCATTTTTTTTAATACAAGTCAACCCTTTTTCCTCAAAACTCAAAACTTGAAAGGAAAAAAAATCGTGTTTACTTGCTTCTTTGGTATTCATGGAGAATAGCAACGACAATGGCACTGTTGTCATTGCTGGTAATAACATGAACAACGTTAGTAATCATTCTGTTGTGCCGGAGAATCCTGCAGTGGGTCCCATGCAACGTGCGTTGAAAGAAGAGATTGAGTTGTCGGTGAACTGGAGTCGTGAGGAACAATCTTTGTTGGAAGAATTGCTTGTTAAGTATGTTTTTTATTCCTTGATAAAAGTTTCTTAATCTTGATATTGTCTTATGATCGTTGATAGATTTCGTGTGTTTTTGTGATAATTGTTGACTATGGTTTTTACTAGGGTTTATTGTTTTGTTAAAATGGTTTTGTTTATTTTTTATGCAATACATATATATGTATAAGTACCTATTTGCATATATATATATATATATATATATATATATATATATATATATATATATATATATATATATATATATATATATATATATATATATATATGTGCGTATAGTGCCGAATCAATGTTTTATTCAAGTCAATAGCTTTAGTGTTGGAAAAACTGCATAATCAAACACAATAACAATAGCAACCAAAAAATAAATATATGGCAGAAAGAAATAAGTTGGTTCACTAGATTAGAGTAATCATGTTAGGTTCACAGCTTAACTAGAGAGATTATAGAATTTATTGAATTGGGTACTTGTTAAAACTTACACAGGAGTTATATATATATATATATATATATATATATATATATATATATATATATATATATATATATATATATATATATATATATATATATATAGGGTCACGTTCAATGCAGAACCATATTTTTGTACAGAACTTACAGAACCACTTTAAACCAATCAAAATTTAGTACTATTAAACATTTTCATTTAAATTCAAAAGGGTATAATAGTCAAAACACATTTTTGACTTTCTTTTTTAATTTTTAATTAAAAAACGTTTTTTTAAACTACTTAATTTTCGGATTTTTTAAAAATTTTTATATATATATATTTTTTTTCAGTGTATGTTTTCAGAATAAATAAAAACGAGTGCATATGTGTTTTTTTTTTAATATTATAAATTTCATATGTTTCTAGCATGCTTTTTTTTTTTTTTTTGCTTGAAATGGTATTGCACAAATGTCTATGGTGTACTTCGTAATTTATAACTAGAAACATAATCGTATATAGGTAACATCTAAACTAATAACAAACCAAAAAACATAAATATATAAACAAAATTTGATATCGAATGAATTCATTTCAAATACAAATGCCACTAGTTAATTATATTATCAACGTCGTTAAAAAACATGTGTGCGCTGTTCTAAAAACATATGTGCACGCTTCACTTTCTCTTCAAATTCATTAGAAGATATGAGTACCCTTGCAAGAACATATGTGCACAATGCACTTTCTGGTCAAATTCATTAGATTATATGTGCACGCATTTAGATAACATATATGCACGACTTCTAAAAACATATGTGCACGCTTCACTTCTCATCATATTCATTAAAACATATGTGTCCGTCTTCCAAAAACATATGTGCACGCTTATGATCACCTGATTTAACTGCACATTGAAAAGAATGTACATGATTATTATAACAATAAAAAAGTAACGAGTATTGTATCTATATCTTTTTACGCCAAAACTAAACAATATGCTATGAATTTCTTAATTACTCGTAGTAAATTGACGAACTTCGATACAAATTAATTAACAAAGTATGTGAACATAATACAAATATGAATTGATAAAGTATATAACTAGTAACCAGTCAGGGGAATACACTTTCTTTAAATCTCAACCTCAGTTAGTTAGTTCACTACTTATGATATGATACTAATGCACATGTATATACTTATGAATTGATAAAGAACATATTAATGCACATGTATATACGAGTTGAACTACAAGGATCTAAATCTCAATTAGTTAGTTCACTACTTATGATATGATACTATAAGGATCTAAATCTCAACCAGTCAATAACTCACTACTTATGACATGAGCCAAGTGTATATACAAAAAATAACCAAAACACATATGCACACCCTTTTCTGCTATTGTTTTTTGTATCATTCTTAAATCACATATGCAAACCTCTTTTGTTATATCAAATAACCAAAACACATATGCACACTCGTGATATATGTTCTTTTATTAAACGATTTCACAATATTTGAAATCATTTAATAACAAATACAAGTAACTTGTGTACATTATACACCAAATAAGTGTATATTGTTGTTGCTAAAAAAACAAAGCTGGTAAATTACTACTCGTATGTAAATAAACACTTGTGAAGCTATTATATAAGTAGAACCGATGTAGCCACTATCCTGAATGCTGAAATTGCAGCATTAGCTTCAATAGTTACAACACATCAAAAACCTTTTTTTCTTTTTCTTTTTTTTTTTTTTTTTTTTTCATTCAGATTGAAACCCACTTGGTGCACAGATGTTTTCTTAGCAATACAAAAACACATAACCACAACTGTAAACATCTAATACACCATTGCAGTTAAATTGCAAATATGAGCATCAAGTTCAACGCCAACAAATTTCCAATCTTTAGATATAATTGAAATATAAAACATTTATGCACAAACCACTATCAAATTTCCAACAACCATTACATATACGCACTCATATCATGATTACCAAGAAGAACAAAGAAACAATTTCATTACTAATCCAACAACGATAAATGATTTCAAAACACCTCATTTACTGGAAGAAAAAAAAAACACCACATTTTGTAATAAACCAAACCATTTTAAAACCAAACGCATATAAAAGCGTAGACTAAATTTGGTCTAAAGGTAGGTGATGGTTTAGATAATCATATGAATAAACAATTTTTTTCTTATTAAAGATTTAACAACCTGCGAAAAAGAATACCATTTGTGAGAAGATCACCACAGCAAGAGCCGCTAGCGGAAAAAATACAACCGCCATGAATGAAAAAAAAAGGCAGACCGGGGTGTGAGATTCAAATATCGGAGGTTGGGGGTGTCAGATCTGGTGGGAGGTTTTCGTAGTTGTTGTTGGTAGGGGTCTTCATGGATCAAGAATGTTATGGTGGCTCAGAAAAATGAATTAGGGTTTGAGTGAGATATATGAGAGAGAAAGGGATCTATATATTATCCTAAAAATATGGCACAGTTATTGAAAAATAAGAATTTTGAAATTCCTATAGTGCCCCTTAGTCTATTTTCTTTTTTAAAAATAAGTAGTAAATATTCACAAAACTACCATCTTGCATTGATATAATGTACATCATGCATTATTAGGAGTAAAAAGACTGGTTCTGTAGGTTCTGTACAAAAAATTGGTTCTGCATTGAACGCTACACTATATATATATATATATATATATATATATATATATATATATATATATATATATATATATATATATATATATAGTGCCGAATCAATGTTTTATTCAAGTCAATAGCTTTAGTGTTGGAAAAACTGCATAATCAAACACAATAACAATAGCAACCAAAAAATAAATATATGGCAGAAAGAAATAAGTTGGTTCACTAGATTAGAGTAATCATGTTAGGTTCACAGCTTAACTAGAGAGATTATAGAATTTATTGAATTGGGTACTTGTTAAAACTTACACAGGAGTTATATTTATAGAGAGGAAGAACACTTTTTAGAAACTACGTTGAGAAACCCTGACTTAATCCCCAACAATGCAACTCCGGACCTAAAATTCCATATGGGCCACCCACAGTTCTAATTTTCCACCGGAAAGGGGTTAATCAGGATTACGGGAACCTTCACTCTCCACAACTCAACATTTAGATGCGTCATTATTTCATTCAAAGTTGTTGACTTATATAACTTTTGATTATTTGAAAACTTAGATAAAAAGATATCTAGCGTGTATGATTTATTTTCATTCTTTGAGTGGTTATTAAGGACTTACGGTAACTCTTTTATTACACAGATATGCCTCAGATAGAGCTATAACGCGTTACTCAAAGATTGCAGTACAATTGCATAACAAAACAGTCCGAGATGTGGCACTACGTAGCAGATGGATGCTTGTATGATCTCTATCCCTCTTGGTTTCAGTTTACTTTCATCTTATTTGTTACAGGAAAATGAATTGTATGCCTAAAACTAAGACCTAAAATTAGACCTAAAGATTTAATTGGTTCATTTGAAAAATTAATTGGTGAAAAATGATGAGAGAGAATTAGTGTTTAACACTTGTCATTAAATGAATGAATTAGGCCCATTAGTAGGTATATGTTGTAGGTCTATATATCAACACTCTTTGTTACATTATCGTCCAGACTGGTTTTCATGTTGGCCATAAGACTTAAGGTATTTTAGAGCAAGAAGTAGAACTACAAGAAAATAAAAACAAAAGAGCCAATCAAAACTTGAGATACTAGAGCAACATCCTAGCCCAAACCTACATAAACAACCTAAACGCAACATACGTATACAGTTACATACATATATACACAGGGTCATCTAATAAATTTGTATATCTAATTTATTTACAAAATGTTGTTCTAACTTGAAAGTTTGTATTTTTTTTAAGCTACTCGGCAGAATAGTGTGTTATGGTCCCGACTTACTGATATAGTTATGGGTCTTTGTAGGATGAAATCTGATGAGGGATTAGAGTGTTTGTTTGTTGTTCTGCCTTTCTTATTTGATTTGCTCATGAACTTTGAGAGCTTGGAAAAGACAACTTGTCTGTCCCTTTTCTTATTATTACATATATAGAGTTAGGATCAAATGAGAAATATAATTAAGATGAGAAGAAATGAGAAGAAATCACAACCACAAATATTAGATGCACCCACAAAAATAGATGCATCTCCTTATTATTTCTCTTTCCTTATTTAAATTATGTGGCTACAATTTCTTCTCATTCTTCTCATTTGAATAATCCTTCTCACTAGATCCATACTCTACATATATAAGATAAATACAAGTGCAACTGCTTACCAGTTGTAACTGCAAGGCCTGCAGTATTTAACTATCTAAATGCATAACTGCATAACTCCTTAGTACTAGAAATTAACATGAAATTATTAATAACAACATAGAAATATAAGTTGGACTACTAAGTTACATTATTGCAGTAGCTAGCCTTATAGTGATATAAGATAGTGCTTTATTAAAATGCATAATTCATATATATCATATCTTGGATTGCTTTTTCAGAACAAGGAAATCAAGAAGAAGGAAACTGGCAAGCAAATAAAAGATGAGAGTTATTCATCAAGGAGGCATAAGGACATAAGGGTATTATGCTTTACCGCTCTACAACATTTTGTTCATCTTTCTTGTTAACCACATTCATTTTTTTGTGGATTAAAAGGTTACTATTTGTGGTTCAGTTACATATTCTTTTCAAGTTACATTTTAACCAAGGCAAAAAGGGTCAAAATGGGTCTTTTTGATACACGTCAAGATAGACGGGTTAAATTGGTTTGATCCAAAAACACTTTTTGTCCATCTTTAAAGATTTTGTATTAGCAAATAAACAATTACAGCACAAAAAGCAATACTTTACAATGATGATTTAAATCTCTGAATAAAATTATATAGCTATAAACAATTGAAGCCTTAGTAACTGGCTTTTTTTTACAGGAGAAACCTGCGAATCAAGTGCCGGGTCCATCTTTTCATGCCGAAAGTAGTGGCAGTGGTCATCCTAATGCTCAACCATCAACCTCCATGGATAATGATGATGTCATCTCTATAGGTTTTTTTTTTATGAGCATATGTACATAAATAATATGGATATATCTTGAGAAGCTAGAAAGTAGAAACAACGTATCATGCTATTTTTTATATCACTTTTGCATCTTGCAAAAGATGTGTGTTTTTTTAAATATATATTTAAGAAGTTTGTTCATTACTGCAGCTATCGGTGGTGTAACAGGACAGCTTCTTGACCAGATTAACCGGGCCATGGACCAAGTTTATGCAAATTTTTCTGCTTTTAGGGAAAACTCAGATTTGTTAGAGGTGTTAGTTCCAATTCATTTACTTATTATGTGTCATTTAGGTTCGATTTTATATCTAACAAGTCAAAAGGGTAAGTAAAACATGGGTGAAATAGGGTGAACATTGAATTTTCCTGCTTAAAACCTACCAAATACTTTATTACATAATTTGGATTATAACACAAATAGTTTGACACTCTAATAGTCTAATCAATCTTTGCACCCTAATTATTTATAAATTGTACTCTAGGCAAAATTTTGCGCTTCAACGCAACTGTTTTGTCCTGAATCTTTTGACTTGTTACACATTCCGTCAAACCCATATATCCATTTTGTCGCATCTACAAATAGAAGTGTCGTCTTAACACCACCTGATATGGTTAACCTTCTTTTGTGTGGCAGGTGCAAAAGAACATTAATCTAATTTATCAAATAAGAAACAGCATTCTCACAGTATCGAATGAGTAAGACATGAGATCTATACTTTTGCTTCCTTTAGTTTCTTGTTAATTTACTTTAGTTAATTTTCCTTTTTTTTTTTATTATTATTATTATTATTATTATTATTATTATTATTATTATTATTATTATTATTATTATTATTATTATAAACTAACTAATCAACCCTGAATATTATGATTGCAGGTTGAATCACTTTCCGGGAACACCAGAGATGCCACCTGTGCCCGTCAAGCTCAATGACGAGCTTGTCAACTTTATACTTCATCTACAATGAAAATTATAATCATACTTGTTGGATAAATAGATAAACTTTTTCCTTATAGACCCACCCTTCTTTAGGCTGTTAAAATCATAATTTGGAAGCACATATCACCTGATGACCATTTGAGTCTTGTTGGTATAATCATGGTAGAGATGTTGGTCAACTGCACTTTTTCAGGTTAAGATTTAGATATGAATATGGTTTTTAGATTGTGTAAATATGTTGGGGGTTGAGTTTATGCAAGTTTTGTTACATAGTGCAAAAGTACACAACTGCTGTATTCTTCTGTGTCTTACCAAAAAACTGCAAAACACTTCAAGATCCTTTTCTGTTGGTCTATTTAGCACTACTGAAAAACCAGTATTTTTGGCACAGAACTGTATAGCATGAAAGTTTAGCAGGCGTATATTTGTTCGCTTTAGTTATTGAATGACCTGAAAATTCATAATACCAAGCTTGTGATTTCCGTCTATAGCATCCACATAAACTAACAAAATTCGAGCTTCAACCTCTATGTTATATAAGGAGAGTTTCAAGATTTGAATATGGTATCAAACGATACGACACTCTCTTTATTTGCACTATATATGGATAATATTAATATTAGTGTGTAAAGCATGAGCTCACGCGTTGTATATAAATGCCTTTATGTTTTTTCCACGTATATAATAGTATACAATTTCAGCTTAAGTGATAAAATCACCGATGAAACAACGTAGTGCAGACGCGTTGATGAGAAAACAGACTAAATAGCGTAATGCAAACACGTGGAAGATCAGAAAATTGACTAAATAGAGCAATGCATACACGTGTATGATAAACAAATGCTAATAATATAAAGGCCTTTATGTTTTTTCCACGCATAATATACTATCTGAATGTTCATGATAAAAGCACCGATTAAACAGCGCAATGCAGACACGTGGATGAGAAAACATACTAAATAGCATAGTGCAGACACGTGGAAGAGAAAACTGACTAAATAGCGCAATGCAAACATGTGGATGAGAAACCAATACTAATAATAAAGACTTCTATAATGAGTAACCATTTGATATTTGTGGCGAACAATGCTTTCTTTATTATTTTGTTTACGGTGACAATAAGTTTAGAGTTTTCGAAAATCTTTTGCAGTTACGATAAACTATTGAAATTCTGAGGTCCTTGATGATATCTTAGTTAAGGTCACTTTCAACTTTTCTTCTCTTTTATTATTTTGAAAGTTCGAACATAAGATACATGAACTTGTTACTTTTTCATGATTCATAAGTTTCTACTATTTGCAAAAAAAAAAAAAATAAAAAAAATAAAAATAATAATAATAATAATAATAATAATAATAACAATAAAGTGATGATTTATAAAAATAATAATAATAATAATAATAATAATAATAATAATAATAATAATAATAATAATAATAATAATAAATAAAAAAAATAAAAAAGAAAAATGTATTATTTAAAAGTATTCATGAAATGCCTTCAAAATTTTAGGAAGATGGTGTTTATGAGCTTGCTTTGTTTGTATATTGTATTCTATTAATAAAACTTTTTACTAAGGGATGTTTTAAATATTTCATTAACTACAGGTGGTGTTGACCGGTCATTATACATAGGTATTGATTCATAAATTAATTATACATCTAGCTTAATTAGTTTATTTACTTAAAAATCTACATAGTTGCATTAGTAGCTTACTTAGATCGTATAGCAGGGTACCCGCGCATTGCAGCGGCGGATACCTTGAAATAAAAATTTTCAATGGAATTAATAAAAATGTCATGGGATGTCATTCCGACACCTAAATTTGCTTGGTCACAGCTTTGTGTATCAAGTCGAGTTTTATTGAGTCGAGTCTTGGTCACAGGTTCATGTCTAGATTAAGATAGATGGTTATATATTGTGTTTAAATGATTGTAATATTTGGTGTAGAGATGTTTTTAATGCTATTAATGTAGAATAAGGGTTGTACATTATGTTTAAATGATTGTAATATTGGGTGTAGGGGTATTTTTAATGCTATTAATGTAGAATGAGGGTTGTACATTGTGTTTAAATGATTGTAATATTAGGTGTAGGGGTGTTTTTAATACTATTAATGTAGAATGAGGGTTGTACATTGTGTTTAAATAATTGTAATACTAGCAGGGTACCCGCGCGTTGCAGCTGCGGGTACCTTGAAATAAATTTTTTTGATGAATACTGTATATATATATATATATATATATATATATATATATATATATATATATATATATATATATATATATATATATATATATATATATATATGGGAAAATGTTAGCTACAATTAATTGTAGCTAGTTGGCTACAATTCCTTTGAAAAAACTTTTAATAATGTACAGTTCAGTCCCTGCGGTTAGACCCTGACACATATTTTCCCCCTGTCCCCACCTTTTTTTTCAAAGGAAATGTAGCCAATTGGCTACATTGTGTTGTAGCTATGTTTTCCCCTATATATATATATATATATATATATATATATATATATATATATATATATATATATATATATATATATATATATATATATATATATATATATATATATATTTACAATAAATTTACGGATATCAAGAGTATAGCCCGTGCCCGTTCGGGCTCGAACCCGTTGGCCCGTGCCTGTTCGGGCTCGAGCCCGTTTGGCCTGCGCCCGTTGTCGGTTCGGACTTGAATATTTGTACAATGTGCTTTATTATTTCTAGTAGTGAAATTTATTGCAGGAATTGTGTTTAATTTGGTTGTACAATATGCTTGATAATTTGTATTTCTTAGGTAAAGGTGTTTTAATAACTGTATTAATTGTATTTATTGACCAGTTAAATAATTGACTACATTAAATAGCATTAATGTGGTGTTTTGTTGTATACTATGCTTCTTGTCTTGTACATCTGAAAATTATGTGCATTAAAGTGTTGTACACTATGTTTCTTTTCTTGTAAGTAGTAGTCATTATAGTTATTAATAACATTGACCACTTTAATAGCATTAATGTTGTTAGTCTGAAAATTACATCATGCTTATTTTGTTGTACACTATGCTTATTTTATTGTAAATCTGAAAATTGGTTGCAGCTATTGTACATTGTGCTTAAATGGTTGTAATTTTTGGTGAAGGGGTGTTTTTAATAACATTAATGTTGTTTGATAGAATTTTGATCTTAAAATGACACCACGCTTTATTTTGTTGTACAATATGCTTACTTTGTTGTAATTCTTAAAATTGGGTGCATTAAAGTGTTGTAAACCATGCTTAATTTCTTGTAAGTCTTAAAATTTTGGAGAGAGAGTCATTCATGCTTTATAGATTAGGTGTAGGGGTGTTTTTAATGCTATTAATGTAGAATAAGGAAAGTGGTCTGAATTTCAATTCATGCTAGTTTTTATTGTACATAATGCTTTGGTTGTTATAATTATGAAAATTGCTTGCTTTAAAGTGTTGTAAACCATGGATCATTTTGTGTACATCTGAATTATTTTGGAGAGAGAGTCCTTCCTCCATTATAAGTAGTATAGATTATGTGGTAATATAAAGAGGGTGTTTTAAGAAAAGCATTAATTGTATTTGTTGAAATAATGTATTTGTGTATTAAATAGTTATAAACATTGATTTCTTACTTGTAAATTTGTAATGCTTAAAAACCATTTATGAAAATCTTAAATTTTTTAGAAGGGAAGTGTTAAAATGATTTATAGGTTGTATAGATTAATATTAGTGTGAACACACAAGCTTACACGTGTATATAAATGCACGTATGTTTTTTCCACATATCATACATATACAATTTCAGTGTACATGATAAAATCACCGACTAAACAACGTAGTGCAGACGCGTGGATGAGAAAACAGACTAAATAGCGTAATGCAAACACGTGGAAGAGAAAAAATTGACTAAATAGAGCAATGCATACACGTGTATGATACACAAATGCTAATAATTTAAATGCCTTTATGTTTTTTCCACGCATAATATACAATCTCAATGTACATGATAAAAGCACCGATTTAACAACGCAAGACAGTTGCGTGGATGGAAAAACATACTAAATAGCGTAAACGTGTATATAAATGCATGTATGTTTTTTCCACATATCATACATATACAATTTCAGTGTACATGATAAAATCACCGACTAAACAACGTAGTGCAGACGCGTGGATGAGAAAACAGACTAAATAGCGTAATGCAAACACGTGGAAGAGAAAAAATTGACTAAATAGAGCAATGCATACACGTGTATGATACACCAATGCTAATAATATAAATGCCTTTATGTTTTTTCCACGCATAATATACAATCTCAATGTACATGATAAAAGCACGGATTTAACAATGCAAGACAGCTGTGTAGATGGAAAAACATACTAAATAGCGTAAACGTGTATATAAATGCATGTATGTTTTTTCCACATATCATACATATACAATTTCAGTGTACATGATAAAATCACCAATTAAACAACGTAGTGCAGACGCGTGGATGAGAAAACAGACTAAATAGCGTAATGCAAACACGTGGAAGAGAAAAAATTGACTAAATAGAGCAATGCATACACGTGTATGATACACCAATGCTAATAATATAATTGCCTTTATGTTTTTTCCATGCATAATATACAATCTCAATGTACATGATAAAAGCACCGATTAAACAACGCAAGGCAGCTGTGTGGATGGAAAAACATACTAAATAGCGTAAACGTGAAAGAGAAAACTGACTAATTAACGCAATGCAGACACGTGAATGAGAAACCAATACTAATAAAAAAAGACTTCTATAATGAGTAACATGTTCAACTTTTGACAAATAACATACATATTAAAATATATTATGAAAATATATGTCATATAAGTTCCTCATTAATTGTGATTTTGAACAATAATCATTTTCTCATCATATAAATCATTTCAAGGTTATTTCTTGAGTCATCTAACAAAGAACCAACTGATTCATTAGGTTGCTCGTTTTGCATATTCAATATGTATTATGATCTTTCGAGAAGAGACTTGGAGTTGTATCAAACATAAATTAACATACCATAATTTCTCATTCTAAAAAAATTAATGTTAAAATAACTGACGAACAAGAAAAAGAAAAAAAGATTAACATAAAAACATTTAATTTAAATAACCCACATAACAAATAGTTAAGTTTATATATTTGTGCATACAAATTAGATACATCTATAATTTTTTATTTTATTAAATTAAATTTTGTAACACGTTTTACTGGTATATTTGATAAAATTAGCTGAAGTTGAATGTAAAACCAGAACAAAAGTTGTAAGTTATATTATGAAGTACGATAAATTTTAGTGAATTAATTAAAGGTGCGACTTACTATTATAGAATGACATTAAAATACTATTAAATTAAAAAAAAAAAAAAATTCCTTGTACATCTATTAATTTTTTTTATCCATATTTCTTTTTTAGTATAATAGATTTTCATAACTAAAATAGTAGTTGAACTTGTTTAAATTTATCATATTATCCTTAATCAAAAGGGGGAATTGCATATATACCTGCTAAAACATGAATATTTGCATATTTCCTCAAAACACAAGTTTTTAATGCACAATGTATGATGATGTTTATGCATGTTTTGGGTATATATGCAAGTTTTAGTGGGTATTTATGTAATTGCTCCTAATCAAAATTAATATTTAAGAAATTAAAAGAACACATTAATTTATTTTTAAAGAGTAAAACCATTTTTTCTTTCCCATAAAACAAAAACAATGATTAATACTTCTTTCGTCTATAATTATTGTTTATTGTTGACTTTTGAAGAATTTATTTTTTAACTTCCATTTTAAATATTTTTATTAGTATTATATAATATTTGATGAAAAATTATATAAATAAAAATATATTTAATAGCTAATTCATTCATATATTTGTATGAAGCATTATATAATATAAATAAAAATATTTAAGTTAAAAGTGGAAAGATAAAGAGTTAAAAGATAATTATGTGACAGAGGGAATATATTTTCATTAAACTGAGTATATTCTTTATTTGCAGCCGATAGGTATGAAATGAAATAAAAGTATATTTTATAAAGTATTTAAATATTTTAATTAATTTTAAAAAGTACTTTATTTTTATTTTGGTTTAAAAAATTAAATAGAAAAGAGAGAGTCAAAATGAAGATTCCCAACCTCCTCCGCCCACAATATCTTTATAAATAATTTCTTTTCACCACCCCCAAATTCTCATTTTATTTTTAACAAAAACAAGTAGTCAAACCCCTTTCCTGAATTATCATGGCGATTAGCAACGGAAATGGAAGTGGTACCGTCACTAACCGTGACAAAGAGAATTCTGCTGTGGCACTTGCTTTGAAACACAACACTGGCTTGTCGGTTGATTGGTCTCGTCATGAGCAGTCTCTGCTTGAAGATTTGCTTGTTCAGTATGTTTTTTTCTTCTTTCATTAAGGGCTTATTAGCTTATTTGTTTTTCGGCTTATATTTCATAAGCCCCAAATTCCCCGGCGAAACTTATGGGCTTTTATAAGTTTATCATGAAGTCACAAAATAAGCTGGAAATTTTGTTAATTTTATAAAATTTAAACAAACACCTCCTAAAATTTTGTTAATTTTATAAAATTTTGTTTGGATAATAATTATATAGAATTTAAGGGGTTTATTGTGTTTTTAGAGGGTGTTTTGTATGGCTTTTTATTTTATTTTATTTTGTGATGGTGGTGTTTTTGTTAGGTTATTTACCGGGTTTATGAGCTTATGTAAATTTTGAAAAACTCGCAAACCCACTTTTTTCGGCTTACGAGATTATAAAATCGGTAAACGGATGAGGTTTTCATGTTTAGGTTAACCGGGGCTGAAAAAAGTGGGTGTGAGGTTTTTAATGTTTGCATAAGCTCATTAGACTGTTAAATAAGCTAACACAACTAGCCCCAATAAGGTGAATATAATAAGCACGTCAAATAATATTGTTTGACTTTGCCTATTGGTCGGAAAATCATGGTTGTACAAGACGCTAGCCGCTATTCGACTACCTTGTCGCTAGTAATCGGATTGGCATTTTTTAACATAAAATATAAATTTCAATATTATATGTATGACATGTTGATAGGTGCTATAAAATTGTTCATAGGACCATTGAAATATGTTTAGGAACATTAACGCAATTGTTCACATACTTTAAATCAAGTTTGACAGAGTTAACCACAAGTTTTGACCGAATTGCCCTAGTTTTGACCGTGTTTGATTGACTTTTTACCTTGTAGCACGGCGATTACTCGGTCACTAACCTTGGAGCGAGTAATTGCCGATTGTTTGGTCTTGTAGTCCTTGTTTTACAACACCGAAAAAATGCCATAGCAGTATAGCACAACAAAAACAAGGTTTATTAGAAATTTTAACCTGATTCATTTTTCATATATTTTAGGCTAGATATGATGCTAAATAAGTAATTTTAGAGTTTCAAGATTTGAATGTAGTACAATTCTTTTTTATTAGAGCATTAGGTATCATGGCTCAGGCCGTTTTGCCACCTCAACACCACCTCCGCATTCCCCTTTTCACATTCACACACCAAAATACCCCCTCACTCATCACTCAAGCCATTTCACCCCTTTTTGGACCCACCATACCCAATTAAAACACAAACTTAACAAAAAAACCCCAACTAAAAAAAAGTACACAACAGCGTACGCCAGTTAAATGGCTTGGACAATGGGCCCGCAGGGGGGGGGGGTGGCATCGAAATGGCTCAAGCCATTTGCTGTCCACATGGGAATGGCGCCACCTTTGGTGTTACCATACCTCAGGCTCATGCTCTTAATTTGTACTCTATATATGGATATATTGAATTTTAGTGTGTAATGCGTAAGTTTACACGTGTATGTAAATGTCTTTATGTTTCTTTCACGCATAATATATGATCTTCTATGTACATGATAAGAGCACTGAGATAACAAACTAGATTGCGTAGTAGATAACATGCGAAAGAGAAAACCAACTAAATAGCACAATGCAGACACGTGAAAGAGAAAACCGACTAAATAGTGCAATGCAGACACGTGGATGAGAAAACCGACTAAATAGTGCAATGCATACACGTGTATAAGAAACCGATACTAATAATAAAGACCTCTATAATGAGTAATGCATTCAGCTTTTGACAAATAACATACATATATTATGGCAATATATAGCATATATGGTTCCTCATTAATTGTGATTTTGCATTATATTTACATGCTTTATCAGTTTATTTTAAATTATTTTTAGCCGTGGACAATTGATTTAAGACGAATCGAATGACAAATAATTTGTGATTGAGAGTACATGTTTTATTTTATTTCAAGTTTAAATAAAGAGAGTCAAAATGCAGATTCCGAAACCTCCTCTGCCCACAATATCTTTTATAGTTTCTTTTTTTCACCTCCCCAAAATTTATTTAACAAAAACAAACTCATTTTTTGTCAAACCCCTTTCCTCAGTTGTTAAAAGAATCATGGCGATTAGCAACGGAAATAGAACTGTTATTGTCACCAGCACTGACAAAGTTAACCTGGAAAATTCTGTTGTCAGGTTGTCGGAGTGTTGCTTTGAAACATAATGTTGGGTTGTGAGTTGATTGGTCTCGCGAGGATCAGTCTCTTTGTTGGAAGATTTGATTGTTCCAATATGTTTAGTTCTTTGTTAATGTTTATGTTCTTTTAAACGCTTACAGATGAGGTTTTCGCTTTCGCTGTTTTGATGAGATTTTTGCTGGTTAGGTTACCGGGGAGGTTTAATTTTTAGCTCAGATGTACGCGGGCCTAATTGGGTATTTTGACCCATTCCATTGCCACCTCCGATGTGTATCTATTGAGGTTTCAACCCTATGCCTTTTGTGAGGATATTAGATGCCTAACCACTAGGCCACTTTGGTAGTGGTTAATGTTTATGTTCTTTTGTTTATGTTAATTATATATAGAGTATATATGGATATGGATATGTGTGTTGTTATTGGGTGGGTATTTGTGATTTTCTTATATTGGTGTTTTGAAGGGTGTTTATGCGCTTATGTAAATCTAGTAAAACACACAAACCCACTTTCTTCGGCTTATGAGCTTATGAATCGTGTAAATGGACAAGGTTTTCCCTGTTCAGGTTGCCAATGGAGGGCGATAAACAATTTAAGTAGAGGTGGCAAAATGGCCGGGCCGGGCGGGCACGGTCCAAATGGGCCGGGCTTAAACGGGCATGAGCCAAATGGACTCATGGTATACGAATCGCTTTAGAAAAGACCCAAAATGATGAAATAAATTCCTCAAACGTAACACCTCATTTATATTTAAAAAACTAAATATATTATATCTATAAGTTTTTCTTTAAAAACAATTGTAATTTTCTCCAATTAAGAGAAAATATGTGCCTGTTAATGCCCATTTAACTTCTAAATGTGCCCAAATCTTTTACAAATTAGCTTATTTTTTTTATTTTTTTATTTTTTTTTTATTATTTTTTTTATTTTTTATTTTTTTTGGTTTCAAATTGCCACCTCTGAATTTAAGAATACTTGTTTTGACCTTTTGACTCATATGTACGTAGCCTAACTGAGGTATTCCGGTGACCGTTTCTGACCCTTCCCTGGCCACCCCCATATATGTACCTAGTGAGGCTTATGAGATTGAGCTTATTGTTTTAAATAAGGCATAAGGTTACTTGGTAAGTTCATAAGCCCGTTAAATAAGCTAACACAACCATCCCCCCCAAAAACTGCTAAAAAATAAGCACGTCAAAGAATAGTGTGACTTTGCCTATTTTGTAGAAAAATCTTGGTTGTAAAAGTCGCTAGGCGCTATTACCTTGTTGCTAATAATCGGCCTAGGCCGAAATTTTTATATATGAAGAAATTATATTTGTGACATGTTGGTAGGATAGGACCCATAAAATTGTTCATATGACCATAGAAATATGTTTAGGAACATTAACGTAATTGCTTAAATACTTTAAACCAAGTTTGACTGAGTTAACCACAACTCCACAAGTTTTGACTAAGTTGCGGATTTTTGACCTTGTAGCGCGGCGATGACTTGGTCACTAATCTTGTAGCGACTAGCGAGTAATCGTCGATTAATCGGTCTTGTAATCCTTGCTTTAAAACACTGAAACAAATGCGATAGCAGTATAGCACAAGAAAATTAGAGGTTATTAGAATCTTTTAACCTTATTCATTTTTTTATAATATATTTTAGGTTAGATATGATGATAAAAGGGTAATTAGGTCCATCTTATATAAGCATGTCCGAACCTTGCTTATTGAAAACTGCTTGTCCCAGTATAAGTTTGGATAATCCAAATAATAAGACTGCTTATCAGAATAAGCAGATAATTAGAAAATAAGCAACCTGAAACACCCTCTTTTTCTAGTAGAAATTTGTGTTTAGTTAATTTAAGTACATGGCTCAGAATTGCTATCTGTATTTTTTTCGATCCTGCACGTTCATACTTTTGGTGACTCTACTTGGTCATTGTTATTGTTTTATTTTGTTGCACATCACATGTTAATTGTTCATATTAGACTAAGGTGATGTATTTTTATGCAGATATGCCTCAGATAAACCTGTATTGCGTTACGCAAAGATTGCTAAAAAATTGGAAGACAAAACAGTCAGGGATGTTGCACTACGTTGTAGATGGATGAGTGTATGAACTATACCCCTCTTGGTTCCACGCTTTTGTTTATGAATAAAATTTGGACCTTTTGGTACCTTAAATAATCATAATTGAAAAAGTTTATCTTGGTAATAATACTTAAAGGGGTGTTTGGATATGTGTTGTGGAACTAATTATCAGTTCTAATTTATTGATAAAAATAAAAACTTATACTTCTGATCAAATTAATTTGTTTTATACTAGGGGCAAGTTTGTAACAAAGTTGATTACCTGAGGGTAATATAAAATTAGTTATTTACCCCTTCTTTCACCTAATTTAACAGTTTTTTTATTCATGTTTCACAAATACCTTTCTCACAAAATGCCCTTTTTAGTCATTCTATCAAATAATGTTTCTTAAATGATGAGAATTTGCTGAACATCTCATCATTTTGTTATTACAAGTTTAAATGGCAGAGCACATCTAACCATTTACTACTGGCCAATTTAATACAACGATTATCGATGTTTAATTATTCAATACCACATAACTCTAAATGCACACCCAAACACCCCTTATGTCTTAGTAGACTTATTCTTGGCCTTCTAGTTTCATGTTATGAGTTCTGTTATTTGAGGGTAGGCCCAACTCGGATCTTATAGATAGTCAAGTTAATATTTGAACACTAACATTGCCTACTTGTTTAAAGTTATGTACATAAATACATGCATTTTCTTTCACTTTGTATCTGCTGTTTAAACATGATTTTAATTGTACATGTTTAACAAACATATATTTCTTGTTAGTATTAGTATTTCTATATGTTTCGAGATCAACTATTGATAGCAAGTATTTTGGATTGTTTAATCTAATTATTTAACCAATTTTTCCTAACTTGAAAGTGTGTAATGTTCTTATAGTATAAAACAAGTTAGTTGGCAGAGTAGTGCATTAATATCATACACGATTCATGTTTGTCGTATCTTGGATTGTTTTTCCAGAAGAAGGAATTTGGCAAGCGAAGGAAAGACGATAGTAGGAGGCATAGAGACAAGAGGGTATGCTTTACTGCTCAACGAAATTTCATTTACCTTACTTAATATTGGCATTAACTTTTTGTGGATTAAAAAAAATTTCTTCCCTGGTTTGGTTACATTAAATTCTTCAAATTACATTTTAATAAAGGTGTCAAGGAGGGTTGTTTGGCAGGTCAAGTAAAGTGTCAAAATTAGGGTTGGGTCAAAATGAATCATTATTAGAATGGGTCATAACGCGTGGGTTATGTTGGGTTGACCCACAATGGCTTGTTTGAGCCATTGGAACTATAATTATTCACTTTTTACAGGAAAAAGCTATGGATCTACTGGCGAAGCCATCTGCTCATACTACAAACCAAGGCAATGGTCTTCCTTATGCTCAAGCATCGATCTCCATAGATAGTGATGATGGCATCTCTTACAAAGGTTGGTTCATAATACATTAGTCAGATAAATCATTTTGGTAAAGAAACAAGATTGTGTTCCTAATAAATGTGGATATTTGTCTAGACCCAATTTCACATCTTCTTGGTGTTTTTGTTAATGTGTTTTCTTTTATTCTAAAGAAGTTTATCCATTGGTGCAGATATTGGTGGTCTATCAGGACAGCTTCTTGAAGAGAATGCCCAGGCCTTGGAGCAAATTTCTGCAAACTTTTCTTCTTTCAAGGTATATTTATACATACACATTTATTACAGGTGGTAGTTTCAATCCATTTACTTATGAATGGGCTAATTTGGGTTACGTCGTATCTCCAATCGGTCAATCAGGGGAACAGAAAAGGCTTATATGGAAACGTTTCAAATGGGGTAAACGGGTCAAACAGACTGAAATTTGCAGAAAGTGTAATTCAATGCAGAAAGCCTCATGAATCATTTTATTTAAGACTTTATATAATAACTGAAATAAAACGATTCTTCTAATCAGACTCGGTTCACTAATTATTACAAAATGTTGGGCCTGTTTCAACCCATATTGAAATTATTTTTTTAACCTGAACCTGTTTGACTTGTTACCATTCAACCCACGCATTTAAAGACCTCTACTATTACTGGTGGGCGTCATGGATGGATTAAAGTGTCATTTTAGACCTAATACGGTTAAGTTTTTTCTCGTTGGCAGGTGCACGAGAACATCAGTCTCATTTCTCAAACAAGAAATAACATTCTATCTATCATGAATGAGTAAGCAATGAGTTTTTTATTTGTTGCCTTTACTTTCTAGTTATCCTTGCTTTGTTTATTTACTTCCCTAAAAGTATAGCATCCAGCACCTCTGGCTCAACTATTTGTTATTTCAACTTAACTAATTGAAGAATTTTTATGATTGTCAGATTGAATGATGCACCAGAGATAATGAAGCAGATGCCACCTCTACCTGTGAAGCTGAATGACGAGCTTGCCGACTCTATACTTCTCCAATCGTCCATGCCAATGAAATTTGAATCTTTCCGTATATAAAGAAATGGGACTAAATAACTCCTTTCTTAGCAGATACAGCAAAGTTTATTTCCCCTTTAAGACCCAGGTTTAGGTTGTTTTAAGTCATGATCTGGAAGCAGATCGCCTGATGACAAATCAAGTTATGTTGGTATCATCATAGTGGAGACATATGTAGAGTGTCTGTTGTTTTCTTTTTAGATCAAGATTGTAAATATGTTTTTTTAGTTTTTTTAGTTGGAAGGATTGTTAAGTCTTTGTGAATATCATAGAGTTGCTATGATTCAACATTTGTTAGAATGATGCAATAAGTGAATATGTTCACCTTAACCCAATGTTGTTATACACAAATGTAACTGAAGAACCAAATTGGAATCAGAACTGGCTATGTTTGGTTCATGTTCTCTTACTGAGAACCCGTTGTTGGTTTGGTTCATATCCATAATCTGGTTTTATGAATCTTTAAACTTTGAAATGATGTTTTAGCTTTGTATTTTATAAAGTTGAATAAACCCAGTTGAGTATTTGGCTCACGGTCTGTTTGTTGCTGAACTACATTAAACCGAAACTAAATGCTAAAGTATTTATTTCGTTTATGGTTCCTGTGTGGCCTTCTTCTGTTTGGTTGATTCAGCGTCTTTAATAAAATTTAAATGGTATGCAGTAGTGACTGTATCTTAAAATAAGTACGCTTAAAGTCATTTTAGACTTGAGGATATCTTTTAAAGATGCAGTATTTCAGGTATTCCTTTTTAGAATAAGGGAATTGTCGGGTGGGTTCGGCGAGTGAGATGGCCGAACATGGTGGAGAGTGGTGCTCCCGTGGGGCTGAAGCTTGTGGTAGGGTGTTAATGTATTCGTATGTTGGAAGAGTGGTTTGTTTACTCTAACGACTTTTGGCACCCTCGGCTTCACATCAGATGGGTTTTCTTGGCATTCGGCATTTTTCATGCTTTTAGACATAAGTTCTAGACCTCTAGGTGTAATTTATTACGTATCACTTACGGAGTATATCTTAACAGATGTTTTTGAAACGTATTTAGTCAAATATGTCAATAGCAACATTAACTATCACACCAGCTTTTCTACTCCACTATTTCCTCTATAATTTCATGAGCACGAATAACCACTAAAATACTCGAAAACATGTGCCTTTTATAACACAATTAAAAAACCAAAAAAAACCTTTCATGATTGTGGTTCTCACCACGAGCAACAGTATTGCTTTCCAAAGCCAATCCAGCCACAATGACTATCACGACCAATGTTGACTCATGCTCACAAGTTGCGTCAAACATGATGCATCATGTTCACCAATCACAAATAAAATAAATACATAAAACATTTTCTTTCGGTAAAAATTATGAGCTGACTTATTAATTCACTCTCACAATAAAATCAACATGATCAATCATGTTTGACTATAACTTGAGAGGATCTTGATCCGTTGTAGATACTCTACTAAATAAAAAAAGTAAAAACTACCAAAATTGTCCTTGTGGTTTAGTAAAATTGCACGTGTAGCACTTGTAACTTTGAAGGTGCATGCTTGGTCTATGTAAAGAACTTTAAGGCCCGTTTGTTTTGTTAATGGGTTTAGGATTTGACAGAGGTGTGAAAGAAAAATAAGAAAGATAAAATGTTAATAAAAGTTGTTTGGTTTAGGGGATGTTTGTTTAATCTTATATGTGGGCTTATGAGCCAATTTGATTTTCAGCTTATATTTTTTAAGCATCAATTTTCTAGCTTATTTAAAACCCACGTAACAAAACAACTCCTAAAGACGATAACTGATAGCCAAAATTCCTTACATGGATTACGCCTGCATTTTCGAAGTTGTAAGTATTGCATTTACAATTAATCAAACCATTTAGATTTTTTTTTTCTTTTATATAAATGGTACATCTACAAAAATTTTACAAACTAACCTTCACAAAATAACTTGTCACAAACAAAAATTATTTTAAACAACTATCTCTCTTTAAATTCATACAGTATCTCCTTACAAATGCTTGTCACATACTTTTATAAAAAAATAAATATTTTTGTAAAATTTTATAAAGGTAGTAGCATAGCATCCCTCTTAAAGTAAAGAGAAAAAGTCAAGCACAAAGATTGACCAAAATAATAAATGGCCAAATTCTCCTGCCAAAAAACCAAAACAACAAACTTTTAAAAATCAAAACAAACAAGGAACTCTTAACACCAACAAGTAATCAAATCATTTCCCTTTAACAATCACCGTCACTAACCCTAACAATATCACCACTTGAACAACAATCAATATACAAAATTCGTTAAAAAAATAATGGATGATGAATTCGTAACGTTAACGAACAATTTGGGACTCAAACCACAAGGCAAATCAGCTCCAATGAAATCTAAATCACCTTCATCAACGACGTCGTTTCATCATCATAACAATAATAATAATTCATCATCACCTTCTATATCTGATTTTGATTACGATACTATTTTTAACAATAATAATAATAACTCATCACCTGCTAAAACTAGTGATAAGACGCCTGTTTACGACAAGCCGCTTTACGATGACGATATTTTTGACGTGGCGAAGCGTAAACTGGTGAGTGACGAGTTTGATGATTTGTTTGGGAACTTAGGAGGAAATGTTATGGAGGGGACTGGAAGTGGAGGAGATTTTGATGAGTTGTTACCTGGATTTGGAAGCGCGCCTAGTAGCAGGTATTGTCTTATGTTTATATGTTGATTTTGAAGTAAGTTGCATCGTGTTTTTATATGCTGTGTCGATAGCACTGGAAAGTTGTAAGAATTACGAGTGAATATGGTTAGGGAGAGAAAACAGTAGGTAGAGTTATATGAACCAGGTGTGTTTGTTTCATTAAGATGTTTTACGTCTGAATCTGACTACCACATCTTACCAGTAAGAGAAAGTCTAAATCTGAACGAAATAATATTGTTTGTTTTTTTAGAAGTGTCCAAATGATTTTAAGTGCTCGTTTCTGCAATTTATTTAAGTAACTTATGTAAATATGAAACAATACTTTTTATCATAAATATAATATAGTTAATAAACCATCAAATATATTATATTAACACGAGTCTTCAATCTCTTATCGAGTAAGAGGCAGTAAGACAAGTCTCTCACCTCTTACTGAGTAAGATATTATATGTCTGACTTATACTGAATGGAGAAAGATAAAGTCACTGTAAGACTTAACTTACACGCCTTTTGGTCTTTGGTCTTGTTGCTCAGAATCACATTGTTAAGAATATTTTAAATAGAATGGAGCAATGGTTTGATACAGACCCATTCCATATTAGGTCGCATCAAGCCAGGAGGGACGCCTAGACTTTACAAGCCACCAACCAATCCCATACTTGGCTGATGTGGGATCGTAACATACTTTGCTTTGAAACAATATTCAAATATGAATTTTGTAATATGAAAACTTCAGGACATGGTTGGAAGGGGACATGAATCATAATGTGTGTACACCTATCTCTACCTAGAAACTGGTGGCAAAAATGAACTATATCGCTATCATGAGACGGGATATTGCTTTGTCACTGAGTGTGAGGCTGTTTCTGTCTCCACCTGCGTGTCAAGTTTGCCTATTTAAGGTATCTAAAGGGTGTTTTTGGCCATGGTTGCTTCACGAGGGTCACAGACATGTTTGGACTACTTGTGAGTTAACACAGATTCAGAGACTCACTCGTGTGTGTGTCAGCAGACACTTAATTTGGTATGGTGAAACTGTATGATAATAGTGCGGCAACAATATAAAGTGAACCAAATGTTCTATGAACAAACATAACATTTTGAGGTTGAGTGTCACTATGTTCACGAGAAGATGGCACGCACTTGTGAAACTTCGTTTATTGAGCCAATTTAGATGTGTTTTGGGTATCAATTTTTCGTATTAACAATGCCTCTTCAGGAGCTTAGTGAATGTGCTATGCTGTAACTTGTGTAGAGGATAGTAATTAGGAATAGGATATCTATCTGTTATTTGTTTTTATCCATACTAAAGTTGGATGCTTTGGTTCATAGATAGAGTACAACGTTTTTGAACATTGTTTGCAGAAATGTTAATCATCTTAAACTTTATTGATATGCTTTATGCTGGGTGATTTGATTACATTAGGAGAAATGATGTATAGTATAAATTTTGTTCAAGTATGTGACTCAGAAAAAGTATGAAATTACAATGACATGTTATCTGTTAACTGTTATTATATCTGTTATTAGCCAATTGGTGACCGTTGAATAATAGGTACTCGTACATAACATTTCTTATGTTTTCTAGCAGATGGAATTCAGACCCAAGCCCTACATCAACTGGCAAGACGAAAGAAAAATCGAATCCAGTAGACAACCCATTCGTGGTTCTAGAATCTATGTCAACCCCTGGTGCCTCACCCCAGGGTCTTTTTGAAGATCCACTGGAAGAGATCAGCTAACTTAGTAAATCCAGGAGCACAAAGGCAGGAATATCATCAGCAAGTGGAGATGCGTTTGGTGACATAGACTCCCTTATTGGTCTCGGTAAACCTGTACGCACATTTGCAAAGGAGACGAATAGCAGGGTGAAGGGTCAGAGCCCTTCAGAAGAAGGTTCAAGTATGGGCAGTGGACGAAGTTCAGTTAGTAGAGAGCCAATAGAGGAATCATTTTTTGGATACTCTGATAGTCAATCACAGAAGATGCCTTTTGACGATTTTCAAGAATCTCATCAAACGGTCAGAAATTCTCGTAGATCTTTTGATCAGGCTACATCTACTTCACATACTGAGACAAGTTCTCAAGTAGGCACATCTCCCAAATCGGAAGAATATGTGCAGCGTGCTGATGATATATGGCTCTCTGTGTCAGAGATCCCACTGTTCACACCAATTACTAGAGCCCCTCCACCTTCATGGCCCCCTCCTTCAATACCAGAACATGCTTCAAAGTCTGAAAGAGCTTCATTTGCGTCAAATTTTAGAACATTCGATGATGATTTCTCTTCCTCATTTAATTCTGCTAAGTACTCCCAAAATGCAAATGCTTCATTTGCTTCAAGTAACACAAATAAAGAATATGTTCACGTACATATAGATGAGCAGGCTATGGATGAAGAGAGAGAAAGGGAAGAGAAAGAGAGAGAGCAAAGGAAACTTGAGACAGAGAGAGAGCAAAGGAGACTTGAGAAAGAAAGAAATAGAGAAAATGAAAGGGAGAAAGCGAGACAAGCTGTAGAAAGGGCTAACAGAGAAGCTCGTGAAAGAGCAGCCGCTGAAGCACGGTTAAAGGCTGAAAGAGCTGCTGTTCAGAGAGCCCAAACCGAGGCTCGTGAACGAGCGGCTGCTGAGGCCAAGGATAGAGCAGAAAAGGCTGCTGCAGAAGCCCGAGAAAGGGCTTCAGCAGAAAAAGCTGCTGCAGAGTCCAGGGAGAAAGAAGCACGGGAGAAAGCTGCTGTTGCAAAAGCCCAAGCTGAGGCACGGCGTAGAGCAGAACGTGCTGCGGTAGAAAGGGTCACTGCTGAGGCTAGAGAGAGAGCAGCTGCAGAAGCTCGAGAGAAAGCTGCTGCTGCTGCCAAGATGAACCAACAAAAGAATGATAATGATCTTGATCCCTTTTTTAACATGGGTTCCCCACCAAACAGTGGGCCAAAAGCAAGGGCTACTGCTAATGTGAGTAGCAAATGTGCATCTTATCCGTGTAAAAATGGGTGGTCATGAAGCGGGTCCAAACTGACTACTTTTTACAAATGTCAAAACAGGTTGGGTTGTGTTGACCCGTCAAATAAAATGTTTAATATTTTGAAAATTTTATAAATAATTAATGAATTAAATGATTAGATGTACAGTATTAAATAAAATAATATCTAATTTGTTTGAATGAATTGGCTTTAAGAGGCTGAGAACCTTCAAACAACACTTCTGGGGACATTCAATCCCGGTTTTTTTATGTAGATTTTTACTTTGACCCATTAATGCTAATGTATAACCCAAATCAGCCCTTTTTCTTATGTAAAGGGGGTTGTAACTGTCACTACTATATAGTATATCAATAACATATTTGAAATATTTAATGGTGATCTTCTCTGTCTGATCTCTAATGTAGGACCCTGCAACTGATCCACTATCCCAGGTCAGACGAGGACCTGAAGGTGCCCAGAGGTCTTCTTCCAATACCGGGGGTCCTCCTAATGTGAGGAAAGCATCTCCCACCACCAATTTTGTTGACGATCTCAACTCAATTTTTGAAGGTATATTTTCATACAAGTTTTTTATGAGATAATTCTCTACTTCCATCACAATATGTACTCACTAACACCGTCTTATTCTAAAAGCTGCTACACCAGCGGCAGAGTTCCAGGATGTTGAAGGAGAAAGTGAGGAAAGACGAAGGGCTAGGCTTGATAGACAACAACGCACAGACGAGCGTGCGGTATGTGATTTTGAACACGATATAATTATGAGTCACTTTTTACAGGGACAGCTTAATCAGAAGTGAAATGATAATGTGTAAATGATTTCGGAGTCCAACTGTTTGGGTTTTCATTCATAGGCTAAAGCATTGGCTGAAAAAAATCAACGGGATCTGCAAAATCAGAAGGAACAAGAAGAACGACAAGTGAGTATTCGACATGCATTTTCCTGTTTTGTTTCATCTTTCTTTTAGCGTCAGCTGTGTAGACCTCCAATAATTTTGAACATGATTTCTCATCGCTTGAACTGGCGATGCATGGGAATTAATCTCTCTAGTAGTCTAGTAATTATGTTTCATAGTAAAATATAAAATACTTGATGGTTGACAAGTTCTGTGTCACGGAACTAGATAATGCTTTGTAGTACTCATATCTTTCGCAAGCCATGATTGTGTGCGATAGGAGGCATGTTTTCTGTGTCAACGTTCCATAGAGTAAGATCTCATGCATTTATGGCATCAGAGGGTGGGGCATGGGGGTTTTTTATTTGGCAAGTGGAACCAAGCAGTTGAGAGTTTATGGTGTTATGTTCAGTCTTCAGTTGTATATTCCTATGATTCACTGGTCTTTGGCGTGTTGAACGTTTATTTGTGCATGTGAGATTATCTGTGAGCTAAAAAGCTAAAAGCCACCGTAGATTTTTAATTTTTTCTGCTTAAGAGCACGCATATTGTCAGCATTGGGTACTCGGCTGTTCCCTCTTAGTAGTAATGTGGCAGAATGACTGGGCCGGGTAACAGGTTAAATCAGGATCAGGTTGATTCGAATGGAGTTGACCTGAAACACTTTACTTGTTCATAACTTCTTTTTTATACAATTTTTGTGATAAATTTGATAACGAAATTTTTATTATTACACTTAAAATAATTATCTCGTTTTCCTAATAAAGTGATAGGTTGGTTGTATGCAATACAAATAGACTGCGGGCGACTTGTGACGGATTTTACTCGCCTCTTTTTTAGATAGTTGTTTTATCTACACCTTTAGGAAATAAAACATAATCCTACGTTCTGTTTTTTTCTGTGACTGATCATTGCATATTCATCTCAGAGGGTTTCTGTAACTTTAGATGTTGAGATCAAGCGTTGGGCTGCAGGGAAGGAAGGAAATCTCCGTTCAATGTTGTCATCGTTACAATATGTATGTCTCAAATTATCTCTATGTCTAATAATTTATGTAAGATACAAAGATTTTACAAAGATTTTATATCACTCTATTGGCAATACACCACCATAATGGTATGTGGCATGGTTAATAACATTGTATCATATTGGGTTGGGTAAACGTTAATTTTGTAATGGTTACTCCCTCAAAAGTTAGTTTTGATTCTCTTATAATGCAATGATGTTAAGAAATAAGAAGCTTTGACATGGACCAGTGACAGATCTATAATATTTTAGTATATTGAGGTGACACTTTGGATTATTTTACTTTTGAATGGGTCAATTTTGGTGATGTGTTTAAGACACTCTTATGGGTCATATGGGTTGAGCTTGTAGAACGTCATCTAAGTGCGCAGAACCTCTAAAATCGTTTTATTGAAATACGAGTAATATAATTGGACAAAAGTTGTCTTGCTTCAGCCTTACCTCTGTAGTAGACTCAAAACCCATCATGACCCATGGCCCAACCTTCCCTTTCCATATCTAGAGGTTGAAACTATGCAGGTCGTGATATTTGAATTGTGTGTCAACATAGATTATTGTTAGTGCATCAAATATGATTCCAAAATACAATACTATTGTCTTGGCCTCTTGGGCACACCCTAAAATTGATACTATTGCATGGTGAGCAATATCTGATGCTTGATAATTAAGCAATTAAAAGCTCCATTCATTTGGCAATAAGCCATATTTAAATATTAGCTACCTTCTCATTCTCCGCTTAATGGGTTTTCAGGTTCTTTGGCCTGAATGTGGTTGGCAGCCTATTTCATTGGTTGATTTGATCACTGGTGCCAGTGTTAAAAAAGCATATAGAAAGGCCACTCTGTGTATCCATCCTGATAAAGTGCAACAGAAAGGAGCTACTATTCAGCAGAAATATGTAGCCGAGAAGGTTTTTGACCTCCTTAAGGTACTCTCATTACCTCTAATCGTATCTTAAGATGCTCAATCGAGTGTTGTCCGTTCAACATGACTGCTTGTTAGGCATTTGAATCTCAAGAAAATTGATAATTTGATATTGCTTGGAAATATCCTCTGTAGAGGTGTCAGGATTTTTGTATTGGGTAATGAGTCAAAATGTTTTCTGGTTGGAACGGTTGTTATTTAATATGGGCACTTCCAAACACCCCCTAGGCACGTAGTAACCCACTCTTTTGTCTTACAAAAATAGAGGTTGGAAGATGGACTGGTTGGGTAGTATGTGTGAACAGGCTTGTGGTGAAATGGGCATTTGTGTAGGGATCGAAATTGATCGGACCGGCGACACGACCCCTGAACATGTTCTGGACAATGGTAAAAATGAAATGTGTTAGTTTTGATTACAAAAACAGTATTTAAAAAGTAACTTAATCTTTGAATAAAAATGTTTTAGAAGGTCGTATGGATTAAAAATAGACTTGAATTGACCCATTGACTTTTAACATATTTGACTCGTTTGGGATTATAAAACAAGTTACTCGAAGCATTAATGGGTAAATGTGTTGAAATTGTATTGTCTGCAAAAACCATTGTATTTTTACATATTGAGCTTTGTCATAATGATTGGTTTCTATGATATTAGGAGGCTTGGAACAAGTTTAATTCAGAAGAGCTTTTTTAATCCAGCAATTATATCTACTTTTGAAGTTATTCAGCTGGAAAGAACTACGTATATTTTCTGAAAAAAAGAAGAAGATACAAATTGGTTTTCAAGTATTAGATACAAATAAATATTTTCACGTATCACGTCTCATTGAGAAACAAAGATATGCAAGACTTCTTGTGAGCTCAGTGTGAATAGAGCAAGCATCCGTGTTATTCTTGTGAGCTCAGTGTGAATAGAGCAAGCTCAGTGTGATATGTACAAAAGGTGATGCCATTACTCATCACTGCCGTTTTTCTTGTCGGTTTCTCTCTCAAGATTTCCGTGTTTTGCCGAAATGAATAGTTATAATGGGTAAGTGTGTTAATTCTGAGATAAATCTACAAGTACATTTCTTGGATTTCATTTTTGGTTTCCATTTTGATTGTATAGTTATTTCCTCTTAATTCTTATTCTTTTATTCATTTATAGAACAATATATTACCATTGGAGTGGTCATGGGATGTTTACGTTATATCAGTTTGTTTCATTTATTTGTAGACAAAATTTCACCGTTCATCCCTAAACTTGTCAAGATTCTCGTGTATCGTCCTTAAACTATTTTTTTTTCACTTTCGTCCCTGAACTTGTCAAACGACGGCGCGTTTGGTCCCTGGGAGCGCGTTTTGGCAGACGGACGTTATGTCCGTCCGTTATCTGATGTGGCAAGCTTGGGTTTTTTCGTCTTTTCACCTATTTCATATTCTCACCGTTCGTCCCCAATGCCGTTTGTATATTATAGCAAACGCTTTGCATGTTTCGTCCCTAATATTTGATGCGTGTTGTGTAAAAATTCGACCGTTGGCCATAAGTGAACCATGTAAATACCCGTTCATTGTGCACATAATAAGTATGTAAAACACACATCTTCTCAAAAGAAAAACAGAGCAACGATGGTGGTCTGCACATGTGGTAAACCCGCTGTTGTCAAGACTTCTTGGACAAACAGGAATCCAGGTCGCCGTTTCTTTGGTTGTCCGACAATTGTAAGTTTGTCATTGTGTTGTTTATTTAAAAAAAAATGTGTTGCTTATTTACACACTTTGTTGTTTCAGGGCTCAAACTATCCTTTTCTGGGATGGTTGGATCCTCCGATGTGCCCAAGGTCAGTAGACATTATCCCTGGTTTGTTGAGGAGGATTAATGCTCTACGAGGTGTTGTTGAAGAGCTTGAAGAACAGCGATCCAAGTACAAGAAGTATATCATCATCAGTTGGGTTTTGTTTGCATTGTATGTTTATTTAACTGCTTGACATGTGTTGTGTAGTAGTAGTTGTTAGTTTCTGATGGTGGTGGGTGAATGCTTTTAGTATTTTCGAGTAGATGATGGTAGTTGGGTGGTGAAGCTGTCGTTTGTAATGGTTGTCAATGGTCAATGAAATTTCTTGTTTGAATAATGGCTAAATCGTAATGGTTTGTGATCAAGTGAATGTGACTTGTTATTGTGAAGTATTTTGTTTGGTTGTTCAATGCATAATATGATTGACTTAGGGAAGTTAACAAACCATAAGGCTGTAGTTTGACTTAGTGAAGTCAACAAACTATAAGGCTGTAGTTTGACTTAATAAAGTCAACTAACTGAACCATTTTGATTTATCGGCTCACCAGTACTAAGTTCCTTATATATAACAGTAGTAAAATGTTAGTACTGGTGTACAAAATTCCTTGTAACATAATATGAGTGAGTTAGGGAAGTTAAGAAACCATAACAGCAAGCCTGAGAGGGCCAAGAACCAGATGTTGCAGTCGCGAAGAAGAGGATGTTCAAGAAGTTCAGTTTCCGTGGAGTTGATCTCAATGCTTTGCTTGACATGTCTACCGATGATTGGTAGCGTTGTTGGTGTGTAGAGTGGTAAGACCTTCAACCATATTTAAATCAACCCTGAGATGATTGGACACTACCTTGTTCATCCCATTGAAGTGAGGATGCTACTTGTTTTAAAGGATTATGGTTTTAAAGGATTATGCTACTACTTTTAAAGGTTTACCCCTAGTATTTTGTCATTTTAGAAGGTTAAGATGATACTTGTTATAAAGAAATATGCTTTTTTTTTTTGTTTTTTTTTTCAAAAAACAAAATAAAAAAAAACCAACCCATAAGGCTCTAGTTTGAGTTAGGGAAGTCAACAAACCAAAAGGGTGTAGTTTGAGTTAATAAAGTCCAATTTTGCATTAACAGTATTAAATTTTTACTACTGTTGGAAATAAAAAACTTAATACTGGTGAGCCAATAAAGCCGTGTGAAGACCACCCAACACAACCCAACCCGATTACATACAATACATAGGTACATTCCCAAATAAAATGGAAATATAAATGTGTTCATATTTCCAACAAATAATTGGGAACCGAAGAGTCCAAAAAAAGGCTGTAAAATTTAATACAGACTTTTCGTTTTCCCCATTATGTGTCTATATATTGGTTAATGCCACATTATGCAGCATACCAATCTAATACTAGCAAACATCAAACAAGTTATAGTGTAAGTAAAATGTCAGGAACCAAGAGAGCCAGAGATGCTGTTGCAACCGACAACACAGACGAAGAAAACAACGAACTGAGGAAACGAGCAAGGGAAGATCCAAAAGAGCCAGAGGTGCCTTCGTTGGAAAAAGGCTCGAAGGATAAGGCTAAGAAGGAGGTGGATGAAGAAAAGGACAAGGCTGCTCCTCCAAGCCCTGCTGAAGTTGAAAGACGCAGGCTTGCTGCAAAAAAGAGGGCCGATGAGCATTGGAAGGATATCAATGCTGTTAGGAGATTAGAAGAAAGGGATAAAAATAAAAACAAGTATGTTAAATGCAATGAAGAAGAGGAAGAAGAATGTTTAGAAACGTTCTCGTATGATGAATTTTATAAGTCATATGAGTCCGATTAATTTAATCGTGTAATGGAAAAAGTTTGTTTAATAATAATTTTATTGTTGATTTTGTGTTTTTTTTTTTTTTTTTTTTTTTTTTTTTTTTTTTTTTTTTTTTTTTTTTCAATTGCATGTTTTATTTATTTATTTATTTATTTTGAAAATAAAGTTTATGGTTATTTTTATGTGTATATCTAATAGTGGTATTATTCACATTGTTGACCAAAAAAATATGTTGACTTTCATACTCAAATTCGTTTATTATTGCAAACACGATACCATACTGCATATGCAATTGGTCAAATATAAATTGTAATAAGTTAATTTTACCCATGTTGAGTTTTGAAAGTAACAAAACAGGTTTACAAGTGAATATTCAATAATGGTTCACTTAGTTGACTTTATTAAGTCAAACTAGAGCCTTATGGTTTATTCACTTCCCTAAGTCAAACTAGAGCCTTATGGTTTGTTTTTATTTTAAAGCACAATCCTTTAAAACAAGTTGCGTCTTCACTTTCTGAAATGACAAACGACTAACAGGGAAACAAATTAATAGTCTTTCATGCGAAAGATAAGTGGTAGTACTGAATGGTTTGGTTTGGCTGGACTTCACACGTTTGGAAGGCTCAACAATATTAACTTCCTTATATCTAACAGTATTAAAATGTTAATACTGGTAGTACAAAATTTTTTTTAACCGTATTAACTAGTTAGTCCTGGTACTGTTGTTATCTTATCAGCAGTACATGGTTAGTGTACCATTCAACTGCTTGAATTACAAATACCCAAAATAGTAGTACAATAGGGTAACAACATGTTTATTCAGGTTACAACAAAATTATTCAATCATACTATGTTCTAAATCAACTAATACGTTTTCTTTTTACCCTTACCTTTTAGAAAAGGTTTGGCAATTACTGGAGCAAATGGTTTGATACCATTGTCTTCACAGAACTGATCACTTGGAAGGCCTAGCACCTTTTCCCTTTCATCAAAAAGCTGTTTCTCTGTCTTTTTAGGATTCTTAAAATTCCTAACATCAATCTTTCTGGTCACAGAATCTGAATAAGTCTTTGGAAAATAGCCTTCCCAGCTGTTGGTTGAAGTTGAGTCACTCCAGTTGTTGATGGAGCTTGAATCACTGCTGTTCATGTAAATGATGTCTGCAAACAAGTTAAGAAAACCATTAAAAAAAGTATGTTAGAAATGAAAAGGAGCAGGGTGTTGCAATTGAGGGTGTGTTTGAAACAACCTTTGTTCTTGGAACTCATTATTTCAGCAGCTAGAATTGGTTGGTGGAAGATTGGTTGGTGTCTTTGGTTTTATAGAGGAAAACTTATGCTTGTTTAGTGTTTACAAAATGCAAAAGTATTCATGTGACAGTAAAGAAAAAAGTAGTCTTTGGCGCCCTATGACAAGTCATGCCATGTCTTACTTTTATCATGTGTGCAGACATGAGAAGAAAATAGTGTTTGCATAACCAAGGCCAAAATAGTCATTTTGAAACACAAAATGCTACCACATTCAATTGATGTGAGCATTTAATACTCCTTAACCTACCTCACACAATGAAAGTCAAACGGGTGTATTTCAAAATAGACAAATATGGCACAACCAGACGTGTAAAGTAAATGATCCTACCAACTTGGAGAGTCAAGTAAAGTCTCATCTTATTACAAATTTATCCAAACCAAATATATGGCACAACCTGAAAGTCCCAATTTAAAGAGAGAGACAAGTGGTGGTTTTATAGGTCTGGGTGTTCGAACTGGTAATAATCCACAGGTACAGGTGTTGGATGAAAGATGCTTTATTTGTTGTATGGATGTTAAGTGTTGGAGGCATGCAAACATAGGTGGAAGTGTTGTTGTAGTCACAAAAGCTGCTGGTGCTGAGGCAAACAAAGTAAGTGGTAGTGTTATAGGTCTGGGAATTAGAACTGGGGAAAAAAAGAAACCCAAGAAAGTTGATTACAAAACAACAACAAATTTGAATAACTATATTGTGGTAGACCACTGTCATGGTTTTGGGCATGTCCAAGCCATACTTGTATGTGATGTGTACGTTTGCATTTTCATGTTTCGTCTGTGTATTACGTTTTAATTAATGTGATGCTCATGTTTATGTTTCTGATACATATCAAAACACTAAAAAACTTAAAACATATATGAACACATTATTCATTGAAAAACTGAATCATAAGACCCATTACATTCATTAAGCATAACATGGTGATGTGAACAAAAGAAACCCATGACCAATGTCCAACAAACAACAACCTCATGGATATTTCTTTCTCACAACAAATTCAATCTTCTTAAACATCTTGTCCTTGACTTGCTTGGCCATCATCAACAGTGCCTTCGCCCGACGCTTATCAATTGTCTGTAGTCTCCTAAGCTTCTTCGTATTGCTCCTTGCAATTCTTGAACGTGAATGGTTTCGAAGTCCAACAATCAGCTCCCCCCTACGTCCGACCCTTTCAGTAATTTTTTTGGACTTGTTCTCCAAATCATGTGCTTGCTGCAAGTTTTCAAGAATCTCTGTGTTGTAAGGGCCAAGCATTAGTTCAGTTAGCACATACGAGTTACAAACAACCTTTAGATCAATATCACTTTCAGAGTTGTTCATGCTTAAGGAAATAGGGAGTGTGTTTTGCAAGTTTTGAGTTGCAACAAATGAGGTAGGTAACTATTAAATATGAGTAATAAATGACACACAAATAAAGCAACCCATTAATAAAAGGCTACTACTACTCTACCAGTGGTGATAGCATTGTGACACATATAAAACGTTACAATTAAAAAAATTGCATATATAATTAGGATTTTTAAAAAGTACATAATAAATTTAAAACATTGCATAAGTGTAACATAAAAATTACATAAAACTTCAGTTGTAATCCAGGTGATCCCATGTCTGAGAGTTGTTGTACAGGTAACCGTCGTCATAAGTAGCAATGCTCGCAAACTTATCGGCTTCTAACTGAGCTTCCAACCTGCTAAGCTCTATGTCCTTTTCTTCGTTCCAGCCCCCATCATCAGCTGCCACCACATTTTCTTCAAAGCTTAGCTTAAAGTGCTCCAGATGAGGTTGTTGCTCAACAACTCTCGGTGCAACAGATGAAGTAGATGCACCAGCATCACATGCTGCCACATTTTCCACATAACTCCAACGGATCTTGTTAGAGATTTGCGCCTGTATTTGAGAAACACAACCCCACAGCGAGTCAGCAATGATACAGTACTTGCAATATTCATCATACAGAAACTGGTCGATGACGGCTTTCCTCTCTGCTGAGATATCTTGGCACGCTGTATTGTTCTCTAAGTTGGTTTTTAACTTTTTTGGCAAGGTCAAACTATTTGATCACTTCGATGATAGCATTCTGGCAATCCGTGTCCCCTTTGTCGGTCTGTTTCTTGATGTATGTTTGCAATTCTTCGACTGTGTGGGGAAGTTTGCAAGCCATTTATGTTTTGAATTGTTGTTTGCAGTGTGTTTGAATTTGTGGATGTGGTATTTATAGGAAGTCAAATTGGTAAGTTTGCAAACCATTATAAAAAAAATAAAATATTTCTTACTTTCAAACGGTAACAAACAAGTACAACCACAAATGAAGCTTGTTTGCTGCATTTGACTTTACTTAGTCAAACCTCGTTTTTATAAACAATGGTGTATCTTACCCATTTTGTTACCCATCAAGCACATAAGTAGTTTTGGTTGACAAAATGTATAAGTCAAACAGGTCACAAACCATCTAAAGTAGCCACAGAAGTTGACTTATATAAGTTTGCCTTTAAAAGGACTTAGAAAATTGCCACATATGTGAACTTGAATGTCTGCCTTTAGAAGGACTTAGATGAGTGCCACAGATGTGGACTTTGATTTTTGCCACTTATGTGGACTTTCAATTATAGATGTTTCATAACAACCATATTACTAAAACTCAAATTTGTCCTGAATTTAAAACATGGCTAAAGGATAGCCCATTCACTGTCATTGACTTGGCTGGATTGAGTTGGAATAGGAGCAGATAGTCCTTGGAAACTTAAACTAGGACCAGCTTGAGACGCACCAGATACTCCTTGCACAGTTGACCTCTGACCAGCTTCAACAGCTACATCTCCATATTGGACAGCTGAACTAGGACCAGCTTGAGCAGACCCATTACCCTTAGCTTGCTGAGCTCCAGCTTTGTTGAAACCTACATAAGAAAACAGGTTATAAACAAGTACCAAATATAAAACAATCAAAAAACATAACTATGAAAGTCTAATAATTACCTTTTCTAGGAGGTTGACCTTGTCCTTTGGATGTAGTCTTGTTGTGTCCAGCGTTACCGCAGAGTCTGCAAGTAATAACTCTCCCTCTTTTGGTCAGTTTTCCAGAATCTACACAGGGTGCATCCTCATACTTAGACCTTATTCTCTTCTTCTTTGGTCTTCCAACCTGGACATGATGCTTTGGTGGCAAGAGCTCTGTAGCATGGGTGGTCTTCTCCCAGTAGTTGCTGCCTCTAATTGGTTCCACTAAGTGAGAGTATACTTCCTTCCATGTGGATAACCAATAACAGCTATGTACCCAAGACTCAAGAGGTCCAACTTGAATGCCATTGAGTCCCATATTCCAACAGGCTGCAACAACATGCTTACAAGGTATCCCTGTCAATTCCCATTTCCTGCATGTACATACCTTATCCTGTACATTCACAACACACTGATCACCCCATGCCCCTGTTACCTGATACTTAACTCCTCCATTCCATATCACCCGCAATGATTCAGCCTCGCTCTTAATATTTCCCAATATTTTAGCTGCAGTTGGGGTTAGAGGCCCATCAGTTTTGTCAATTATACCTTGTACAACTACTATTCTCTTCATGCAATATTCTCTGATGTACTCTAAAAGTGTAATGACTGGCTTGTCCCTTGCTGGAGCAATTTTACCATTAAACACCTCACAAATGTTGTTGATCAATAAATCTGTAACTGGTCTACCTATAGCACAAAAATATGAAACACTTAAATGATATACATGTCTACTATTGAACCACTTATGTTGAAAACAGACAAACAATTACCAGAAAAATGAGATCTTGCCCAATGTTCAGCTGGTATCTTGCTCAACCATTCGTGTGCTTCCTTCTTCATAGCCTTCAAATGTTCCATACACTTTTCAAAACCAGACAGGGTTGTAACAGATGCACATCTCCACAAAGCTTCCTTATATTCCAAGCCACTAAACTGCTGCCTCATATTTTCATGAATGTGCCTCAAGGAAAATCTGTGTTCTGCATTAGGGAAGACAGATTTTAAGGCTGGAATGAGTCCCTGCATAAACCAACAAAGTTAGCAAAATAATAATTTGTATTTTGTTGGTTATTAAAGAATTCAACTAGAGGACCATCATTTACTAACCTTTTGTCTATCACTCATGAATGTGAAGTTAGATCTAGGGCCTAGATCTATGTCATCACCCAAGCACATTAAGAACCAAGACCATGAACTCTTAGTTTCAGCTTCCACCAAGGCATAAGCCAATGGGTAAATCCCATTGTTAGGATCAAGTCCAACAGTCACCAACACTTGGCCTGGATAAGGACCTTTCATGAAACAACCATCTAGCCCCAACAATTCTCTTTTGCAAGCCTTGAAGCCTTCCTTCAACGGTCCCAAACAAACATATATTCTTTTAAACACCCTTCTAGACTCACTAGGATTAGCAGAACCTCTATCAATTCCAAGCTTCATAGTCGTATTAGGGTTTGTAGACAACAATTCACCAACATAGTCCCTAAGCATCATATACTGCAGGTTGTGATCACCTGAAACATCTTTTTCTGCTTTAGCTTTGGCCCTGAATGCTTTTGTCATAGAAACCTGAAGATGTAATTCACGCTGGAGCTGGTCTTGAATTGCCTTTCCTGGGATCTCTGGATTAACCTTAACTAGGTCATAGATCTTGTTTGCCAAATATTTATAAGTGCAGTGTTTGATTTCCCTTGATTGAAGGCAAGTGTGTTTGTCTCTGTGTGTCTTTACTATCTAGTTTTAACTAAGTCTTTCTTTGCCTACATACAAGACCCAGGGGCATTCATCATCAACATCATCAGAAGTTCCTACATCGTTTCTCTTTCTTTTACTCCCTCTACCTAATGGGCCACTTGATCCACTAGGCCCAACACCTGTATCTACAGTTGGGCCTGTTGATCCACTTAAGACTGACTCTGTAAAGACAGGAATTTAGTTATCACATACAGCTCTTATCCTAATACCATCATTCTTGACCAACTTCAAATTTCTCTTGGTCTCAACTGCATGATGTATACTCTTTCCTTCACCTCTTCTGGGGTTGCAAACTCTTGTCCAGTGAAAAAATAATACTTCATAATAGGATTCTCTGACATGTCAACTCCAATTGCTCTTCTTATTTCCCTTAACTGTTTCCTAACACGAGAATCTGGTTCACCATCAGTACCTTATTGACTCTCGAAACCTTCAACACTAACAGGTTCTACTCCACCTACAACCTCTCCAACTAAACTGCTGTTGCCAATGCTGTCATAAGCTTTATTCCCTGTTAGTCTAAACTTATTTACTTGATCACCACTGCTGTTGCCAATACTGACAGAAGGATTATCCCTTGCTAGATGAAAACTGTTTACTTGCACAGGAGGCTCAACTCTAGTGTGTCCTTCATCATTCATAACTGCAGCATCTCCTTCATCACCTGAACCTGCATTGTCACTTGACCCTCCTTCATAATCACTATCATTGACATTATGAATGTCATCCTCCTCATCCTCTAGTGGCCCGACACCATTACCATGTTGAACCTCACCCTCTAGTGCCTCTTGCCTGTTATCCTGTTGACCCTCACCTGTATGTGTTTGGGGATCATCTAGGCCAAAAACAGGCAACCCTACATTTAAGTCCAGGTCAGCAACACCAAAATGTTCATCAGGACTTAATCCACTAGTGGTGTCAACATTCATGGCATCCAAATAACTAAATGACAGAGGCATATCTAACTCATTCTCTTCAAAGTCTATCATCCTGACTATATCAGCAAGTTTTTTTGCCACAATCTCCTTACTAGCAGGTACAACTGGGGTGAAACTTAAATTTAAACTTCCAAATTGTGAATCAATCTGGGGAAGGTCATTATTTTCATTTTCACCACATTCACTTAAAGTCAGTTGTGTAAAAGGAATACCTTGACTTGAGTTGCCTGGAAGTGGAACACTATCAGTATTATCAGGCCATGTCAGGGCCAACAGTTGAGGGTGTTTAGTTTCCTTAGAGGCTCTAGGTGGACTAGACACAAGTTCCTCTATTACTACCCTCGTTTTACCAGTGACCCTGGAACAACCGTGCTCTATATAGACTTCAATCAACTTGAAACCACCTACCAGATAACCCAAACATCTGACATCATCATCAGATGAAAGGGGAAACAGTCCGTGGTCTAAAGTACTCATAGGACTAAGATAATGGTAAAACAGAGGCTCTTTCTGACCTGTGTAGCCCAACTTAAGCACCATCTCGTCCAGATCAAAGACTGAGAATACATCAATATCCAGCATGTCAAATATGTCTTCAGTACCACCAACGTATTCCCTGTTAGGGAAACGCATAAATGCCCCACTGATGTATTCGAATGGTGAATAAATTGCGATGAAATCCTGAAATATAAAGTCAATTACTTAGTACCTAAACATATATAAACACAAGCTAACAGCAAAATAAGCTCAAATCAACTGGACTTAAACTCATTACCGTAGTCATTCTCACATTGCGCCTCCAACTCATCTGCAGGGACTGACACTCCTCTTCTGCGCATCTTCCACATTGGTGCGGACATTGTTCGGGATGCTTTTCAATACTTTTGTGATTTTGACGTTGATGTGATTGGGCGGGAAAGTTTTTTGCAGGCGTATCTTGGAAAACGAAAGCTTTAGGAAAAAGTGAATAGAACCTTCTTTATAGCCAACTTTTAGGGACTGATTGGTCCCGAAACGGTCAGATATTATTAACCAAGGTCAATAAGTCAAAGACAGCTCCGTTCCAATTCTCCGGTGATAGTATAGTATGTCCCCGAGTCGTTAAGTACCAGCGAGATTGAAATGGTGCTTTGGAAATCGTTTAGGAATGAGTGGCACTGAGGACAGTAGCCAAGATGATATGGAATTGATTTTGCTACTGATATTTTGGTATTTGTACAATGAGATAATATTCACAAATAACAGATATACAGATATATGCACAAATTCACAAATTGGAATCACGTAACAGACAGAAAAGTGGGTTTTGATAAATTACAGACTACAGGAGGTGCAAGTGAAACTTTTGAAAACTTAAAGTTAAAAGAAACCTTAAAATGAAAATGAAATGATAAAAATGATTATTTTAATATTTAAATATTATTTAATTAATAAAACTATTTAAAATCTAATTTAAATTAACTAAAAATTACAAGGATTACAAATTAAACTTAAAAATTTGCAAAAATAATTTCTAAACTTAAAAATGAACTTGAAGAAAGTATAAAAAATAAAAATAAATATTTTTGTCTTTTTATGAGTTTTTTATTAATTAAAAACTATTTATATTAATTAAACTAATTAAACAATTTTAAATTACTAATAATACTAAATTAACTTAGAAAATTATGGAAAAATTTATAAAACTATTTAACCATCACAGGAATCCTACAAAATTACAAAAACTTCTAAAAATTATATTTTAGGCTATTTCACTAATTAATTACCTTTTACTTATTTTAAATCTAATTTAAATATTTAAAATAAGAAAAATGGAAAATGAACAGTAGAAACTAAAAATATATTTTCTAAAAGTCTTAAACTAATTTATAAAACTTAGAAAAATTATAAAAACCTACTGTTGTTACTAAAAATTTAAGAAAACTAATTAATTACTAATATTACTTATTTAATTATTTAAACTACTTTTAAATCTAATAAATAGTAAACTGATTAGGAAAAATCTAAGAAAATTATTTTAAATACTTAAAGGTACTAGGAAATTAAGAAAATTATAAAAATGGAAAAGTGCTTAAAAATAAGCTGAAAAGAAAATTGAAAAAGATAGATTCTAATAAATAGAAGCTATCACTATTTTTATGTTTGGTTTTTTTGAGTTTTTCTTTTTGACAGCTAAATATAAGATGAAAATAGGAAACTTTTGTGAAACAACTTTTCCTTTAGCTTAAAAATAAGCTGTGTGCACCCCCTTGACTAATGACAGTTGACTTTTATTGACCAAGTAGCAAAATAAGCACAAATGACTGAATGTGGGGTCCACAATGATGAAACTAGGTTCAATTAAGCACAATAGACTAAGATAAGCTAAAAACAACAAGCAATGAGCACTGATAAGCCAATAAGATGGAAATAAGCACTTTTGACACTTGAAAATTTACACAGAAATGGGACAGACTTTAGGGCTGAATCCAGGTGGGGTCCATAAGTTCCTAGGTCAAACTAAGGGTCAAACTATGAACTCTGGTAGGAGGGGGTCGGGAAAAGCCAAAATGAACCACTGGGGCCCTCTGAGGTGGTCTACAACAACCACCAAAGGTGGTGGTGTTGTGGTGGTATGCTGATGCAGGGGAGGTTTCCTTCCCTGCAGGTGTTTTTGGAGGTGTGTGGAGCCCACACAAAAAATCACAAAAATCAAACAACTATGCAAATCTCAACTTAAGCTGATAGACTAACTACCCAACCAGTTTCAAGGCTCAAAACCAAACATAAAAATCATGGAAATTCATGCCATTTTGGAGAAAAAAACTGAATATGCACTTTTGACTTTTTGAGTACACTTGATACTTTGACTTATGTGAATCTAGATCTTGATTTACTGATTTGTTGTGATGATTTTAACAAAAATGAAGTTAAATCAAGTGAGCTTAAGCAATTTTGCAATGATTTTAGGTATTGTGGAATCAACTGATCCAACAGTGATCAAATCAAGGGGTATGAGCCTTGATTTTGACTTTAAGCAAATAGGAACTTGTATTTTAGGCTTTACTTAACTATACTATGCCTAATGAAGTCTATCTAAGCTAAAACAACCATGAAACAAACACAAGAACCCTTGTTACTGAGTTAAACCAAACACCCCTTAATGCAAGACTGTTTTTGATTTTAAGAAGCTAAGGGCTTTGAGAGCTTATGAGACTGTTCCAATTCAACTTTTTATGATGTATTAGACTTGAATGAGTGCTTAGAAACAGAGAGCAATATCAAATGCACAAGATTACTACTTAAACTAATTTGACTGTGAAACTTAAGATTTTAAGTAACTATAAATTCTAACTAACAAGTTATGTATATTAAACTACAAATCACTTAAACAACAATCAATAAGCACAAGAAACACATAATAGCAATTAACAAGCAAGCAATTTAGAACTTGTAAGAAAATAAGATTTTAGAGGAAATTCCAAATAACCAAAGCTTACAAAACATCCTTAGCATGAACAAAGGGTTTTCCACTGAAGCCTATCTTTAGATAGACTTATCCAATTCCAAGATTGCCCTTCAATGCCTCTCCATACCTGAAATCAAACTAAAAAACAAACACAGTTGACTATTGTTGACTTTTTTTTTTTGGTTTTTATTACTAGCACTGAGTTTTATGGTCTCTATAAGCTTTGATAAGCTTAAGGGAACCTAAGTGACCCTAAATAAGTCCATGATCATTGATATAAGTCACAACTAAGGTTATTTAGAAATTCAGAATTTTGAGTGAATTGCAATAACACAAAACAGAACTGAAACTTGGATTTTATAACTTGAAAGACGTAGATTACAATAAAACAGCTTCTACAATACTTAAATTATGAAAATTACATTGACTTTGAAAATCTAATTTAATACGACATAAAATTTAACTAAATTATCTACTTGAAGTCTTCCTTGCATTCTTCTTCCTTATATAGCCCTCCATTAGGGTTTCCACACTTCTCTGATCAAATCCCATCAATAATTGTAGCCCTTGGATCACTGAGATGCTCTAATTGGATGCCACGTGTTTTGGCGGGAAAGAATAATTTGGACTTATTCAGGCAAGGGGGTGGTGGCATTAATTGTGGATGTGAAAGTAGGTGCAGAGGGTGTGGGGAGGTGATGATGAGATGGGCAAGTGGTGGTGGGCTGCAAAACCAGGGTGGTTTGGCTGTGGTGAGTGAGGGAGAGGGAAAAAGGGGGTATTTGACCAAGGTCAAACCTTTGACCCTGGGTTTTATTATAACGGGGGTATTGGTGGGCTTGTGGTTGTTTTGGGCCTTGGATAAATAAAGGGTGGGCTTTGAAGGGTTTTATGGATTGGACTAGGAGTAGTATTATTATTAAGGTCCGGTTTGGTTTTGTATTTCACAAGGACCATTTTTGTAATTATTCGAAAGTTGGAGGGTGTGAATTGGCAATCTTCCAAATTGTTTCCAAGGGTGTTTTATGCCATATGATGAATAGTGTGAGGACCAAAACTGATTTTTCCATTTTAAACTTCTCAGGGACTAAATCTGCCAAACTTTCAAACTTCAGGGACCAATTGTGTAATTTCACCAAACTTTTCCACCAAGGACCAATCCTGCCATATATGAGAAGTACAAGGACAAAATTTGTTTTTCTCAAAGTTTTAATATCCCAGGGGCCATTTTTGACAATTTTCCAAACTTCAGGGACTAAACTTGACATTTTGTGAAACTTTGCACCAAAGGACTATTTGTGTAACTTTTTGATTTAAAAGGACCTTTGGTGACTTTTTCAAGTTTTTAGAACAACTAGGGACTAGATTTGACAACTTTTAAAAGTTGAGGGACTGAAACTGCCAATTTTGCAAACTTTGTGCGTTTTTCATCTGTTTTTGATTATTTTGCATTTGAAACATGTAAAACACTTTCCTGGGACATTTTCACTATTTTGATTCAATATTGAGTGTTTTTAGATGTTTTGGCAGCTCAGAAAAGGTAAAAATGATGAGTATTTACACACTCATCAATCCCTCACACTAAAACATTGCTAGTGTAAAACCCTAAAATTCTGATTTCATATTTTTTTTCCATCTAATTTGAAAATTTTAATCTAAGTTATGTAATAATTAGTTAATATTAAAAAAAATATATATGTTATACACCTACGTTAATAATTAAGCCTAAATTATATGTCATAATTTAATAAATACTTAAAAGTAATCTATTCCTAATCCTAAGTAAATAAAATTAGTATACACCTTAAATATAGACTGAATATTTTGTCAATCTCCTCTCCTAATTGAAACAATCAGTATTTATTCAGTATTAATGCCTTCCTAAATCAGACACACGCTCCTCTTAATTATTTTATACGGTTTGGTGTTCTTCCTTCCCCATACCATACGACTCACACAAACAATCACAAACAAATCTGCTGCTAATATTCTCTATAAAGGGGGGGGGGGGGGGGTTTCAAAGGTATTACCAGGCGTATTCGTGATCCTTAAGATTTTTATGTGGTGGTCTTGATCGTGGGTTATAGTTGTTGCTGTGGTATAAATTCGTGGGTTGGATTCGCGTTGTGTTCTTGTTCTCTTTTCTTGTTCTCGTTACACATCAGCAAGGTATCACATGAAACCCTCTTGTTTTCCCTGTTCTATTCGACTCATATGCACATACTAATCTGAATATAACACATCTAAAACCCTAAACGTTTACATACTATCTGATCTATGTATTTTGTTGCTGATCGTAATATATACAAAAGGGCCACATGAAATCATAAACCATAACATCCCTTATAATCTGGAACGAATCCTGGAATAATTATATAAGGCGTACACTTTAACAAGAACGAATAAGGGGCTTGTTTGGTGGCATTCTATGTGGGCTGTTATGTCGTTAATTCGTGTGTGTGTGGGTGCATGATTGTGTGTTGATCTAGGGGATAATAAACATGTGTATCATGAACTAAATAACCTATGAAACATGTAATATAATCAGATTTTAAAAGGAGTAGACATGGGGTTGGTTTGGATCCGTTATGCTTGTGGTCCGTTAATATTTGGGATATCGTGAGCTGTTTTGTGTGTCTAATTAAGGATTTAAGCTGAGGTTAATATGATAATTAAAACAGGTCTTGTGTTATATATAGATCTCGTGTGCGTTTGTGTATCTAAACATGTGTTATTATGGTCTTAAACGGAGTTTTGAACCGGACAGTTTTGTAAACTGAATATGTGTGCATCATGGCTCAAGTTTCGTAAGTGTGAAATTCTGAATATTTACATGTAAACCTTGTTTAATGTCTTAATTAAGTTTTCCATTTGGGTTGGAGTGAATCGGAGTTGTATTGGTCGTGTTTTTGAATTTTATGGGATCAAGTGTCAAAACTGTGTTTCGGATGCCTGGAAATCAGTAGGCGTTTTTGATTTTTCATTTTCAAAACACAAAGAGTTAAGGGCTTTCCTTTTGCAGGAGTAATAACTAAGTTATTAGGGAATTCCTGGAATTTTTGGGGATTTTTCTGAAGTGTATAAATGGGTAAACCAAAGGCAAACTTTCTGCATGTTTGTGCAGTTATTTTCTGGGTAGGTCTGGAAAGACGAATTTTTAAAGGGTACTTACACTTATTAATAAAATCTGCAAAAATTTTAGTAACTACTTAACTTATGTGGGAACCTCAGGAAAAATTGGGAGAGTCTCTGGAGTTCATTTGATGTGTCTTAAAATTCGTGAGAAACTGACTCAGATTTTAAGATAAACCCAAAATAAGTTACGAGTATAACTATAAATATAAATCATTAAAAACAATTTGTAACTATTGAGATAAACATATAAGTATTAAGTGATCCCTATTTCGTGTAGCTCATTTGAAGAGGCGCGACGTTGTTTCCTTGTGTTCATGCATTTGTTTGCTTTCCTTTCATACGCGTTAAGGTACATATATTCTAACCTTTCAGTAAGGTTTCTTATGACTCATGATCTATTCCATTGCAACTATTATGATTTCTAATCTTTATACGCCTGATGTCCTTGGTTCATTTGATAGTATGATTTCATATGAAGACCCTTTTAAAAATATAACCTGATGACTTTTGAGAAAAAATATTTTTGAAATGATTTCTGTAATTACGATACGATGCCAGTTTTATATGAAGGTTTTAATGACTTTTATGAAATGTATTTTTAAAGGAATACTTTTACGATAAAAAGGTTTTAAATAATTTACAAAAGTCCTTAATCTGTTTTACTCTCTAAGATTTCTCAAGACTTTCTTTAACATCTTTTGATTATTTAACTTCAAATTTTGAACCTTGCTATGAACCTCACGATATGAATCTTTGATTTGGACCTTTGACTTGAACCATTGCTATAATCCCTTTGTATGACCCTATCCCTTTAAGCCATTGCTATGCTTCCCTTTGTCTGATTCATATTTGATTGATCCAGTTTGGTTATGATTTACTTGATATTTGTTGCATGCTATAGTTCTTATTCTTATAGCATTCCTATGCCCTATTTGTTACCCATTATTTGATTAATTTGTAGCCAGTCATGGGGAGTCCATGGCCTTGCCACTGATGCACCAGTGGTATTGACATTATCTGTGGAGGTGGGTTTTTGTCCACAACGTTCCCTATTATGCTATAGCACCATGGCCATTATTATTATTGTATATGTTTACTTAGCCTAGAGCTTTGTGCATATATATTTGTTTTTGCAGGGAGTGTATGGATGCATCCTAGGTACTTTGTTTCATTTTGAATTTAGTGAATGGGTATGTGTGTACGTGATGAGTGTCTAAATACTCATCATTTTATACTAATCTGAGCTGCCAAAACATCCAAAAACACTCAAATATGCATCATAATACTTAAAATATCTTAGAAGTGTGTTTTATATGTTTCAAATGCAAAATAATCAAAAACAGATGAAAAACGTACAAAGTTTGCATAATTGGCAGTTTCAGTCCCTCAAGTTTCAAAAGTTGTCAAAACTAGTCCCTGGTTATTCTAAAAACTTAAAAAAGTCACCAAAGGTCCTTTTGAATCATAAATTACATATTTAGTCCTTTGGTGCAAAGTTTCACAAAATTACAAGTTTAGTCCCTATACTTTGGAAATTGACATAAATGGTCCCTGGGATGTAAAAACTTTGAGAAAAATAAATTTTGGTCCTTGTACTATTAATCTTTTGCAGGAATGGTCCATGGTGTGAAATTTGGTAAAATGACATATTTAGTCCCTGAAGTTTGGTGAATTGGCAAATTTGGTCCTCGGGGTTTCAAAATTTGGATAATTACATTTATGGTCCTTGGTTTATCATATGTTGCAAGAATGGTCCTCATGAATACTATGGAAACAATACACAACAGGACCCTTCACTTTGCACAAATTACAAATTTGGTCCTTGTGTGAAATTAAACCAAACGGATCCCTTATTATTATTATTAAAGTCCAAATCCAAGTCCAACACAACCAATCCACCTTATGCCTCCCTGATCTAACAAACACCAGCCCACCAGGACCAATCCCATTTAAATATAAAACCGGTGTCAAAATACCGGTCAACTCAACCAATACCACCCCGTTACCCCTTCCCTCCTTCTCCTTCCTCCACCACTGCAATACCACATACCACCTCCACACCCATGGTTTCACCTCCACCTCACAACCCCAGTCACTACCTTATCCCTCCACCTCTCCACACTTCCCAAGAACCATTTAATGGCCTTAAATCCCTCCCACGCTACCTAAGACTTTTTGGCGCGAAAAAGCAGTTTTGAACGGCTTAGATTCAATTGACCAATCCAATGGTCCACAGTTGATGGGAAAGTCTCAGAGGTCAGATGGGAACCCTAAAAAGACTTTATAAAGCAGAAAGAATAGGGAGGAAAGATTATTAGTGTAGCTTAGTTTTAGTGTAGTCGTTTAATTTGTAACTTAATCTTTCAGTTTAAATTAAAGCTTTGAAGCATTATACTCATGTTTTTATGTTATAAGAAAACTTTATTCAAGTTTAAATTCAAGCTTATGTTCAATTTCAGTTTATGATCCTTTGCTTTAAATTCAAAAAGTCTCTATTAGCTTTATAGTTGTTATCTTTTGTTGCTTTGAACCTTTTAACTCACATAAGCTTATGACATAGCTTATTTGAGCTATTAGATACCTTAAATATCATTATAACTTAAAAAAGAAAAATACCAAAAAAAATTAAGAAAATCAATAGAAAATAAAAAAAATTCAAGTGTGAATGGTGATCAAGATGGAGCATGGTTGGTAAAAGATTTCACTGGGTTAAAGGTTTCATGGGAAACCAATAGGAAGTATTTTATGGTCCTTGTCACTATTCTCTCAGTTGGAATCATTTGTAAGCTCAATTTCTAAATTTTTGATTTTTAGTGTAGAATAGCCTATAACCTGTTTGTTTGTGTTTATTTGAGTTTAATACATCCTAATAGATAGCTAAAAACAAATTTCATAATCATAAGAAACCATTTGCCTAATAAATCATCATAACAGTTAGTTTAGAGGGTGTTTGGAATTGCTAAGTCTGTGGACTGTGTGGGGTTTTAAGGTGGTATTCTCAGGCTCCACACATTCACTTAGGTTAAACATTACTTGTTTAGGTCATATAAGTAGCAAGTATTCATTGAAAGTCAAAATCACTAATAAACCTCAATTGTAGTTAACTATTGAACAGTTAGGTTCCAAGATCACTCACATCACTTCATTAGTTGTAATTTTAAGTTAATTCAGCCTTTAGGTATCATATTACATCAACATCAATCAGTAGAATCAATCATAAGTCCATTTTAGTCAAACTAGATCATATTTCAAAAAGTCAAAATTGTAGGTTGTTCAGTTTTTCCAAAAACTCAAGGAATTATTGTGATTTTTCTGTGGAGATTTAGACCTTGTGCTTTTCAGGATTCTTAGTCTACCACCTCATCTCCAAGTTCCCACATCCCTCTTATTTTTGCCAATTTTTCCCTAGGCCCCACTGAGCTCCTAAGACACCTGCAGGGGAAGACAGTCCCCTGCTGCACAGACAAACCACCCAACACCACCACTTTGGTGGTGTTTTCTGGCCACCACAGTGGGCCCCACACCTCCAACCTTGGTTCTTTGAAACCCCCTCCTACCAAGCTTTAAGTTTTGACCTTTTGTTTGACCTAGGACCTAGTGGACCCCACCTGAATCAGGCCCTATACATTGTCCCATTTTTCAGTTAAGTTTCAAAGTAGTCAAGTGCTTATTTGAGCTTATTGGCTTATCCAGTGGACCCTACTTGCATTTTCTTACTTAAACAAGTTCCCTCAACTTATTTAGACCTGGATTATCCATAGTGGGTCCCACATAAGCTTATTTGAGCTTATTTGCTTGTTTGGTCAAACAAAGTCAACTGTGAGGATAATAAGCTCTCACAGTGCTTAATTTTAAGTTATAAAATAGTTGTTTTCATAAAAGTTAGTTATTTTTAGGCATAAAATAGTTTTGTAGAAGAAAAATCCAAAAAAACCAATATAATAATAAGTGATAGTTTCTATTTAATATAATTTAAATATTAATTTTCATTTTTAGATTTTTATTAAGTAACCTATATTTTTATATTTTTATTAATTGCCTTTTATATTAAAGTATTTTTAATAAATTTCTTAGAATTTTATTTTATCATTTAGTATTTATTAGAATTAATATTAGTTTTATTAATAATTAATTAATAATTAAGTGTTAAATAGCATAATTAATTTTTATAAGGTAACACCTAGTTTTTATATTTTTTTCTAGCTTTTATATGTTATAAAATAGTTTTATAAAATTTTCCATAATTTTCTAAGTTAATTTAGTATTATTTGTAATTTAAATTAATTTAAATAGTTTAATTAAGATAAATAGTTTTTAATTAATAAAAAACTCATAAAAAGACAAAAATATTTATTTTTATTTTTTATACTTTCTTCAAGTTCATTTTAAGTTTTAGAAATTATTTGTACAAGTTTTTAGTTTAATTTGTAGTGTTTATCATTTTTTAGGTTAATATAAATTAGTTTTAATTAAATAGTTAAATAGTTTTTAATTAAACAATTAATATTAAATAATAAAATAATCAAAAAAAATAATTTTCTTTTTAATTTAATTTTCTTTTAAGTTTAAGTTTATAGAATTTTCATTTTCACCCCTTGTAGTTTATTTTTCTTAAAACTCACCTTTTTCTCAGCACGCAATCGTGTCTGATTTTAATTTGGTTTACGTTTATACGTTTCTGTTTCCCGTAATTGTTAATACTGTTATTTCTAATCATTCCAGTAGTGTAAACAAACCCAAAACATTATCTGGTTACTTCCTATTCAATTCACCCGATCATAAACCCGTTTTGATACCATCCACACCTCGTCGGCACATAACGACCCGGGAAAACACTGTATTCCACGGAAGCATTGGTCTAAGCTGTTTGACTGTTATAGTTGACCATTCACGAGTGGTTGACCAATAATTATCTGACCGTTTCAGGCCAATCAAAATTTGGCGCCGCTGCCGGGGAGGTTGTGCGCATATTCTAAACGGTTTTTCTGATTAGCGATTTTGGAATTCATCCATTTGTATATTTATCCACCTTTGTTCATATTATCTTATTATCATATACAAAACAGTTCCCGAAAACATTTTAAAATTAGTTTTCAACGAACACAAAATCACAAAAAGATTTTCTTTCTTATAAAATGTTTATCAAAAATCCCAAAAATATCCATCTTTACCCTCTTACCTATTTGATTCTACATTTCTTACCCTCCAAAACCCTTTGATTCTTTCTATGTCTTATCCTCACCATCTTGATAGTCAATGGTGTGGAGGTCCTAATAATGGTGGTAATTGCCCCAGTTGTAGCATGGTAGAGTCAGGAAACGGGTCTGTCAATAACCAGAATCCATATTCCTACCAGGATACGATTGATTCATTCCATCAGCTTCCACACCATGAGACTCAGTAGTTTTACTGTTGTGAGTACTGTGGTGGTTCACACTACAGTTCTGATTGTCAATCAGGAAACACGCTTGTCTATGAGCAGTTTCCTAATAACAATTATGACTCACAGCCACATCAGTTCAACTGTTGTGAGTACTGTGGAGGTCCACACTTTAGCTCTAATTGTCAAACAAGGACTCCATTTCCTTGTAACAATTACGACTATCCGTTTCAAGACACACCTCCACAGTTCCATTTGATTCAAGCAACTCCTCATATCCAGCAAGACCCTTATATAGAGGTTCTTGAGAAACTTAAAGATCTTAAGGAAGAGTTGGCTAATATTTCTCTTTACCATGATCCAAGTTCTTCTTGTGTATATTGTGGGGGTCCTCACAATGATGATCAATGTCAACCTTCCGGTTTTGATACATCCACACCCCCACAGTTTCCACTCATTCAAAATTCTCGTGATAAATCTATCGCATAATTACTTGCTGAAGAACGTGATTCTGGAAAAAGCATGGAAGAATTACTTGCTGAGCAAAGAGCAGCCAAAATACGTGCCAATCTTTGCTATGCTGCTCTTTATGATGACGATGATGACAATGATGATGATGATAACATTGTTATCATTCAAAAAGATTCATCGAGTTCATCGGTTGTGATTCCTTCCATGGAAAATCAAGGAGATAAGAATACAGAGAAGTTACTAGCAAATGAACAAATGGAACTTGTAAAATCCATAACTGCTAGTCCTTCTCAACTCCCTCAGTCTGTTGTTATCACACCCGAAGTTCACACTCACTCTCTAAACATGGGGGATGAGCATCTTAGCACTGTTCCTAATAAGGAATCGGATGAATTAATAAAGTCTAGTGTTGAGATCCTTGTCCCAATCCCGAGAGAGTCACAGGGAACTTTTGATCAAGTGTGTGATATTCCTTCACCCCCTGATAATCCAAATGATCAAATGGAGAATTCCAGTGATGATTGTTTATCTTATGGAGACATTGAGTATGTTGATGCATCCCCTCCCCACTCTAATGTTGACCTCCTTCTTGAGGAGTTCACTGATAAGCGTACTCACATTGATTCACTTCCATTAGGAAGTAATGATGATCTCTTCGATCTCAAAGCTTACCTGGACGAGGTCGAAGCTTTCCTTGCCCTAGATAGTTCAACTTCGTATGAAGTTGATGATAACTATCTTGATCCTGAGGGGGACATTCTTTTTCTAGAAAGTTTGTTAAATGAAGATCCATCTCCCCCCTCTTCCACCCAAACAACTTCATAATAAGGAAATCAAATCAGTTGAGGAAACTGATAAATTTCCTGAGATCAAGCTTAAGGGCTTGCCTCCTCCACTTGAACATGCATTTCTTGAGGAGGAAGTTCTTATCATAATTGCTATTCAGATCTCTCTTCTTTCCTTCACCTACCAGGTGATTTCTCTTCTTCTTCACTCCCTCGGGAATGAAGACACTATCTTTGACCCTGGCATTCTCATTTATAAATTTTGAGCCGGGTGTCTGTGTATCTCATCGGTGTGGAACTTTCACGTGCTTCAAATGTTTATCCAAACATCTTGAATGAAAGTCCGATGGAGATTGTTTCTTCCACATCATGCTTCCCCATGGACAAATGAATTCGGGGTCGAGTCAAGCTAGCGACTCGGTAAACAAAAACAGTAGCATGCATACGGGGTTTTCACCCCAAATGTGGGGGCGTTGCCCCTGTTGTTGTTACCATGTACATATAATAAATAAAATAAAGTGAAAAATGTTATTTTTACATTTAGCTTGTAATGTTGCCCTTTTACGTTCAAAGAATCGGCATAATAGCCGGGACTTTGAATATTGAGGACAATATTCAATTCTAAGTGTGGGGGGGGGGGGGGGGGGGAATTCTAGCGAATTTGATCACATTTTACCATCTAGTACCCCCGTTTTTGGCAAAAATTTAAAAAAAAAATTTCACTTGAGCTTCAAAATTTTTGTGGTAATCAGTCCGCCATGTCTAAACAACAAAAGGATTGGCTAATCCAGGAGCAAACGGCTCTTGGTAAAGATATCTCAAATCCGTTGATGGCTTGCAATTTCCCAAAATTGTATGGTAAATCAACTCGCCATATCCAATAAAGCGAATGAGTTGGCTAGCCCGCAAGATTATGGCTTGTGGTAAAGGCCGTGGAAAATCCATAATTGGTAATCAGCTCACCAAGATGTTGACTTAGTCCATCAAGAGTTGGCTAGTCCAGAAGCAAACGGCTTTTGGTAAAGGCTAACCAAATCCGTTGACAGCTGGTGGTTTGCTCAAAAACACACGGTTATCAGGTGTACCACAGTTCTTACATCTGGCTACTCCAGAAGTGATGGCTTTTGGTAAAGAGTTTTTCAAATCCATTAAGTTTTTCTCAAAAGATTGCTAGGGACTAGCAATGTTTTAGTGTGGGGGATTGATGAGTGTCTAAATACTCATCATTTTATACTAATCTGAGCTGCCAAAACATCCAAAAACACTCAAATATGCATCATAATACTTAAAATATCTTAGAAGTGTGTTTTATATGTTTCAAATGCAAAATAATCAAAAACAGAAGAAAAACGTACAAAGTTTGCATAATAGGCAGTTTCAGTCCCTCAAGTTTCAAAAGTTGTCAAAACTAGTCCCTGGTTATTCTAAAAACTTGAAAAAGTCACCAAAGGTCCTTTTGAATCATAAATTACATATTTAGTCATTTGGTGTAAAGTTTCACAAAATTACAAGTTTAGTCCCTATACTTTGGAAATTGACATAAATGGTCCCTGGGATGTAAAAACTTTGAGAAAAATAAATTTTGGTCCTTGTGCTATTAATCTTTTGCAGGAATGGTCCTTGGTGTGAAATTTGGTGAAATGACATATTTAGTTCCTGAAGTTTGGTGAATTGGCAAATTTGGTCCTCGGGGTTTCAAAATTTGGATAATTACATTTATGGTCCTTGGTTTATTATATGTTGCAAGAATGGTCCTCATGAATACTATGGAAACAATACACAACAGGACCCTTTACTTTGCACAAATTACAAATTTGGTCCTTGTGTGAAATTAAACCAAACGGATCCCTTATTATTATTATTAAAGTCCAAATCCAAGTCCAACACAACCAATCCACCTTATGCCTCCCTGATCCAACAAACACCAGCCCACCAGGACCAATCCCATTTAAATATAAAACCGGGGTCAAAATACCGGTCAACCCAACCAATACCACCCCGTTACCCCTTCCCTCCTTCTCCTTCCTCCACCACTGCAATACCACATACCACCTCCACACCCATGGTTTCACCTCCACCTCACACCCCCAGTCACTACCTTATCCCTCCACCTCTCCACACTTCCCAAGAACCATTTAATGCCCTTAAATCCCTCCCACGCTACCTAAGACTTTTTGGCGCGAAAAAGCAGTTTTGAACGGCTTAGATTCAATTGACCAATCCAATGGTCCACCGTTGATGGGAAAGTCTCAGAGGTCAGATGGGAACCCTAAAAAGACTTTATAAAGCAGAAAGAAGGGGGAGGAAAGATTATTAGTGTAGCTTAGTTTTAGTGTAGTCGTTTAATTTGTAACTTAATCTTTCAGTTTAAATTAAAGCTTTGAAGCATTATACTCATGTTTTTATGTTGTAAGAAAACTTTATTCAAGTTTAAATTCAAGCTTATGTTCAATTTCATTTTATGATCCTTTGCTTTAAATTCAAAAAGTCTCTATTAGCTTTATAGTTGTTATCTGTTGTTGCTTTGAACCTTTTAACTCACATAAGCTTATGACATAGCTTATTTGAGCTATTAGATACCTTAAATATCATTATAACTTAAAAAAGAAAAATACCAAAAAAATTAAGAAAATCAATAGAAAATAAAAAAATTCAAGTGTGAATGGTGATCAAGATGGAGCATGGTTGGTAAAAGATTTCACTGGGTTAAAGGTTTCATGGGAAACCAATAGGAAGCATTTTATGGTCCTTGTCACTATTCTCTCAGTTGGAATCATTTGTAAGCTCAATTTCTAAATTTTTGATTTTTAGTGTAGAATAGCCTATAACCTGTTTGTTTGTGTTTATTTGAGTTTAATACATCCTAATATATAGCTAAAAACAAATTTCATAATCATAAGAAACCATTTGCCTAATAAATCATCATAACAGTTAGTTTAGAGGGTGTTTGGAATTGCTAAGTCTGTGGACTGTGTGGGGTTTTAAGGTGGTATTCTCAGGCTCCACACATTCACTTAGGTTAAACATTACTTGTTTAGGTCATATAAGTAGCAAGTATTCATTGAAAGTCAAAATCACTAATAAACCTCAATTGTAGTTAACTGTTGAACAGTTAGGTTCCAAGATCACTCACATCACTTCATTAGTCGTAATTTTAACTTAATTCAACCTTTAGGTATCATATTACATCAACATCAATCAGTAGAATCAATCATAAGTCCATTTTAGTCAAACTAGATCATATTTCAAAAAGTCAAAATTGTAGGTTGTTCAGTTTTTCCAAAAACTCAAGGAATTATTGTGATTTTTTTGTGGAGATTTAGACCTTGTGCTTTTCAGGATTCTTAGTCTACCACCTCATCTCCAAGTTCCCACATCCCTCTTATTTTTGCCAATTTTTCCATGGGCCCCACTGAGCTCCTAAGACACCTACAGGGGAAGACAGTCCCCTGCTACACAGACAAACCACCCAACACCACCACTTTGGTGGTGTTTTCTGGCCACCACAGTGGGCCCCACACCTCCAACCTTGGTTCTTTGAAACCCCCTCCTACCAGGCTTTAAGTTTTAACCTTTTGTTTGATCTAGGACCTAGTGGACCCCACCTGAATCAGGCCCTATACATTGTCCCATTTTTCAGTTAAGTTTCAAAGTAGTCAAGTGCTTATTTGAGCTTATTGGCTTATCCAGTGGACCCTACTTGCATTTTCTTACTTAAACAAGTTCCCTCAACTTATTTAGACCTGAATTATCCATAGTGGGTCCCACATAAGCTTATTTGAGCTTATTTGCTTGTTTGGTCAAACAAAGTCAACTGTGAGGATAATAAGCTCTCACAGTGCTTAATTTTAAGTTATAAAATAGTTGTTTTCATAAAAGTTAGTTATTTTTAGGTATAAAATAGTTTTGTAAAAGAAAATTCTAGAAAAACCAATATAATAATAAGTGATAGTTTCTATTTAATAGAATTTAAATATTAATTTTCATTTTTAGATTTTTATTAAGTAACCTATATTTTTATATTTTTATTAATTGCCTTTTATATTAAAGTATTTTTAATAAATTTCTTAGATTTTTATTTTATCATTTAGTATTTATTAGAATTAATATTAGTTTTATTAATAATTAATTAATAATTAAGTGTTAAATAGCATAATTAATTTTTATAAGGTAACACCTAGTTTTTATATTTTTTTTCTAGCTTTTATATGTTATAAAATAGTTTTATAAATTTTTCCATAATTTTCTAAGTTAATTTAGTATTATTTGTAATTTAAATTAATTTAAATAGTTTAATTAAGATAAATAGTTTTTAATTAATAAAAAACTCATAAAAAGACAAAAATATTTATTTTTATTTTTTATACTTTCTTCAAGTTCATTTTAAGTTTTAGAAATTATTTTTACAAGTTTTTAGTTTAATTTGTAGTGTTTATCATTTTTTAGATTAATATAAATTAGTTTTAATTAAATAGTTAAATAGTTTTTAATTAAATAATTAATATTAAATAATAAAATAATCAAAAAAAATAATTTTCTTTTTAATTTAATTTTCTTTTAAGTTTAAGTTTATAGAATTTTCATATTCACCCCTTGTAGTTTATTTTTCTTAAAACTCACCTTTTTCTCAGCACGCAATCGCGTCTGATTTTAATTTGGTTTACGTCTATACGTTTCTGTTTCCCGTAATTGTTGATACTGTTATTTCTAATCATTCCAGTAGTGTAAACAAACCCAAAACATTATCTGGTTACTTCCTATTCAATTCACCCGATCATAAACCCGTTTTGATACCATCCACACCTCGTCGTGACATAACGACCCGGGAAAACACTGTATTCCACGGAAGTATTGGTCTAAGCTGTTTGACTATTATAGTTGACCATTCACAAGTGGTTGACCAATAATTATCTGACCGTTTCAGGCCAATCAGTGCGATACACTCCATATCACATTTGGTACATCGAGCTAGCTACTCTATGTACAATTTGATATATGATTGTTGGGCATTTCTGTTACTTCTACTTTTATATGATTCTTATTATCTTGTCTTCTCTATTGTGATTGACTTACGTTTGCCTTATTTCAATTGCTTACACTTATGATCCGTTTCATTTTTCTTTGATTCGTTTGACATTCCATATTCGTATTTCCTTTGATTATATTCTGTTAGTCCTACTATATGTTCCATATTCCTTGACCTTTGTCTCAGCAGGTTTGCTTGGATTCATTTCGTATTCAATTGTGTTTTCCTTTGTTTATTAGCTTTCATTTGTTTATATCTGTTCACTGGGCTTTTTAAGCTCAGCCGCATTTCTTTTCCAGCGGCAGGTTTTAGAAGGAAGCTGGGTTGGGTGAAGAGTGCTTAGGAGCTCTTAGTGGACTACACTGTTGATAGCTTCACATGGATTAGAGAATGGACTTAGAGATCCCCTTTTGGTTCTTAGTTTGAAATTTAGTTTGGGAGTTGTAATGTTTAGAATTAGTCCTTTATCTTTTCTTTAGAACTGTTTTGTGAACCTTGTATTACTAATGCATTCCGCTTGCTTATTTTCTGATTTGACCCCATAATGTTACACTTTAGCCCTTTTCGAGTTGGGGTGTTACAATTATGGTATCAGAGACAGGTTTGATCAGCGGATTCAAAACCCGTAGAGCTTAGGCTATGACCTGTGAGTATTAGGCCTTTAAGTTCTGCACCATAGGAATTATGAAACAACCTTTGAGAACTCGCTATTGGATTTCCACTCTGAAACTTAAGTTATGACCGGTAAGGATTGGGTAGACTATAGGGCATTTGTTTAATTATCCTTTGCTTCTGCATCACTCTGATTCGTGCTTTGCTTTTAGTTAAGCCCTTTTTAGATTTCCCCTCCCGGAGATTTGAAAGTTATGACTTTGCACAACATGAGATTAGTGACTAGGAAAGTTTAGAATGCGTTGAGAATTCTACAGTAATGTTTGACATTACATAAACCTCATTTCCGTTTGGTTTCAACCTCTGATTCATTTGTTAACCATTTAGATGCCTCTTCGAGCATTCTGAGAATTCGTATGACCATGGGGTGTTTGACACATTCTGTGAATTTTCTTACTTTTGCTGAGCTTATCTAAGTCTCCCTATACTATTAGATTTTGCCCTATTCATTTCAATTCCTAAGAGAAATCTTGTGGTAATTAATTACGAGTATAGGAACGTCTCCCTCACTTCTGAATGATAAGGTTTGCTATGCTGATCTGTCCTTCCTTGGAATGTTAAATTTGATATTATTCCGGTATGGATTGGTTGACTGAGCTTCAAAATGCTAACTACTGTGATACTACGTCTCTCCTTTGACATTTTGAACCACTCTGATTTACTTCTATCATGATTTCCAATTGTTAAACTTTCGTTATCCTTGCTAATCTAGAAACTCATGCGTTATTTTCGTTGTTGTAAAATTTTTCCTAGCATCTATTCCAATTCCCGTGGGATGAATCTCACCTTGAGAGTCATTTTGCGATCTGAGATTTTCTTATATAATCCCTGAATGAACCACCAAGATTGACATCGGATTGTGAATTTACTTTGACCTAGCACTGAGAGATTGTTTAGTCACGACTCAAAGTTGAATATGATTTCCATAAAGGCAGGTTTATATGATGCAAGTATTATGACGCATGGCCAACGTGATAATAATTACATCATATAACTTGAACTTATGGGGATCATAGGACGTCTTTGAGAAGTGCCTGAGAACAGTAAGGTTTGATGAGACATAACCTTCTTTGTATAAAATGATGTTTTGCCTATTTTGAAAACTCTATATTGATTAGCACCAGTTGAATTGAGAAAACTGGAGGAGCAACAATCGAAAACTAGAAGATGGTTTGTTTATCTAAGTGTATATTCTTGGAGTACTACAATTTTATTCGCAATGAAGAAGAATGATAGCAGAAGATTATGTGTTGGCCTCTGGAAGCTGAACCGCATTACCATTAGAAAACCATTTTTTTTATCGAATTGACGATGTGGCTGATTTACTTTAGTACGTGGAGTTTTCTTTTGACGGAGTTATGGATTGAAGTTATTCTGGAATTGCCTTTCGTATTCGTAACAACCCTTATGACTGTTAGTGATGCTAATAGTATTAGCTGATGTTTTGACTATTCCATGAAATTATTGAATCGTTCCTTTCATGAGTACTTAGACAAAGTTGTCATAGTATGACATCTTAGTGCATTCAGGGACAAAGAAGGGACATGAGAGTCATTTTCGTAATATGTTGGACATATGAGGATCATTTGTATATTCTAGAACATGACATTGGTTAGAAGATGTTCACGACTTGCGTTACGGTTGATGAATTTATGAGTATGGAAGAGAAGCTTAGCTTGGATGAGAATGGAGTTTTGGAAAAGCTGAAATAGAAATTAGCTTCCATACCTTCAGATGAGTATCAACTTTGAGACATTTCGAGAAGAAGACTTGGTTATGCCCTTATGCTGCACGGGGAAGTTATTGCTATTCAACTAGAATCGTTTGAGGAGAATTGTTCAATGCGTGACTTGGAGTTGGCGGCAGTGGTGTTTGCTCTCTAGACTTGAAGAATTTTCTCACATGAAGATAGAATCCAATTTCAGATATTAGGAAAAACTCAGGAGCAAGATGGCAAACTATGATCTGTGTTATGAGAATAGAAAGAAATTGTTACGATTGAGGCATAGTTCTACTTTTTATATCCCTCTTGGTTGTACTAAGATGTATAAGGATCTAGAACAGGATTTGAATTTTCATGAACCTTGGAACGAAATCTCCACGCACAATTAAAAAGGATGACATAATTTGAGTTATGGTAGATCGTTTGAATTAGTCAGCTCACTTTTGCCTCTTAGGATGTGTATTCGGTTAGCAAGTTAGCACAAATCCTACGACATAAGATTTCTCAATTGCATGGCGCACCTTCAGTGATCGTGTCAGAGATTTGCACTTTTACCTCACAGTCCCAAGAAGAACTACCGAAGGCTTGAGGGACCAAACTCAAGTATAGTTATGCCTTTCATCTACAGACTGATGGATAAGCAGAACAACTATTTAAACTTGGAAAAAGTGTTAGAGCATGAAGTTGACAAGTGTGTGGTCTGATTGTGTTTGCTCAGTTTGATTGATGGCATGCAAGTGACAAAGTTTGTCCTTCCAGATGGTGTATGAACGGAACGGAAATGTAGAACACCTTCGGTTGAATTAAGTCGAGAAACCGCTCATTGAATGTTTGGAGTTGATTATAACAACTAATAGAAAAGTTATCATTGTGGGATAGGAGCTTTGAAACTCTAGACCAGGATTTGTGTGTTTCGAATGATGTTTTCGTACAGAAGAGTTTGGCATATAAGAGGATTTGGTTCGTGATACGTTAGTCCTTAGATTCATTCTTATCCGTGCGGTTATCCTACCTATCCCATTATACATTCCGATACGATTCAATACTCTGATATATGCTTACTTAACCGTCAGTACGAATAGGTTACCAACCACTTTAGGAAACTCTTATTATGTCTGATAATTCGATTTATGCTTCTCTGATTAGTAGCAAGTTTCTTAGTTCGTTCAGAACCTGATTAGATTCGTGAAGTTTTCTACCAGCTAGCATCACTTCTGTATTTATTCCATATTCATATGATGTTCCTGTATCTCTAGTGAGATTACGACTATCATCTGTTTCATGTTCATTTCACATTCGTTGGATATGATTCGTTATGATTTGTATTTTGATGGAAAGTCTGGGGCTATCCTATTTTGTCTGGATCGAGTCATGAGAAACTTTTCTGTTCGTTGAAATTCTTTGGAGAAAACATTTCGAGCGAGTAATCATTTTCGTTTCAATTCGTGATTTGGTACGTTTTCGTTTAATCATTTCATTTCAATTTCGCGGACGAAATTTTCTTTTTAGACGGGAAGAGTTGTAAAACCCTAAAATTCTGATTTCATATTTTTTTCCATCTAATTTGAAAATTTTAATCTAAGTTATATAATAATTAGTTAATATTATATATATATATATATATATATATATATATATATATATATATATATATATATATATATATATATATATATATATATATGTTATACACCTACGTTAATAATTAAGCCTAAATTATATGTCATAATTTAATAAATACTTAAAAGTAATCTATTCCTAATCCTAAGTAAATAAAATCAGTATACTCCTTAAATATAGACTGAATATTTTGTCAATCTCCTCTCCTAATTGAAACAATCAGTATTTATTCAGTATTAATGCCTTCCTAAATCAGATACACGCTCCTCTTAATTATTTTATACGGTTTGGTGTTCTTTCTTCCCCATACCATATGACTCACACAAACAATCAAAAACAAATCTGCTGCTAATATTCTCTATAAAAAAAGGGGGGGTTTCAAAGGTATTACTAGGCGTATTCGTGATCCTTAAGATTTTTATGTGGTGGTCTTGATCGTGGGTTATAGTTGTTGCTGTGGTATAAATTCGTGGGTTGGATTCGCGTTGTGTTCTTGTTCTCGTTACACATCAGCAAGGTATCACATGAAACCCTCTTGTTTTCCCTGTTTTATTCGACTCATATGCACATACTAATCTGAATATAACACATCTAAAACCCTAAACGTTTACATACTATCTGATCTATGTATTTTGTTGCTGATCGTAATATATACAAAAGGGCCACATGAAATCATAAACCATAACATCCCTTATAATCTGGAACGAATCCTGGAATAATTATATAAGGCGTACACTTTAACAAGAACGAATAAGGGGCATGTTTGGTGGCATTCTATGTGGGCTGTTATGTCGTTAATTCGTGTGTGTGTGGGTGCATGATTGTGTGTTGATCTAGGGGTTGATAAACATGTGTATCGTGAACTAAATAACCTATGAAACATGTAATATAATCAGATTTTAAAAGGAGTAGACATGGGGCTGGTTTGGATCCGTTATGCTTGTGGCCCGTTAATATTTGGGATATCGTGAGCTGTTTTGTGTGTCTAATTAAGGATTTAATCTGAGGTTAATATGATAATTAAAACAGGTCTTGTGTTATATATAGATCTCGTGTGCGTTTGTGTATCTAAACATGTGTTATTATGGTTTTAAACGGAGTTTTGAACTGGACAGTTTTGTAAAATGAATATGTGTGCATCATGGCTCAAGTTTCATAGGTGTGAAATTCTGAATATTTACATGTAAACCTTGTTTAATGTCTTAATTAAGTTTTCCATATGGGTTGGAGTGAATCGGAGTTGTATTGGTCGTGTTTTTGAATTTTATGGGATCAAGTGTCAAAACTGTGTTTCGGATGCCTGGAAATCAGTAGGGTTTTTGATTTTAATTTTCAAACCACAAAGAGTTAAGGTCTCTCCTTTTGCAGAAGTAATAACTAAGTTATGAGGGACTTCCTGGAATTTTTGGGGATTTTTCTGAAGTGTATAAATGGGTAAACCAAAGGCAAACTTTCTGCATGTTTGTGCAGTTATTTACTGGGTAGGTCTGGAAAGACGAATTTTTAAAGGGTACTTACACTTATTAATAAAATCTGCAAAAATTTGAGTAACTACTTAACTTATGTGGGAACCTCAGAAAAAATTGGGATAGTCTCTGGAGTTCATTTGATGTGTCTTAAAATTCGTGAGAAACTGACTCAGATTTTAAGATAAACCCAAAATAAGTTACGAGTATAACTATAAATATAAATCATTAAAAATAATTTGTAACTATTGAGATAAACATATAAGTATTAAGTGATCCCTATTTCGTGTAGCTCATTTGAAGAGGCGCGACGTTGTTTCCTTGTGTTCATGCATTCGTTTGCTTTCCTTTCATACGCGTTAAGGTGCAGATATTCTAACCTTTCAGTAAGGTTTCTTATGACTCATGATCCATTCCATTGCCACTATTATGATTTCTAATCTTTATACGCCTGATGTCCTTGGTTCATTTGATAGTATGATTTCGTATGAAGACCCTTTTAAAAATATAACCTGATGACTTTTGAGAAAAATTATTTTTGAAATGATTTCTGTAATTACGATACGATGCCAGTTTTATTTGAAGGTTTTAATGACTTTTATGAAATGTATTTTTAAAGAAATACTTTTACGATAAAAAGGTTTTAAATAATTTACAAAAGTCCTTAATCTGTTTTACTCTCTAAGATTTCTCAAGACTTTCTTTAACATCTTTTGATTATTTAACTTCAAATTTTGAACCTTGCTATGAACCTTTGCTATGAACCTCATGATATGAATCTTTGATTTGGACCTTTGACTTGAACCATTGCTATAATCCCTTTGTATGACCCTATCCCTTTAAGCCATTGCTATGCTTCCCTTTGTCTGATTCGTATTTGATTGATCCAGTTTGGTTATGATTTACTTGATATTTGTTGCATGCTATAGTTCTTATTCTTATAGCATTCCTATGCCCTATTTGTTACCCATTATTTGATTAATTTGTAGCCAGTCATGGGGAGTCCATGGCCTTGCCACTGATGCACCAGTGGTATTGACACTATCTGTAGAGGTGGGTTTTTGTCCACAACGTTCCCTATTATGCTATAGCACCATGGCCATTATTATTATTGTATATGTTTACTTAGCCTAGAGCTTTGTGCATATATATTTGTTTTTGCAGGGAGCGTATGGATGCATCCTAGGTACTTTGTTTCGTTTTGAATTTAGTGAATGGGTATGTGTGTGCGATACACTCCATTTCACATTTGGTACATCGAGCTAGCTACTCTATGTACAATTTGATATATGATTGTTGGGCATTTCTGTTACTTCTACTTTTATATGATCCTTATTATCTTGTCTTCTCTATTGTGATTGACTTACGTTTGCCTTATTTCAATTGCTTACACTTATGATCCGTTTCATTTTTCTTTGATTCGTTTGACATTCCATATTCGCATTTCCTTTATTATATTCTGTTAGTCCTACTATATGTTCCATATTCCTTGACCTTTGTCTCAGCAGGTTTGCTTGGATTCATTTCGTATTCAATTGTGTTTTCCTTTGTTTATTAGCTTTCATTTGTTTATATCTGTTCACTGGGCTTTTTAAGCTCAGTCGCATTTCTTTTCCTGCGGTAGGTTTTAGAAGGAAGCTGGGTTGGGTGAAGAGTGATTAGGAGCTCTTACTGGACTACACTGTTGATAGCTTCACATGGATTAGAGAATGGACTTAGAGATCCCCTTTTGGTTCTTAGTTTGAAATTTAGTTTGGGAGTTGTAATGTTTAGAATTAGTCCTTTATCTTTTCTTTAGAACTGTTTTGTGAACCTTGTATTACTAACGCATTCCGCTTGCTTATGTTCTGATTTGACCCCATAATGTTACACTTTAGCCCTTTTCGGGTTGGGGTGTTACAGCTAGTCCCTAGCAATCTTTTGAGAAAAACTTGATGGATTTGAAAATCTCTTTACCAAAAGCCATCACTTCTGGAGTAGCCAGGTATAAGAACTGTGGCACACCTGATAACCGTGTGATTTTGAGCAAACCACCAGCTGTCAACGGATTTGATTAGTCTTTACCAAAAGCCGTTTGCTTCTGGACTAGCCAGCATCTTGATGGACTAAGTCAACATCTTGGTGAGTTGATTACCAATTATGGATATGATTAGTCTTTACCAAAAGCCGTTTTCCACGGCCTTTACCACAAGCCATAATCTTGTGGGCTAGCCAACTCATTCGCTTTTGAGGATATGAGGAGTTGAGGAACCATACAATTTTTGGCAAATTGCAAGCCATCAACTGGTTTGAGATGTCTTTACCAAGAGCCGTTTGCTCCTGGACTAGCCAATCCATTTGTCATTTAGACTTTGGCGGACTGATTACCACAAAAATTTTGAAATAAAGTGAAAATTTTTTGAAAAATTTAGGCAAAAAATGGGGGTACTTAGAAAGTATTTTGTGATAAAATTCGTAAGAATTCCCCCCCCCCCCCCCCCCCCCCACACTAGAATTGAATATTGTCCTCAATATTCAAAGTCCCGGCTATTATGCCGAATCTCTGAACGGAAAAAGCTAATATTCGAAACTAACTGTGGAAATATTGATTTTATTTTTTCACTTTATTTATCTGTACATATAAACATTTATACATTTTTTTTTGAACTGAAACTTTATATACATATTTACTTTTCAAAAGGTGGGGGACGGCCACTCCCCCACACTAGAGTGGTAGAAAGTAGAAAGAAGTCAGAAATACGGGTGAAAACCCATATATTTTGCTAATTTTTGTTCACCGAGTCACTAGCTTGACTCGATCCCCGAATTCATTCATCCATGGGGAAAGTTTGGAGATCCGGGACAACCATGGGTGGTATGTCCTCTCCAAAATAGTGTTTCAAACGATGACCATTCACTTTGAAGTTGGGACCTTCGGGTTGAGAAAACTCAACAGTCCCGTAAGGATATACTTTAGCGACAGTGAATGGTCCAGTCTATCGGGTTTATAATTTCCCCGAGAAGATCTTTAACCTTGAGTTGAAAAGAAGGACCCTGTCACCGGACGTTGAAAATGCGGTTCTTAATCTTAGAGTCGTGAATCTTCTTTGTCTTTTCTTTGTAGATCAAAGAGTTCTCGTAGGCTTGATCACGAAGTTCGTTTAATTCATTGAGTTGAACCTTACGGTGATCACCCACTTTATGAAGATCATAGTTTGCATGTTTCAAGGCCGAGTAGGCTTTGTGCTCGAGCTCGATCGGTAAATGACACGTCTTCCCGTATACAAGCTTGTATGGAGTACACCCGATGGGTGTTTTGTAAGCTGTACGGAAGGCCCAGAGTGCATCATCTAGTTTATCCGACCAGGAAGCACGGTTTTCACCTACGGTCCTCTCAAGAATCCGTTTTGTACCACGGTTGGAAACCTCCACCTGCCCACTTGTTTGTGGGTGATACGCGGTAGAAAGACGATGAGTAACACCGTACTTAAGCATGACTTTTGCGAATTGATCATTGCAAAAGTAAGTACCCGCGATCACTGATGATGGCACGTGGAGTTCCAAAACGAGCAAAGAGGGATTTCAAAAATTTCACAACAACTCGGGCATCGTTAGTGGGTAAGGCCTTAGCCTCAACCCATTTTGACAAGTAGTCAACAGCCACGAGAATATATTTGTTTCCACGAGAAGATGGGAATGGCCCCATAAAATCAATGCCCCAGACGTCAAAGATTTCGCAAACTTGAATGGCATTTTGTGGCATTTCGTTCTTTTGTGAAATATTCCCATGACGCTGACAAGCATCACAAGCTTTGACTAACTCGTAGGCATCCTTATAGATTGTGGGCCATTAGAAACCGGAATCAAACACCTTTTTGGTGGTGTAGTTAGGACTATGGTGGCCCCCGGTGGATCCAGCATGGCAAGCCTTGAGAATATCAGCGGCTTCCTGTCCGTATACACATCGCCTGATGACTTGATCGGCACAGATTTTGAAGAGATAGGGGTCGTCCCAGAAGTAATGTCTAACGTCTTTGAAGAATTTGTTCTTCTGTTGGGACGTCATCCCCTTCACGATGAAGTTACCCGCATGGTAATTTGCAAAGTCAGCAAACCATGGGGTAGTAGAGTCACCACAAAAAGCAACCGCATTGAGTGTCTCGAGAGGAAATGTTTCGTTTATTTCCTGTTTCTCGAACACATCCTGATGAGGGTTTTCTAATCGTGAGAGATGATCAGCAGCAAGGTTCTCGGCTCCTTTTTTATCACGGATAATGATATCGAATTCTTGGAGGAGGAGAACCCAACGGAGAAGTCTCGGCTTTGCATCTTGCTTTGCAAATAGGTACTTCAAATACGAGTGATCCGTATACACTACGCATTTGGTCAATATTAAGTATAGCCGGAATTTCTCAAAGGCATACACCACAGCTAGGAGTTCTTTTTCAGTGGTGGTGTAATGACTCTGAGCCTCGGTCATAGTTTTGCTTGCGTAGTGTATAGGCTGAAAGTATTTTGCTTTACGTTGCCCCAAGACCGCACCTATGGCAAAATCACTAGCATCGCACATAAGCTCAAAAGGTAGGTCCCAATCGAGGGCAACAAGAATCGGTGCCTCGGTAAGCTTTTTCTTTAATGTTTCAAAAGCTTCGATGCACTCAGGAGAGAAGATGAAAGGAGCATCCTTCTCGAGGAGATGGGTCATAGGCCGGGCAATCTTAGAGAAATCTTGGATAAACCTACGGTAGAAGCCGGCATGAACCAAAAAGCTCCTAACACCTTTAACGGTGGTGGGATGAGGTAATTTAGCAATGACATCGATTTTGGCTTTGTCAACCTCAATCCCGTTTTTTGAAATTTTATGGCCGAGGACAATGCCCTCTTTAACCATAAAGTGACTCTTCTCCCAGTTGAGACTTAAATTCGTTTCTTTGCAACGTTTAAGCATCTGTTCCAACTGGGAGAGACAGGTCTGGAATGAATCCCCGATGACTGAAAAGTCATCCAAAAATACCTCCATGGTTTTCCCGATCATGTCGGAAAAGATAGACATCATGCACCTCTGGAACGTGCCTGGAGCATTACATAAGCCGAAAGGCATACGTCTGTAAGCAAAAGTTCCGTAGGGGCATGTGAAGGTAGTTTTCTCTTGATCCTGGGGATCAATGGGGATTTGGAAGTAACCCGAAAAACCATCGAGGAAGCAGTAGTATTCATTCCCCGCAAGTCTTTCAAGCATCTGGTCCATAAAAGGGAGAGGAAAATGGTCTTTACGGGTGGCTTCATTCAACTTTCGATAGTCAATACATACTCGCCAACCCATGACCAAACGAGTTAGAATCAACTCGTTTTCCTCATTGGTGACAACGGTAATGCAACCCTTTTTAGGAACACAATGAATTGGGCTCACCCAAGGACTGTCAGATATAGGATAAATCAATCCCGCATCAAGAAGTTTTAGAACTTCTTGTTTGATAACTTCGTGGATTTTGGGATTTACCCTTATCTGTTGTTGCACTGCTGGCTTAAAGTCATCCTCCATTAAGATTTTATGAGTACAAAAGTTCGGGCTTATGCCTTTAATGTCGGAGAGTTTCCAAGTAATTGCTTGCTTGTGTGACTTAAGAACCTTTAGGAGTGCTACCTTTTCCTCATCTTTCAAGTCCTTAGCAATAATGACGGGTAATTTATCATCACCCTCCAGAAATGCATATTCTAGATGAGGAGGCAAGTCCTTGAGCTCAACCTCGGGAAAGTTTTCAGTTTTTTCAACATTTTTGACTTCCTCTTTATGAAGTATCTTTGGAGATGGAGAGGGTGAAGGATCGTCATTTAACAATCTTTCAAGAAGAAGAATGTCCCCCTCCGGGTCAAGATAGTTTTCATCAACCTCATGAGGAATTGAACTATCCTGAGCAAGAAAATCCTCGACCTCTTCCAGAAGGAAGTCACTTCCCTCAAACGGAGTGAGAGAAGGGGAAGAGTTGGAAATGATAGGATCAGTAGAAAGAGTGGTACTGCCACTGGAAGAGAAACCAAGGACTTCTTGAGAAGACTTCTCAGACGCAACATCGATGATGTCAATTCGGTTAACCGTTTCAGCGTCTTAGTTGGAGGAGTATCTTGAAGTCTGATCAAGATTGAATGTGATGGCTTCACCATCAACACGTAGAGTGATTTCTTCTTCGAATACATCGATTAAAGCACGACCCGTTCTTAAGAATCCCCTCCCGAGAATGAGAGGAACTCTTGGGTCAGCATCGAAATCAACAATCACGAAATCTGCCGGAAAATGGTACTTTCCTACTTTCACGAAGATATCTTCAGCAATGCCGAGAGGACGGGATATAGTATGGTCTGCAAGCTCGAGAGTCATGCAGGTTGGAGTAAGAGCAGGTAGAGAGAGTCCTTTCCAGACTGTGTAAGGCATCAGGTTAATGCTTGCACCGAGATCAGCCAAGGCAAAGCATTCAACCATCCCAGGGAAAACACAAGGAATGAGAAATTTCCCGGGATCTCCAAGCTTTTCGGGGAGCTTTTTAAAGAGCACTACTGAGCAATGCTCGTTAAGTGAAGTTTTTGCCATCTCACAAAGTTTTTCTTTGTTGCTTATCAGATTTTTGATTGTTGAAGCAAACTTAGGCATGAGAAGAAGAGCATCCGCGAAGCTAATATCGAAATGTAATTCTTGGAAAATTTGATAAAATTTTTCCATCTGATGGTTAGCTTTTTCGCGGTTCTTTTGATCATTCAAACGTGAAGGATACGGAATTGACGGCTTAGGATCATTCTTTGGAATTTCATCAGAATTCACAGGAGGATCAAATACAACTTTCGACTTATGAGTCGGGACCGAGACAACTTGAGGGTGGACGTTGTTGATACCTCCATTGTTAGTAGGAAGTACCGTGTTTTTAGTAACCTCAGGCTCATGTTCCGCTACCTTAGGAGGAGAAGAAGAGGTAGAGGGAATCGAGGGTCCATTGTATGATACCCCACTTCGGGTGGTGATCGCTTTGACATCGCCCCTCGGGTTAGCGATCGTGTTGCTCGGTAGTGTACCCGGGCCTGAGGGTCGATCATTTAAAGACTTCTGAAGCTCAGAGATCTGGCTGATCAATAACCGATTCGTTTCCTCTTGTGCTTTTATGAATTGTTTTAGCACTTCATCGGAGGAAGACGAGGGTGGAACAACGTTTTGAGGAGGATTTTGAACACGATTGTTTTGAAAATTCCCTTGATTTTGATTGTTGTTACCCTGAAAATTGTTTCTCTGATTGAAATTACCCTGATTGTAATTTCCTTGATTTTGGTTTCTTTGAAAATTTCCTTGAAAACATTGATTTTGATTGCCATTTTGAAAATTGTTTTGATTAAAATGACCTTGATTTTGATTCGGGTTTTGGAAATTTGAGTTTTGACCTTGGTTAAAATTCTGATTCGAGTTACGGTTTTGATTCTGGTTAAAACTGGGAGGTCCGAGAAAATTGTTGGAACGATAACTTAAGAGATTACGGTCCCCTTGTGGTTGGTAAGAATTACCCCCATATTGTAGGAACCGTGAGCAGCATAAACGTTCTCTTGAGGAAAACCAGCAGTAGCTGGACACTCGGAATAAAGATGTGGGCCCCCACAAGTTTTACAACTTAGGGCCACGGCTTTCACTTGTTGATTTTGAACCTGATTTTGCATCGTTTGGTTCATTCTCAACACAGCCGTAGAAATATCATCCATCTTTTTGGTAAGAGCAATTATTTCAGGAGATGATGATGAAGGAATAACTGATTTACATGACTCATCCCTCTCCGCAGAGGAATCCCAAAAGTTATGGTGGGCAGTCATGTTCTCAATCAAGTCATAGCACTCTTCGGGACGCCTTTTCATAAAGGTCCCACCAGCAGCAGCATTGAGAATATCCCGGTGCCTCAATGTCAGACCATTATAGAAGGTGTCTATGATGGTAACTTGTAACATATTGTGGTTTGGGCACCGATCAATAGCTAGCTTATAATGTTCCCAAGCCTCAAAAAGAGACTCATCGGGACGTTGCCGGAAGTTGCTGATATCATTTCGTAACTTGGTAACCATGGAAGGTGGAAAATATTTTGCTAAAAACTTGGTTATCATTTCATCAAAGGTACGAATAGAATTCTTTGGGAGTCAGTCAAACCATGCAGTGGCATGATGAGTGAGAGAATAGGGGAAGAGGTATAGCCGGAGGGCATCATCGATGAAACCATGCTGTTTCATGCTTTGGGTGACCGTGAGGTATTTGTCAAGATGCTTGTTGGCATCGTCACCCGGTAATCCGTGAAATTGACACGAATTCTGGACTTGTTGGATCATGTGGTGCTTGAGGCCAAAGTCCGTAGCCTCAATAGTGAGTGGTGCAATAGGCCCGCCCCTCCCTTGCATGGTAGGCTGGCACAACTCCTCCATCGTTCGGAGATCGGGAGCTGGCTCATCCCTGGGAGGGTCAGGGGGTGGTAATGGTGGTAGTGGCATATCGGCCATTTCAGTTTTTGGTTCTTCAATACGTAGCTCGGGTACGTTTTTCTGATGTTTACGTTTTGTTTGTGACCGAGTGCGCATGTACTAAAAACAATTTTTCAAAACAAGATCGAGGCAAAACCACAGTGAACTTAAACCAATAATCACAAGTGAATGGCTTCTTTAAAAAAGGTACACCACTCACAGGGATACAAAGGCAAGTTTTTATCTTAAGTTTGGGAACTTATTATGTCCACACCCCCAGTTGGTAGGTGTTCAGCCTTGGTTTGTGGTGGTAAAATTTTATGTATTTATTAACTTGAAAAACTGCTTTAGGCTTATGGTTGTGTGTGCAGAAAACTTTGGAATATATTTTTTTTGGAACTGATTCGTTAACTAAAATCGTTCTTTTAAGATTACTCGCAGGCTGGCGGGAGGAAAGAATGGATTCCTCTTCAGTTCGCAATTTAATGTCAGAACTTACCTTAAACCAACTGTTTCAGGTTGTAATCTTAAAGAAAACGAAGTAATTTAACTTCACAGTTTGTTTTGTTGTTTTTGATTTTTTTTTTATTGTTAACACTTCAGGAAAAGTGTTAATGAACTTTTTTGATATGATTGTATTTTTACAAAAACATTTTACAAATTTGTGTGAAATTTGTACAGGGAGGGTTTTGAAAAACCACTAAACTTAAAACGATTTTAAAAACACGCAACAACCTCCCCGGCAGCGGTGCCAAATTTTGATTGGTCCCGAAACGGTCAGATATTATTGACCAAGGTCAATAAGTCAAAGACAGCTCCGTTCCAATTCTCCGGTGATAGTATAGTGTGTCCCCGGGTCGTTAAGTCCCAGCGAGATTGAAATGGTGCTTTGGAAATCGTTTAGGAATGAGTGGCACTGAGGACAGTAGCCAAGATGATATGGAATTGATTTTGCTACTGATATTTTGGTATTGTACAATGAGATAATATTCACAAATAACAGATATACAGATATATGCACAAATTCACAAATTGGAATCACGTAACAGACAGAAAAATGTGATAAATTACAGACTACAAGGGGTGCAAGTGAAACTTTTGAAAACTTAAAATTAAAATAAAACTTAAAATGAAAATGAAATGATAAAAATGATTATTAATATTTAAATATTCTTTAATTAATAAAACTATTTAAAATCTAATTTAAATTAACTAAAAATTACAAGGATTACAAATTAGACTTAAAAATTTGCAAAAATAATTTCTAAACTTAAAAATGAACTTGAAGAAAGTATAAAAAATAAAAATAAATGTTTTTGTCTTTTTATGAGTTTTTTATTAATTAAAAACTATTTATATTAATTAAACTAATTAAACAATTTTAAATTACTAATAATACTAAATTAACTTAGAAAATTATGGAAAAATTTAAAAAACTATTTAACCATCACATGAATCCTAAAAAATTACAAAAACTTCTAAAAATTATATTTTAGGCTATTTCACTAATTAATTACCTTTTACCTATTTTAAATCTAATTTAAATATTTAAAATAAGAAAAATGGAAAATGAATAGTAGAAACTAAAAATATATTTTCTAAAAGTCTTAACTAATTTAAAAAACTTAGAAAAATTATAAAAACCTACTGTTGTTACTAAAAATTTAAGAAAACTAATTAATTACTCATATTACTTATTTAATTATTTAAACTACTTTTAAATCTAATAAATAGTAAACTGATTAGAAAAAATCTAAGAAAATTATTTTAAATACTTAAAGGTACTAGGAAATTAAGAAAATTATAAAAATGGAAAAGTGCTTAAAAATAAACTGAAAAGAAAATTGAAAAAGATAGATTCTATTAAATAGAAGCTATCACTATTTTTATGTTTAGTTTTTTTGAGTTTTTCTTTTTGACAGATAAATATAAGATGAAAATAGGAAACTTTTGTGAAACAACTTTTCTTTTAGCTTAAAAATAAGCCATGTGCACCCCCTTGACTAATGACAGTTGACTTTTATTGACCAAGTAGCAAAATAAGCACAAATGACTGAATGTGGGGTCCACAATGATGAAACTAGGTTCAATTAAGCACAATAGACTAAGATAAGCTAAAAACAACAAGCAATGAGCACTGATAAGCCAATAAGATGGAAATAAGCACTTTTGACACTTGAAAATTTACACAGAAATGGGACAGACTTTAGGGCTGAATCCAGGTGGAGTCCACAAGTTCCTAGGTCAAACTAAGGGTCAAACTATGAACTCTGGTAGGAGCGGGGTTGGGAAAAGCCAAAATGAACCACTGGGACCCACTGAGGTGGTCTACAACAACCACCAAAGGTGGTGGTGTTGTGGTGGTATGCTGATGCAGGGGAGGTTTCCTTCCCTGTAGGTGTTTTTGGAGGTGTGTGGAGCCCACACAAAAAATCACAAAAATCAAACAACTATGCAAATCTCAACTTAAGCGAATAGACTAACTACCCAACAAGTTTCAAGGCTCAAAACCAAACACAAAAATCATGGAAATTCATGCCATTTTGGAGAAAAAAACTGAATATGCACTTTTGACTTTTTGAGTACACTTGATACTTTGATTTATGTGAATCTAGATCTTGATTTACTGATTTGTTGTGATGATTTTAACTAAAATGAAGCTAAATCAAGTGAGCTTAAGCAATTTTGCAATGATTTTAGGTGTTGTGGAATCAACTGATCCAACAGTGATCAAATCAAGGGGTATGAGCCTTGATTTTGACTTTAAGCAAATAGGAACTTGTATTTTAGGCTTTACTTAACTATATTATGCCTAATGCAGTCTATCTAAGCTAAAAAAACCATGAAACAAACACAAGAACCCATGTTACTGAGTTAAACCAAACACCCCTTAATGCAAGACTGTTTTTGATTTTAAGAAGCTAAGGGCTTTGAGAGCTTATGAGACTGTTCCAATTCAACTTTTTATGATGTATTAGACTTGAATGAGTGCTTAGAAACAAAGAGCAATATCAAATGCACAAGATTACTACTTAAACTAATTTGACTGTGAAACTTAAGATTTTAAGTAACTATAAATTCTAACTAACAAGTTATGTATATTAAACTACAAATCACTTAAACAACAATCAATAAGCACAAGAAACACAGAATAGCAATTAACAAGCAAGCAATTTAGAACTTGTAAGAAAATAAGATTTTAGAGGAAATTCCAAATAAGCAAAGCTTACAAAACACCCTTAGCATGAACAAAGGGTTTTCCACTGAAGCCTATCTTTAGATAGACTTATCCAATTCCAAGATTGCCCTTCAATGCCTCTCCATACCTGAAATCAAACTCAAAAACAAACACAATTGACTATTGTTGACTTTTTTTTTTTGGTTTTTATTACTAGCACTGAGTTTTTTGGTCTCTATAAGCTTTGATAAGCTTAAGGGAACCTAAGTGACCCTAAAGAAGTCCATGATCATTGATATAAGTCACAACTAAGGTTATTTAGAAATTCAGAATTTTGAGTGAATTGCAATAACACAAAACAGAACTGAAACTTGGATTTTATAACTTGAAAAGACTTAGATTACAATAAAACAGCTTCTACAATACTTGAATTATGAAAATTACATTGACTTTGAAAATCTAATTTAATAAGACATAAAATTTAACTAAATTATCTACTTGAAGTCTTCCTTGCATTCTTCTTCCTTATATAGCCCTCCATTAGGGTTTCCACACTTCTCTGATCAAATCCCATCAACAATTGTAGCCCTTGGATCACTGAGATGCTCTAATTGGATGCCACATGTTTTGGCGGGAAAGAATAATTTGGACTTATTCAGGCAAGGGGGTGGTGGCATTAATTGTGGATGTGAAAGTAGGTGCAGAGGGTGTGGGGATGTGATGATGAGATGGGCAAGTGGTGGTGGGCTGCAAAACCAAGGTGGTTTGGTGGTTTGGCTGTGGTGAGTGAGGGAGAGGGAAAAAGGGGGTGTTTGACCGGTATTTGACCAAGGTCAAACCTTTGACCCTGGGTTTTATTATAACGGGGGTATTGGTGGGCTTGTGGTTGTTTTGGGCCTAGGATAAATAAAGGGTGGGCTTTGGAGGGTTTTATGGATTGGACTAGGAGTAGTATTATTATTAAGGTCCGGTTTGGTTTTGTATTTCACAAGGACCATTTTTGTAATTATTCGAAAGTTGGAGGGTGTGAATTGGCAATCTTCCAAATTGTTTCCAAGGGTGTTTTATGCCATATGATGAATAGTGTGAGGACCAAAACTGATTTTTCCATTTTAAACTTCTCAGGGACTAAATCTGCCAAACTTTCAAACTTTAGGGACCAATTATGTAATTTCACCAAACTTTTCCACCAAGGACCAATCCTGCCATATATGAGAAGTAAAAGGACAAAATTTGTTTTTCTCAAAGTTTTAATATCCCAGGGACCATTTTTGACAATTTTCCAAACTTCAGGGACTAAACTTGACATTTTGTGAAACTTTGCACTAAAGAACTATTTGTGTAACTTTTTGATTTAAAAAGACCTTTGGTGACTTTTTCAAGTTTTTAGAACAACTAGGGACTAGATTTGACAAGTTTTGAAAGTTGAGGGACTGAAACTGCCAATTTTGCAAACTTTGTGCGTTTTTCATCTGTTTTTGATTATTTTGCATTTGAAACATGTAAAACACTTTCCTGGGATATTTTCACTATTTTGATTCAATATTGAGTGTTTTTAGATGTTTTGGCAGCTCAGAAAAGGTAAAAATGATGAGTATTTACACACTCATTAGGGACGATTCGCGCAAATCACTGTACCAACACATCTTGCAGCTATCTTTTAGGGACCAACGGCGAGAGTTACTGTTGGAGGTGTTTTGGTGTGAAATGACGAAACTAGCCATGGTATACACGTCAGCTAACACTGCATTGCAACATCCGTTTCTCAAAAGGACCAACCGCGCCAATATTGACAAGTTCAGGGACGAAAAAAAAAGTTTAAGGACGATTCGCGCAAATCTTGACAAGTTTAGGGACCAACGGTGAAATTTTGTCTTATTTGTATTTAAACTTGTTTAGTAAAATATAGTCAACTTAGGGCCCGTTTGATTAAAGGTTTTGAAGATTGGTTTTGGACTCAAAGTACAAAATTGCTGTTTGGCAGAAAAAAAGTGGGATCAGGGATTGGGTTCAACTCCGAATATTTTGCATGCATGAAAGTCGACTACTTGTCCGCATTTCTATTTTGGGATGTTTCAAAATAATTGTTCACTTTCCATTTTAATTAAGAAAAAGAGAATTTAGTGGAGGAATATTCCACTTGAGTGGTTGAGATTTATAGTGTCCCCACTTTTATTAAACTTGGTGATTCTTGTCTCATGACAATAATTTTGAGACGGAGGTAGTAATACCTCCGTCTCAAAATTATTATCCACATTTCCATTTTAAGATGTCTCAAATTAATTGTCTACTTTCATTTTTAAGTAAAAACTAGAGAATACAGTAGATGAATATTCTCTTTGAGTGGTTGAAAACAAAAGTGGACCCACTTTTATTAAACTTTGTAATTCTTGTCTCCTGACAATAATTTTGAGACGGAGGGAATATTATTTTTAAACAATAAATTTTAATTTTATATAATTTATTAAATTATAAATAATTATTTATATATTTTATAATATATTTTCTCTCTCCAAATCTAAATCATAATCAACAACTTTACATTCAAATCCACATCCTAATCTAAACCCATCTACAAACCAAACGGGCCCTAAATTCATTCTCTAGGTTTTGAGTGGAAATCGACCTCTTGTAAGATAAAAACTTACGAGTTACAAGCAAGCCACCTGCATTCTTTTAAACGGAAAATGTCATAAAGGAAACAAACTTTACCATCATGGCACGATGCTAGAGGAAAAGAGAAGATTACAAGCAGTTGAGGTGTCTATGCAAAACAAGTATTATTTAAAAACCAAATAAGCCAATCTCAACCATCCATCTACCTTTCATCTAATAGCTAAGATCAAACAAAAAATAACAAAGGGAGGGCAAAATTGACATTTTAGCTCATTTAATATAAAAACTCACTTTCCACCTTTTTATTAAAAATAACATATCTTGCAAACGGTAAATCTTCAAGCTACCAAAAATACACCATCGCGACGAGAATTAAATCCTCTTTCTATAGATATACATTGTTATATAATTTTGACGAACTTTTTTTTCAAAATTTTCGTACAGAAAAATCTCATGGGATTCATAAAAAGACGAATTTTTTTTCAAAATTTCCGTCCAGGAAAATCCCACGGGATTCGTAAAGAAATTCTATGGGATTCGTAATAAGAAGATTTTTTTTGTTCAAAATTTCTATCCAGAAAAATTCCACGGGATTCGTAAAAAAATCCCATGCGATTCGTAAAAAGACGATATTTTTTTTTGTTTTAATTTCCGTCAAGGAAAATCTCACGGGATTCATAAAAAAGATTATTTTTTTTTTTCAAAATTTCCGTCCAGGAAAATCCAATGGGATTCTTAAAAAAATCCCACGGGATTTAAAAAAAAAAAAAAAAAAAAAAAATCCCACGGGACTCTTAAAAAAAATCCCACGGGATTAGCAGAAAGACGATTTTTTTTTTCAAAATTTCCGTCCAGAAAAATTCCACGTGATTCGTAAAAAAATCCCACGGGATTCTTAAAAAAATCTTATGGGATTCGTAAAAAGATGATTTTTTTTTTCAAAATTTCTGTCCAAGAAAATCCCTCGGGATTCTTAAAAACATCCCACATGATTCTTAAAAAAAAATCTCACGAGATTCGTAAAAAGACGATTTTTTTTTTCAAAATTTCCGTCCAGGAATATCTCACGAAATTCGTAAAAAGACGAATTTTTTTTTTTTCAAAATTTCCGTCCAGAAAAATCCCACGGGATTCGTAAAAAAAATCCGACGGGATTCGTAAAGAAATCCCACGAGATTCGTAAATATTGAGGGAAAGAACACTGAATATTACTTCAATACCACACTAAACATAAAAAAGCACTATTTTCTTAGGCTCACTGAAAGTTTATCCAACTTACTCTTTCAAAAAAACAAAACCTGGTCCCACCGCTTCAAAGAAAGTGGTTAGACATTTCATAGCTTGGGCAGGGTCTTAATATCAGCCACCAATACCTATCATCATGTGAAAATGTAAAATCACATATAAAATAAATTCACATGACAATGTTCGTTCCTAAAAACTATGATTTAAAGGGAGTGGAAACTCCCCTCCCCTCACCAACAACCACCATGGCTTCCTGGCGCCTCGCCGCCACCCTCCTCCGCTCCTCCCTCCACTGCTCCACCACCCAATCCCCCTCCCCCTTCACGCGCGCCGCCCGATTCCAAACGCCAACTTCACACCACCTCAACCGCATCTTCTCCACCTCCTTCAGATAGATCGATCGGTTACATGCTCAGTCGAGGAAGAGGAAGGTCTACGTGCTGCTATTGAAGGAATGAACAACCATAGCCTTGACGGAATGAACATCACCGTGAACAAGGCTCAATCAAGGAGCGGAGGTGGCGGCGGCGGTGGACGTCGTGAAGGAGGTGGTGGATATGGTGGAAGAAGAGAGGGAAGTGGTGGATATGGTGGTGGTTACCAGACCCTGTGTAGTGTTTAGTTTGAAATTATATTACAAAAGTACCCTATAATAATTAATTATATTAAAATGGGGCTTAATCTAGACCTTTAGATTTAAAATAGATGGATGGTTGAGATCTTGTTATTTGTTTTTTAGATAAATGTTGTTTCGTATTGAACTTTTCTCACAAGCAGTTTAATTTGGATCATTAATCCATATTACCAACCAATCCACAAATCGGCTACAAGTCTATTTCTGTGTTAAATCCAAGAGTGTAATAGTACTTCGACTAAAATCCTGATTGGGTTTCTTCTATTCGTATAAAAGATCAAAAGTCACCAACACAACTTCTAAACTTTGAAAGCCATCGTACTTTGAGTGTTACTCTTCAATAAATTTCAAAACAATGGCACTTTTGAATTCAAAGTATTGATTGATTGATTCATCCTTTAAATTAAGGGGCCGTTCGTTTTAAGGGTTTTGATCGGGTTTTAAGTTGATATGTTGGTTTATTATTTTACTAAGGCCCTTGGCAGTGGTTGCGGGGAGGCTCGGTACGGTATCCCCACTGCACGGGAACACCGCCGCCCTCCCCTTCTTACCGTGCGGTAGGGATGTTTTTCGGGAAACCTTACCGATCAAAAGTAGCTGTTTGTGCATTAAAGGTTTTGAACGTTGGGCATTAAAAAGAGAGCAACGGATACTTTTTTTTTGTGTATATATACTTTTGCAAAACAAAGACACAACATAAAAAAAAAAAAAAAAAAAAAAAAAAAAAAAAAAAAAAAAAAAAAACTACCAATCCATTCAAAAAAAAACATCCGATTCCAAAAAAAAAAAAAAAAAAAAAACATCCGATCCAAAAAAATATCCGATTCAACCGCAAGTATATGGAGCATAAAAAAATTGGTTCGACTTTTTTTCTAGATGAGCCGTTCGAGTGGTCTAACGATACTAGTCTCGAATTTTTTGCTGACGCGATTGACGAAGATGAAGAAGATACGGCTGGGTCGACACGAAAATCAGTGAAACGCAATCGGATCTCTGCTGCACAAAGATTGCATCGTGATTATTTTTGTGAAGATCCAAAATTCGACGATGAATTTTTTGAAGATAGGTATCGTATGCCTAAAAGTTTATTTTTAAAAATAACGCAAGCTATTGAGGCTAGATTCGAGTATTTTCAGGAAGGTTACGATGCTAGAATGAAAAAAAGTTTCACGGCCATACAAAAATGTTCGTCTGCCATTAAACAACTCGCAACCGGTGCACCACCGGATGAGTTTGACGAATATTTGGAAATGGCGCAAAGAACTTCACGTGAATGCCTTCAATTTTTTTGTGATGCTATTATTGAGTTATATGCTCGAGATTTTCTACGTAGGCCAACAAGTCATGATATAAACGTTGTGATGCAATCTCCGCTATTCCTCACCGAGCGTAATGGTACGGCACCTAAGTGCCCATTTGTTGTGAACGGCCATACGTACAAGCGTGGCTACTATCTTTATGATGGCATATATCCGGCATGGTCTACGTTTGTTAAAGCGTTCAAATATCCAACCGACCCGAAGGAAAAAAAGTTCAAGAAATTACAAGAGTCGGCTCGAAAGGATGTTGAATGGGCATTTGGTGTTCTCAAGGGTAAATGGAGTATACTGAATCGACCCTTACGGCCACACACGATAGAAAGAATTAGAAAAATAGTTTATACGTGTGTCATATTGCATAACATGATTATACATAACGCCGGTAACGCAATCTCGCCAGTTCATATTCGGGATCCTCCAATTGAACCGGTGTTTGACGAAGCAGCTTTAGGCGAGATACAAGATGAGGATACACATTTTCGTGTCAGATTTGATCTTATGGAGCATGTTCACGCTCAACAATTAGCATACCTCGAGGTGGACGATGAAGTTTAGATTTTTAGTATTATGTAATGGTATTTTATGTTTTTTTAATAATATTATGTAATGTTTATTTTAATTTTAATGAATTTTAGTTTTTAATAAATTTTAATAGAATTTAAAAAAGAAAAAAGGAAAAGGAAAAAAAAAGAAGTGAGTGAAGGGTGAGTGATGTGATGCCAACAAAAAATGAGTGAGTGAAGGGAAAAGTGGGAGGGTGATGTGGCATAAGGGGATTGGTTGTTTGTGAGTGAAGAGGGATGGAGTGAGTGGTGTGTTGCCAACCCCCTAAAAGGAATGAGATGAAATGAAAAATTAATAGTATACTACGTATTAATTAGGTAAGTGTGGGGTGAGTTTGATTATTTTGGTGGGGCTTCTTCTTTTTCTCTGTCTTCTATATTTAGGACATTCTTAAATTATTTCATATTATATATTATTTTATTATTTAAATAAATTTTTTATTTAAAATTTATTATAAAATATACTCTTTTCGTCTCATATTAAGTGTTCACAATAGAATATTTGATATCTCAAATTAAGTGTCCATATTCTATTTCAACTAATGAGATGAAACTTTAATAGGTAAAAATGATATTTGATTGGTGGAGAGTGTAGTTATTAAAAACTTTGTACATGATGTAAGCGGACACTTAATATGAAACCGATGAAGTATTTAAATATATATAATTTATCTCTCCTATACTCACGTCAAATCCAAATTCTATACCAAATCTAAATCATATTCAAACCTACTTACAAACCAAACGAACCCTAAGAGCACAAGGTGCAGATGATTTGAGCTACCTCGCCGTCCGATGTGGCATGGACAACGGCGAGCCGTTGCTCGCCGCCACACCGAAACACCCTCGCCGTTGGCAAACTCCCCGTGGCCACGGCGAAGCAAGCGTCTGACAATCTTGCAAGTTTACGTTTGGGTTTGTTTGTTTATTTGTGCAAAAAATGGGACATAACCGTTTATACACCAACGGTTGTGTTTGTTTGTTTATTTATTTATTTTTTTTCCTACCCTCTTTTACAACTATAAATAAAACCTTCTTCTTCCATTCTCTTCACTACATTCAACAATCTTATCTAAATATTTCTATACCTCTTCTCCTAAGCAAAAAAAAAATGTCTCAAAACCCGAACAAAGGAGGTTATTTCACGAACCTCCTAACGTCAAACCAACGTCAATACGGGGGAGCCTTAAACTCTTCTAGTCCCTCGTCTCAAAGTCCAAACCCTTCACCGCCATACGGTTCACAACCATTAAATCCAAATGATATTTACCGTAACCAACAATTAGCTTTTCAACAAGGATTCACAAGTCAACAACAATTCAATTCGTCGCCACAATTTTATAACCCCAATCAACCATCCACTTTTCCTCAATCACAACCGATACAACCGTCACAACCAAATCAAGGTACGTTTAAAGTACCTAAGCCAAGATCACCGGCCAAAGGCCGAGGAAAAAAAACCAAAGCCCAAAGAGGAAAAAACGTCGTAAATTTGGACGCGGACGATGACGATGACTTGGAAGAAGCTGCTCATACGCGTGCGCGAAAGTTGTGGTCCAAACAAGAAGAAACGATTCTTGCGGATGCGTGGATAGAAGTTTCCCAAGACGAAGATCTGGGAAATGACAAAGAGAATGAATTCTTTTGGAACGAAATTCATGCACTTTTCAATGAGCGGACTGCTGAAGCCCCTCGAACCAAAAAAATGCTATCCGGTAAATGGTCAAGGATCAATGCCGACTGCCAAAAATTCAACGCTATTTATAAACATTTAGAGCGTCGCAGTGGTGAAAATGAGCATGATCATGTCGAGAATGCCAAAACGAACTTCTCACTACGTTTTGGACAAAGGGGTTTCACTTTGCTTCACGTTTGGGATATCCTGAAACGCTACCCGAAATGAGATGCTGAAGAACCTCTAGACATTACATGTCTTGCGGATATATTCGGGCCAGACAAACGACCTCGTCCCGAAAGAAGCAGCAGGCGACCCGGAAAGAAACAAAAGTCGACGGAAACGTCGAGTGCGGCGAGTTCCGGGGGGAGTCAAACGAGTACTTTTTCGGGACAATTATCCAAAAAGTATAATCAAGCGAAAGACGCTCAAACGGCTTGTTACGAGGCGCGGAGGAAGAGGGAGGAAAAGGCGTTCGAGAAAGAAGCTGCGTTGTTGGAGTGGCAGGATATGCAGATGCTAATGCTCGATCCAAACACGGTTACTGACCCGGTTAGAGCCGAAGTAATTCGCAAGAGACAAGCACGAATAACTCAGAAATACCAAAATCTCGACCGCGAAGATGACGAATAAAATGTTTTACTTTTCGTATTAGTATCGTATGTTTTTTTTTTTCGTATCGTATTTTCTTTTCCATATTGTATGCGTGTTTTTTTTTTCTCGTATCGTATTTTTTTTTTCTTCCATATTGTAACTTTTTATTTTATGAAATAAAATTAGTATGTTTTTTTTATTTTTTAGTATTTGTGAAATGAATTTAATTTATTTAAAGAAATGAATAAAAAAAATAAGTGTGTAAGAGGTGGAGCCCTAATGGGGAAGTTGAGGTTTGTTGTTTGGTGAGGGGGGGTTTGTTGTGGTTAGTTGAAGTTGATGTGTTTTGGTGATGTAGCATGATGGGGCCCGAATAAGGAGGCAAGTGCTTGCCTTTGCACCTTGTGCTCTAACTGTTTGGTGCAATCTTTCATAGTAAAAGTGGGCCATCATTGAATCAAAAGTGAATCATGACACGGTTTCCCTCATTGATATCCAATAATGGGCCCAAGCTATTATATCCTCTAACATTGATTAAATGTTTTAATAATAAAAAATACTATCACTCCATACTTTATTTGATATTTTGATTAAAATAATTTATTAATAATACGTAATATTATTTTTTCTTCTATCACATTATTTTTTATTACTAAACAAAATCCGAATCCGATTCTAAACTTTTTTACAAACCAAACGGGCTGATATTCGTAACAGTTCCTTGAGTGGAAATTTCCAACATGTGTAACGGGAATACATGTTAAGAATCATCCAATAAACACATTTGACTTCTTTGAATCTAACTTGATATTAACGTGATAAAATAGTAACGTATTTTATGTAGTTATTTATTTTGATAATTAAACTTTTCTCACTTTAGTTATTATACATACATACTGTTTTTACGATTTCTTAACGGATAATCAGCATAACTAGTCAAAATATCTAACATAACATTAGTTATTCTAAAATGTTGACGTGCATATAATGACGTGTTAAAAATTGAAAAAATATTTAGTTATCGTATTTTTTTTTTTTTTTTTTTTTTTTTTTTTTTTTTACTTTTGCCCTGTTTTTGCTCTCTGCGCACTGGATAAAAACGAGGTTGTCAATATTTGAGTATAACTTATGTCGCATTAGACATGTAGAACAACTAAGAAAATTATAATCGTTGTCTAAAAGTTTTACTAAAATGAACAAAATACATAATGAAATCTTGAATTTAGAGGGTTAAATATGTAAATATATGAATCCCAAATTTTGGAGGACACGGTTAAACATCAAGTCGGTCGGTCATAAAACAAGGTTAAAAAAATCTATATAGGTCTTGTCTTTCCCTCATAAGACGATTAGCGATTAAGGTAAAACATTATTAACTATAAAATTCATAAGATTCCATGCTTATTTAATTCGTAGTTTCATGCAACATTAATAAGTTTGTTAACTATTTAGAATGTTTATATAAATTTGTTCCAGGTTTTTTAAACTTCAGTCTTGAACTTTAGAGTAATTTTATTAAGATGGTTCTGAATATATAACCCTTTTATGTCACCAGTTACTAAAACTCGTCGTGCGTGGTTTAAATAGGTTTCATGCATTTTTTAAAGAGATTTGCCAAACAGAACCCTACTGTAAGCTTAGTTTTGAAGTTCTTGCATGTTTTTACTAAATTATTTTTTTAATGCATGATAGGATTTATGATGCGTTATAAGATGCATAAACATGATCAATCTAGGTATAATTAAGATGCATAAACACAGTCGAAAATTGTTGTGGTGTTGCCTTAAGTCCTTAACTTGAGTAAAGTTGTGCAACGTAATTATTTGCTTGCATAATAGTTTTGAGATACAAATGTTGGACTTTAAGTTAATATTATGATTATCATTAAGCTTCTCGCTGACCTAAACTCGTGTTAATTGTTTTTGAAACCCAGAAGAAGTTCTATAACTAAAGAGTAAGGAGAAACCAAACAATTATAGCTGAAAAGATACTGAAAACTCCCATGGATTTATCATCATCTGTGGCCGTCGTCAACCGCTATATTCCTCCTAATCAAAGGTAAACCTAGGTTGACTAGTACTCCATATAACTGAATCAAGATTGACTAACTGGATCACGATCAAAATGTTTTATTATATAGTATAAATTTACTGCTTACTAACCACTGAGATCTTTGTTATTATTTGCTTTGTGTATAGGGATTGGACAAATAGTTATGTGAATGATGGGGATAAAGTTCAAGAGGATCGTTCACATCCTCCTAGTTTGATTGCGTTGAAAGGATGTTGTAGTAGTGAAGCTTATCAACTTCTGAACAACCGTAAGTGTTATATTATTAATCAGATATTATCTATTTTTTGTAATTTATCCAGTCTTGGATATTAATATAGACCATCAAACATTTTTGTGATACATATGAATGCCCAAAGGTGTCCTCTAATTTAGTAGTAATAGATTAAGAAACTAATAATAACAAATATTTTTATGAGGGTATTTTGGTCGTTTACCCTCGTGAGATAAACTTAAAGTATTATATGTCTTATTTCTCTAGAAAAGCTTAAATTGAATATTTTTTGAATTTGAAACGTGTTAGAACTTGCACATTTGCTTAAATATTTTTTAGAAGTAGTTTGATTTTGGGATAATTACTAAAATAGGTTGGGCAATCAAGGGGACTTCGGTTCCTAACACGAGATCCAAAAATGTCTTTTTTAGACCAGGCAACTCGCAACTCAAACCATATGATGACAAGTGTCTCCAGTTACCCAAAAATTGGCGGTTGTTGCCCAAAAAACTAACAAGTTGCTCAAAAAACTGACAGACAAGCGACACTTGTCACTTGTAGAAAAGTGACTTCGTTAATTGCCCAATTGTACGAGTTGTCCTGGTCTAAAAAAGACATTTTTGGATCCCGGTTTAGGAACCGAATTGCCCTTAGTTGCCCGGTCTATTTTGGTAATTATCCCTTTGATTTTTAATAGAACTATTAAAATAACAATACTAACTTCAAATGTGTTGATATAACTCAATGGTTATTCTGGTTGCAGGTTGGGCAGCTGCCATGAGCGCATACGAAAACCCCTCAACTGATTTATCTGGTGAGTGAAATACACAAATAAGTTTTATTTATCCGTTCTTGTAAAACCTCTTTCATATTATTTTTATTGGAACCACAAGCCGTGCAATTTACTTGTCAAAACATGTTATCTGTAAACCTCTCGTAACATTCTTCTGTAGAGGTTGAAATGCATTCTGTGTAGGTCTGGGATGGTGTAATGCATGAAAATTCATTCTGGTCAAAACGGGTAATTTTTTATGTTGGTTTACCCGAAACAATATTTTTCAATATATGTCCATTTTTATAAATATATAGTGTGACAAAATCTGATTAGGACATTTCTTAGTAGACGTTTAGGACATTTTATGCATAAAGTATACGCTTTGGTAGACTTTCAATGCATTTGACTTGTGAGTAATTCTTTGATATTGTTGTCCTTCTTAAAAAAAAAGAAAAAGAAAAAAAAAAAGAAAAAAAAAAAAAAAAAAAAAAAAAACTCAAATTAGCCCATTCATAGCTAAAATGGGTCAGAATTTCCATATTTTTCTAATTAGAATAATGAATGAGTGATAATTTTATACAACATACCTTGGCTGTGACAATTATATCAGTAGGCCAGGGGATATTGCTTACTATTTCATGATATCCTTTTTTGTTTTCCAGAAAAACCTGTTATGTGTTCCAGAAGTTGGGCAGATGAGGTTAAAGTTCACGAGGATTGTTCGGATCCTCCTAGTTTGATTGTGTTGAAAGGATGTTGTAGTAGTGAAGCTTATCAACTTCTGAACAACCGTAAGTGTTATATTATTAATAAGATATTATCTATTTTTTGTAATTTATCCAGTCTTGGATATTAACATAGACCATCAAACATTTTTGTGATATGGTCTGAGTGGCAAGAACATATGAATGCCCAAAGGTGTCCTCTAATTTAGTAGTAATTGATTAAGAAACTAATAATAACAAATATTTTTATGAGGGTATTTTGGTCGTTTACCCTCGTGAGATAAACTTAAAGTATACGTCTTATTTCTCTAGAAAAGCTTAAATTGAATATTTTTTTGAATTTGAAACGTGTTAGAACTTGAACATTTGCTTAAATACTTTTTAGAAGTAGTTTTATTTTGGGATAATTACCAAAATAGATTGGGCAATCAAGGGGACTTCGGTTCTTAACCCGGGATCCAAAAATGTCTTTTTTAGACCAGGCAACTGGGCAACTCGAACCATATGATGACAAGTGTCTACAGTTACCCAAAAATTGGCGCTTGTTGCCCAAAAAAATGACTGACAAGCGACACTTGTCACTTGCAGAAAAGTAAGACTTCGTCAGTTGTCCAATTGTACGAGTTGTCCTGGTCTAAAAAAACATTTTTAGATCCTGGGTTAGGAACCGAATTGCCCTTGGTTGCCCTGTCTATTTAGGTAATTATCCCTTTGATTTTTAATAGAACTATTAAAATGAGAATACTAACTTCAAATGTGTTGATGTAACTATATGGTTATTCTGGTTACAGGTTGGGCAGCTGCTATGAGCGCATATGAAAACCCCTCAACTGATTTATTTGGTGAGTGAAATACACAAATAAGTTTTATATATCCGTTCTTGTAAAACCTCTTTCATATTATTTTTATTGGAACCACAAGCCGTGCAATTTACTTGTCAAAACATGTAATCTGTAAACCTCTAGTAACATTCTTCTGTAGAGGTTGAAATGCATTATGGGTAGGTCTGGGACGGTGTAATGCATGAAAATGCATTCTGGTCAAAACGGGCAATTTTTTTATGTTGGTTTCCCCGAAACAATATTTTTCAATATATGTCCATTTTTATAAATATATAGTGTGACAAAATCTGATTAGGACATTTCTTAGTAGACGTTTAGGACATTTTATGCATAAAGTATACGCTTTGGTAGACTTTCAACGCATTTGACTTGTGGGTAATTCTTTGATATTGTTGTCTTTCTTAAAAAAGACTCAACTTAACCCATTCATATTTAAAATGGGTCAGAATTTCCATGTTTTTCTAACTAGAATAATAAATGAGTGATAATTTTATGCATCATATCTTGGCCGTGACAATTATATCAGTAGGCCAGGGGATATTGCTTACTAATTCATGATATCCTTTTTTGTTTTCCAGAAAAACCTGTTATGTATTTCGGAAGTTGGGCAGATGAGGTTGAAGCTTCTGGTCATCAGATTGATTTCTTGAGTGAACTAAGAAGAGCAATGAACCATTGATCTTAGTTGGATCATATTAGCTTATTGATCATAGATGTTTTTTTTTTTTTTTTTTTTTTTTTTTTTTTAACTTTCACGTGTACATTGCTTACTCAAGACCATATTTTATGAAGAAATGTTTGAATTCTATTAGTCTTTTCTTTTAGTGGTTAGGAATGATTATAAAAATCAATGTTATTTTGATATGTAGTTTGATATATGTTGTTTGAAATCTCTCAATTTGCAAATCACCGTGTATTTTTTATATTTTTGCAATGACCGGTATACAACCGAAACCAACATGATACATACTTTCACAAATTTCCCGAGTTAGCAAACGAACAATTTATTTGTCATTTTAGTATATCAAACTTGTTGTTTTGTGACAATTTAGTTTTGATTGAGTCTAAACCGTCAGATATAATTGACCAAGGTCAACTAGTCAAAAACAGCTTAGAGTCAATACTCCGTGGAATATAGTGGTTTCCCCGGGTCGTTATGTCCCAGCGAGATTGAAATGGTGCTTTGGAAATCGTTTATGAGTGAGTGGCACTGAGGACAGTAGCCCAGATGATGTGGAATTGATTTTGCTACTGTTATTATGGTATTTGTACACAGATATAATATTCACAAAAATCAGATACCAGATATATGCACGTATTCACAATTCATATTTACGTAATCGGACTGAAAAAGTGGGATTTTGGTATTTAACGAACTACAGGGGGTGCTTTTGACACTTTTTAAAACTTAAAATTAAAAATGAAAATGAAATTATGAAAATGATTAAAATATTATTTAAATATTATTTAATTAATAAAACTATTTAAAATCTAAATTAAAACCTAATTTAAATTAACTAAAAATGACAAATGATATAAATTAAACTTAAAAGTTAGCAAAAATATTTTCTAAACTTAAATTAGAACTTGAAGAAAGTATAAAAAATAAAAATAAATATTTTTGTCTTTTTATGGGTTTTTTTATTAACTAAAAACTATTTAACTTAATTAAACTAATTAAACTACTTTTAATTACTATTAATACTAAATTAACTTAGAAAATTATAAGAAAACTTATAAAATTACTTAACCATCACTGGAATCCTACAAAACTATAAAAACTTTAAAAATTATGTTTTAAGATTAATCCACTAATTATTTACCTTTTAATTAACTTAAATCTAATTAAAACAATTAAAATAAGAAAAATGGAAAATGAACAGTAGAAATTCAAAATATATTTTCTAAAAGTCTATTATACTATATAAGAACTAGGAAAAATATAAAAACTAAGTTTTACTTTATAAAATCTAAATATGCTATTTAATACTTAATTATTAACTAATTACTAATAAAACTAAAATTAAATCTAATAAATACTAAATGGCAAAATAAAAATCTGAAAAATTTACTAAAATTATTTTACTATATAAGGTATTTAATAAAAATATAAAATTGACAAGTACTTAATAAAAATCTAAAAATGCAAAATAAAATTTAAATTACATTAAATAGAAACTATCACTTAAAATTAAATTAACTTTTTTTTGGATTTTTATTTTACAAACTTATTTTATACCTAAAAACAAAGACTTTTTGTAAAAACAACTTTTTTGTAGCTAAAAATTAAGCATTGTGCACCCCCTTATCTTAAACAGTTGACTTTAGTTGACTAGATGGACAAATAAGCACTCAGGACCAAATGTGGGGTCCACAATGGTGAAAATGGGTACAATTAAGTTACTTTGACTTAAATAAACTAGAAACAACAAGACATGAACACTGATAAGCTCATAAGATCCAAAATAAGCACTTTGTAAATAGAAATTGAACACAGATTAGGGACAGAGTTGAGGGGCTAAACCAGGTGGGTCCCAGGGGTCCTAAAGTCAAACTAATGGTCAAAGGGGGAATCCTAGGTGTGGGACCCAATGGGGTGGCCACAAACCACCACCAAAGTGGTGGTGGTGGCTGTGGTATCTGTTGCACAGAGCAGTTGGCTGCCCTGCAGCCCTCTTTGGAGGGTTGTGGGGCCCACATATAAAATCACAAAAATCAAGGCACAAAGGGATCTTAAAGCTGAGGTGGGAGACAACCAATTCTGAAAATATTAAGGTCTAAAGGCTCTTAAAAAAAATCAAAACAAATTCCCCTATTTTGGTAAAAATCTGAGAATATGACAATTTGACTTTTTGATTACACTCTAGATTTGACTTTTCTGAATTTCCAATGATCCTAGATGATTACAAATGATGTAAAAAGCTATAATGCAACTACCCTAAGTCAGATTAACAGATTTTATAGCCAATATGAAAACTAAGATAGCCTAACTCTTAACAGTTATTGAGTAAATGAGATTCAAGTCCAATATTGACTTTTTCTTAAGTAAACTAATCTATTATGGTTTTAATTGACTCATATGACTCAAAGAAACAAGTTAGAACCAAAAATTACAACAAAGGAACAATGCACAGTGGTGAAAACCACTGTGCCAAACACCCCTTAATACTATGACTGTTTTGGTTTTTATAAGGGAAATGAACTTTTAAGATTGAAAAATGAAGACCAGGTACTAAATCAGTGACAATATGATAAAAGGTACATTTAAGATCTGAGAATAAGTAGTTCCTTATAAGCAATAAGTAGAATGCTAAATTAAGCTAAACTCACAGTTAAAATAAAAGTGCCATGAAAACACAATCAAAATACAAGATTTAATCTAATGTGCATCTAATAAGCAAGTAATGACAATAATAAGCTGAAACAAACACAGAATAAGCAGAGCTACAGTACTATTGCAAAGAGAAAAAAAAATTGTAGAGATGGCTTACAAATGGGATTCAAACTGAGAAACAAGAACAAATGAACCAAGGACCTTTTCTAAAGCTTCCTAACAAGCTTCTAAACCAAATCTTTCCATTATCAACCCTGCTTCAATCCTTCATCTCCATTCTTCTGAGAATTTTTATTTTTCTTTGATTTTCCTCTATTTTTTAGTATTTTTGTGATTATACTCTAAACTGAACAATACATCTCAGAGACTTAATAAAACTTATAATTGGACTTAAATTAACTCAAAGATGCATAATATAACAACCATTAACAGTTATGAGTGAAATTGTCAATTTCACTAAAAATTGCTAATTATGAATTTCTTGAAAAATACTTGAATTTAAACTTGAAATAAAGGTTTTAATACATTATTAAACTGAATACAAGTGATTTTAATTAAAAGTTATAACTAGAATTGAGATTACATAACCTACGACTAAGTTACTCTAAAACTATTCTAATCTCCCTTCTCCTCTGCTTCTTTTCATCTTTATAGCATCCAAAAAGGTTGTGTGGGTCCCACTGGAGCTTTCCCATCAACTTGATTTAATTTTTAATCACTTTTGCTCTCTAATCATTTTTGGCAGGAAAGGAGAAGATTTGCAATTTGGCTCTGTCACAGACCTAGGGGGGGTGGGATGTGATTGGTGTATTGGGGAGGTGTGATTTGAGGATAAGGGTGGTGGTAGCAGACTCAAGTGGTGCAAGGGGGGGGGGGAAACCAGGGATGGTACTAGCAGTGGTGGTTTTGGAGGTAAGGGAAAAGGGTGGGTTTGACTGGATGTTTGACCGGGGGAGTGGATTGGGCTGGTTGTGGGCTTGGGAGTGGGCTGGACAAAAGGTGGGTTTGGTTGTGTTTTATTTTAAGGATCCGTTTGGTTTTTTTAAGAAACAACACAAGGACCTTTTTTGTAATTACTGAAACTTTGAGGGACCTGAATTGCACATTCTCCAAAGCTATCACAAGGACCATAGATGCCAACTTCATTAAACCAAAGACCATTTATGAATTTTTCCATTTTATAACACCCGAGGACCAAAATTGAAAAGTTTCCAAACTTGAGGGACCAATACTGTCAATTGTTGAAAATTGAATTTCAAGGACTTATTTTGACACTTTAAAATTTTCAAGGACCCTAGTTGACTTTTCTTTCAAAAATTCCCACCAGGGACTAATTATGTCATTTTTTGAAACTCTAGGGACCTTTTATGCCAATTTTGGATTTTGAGGGGTAAAAATTGCCAGTTTGTGTAAACTTTTATCCAGGGATTATTTGTGAACATGTTTGACTTCCCATGGACTAAAGTTGACTTTTTATTAATTTCAAACCTTCAGGGACTAGTTTTGCCAATTTATGAAACTTGAGGGACTGAAACTGCCAATTATGCAAACTTTGTGCGTTTTTCATCTGTTTTTGATTGTTTTGCATTTGAAACATATAAAACACATTCCTGGGATATTTTCACTATTTTGATACAATATTGAGTGTTTTTAGATGTTTTGGCAGCTTAGAAAAGGTAAAAATGATGAGTATTTACACACTTATCAATCCCCCACACTAAAACATTGCTTGTCCCTAGCAATCTTTTGAGAAAAACTTGATGGATTTGAAAAACTCTTTACCAAAAGCCATCACTTCTGGAGTAGCCAGGTGTAAGAACTGTGGCACACCTGATAACCGTGTGATTTTGAGCAAACCACCAGCTGTCAACGGATTTGATTAGTCTTTACCAAAAACCGTTTGCTTCTGGACTAGCCAGCATCTTGATGGACTAAGTCGACATCTTGGTGAGCTGATTACCAATTATGGATTTTCCACGGCCTTTACCACAAGCCATAATCTTGCGGGCTAGCCAACTCATTTGTTTTTGGGGAGTTGAGGAACCATACAATTTTTGGCAAATTGCAAGCCATCAACGGGTTTGAGATGTCTTTACCAAGAGCCGTTTGCTCCTGGACTAGCCAATCCATTTGTCATTTAGACTTTGGCGGACTGATTACCACAAAAAATTTTGAACTTTAGTGAAAAAATTTTGAAAAATTTTGGTCAAAAACGGGGGTATAAGATAGTAAAATGTGATAAAATTCGCTAGAATAGCGAAATACCCCCCACACTTAGGATGAATATTGTCCTCAATATTCAAAGTCCCGGCTATTATGCCGACTCTTGGAACGTAAAAGGAGAACATTACAAGCTAAATGTGGAAACACAATTTTGTTTTTCACTTTTGTAATCATAGCATGGGGGACTCCCCCACACTTAGGGTGAAAACCCTATAAGCATGCTACTGTTTTTGTTTACCGAGTCGCTAGCTTGACTCGACCCCGAATTCATTAGTCCTTGGGGAAGCATGATGTGGAAAAGACAATCTCCATCGGACTTTCATTCAAGATGTTTGGATAAACATTTGAAGCACGTGAAAGTTCCACACCGATGAGACATAATCCCGGCTCAAGATAATGGTAAATGAAAATGCCGGGATCAAAGATGGTATCTTCATTCCCGAAGGAGTGAAGAACAGGAGAAGTTATCCTGTATGTGAAGAAAAGGAAGAAAACCATGATGAAAATCATGATAAGATCTTCTTCCTCGAAGGCAGGCTCATTAGCCTGATTTTGGATTTCAAAGGGTAAACTCGAAAACATCCCGGGAGGGTGGGTGGGAATTTGCAAATTCTCATGATTGAGTGCATCTCCCCCCGGGTCATCATACTCCGGAGGAGTCATGATATGAGTGAGTTCACAAGAGAACTCATCAAATGTGAATGAATCATATTCTGGATTGATGTACGTGAGTTCACAGGAGAACTCATCGAAGGTAAATGATTCATAATCGGGGAGAGAATTATGAGAATGAGAAGTGGTACTGCCACTATTCTTCTCTCCCATAGGATCAAAAGTAAAGGCTTCAAATTCCGGTATAGGGTCATCGGAGAGAATGTCACTATCCTTTATGGGGATAGGAGATGAAATAGGTTTCTCTTTGAAAGCCTCGATTTTAGAAATGAGGAGATTGACTTTCACTAATGTTGCACGAAGTGCTTCATCTTTGATTTCAGTGTCAATCTCATCATTCTCTTCTTCTAAGCTAACTAGCTCAGAAGGCAATCCTTCCACATGACTGATGTCTCCAGAAGATAAAGAATTTTCATCAGCATGTGAAGTATTAAGCTCGATGCTGGGATTAGAGTTTAAAAGATTTTCAGTTTCTCCCACATCGGCTTCAAGATCAAGGAGACCATCATCATTTTCCAAAGGAAGTGGATTGATGTGAGTAAGTTCGTTTGTGAAGTCCTCAATAAGAGGGTCAACATCCGAATGAGGCGGTGGTGCCTCTTCATACTCAACTTCTCCATAAGATGTACAATCATCATTAAAATCGGAGAAAGTCTCAAAATGATCTTTTGGATTTTCAGGGTGAGAAGGTAGATCACACACATGATCAAAAGTTCCCTGTGACTCTCTTGGGATTGGGACAAGGATCTCAGCACTAGACTTTATTAATTCGTCCGATTCCTTATTAGGAACAGTGCTAAGATGCTCATCCCCCATGATTAGAGAGTGAGTGTGAACTTCAGATGTGATAACAGCAGACTGAGGGAGTTGAGAAGGACTAGCAGTCATGGTTTCTACAAGTTCCATGATTTCTACTGCTAGTGATTCAATCATATTCTTTTCTCCCTGTATTTCTGCTGAAGCAGTTTCAAGAGGTTTCTCAGATACCTTTGGGATTGGAACAAGGTCATCAATCTCCTCAAGAGGATTGCTTTTGACTTCCTTGTCCCCCATTGGCAAGATATCTGAAGTTTTCTTAGGTTTTACCTCTTGAAATGGCTCATCCTCATCACTTTCATCCTCAAAATAAAATGAGTTAACAGGAGGCTTTTGTTTTCTACGAATCAAATCCTTAAGACAGTTTATACTATCTTGAATGGTCTTGTTGAATTGAGTTTGATTCATAATTATTTTAGTAATCAATTCAGCTCTAGCTAACTCGTCCTGAGGCGGTGGTTGAGGGTTTGTGTATTGTGAGGGCTGGTTAAAACCAAATTCATGATTGTTACAAGGAACCTGTTCATAGACAAACTGATCCCTAATTTGACAATCAGAGCTGTAGTGAGGGCCTCCACAATACTCACAACAGTAAAACTGTTGAGTCTGACTTGGTGTATTTTGATACGAAGCATTATTGAGATTTGGATAATATGATTCTTGCTCGTATGAATGTGATGGGTAGTTGGAAAAATTTGAGGAGTTGTTAAATGAGTTCTGGTTAGGATCATAAGCAAATGAATTCCTCAAACCACAAAACAAACAACTCCCGTCACGAATATCGTTACCACATTGTACACATGTACACCAACGACATGGAAAACCGAAAAGCGGCTCACCACAACCGACACAAGGAACAAAAGCTGGAGGTGGGACAAGTGGTGTGCTCTGAGAGCTAGGAATTTCCACCACTTCCGTTATGGTCTCGGGTTTTTGAATGTGAAGATTAGGCAAGTCGTTCTTTTTAGTCATAGCTCTAAGCTCTTGGTTTTTGCTTATAACTGTATATCGTGAAAGATTAGGAGCAATTGTGAGCTTAGATTTTTGGAAAACCGAAGGTTGGACGTATTTAGCACTTTCATAGTCAGAGGAAAGTACAGGGTCCTTTGTCACCCCGGTTTCTCGTTCCATTTCCCTCATCGGAGAGGGAATAGGAATCGAAGGTTCATCATAATCAACACGACATCTCGATATCTTTGACAAGGCCATAAGTTTTTCAATGTTGCTCTCATAGGCCCTTTGTTCAAAGAAATCGTCATCGAGAGATGCCATTTGACTCAATTACAGGAGAAGAAGTTAGAATCAAAAGGATAGAGGGTAAAGGGATGAAGAATAAAAAAGGTGAGAGGGTAAAGGTGAATATTTTTGGTATTTTTGAGAAACATGTTTAGTGCACATGCACCAAAAACAATTTTTCAAAACAAAATCGAGGCAAAACCACAGTGAACTTAAACCAATAATCACAAGTGAATGGCTTCTTTGAAAAAGGTACACCACTCACAGGGATATAAAGGCAAGTTTTAATCTTAAGTTTGGGAACTTATTATGGGTTTGTATTTATTAATTTGAAAAACTGCTTTAGGCTTATGGGTGTGTGTGCAGAAAACTTGGGAAATATTTTTGGAACTGATTCGTTAACTGAAATCGTTCTTTTAAGATTACTCGCAGGCTGGCGGGAGGAAGTAAATAGGTTTCCTCTTCAGTTCGCAATTTAATGTCAGAACTTACCTTAAACCAACTGTTTCAGGTTGTAATCTTAAAGAAAACGAAGTAATTTAACTTCACAGTTTGTTTTTGATTGTTTTTTTAATTTTTTTGGTGCTTTCAACACTTCAGGAGAAGTGTTAATGAACTTTTTTGATATGATTATGTTTTTACAAAAACTTTTTACAAATTGTGTGAAATTTGTACAGGGAGGGTTTTGAAAACCACTAAACTTAAAACGATTTTTTAAAACACGCAACAACCTCCCCGGCAGCGGCGCCAAAATTTGATTGAGTCTAAACCGTCAGATATAATTGACCAAGGTCAACTAGTCAAAAACAGCTTAGAGTCAATACTCCGTGGAATATAGTGGTTTCCCCGGGTCGTTATGTCCCAGCGAGATTGAAATGGTGCTTTGGAATTCGTTTATGAGTGAGTGGCACTGAGGACAGTACCCCAAATGATGTGGAATTGATTTTACTACTGTTATTATGGTATTTGTACACAGATATAATATTCACAAAAATCAGATACCAGATATATGCACGTATTCACAATTCAGATTTACGCAATCAGACTGAAAAAGTGGGATTTTGGTATTTAACGAACTACAGGGGGTGCTTTTGACACTTTTTAAAACTTAAAATTAAAAATGAAAATGAAATTATGAAAATTATTAAAATATTATGTAAATATTATTTAATTAATAAAACTATTTAAAATCTAAATTAAAACCTAATTTAAATTAACTAAAAATGACAAATGATATAAATTAAACTTAAAAGTTAGCAAAAATATTTTCTAAACTTAAATTAGAACTTTAAGAAAGTATAAAAAATAAAAATAAATATTTTTGTCTTTTTATGGGTTTTTTTATTAATTAAAAACTATTTAACTTAATTAAACTAATTAAACTATTTTTAATTACTATTAATACTAAATTAACTTAGAAAATTATAAGAAAATTTATAAAATTACTTAACCATCACTGGAATCCTACAAAATTATAAAAACTTTAAAAATTATGTTTTAAGATTAATCCACTAATTATTTACCTTTTAATTAACTTAAATCTAATTAAAACAATTAAAATAAGAAAAATGGAAAATGAACAGTATAAATTCAAAATATATTTTCTAAAAGTCTATTATACTATATAATAACTAGGAAAAATATTAAAACTAAGTTTTACTTTATAAAAGCTAAATATGCTATTTAATACTTAATTATTAACTAATTACTAATAAAACTAAAATTAAATCTAATAAATAATAAATGGCAAAATAAAAATCTGAAAAATTTACTAAAATTACTTTACTATATAAGGTATTTAATAAAAATATAAAATTGACAAGTACTTAATAAAAATCTAAAAATGCAAAATAAAATTTAAATTACATTAAATAGAAACTATCACTTAAAATTAAATTAACTTTTTTTTGGATTTTTCTTTTACAAACTTATTTTATACCTAAAAACAAAGACTTTTTGTAAAAACAACTTTTTTGTAGCTAAAAATTAAGCACTGTGCACCCCCTTATCTTAAACAGTTGACTTTAGTTGACTGGATGGACAAATAAGCACTCAGGACCAAATGTGGGGTCCACAATGGTGAAAATGGGTACAATTAAGTTACTTTGACTTAAATAAACTAGAAACAACAAGACATGAACACTGATAAGCTCATAAGATCCAAAATAAGCACTTTGCAAATAGAAATTGAACACAGATTAGGGACAGAGTTGAGGGGCTAAACCAGGTGGGTCCCAGGGGTCCTAAAGTCAAACTAATGGTCAAAGGGGGAATCCAGGTAGGAGGGGGGTTGGGAGAACCCAAATCCTAGGTGTGGGACCCAATGGGGTGGCCACAAACCACCACCAAAGTGGTGGTGGTGGCTGTGGTATCTGTTGCACAGAGCAGTTGGCTGCCCTGCAGCCCTCTTTGGAGGGTTGTGGGGCCCACATATAAAATCACAAAAATCAAGGCACAAAGGGATCTTAAAGCTGAGGTGGGAGACAACCAATTCTGAAAATATTAAGGTCTAAAGGCTCTTAAAAAAAATCAAAACAAATTCCCCTATTTTGGTAAAAATCTGAGAATATGACAATTTGACTTTTTGATTACACTCTAGATTTGACTTTTCTGAATTTCCAATGATCCTAGATGATTACAAATGATGTAAAAAGCTATAATGCAACTACCCTAAGTCAGATTAACAGATTTTATAGCCAATATGAAAACTAAGATAGCCTAACTCTTAACAGTTATTGAGTAAATGAGATTCAAGTCCAATATTGACTTTTTCTTAAGTAAACTAATCTATTATGGTTTTAACTGACTCATATGACTCAAAGAAACAAGTTAGAACCAAAAATTACAACAAAGGAACAATGCACAGTGGTGAAAACCACTGTGCCAAACACCCCTTAATACTATGACTGTTTTGGTTTTTATAAGGGAAATGAACTTTTAAGATTGAAAAATGAAGACCAGGTACTAAATCAGTGACAATATGATAAAAGGTACATTTAAGATCTGAGAATAAGTAGTTCCTTATAAGCAATAAGTAGAATGCTAAATTAAGCTAAACTCACAGTTAAAATAAAAGTGCCATGAAAACACAATCAAAATACAAGATTTAATCTAATGTGCATCTAATAAGCAAGTAATGACAATAATAAGCTGAAACAAACACAGAATAAGCAGAGCTACAGTACTATTGCAAAGAGAAAAAAAAATTGTAGAGATGGCTTACAAATGGGATTCAAACTGAGAAACAAGAACAAATGAACCAAGGACCTTTTCTAAAGCTTCCTAACAAGCTTCTAAACCAAATCTTTCCATTATCAACCCTGCTTCAATCCTTCATCTCCATTCTTCTGAGAATTTTTATTTTTCTTTGATTTTCCTCTATTTTTTAGTATTTTTGTGATTATACTCTAAACTGAACAATACATCTCAGAGACTTAATAAAACTTATAATTGGACTTAAATTAACTCAAAGATGCATAATATAACAACCATTAACAGTTATGAGTGAAATTGTCAATTTCACTAAAAATTGCTAATTATGAATTTCTTGAAAAATACTTGAATTTAAACTTGAAATAAAGGTTTTAATACATTACTAAACTGAATACAAGTGATTTTAATTAAAAGTTACAACTAGAATTGAGATTACATAACCTACGACTAAGTTACTCTAAAACTATTCTAATCTCCCTTCTCCTCTGCTTCTTTTCATCTTTATAGCATCCAAAAAGGTTGTGTGGGTCCCACTGGAGCTTTCCCATCAACTTGATTTAATTTTTAATCACTTTTGCTCTCTAATCATTTTTGGCGGGAAAGGAGAAGATTTGCAATTTGGCTCTGTCACAGACCTAGGGGGGGGTGGGATGTGATTGGTGTATTGGGGAGGTGTGATTTGAGGATAAGGGTGGTGGTAGCAGACTCAAGTGGTGCAAAGGGGGGGGGGAACCAGGGATGGTATTAGCAGTGGTGGTTTTGGAGGTAAGGGAAAAGGGTGGGTTTGACTGGATGTTTGACCGGGGGAGTGGATTGGGCTGGTTGTGGGCTTGGGAGTGGGCTGGACAAAAGGTGGGTTTGGTTGTGTTTTATTTTATGGATCCGTTTGGTTTTTTTAAGAAACAACACAAGGACCTTTTTTGTAATTACTGAAACTTTGAGGGACCTGAATTGCACTTTCTCCAAAGCTATCACAAGGACCATAGATGCCAACTTCATTAAACCAAAGACAATTTATGAATTTTTCCATTTTATAACACCCGAGGACCAAAATTGAAAAGTTTCCAAACTTGAGGGACCAATACTGTCAATTGTTGAAAATTGAATTTCAAGGACTTATTTTGACACTTTAAAATTTTCAAGGACCCTAGTTGACTTTTCTTTCAAAAATTCCCACCAGGGACTAATTATGTCATTTTTTGAAACTCTAGGGACCTTTTATGCCAATTTTGGATTTTGAGGGGTAAAAATTGCCAGTTTGTGTAAACTTTTATCCAGGGATTATTTGTGAACATGTTTGACTTCCCATGGACTAAAGTTGACTTTTTATTAATTTCAAACCTTCAGGGACTAGTTTTGCCAATTTATGAAACTTGAGGGACTGAAACTGCCAATTATGCAAACTTTGTGCGTTTTTCATCTATTTTTGATTGTTTTGCATTTGAAACATATAAAACACATTCCTGGGATATTTTCACTATTTTGATACAATATTGAGTGTTTGTAGATGTTTTGGCAGCTTAGAAAAGGTAAAAATGATGAGTATTTACACACTCATCAAGTATTTATGACCGGATCATTTTCCACGTCATTAATTTTGTTTCCACATAGTTTTATGTTTTCTATATATACTTTTCATATTTTCCATGTAGACCTGAAGTGGAATGACTAAATCACCCTACGTATTTTTTCCCCTTATCTTTTTCTTCTTTCTTTGTATTTGTCCTCTTTAGTGATAGATAAAACATCATCACTTATAATGTTATAAGGCTTAATGATCCCTACTGTAAAACAGCAGGGTACTTATCTGCTGTGTGCATTATAGCCAAGGGTATATTATGTACAATTTAAAATCTTGAAGGGTTAAAAATGTAAATATTGAAAAAAAAATATTGTACCTACTATAGAAAAGTTATCTGCTGCACACAGCAGTGATGACCACCCCATTTTATAAACATCATCTGCCTTTTAACAAACACAACAAACATCACTAAAATCATATGTGAGAAAAGTAAATATCCTTTCATCTACATCCTCATCTTCATCTCATCTAGCCACCTGAGGGTTTTGGTAAAAACCGAACCGCATCCGCAATTGCGGTTTTTAAAAATTGAGAATCCGCAACCGCACCGCAAAATGCGGTTTTTTTTATTTTTAGAACCGCACCGCGGTTTCGGTTTTTGCGGTGTGGGTTTTGCGGTTTTTTTCGGATTTGTGGTTTGTGGTGCGGTTCCTGCTCACCCCTAACCACCACATTGAAGCACGTTACATGATCTGAAGTATTAAATCAAAGACCTATTACCTTCATACTTAATAAACTATTCATCCTTTCCGTACATGTTTATCTTGAATTAATTAAATAATAAAAAAAAAAATCCAAGAACACACTTGATCGCATATAATTATATATATATATATATATATATATATATATATATATATATATATATATATATATATATATATATATATATATATTACATTATATCCTTTGTCTTCATAAACAACCAAAGACCCATAAATACCATCAACAAGAAAAATAACCATTTTTTCGTTGAAACTCTTACGGGTTGTTTGTTTATTAAGAAGTTCTGAATCTAAATCTGATTCGCACATCTCAATCTGAATATACGATAGAAAAGTCTGAATCTGATTCCCATCTTAATATGAATAAGTCGTTGAGAAATTTAAATATGACTCAAATAAAGCTGTTTATTTTTCTAAAAATGTCTGGATGAGTTAAATTATTAGTTTTTACAATTTAAATATAAAACTATTGCATTCGCACAATAAATAAATTTTATTAAATATAAGAAACCAAATCTTATAATATAATCAATTTTAGTAAACATGAAATTTCATGTTTATTTGACAAAAATAAACATTTCAGAGTTTAAATTGATCTTTTTAATTAACTATATAGATCGCGTTAGAGTTGAGATATATGAGTCCGAGACCGAACCATTAAATCTGGAAAAAAAATATGTACTATCACATATTATCTTATATATTCTGTGTCTAACAAAACATATGCAGTGATTCTATTTAATATTTTAATGCGAAAATTAAAGGTGAAACAAGACAAAAAAAAATAAAATAATAATAATAAAATAAAAAAAGAATAAAAATTTAGAATTAAAAAAAAAAAAAAAAAAAAAAGAGAAAAAGACATTAAGAGGTGTTAAGACACCCCTCTACATCTAGTTCAATAAGAGGTTTATGCCTCATGCTGCCTCTTAATGGTCGGAAAAAAACAAATGCTCTTAACAAAGTTTACCTCTTACCGCCTCTGAATGACAAGGAAAAAAAAACAGTTTTAATAACCTAAATGTCTGACCACGTCTGAATGAATCAGATTAAAATATGGTTAAGAGGCATTTTTTAAAAAACAAACACCACCTTAGTATATGGCAGGGAAGGAACTATGATCAAATATGGCCGGATGCACAACTTTTTTGAAACCATAATATGAAACACATTTTGATGGACCGCGTGCCTTTAAAATGCATTTTTGGAAAAATTGATGTTTTTACAAAAATTAACACCACATCAAAAAAAAAATGTATAAGGGTACCGGGTAGGCCCGTATTTAAGCATGTGCAAGATGGCACAGGACCCTCATTTTTTAAGGGCCGCAAATTTCTAGATCTGTAACATATAAACTCAGTTTTGTAAGTTTTAGTCTGGATAAATGATGTTTTGTGATGGAATAAGTACGTTTTATAATGTTGAAAATTAGTTGTTTGTGTCATAAAAGAGAAAGAAAGCTTAAAAACCGTTTTTAATGGAGTAAGTTGCAGTGGTGGTTGTGTTCCATGAAGAAGATGACAGAGAACCCAAAACCATTTTTTTTTTGTAGAATTACTAGTTTAGCCCCTCAAGTATATTAGTTTGTCAAATTAGTCATTTTTCAAAGTATTTTTTTGGCATCTATTTATTCAAAATGTCAAAACAACCAATAATATTCATAGAAGCATCATTTTTGAATAATATATTTTTATTTATTAAAAAACAAATAATTTAATGTTTGTTTTGTTTGATTTATGATTTTTAATTATAATTTTTTTTATTATTAAGGATAACCATTTAAAAAGTTTAATCCTATTATTAGTTGCATTTTTTTTTAATTTTTTGTATTTATCTTTTACTTGTGTAGTATATCTGCAAAACGAATTTATAAATGTATAAATTAGAAAATAATAATTAAAATATTAACTAATAAGGAAACATTTAAATACGAAAGTCCCCCTCAGAGTTTTGTTTTATTATATAAAAGCTTGATAAATAATAAAGTACATTGTTTAAGCATAATAGTTGTTTTACCTATAACTTTATTTTAAGAAAATACTACACAGCTATATTCAATGAGTTGACATTTAGGATTTTAAAGATAACTTTTAAAAGTTTTCCGAAAAATTCATTGGATTATGTCCAAAACAAGTTTACATAAAAAATAAAAAAATTTAAAATAGCAAAAACACAAATAACTATTGAGTTGTTCAAAAAGATACACAAATTTACTGCTTTTGTAGCGGATATTGGTATTTAGGGGTGTACAACGTAATAAGGTACGATATCGCACAGAGCCTCCAAAATCCACAGGACGGCCCTGGTCCCGGGAACCCCTGGTCCTGTCCCTGTTAAATAGTAAAATAGACAATTGGTAGTTTTCAAAAAAAAAAAAAAAAAAAGTTATCTTTGTGCTGTACATGCACAGCTAGGTTTACAAGTTTAATTTATAACAAAAAACTAAAATTAAAATTTCTCACATCCCACATCAGAGTTTATAACTCCTAGCTAAACTGCAAATCAATTGACAATCATGGCCTTCCAACCACCATACACCGTCCACGTGGCCAATTCGCTTCCATGCGCCGTCGCATGATCTGCATTGCTTATTATCCTTCTAGATCTATCTGTCGTCACAGGATTTATCTCGCCTATGTGTGCAGGTGTGTGTGTTTTGATATAGTATGAGGTAGGTGAAGATGTTGAAAAATATGGTGTTGAAATTTGTGGTGTTAAAAGAAATAAGGGGTATTTTTTTGAATGGGTTATAGGTGTGGATGAGAAAGGTGTTACAGATGATGTTTATGGTAATGTTCCATCTGCGAAAAGTTGTTAAAACATTAATATATCGTATTAAAAGAAAGATTATTAAACCACTGGAACCATTTGAGTAATTAAACGCTATCAGCATCAAACTTTTCGTATTGTGTCTTTCTTATTATTCAAATTATGCAAGTACAGTTCCCTTTGGAGGTCCAAATCTTAGCCTCAGAGTATAATATTTCTCTAGATTATATTAAACGTTCAAGAAAAGGTGATTTACTACGTGATGATTTTATTGAGAAGGATAAAAGTCGCGGTGTATGATTCACCTAAGATTGAGTTTCTCTACGAGGTGTTCTACCGGTAGCTTCAGGCGGTATTGAGGTTGATGACTAAGATAATTGCAAGAAGTGTATTCAGATTGTAATGTTCGGAACCATTAGCAACATTGGCACTCTCCGGCCTGTGGAATATTTAAAAAAAAAAAAAAAGTAGAAGGTAAGAATGCATACTGGCTCCCAAGTTTAAAAACAAACCTGGACTCGTGAAAACTGAAAAGAGAATATTTTCAACAACAAAGAAAACGGTGGCGATTCCAAAATTATCGGATTGGTTTATGCCGAATTTTTAGTGTTATTCTTTTTAGTTATGCACTTATGCAAGTTATTATATTTGATTACTGCCACTTTTTATGTATTCAGATAGTACGTATTTACGATTAGATGAATATCAGTATAAAGATATATTAGGTTGTTCATAAGTACTTTATAATTGAATATGATTGATATTTGATTATACAGATATGGAGATGGTGAGCCAACTGATAATGTAGCTAATCTGCAAATTATGATTTAATGTTTTAGATCGTTGGTGCTCCAAGCTGATCTTTTGATATCATTATTAAGTCTACATTTCTTATTGCAAGTCAAAACAATGAAAAACTCTATTGCCAGAAGTCTGATATTTCACATTAATCTCTTTGTGATTGCCATTATCAAAGAAATTTTACCCGTAAGTCTCAAAAGTGTCCCAGCTAAGCTAAACACATTATGCACCAACTGTATGTTTTTCAAGAAGGGAAAATACCACCAAAATGTAGTGAACTTGTCACCATTTTCAATTCTGTGTAGTGATCTTTTTTTTTCTTTTTTTTTTTTTTTTTTCTAAAAAAGTAACAAACTTTCTAAATCCGACTATTTTGTGCACTCATTGGCTGTCCAACTTGCCCGTGCCACGTGGCATATACACATGTATTTTTTCATTTTTAATAAATTCCACCTAGATTTTTCACCGAAACAAAATTCCACCAAAATACATTAAACTTGTCAAATTTTGTAATTCAGTGTACTGATGTTTTTTTTCTTTCTAATACAAGTAATAAACTTTCAAATATAACTCTTGACAAATTGATAAGCTTAGCCGAACACCCTCGAAGTGTTACATGATTTTTCACTCTTAAAATTTTAAAATTTAGGCCTAAAATATATTCAAACAGGACTAGTTTGAGGAACAGAAAAATCAAATTGGAAACTAGATGTGTTGAGTACAGTATAATACTCTGTGTGAATTTAAGCAATCTATGGATTCTATGGAATGCTGGATTGGCCCCATTAACCGGTGAAATAATGCCTCCTTTACACCATTCTGAAATTGAAGAATAAGTGAAAAAGTGAGTACTAAATGAAAAAGGCCCAACGTAATACACAATCCAAAAATGAAAATTATATTAGAAAGATAACAAAAACAAGTTACATAATTATGGGCATTACCTGTGAAGAGCACAGTATGGAGTCCATTTGGTATTATATATCCCACCCTTTTCTGATGAACGCAGCTGCATATGTGTAGAAAGATAACAAAAACAAGGTACATAATTATGGGAAGTTTCCAAACTAATATGTTGCAGTTTACTGAGACAAAACTAATATAATACTCAAGTAAAGTGAGACAACGTACCTCGATGCAGTACCCGGCTCTTGAAGCACACATGAAAGTAAGTGGGGCACTTGCAACACTTAATACAAGAACCATGAACCTGTTTGCAAGTGACACATTCCTGCAATTTACCAAGAAAAATAAACAAATTATTATAAAACTTTGTATTTCTCATCGTCCATGTCTTCTATTTCCAGTGTAAGAATATTCCTACCTTCAAAAAAGAATCAGGCGGAATACGTAGAATTCCGGTTGCAGGCTCCATCTTTTCATCACTCACGAAAGAAACTTCAGGACGGAACCATGCACATATCACATGAACACACAAAGTGTCGATATCAGTTGGCTTCAAAGCACCTCCTTTAACAGGGCAGAGGCAACACTCTCTTTTTACCTCGGGAGTTTCACATGCTCTACAAACCCAAGATGTGAAATCACGGATATCACTCACTCCATAACATTCTTGGTGAACTGCTATGTGACATCTGTTGCAGATAACAATTGTGTTATGGTCGTAGTCCTCATCCCATCCACATATAGCACATCTTTCACTAGTCCACTTGGCCTCAACAGGCTCATACTTTTCTGCAGATTTGATAAGGTCATAGCTATTTAAGTTAACTCCCTTCAGCTTCCATACGAACAATTGTATTCAGATAAAGAATATGATTACCTTGAAGAAATGAAAACAACTGTCTTTCATCTAAAGGGAGAGCTAAAGCAGCCTTAAAACTATCACTATTACGTTCTAAAAGCTGCAGTGTTATAGTTATACTAGAAGGGTACCCGCGCAATGCGGCAGCGGGTACCCTGTGATTAAATTTTGTGGTGAGTAAATGTTGTTCATTTATACATTATTTCTAACGATAACATTACGAAAGAATGATAAATTTTAATTAAAATAACTATAACCCATTACAATTCAGAATATTTCATATCCAAATGAACAGAAGGTCCAAACGAAAAAAAGGAACATAAGCAGCATCTTTGAAATATAAGTTAAAATAGATGTCATTACCAAATGAAATGTAATTTGGCATAAACACAAATATGCAATTATTAATATGCATCATTAGCTGCAATGTCTTTATTTGAAAATAAATATATTTTAACATTCATAGAGATAGAGATTGTTTTATATTATGAAATTTACTACGCTTAAACCAATGTAGTTTAGATAACTGAAAGTTTAATACTTTTTTTTTTTTATTATTTTTTATTTTTTGCTTGTATTCGACACAAATGAAATAATTGAATGCCAAACTCAACCCAATTACAAATAGTAGGAAAATTTTTGGATGACCTAATCAATAAACCCAATTCTTCTAACAAGTGTATACGATTAACCTAATCCAATAAGCAAACCCTAATATTTCTCACTACTAAAACACAAACGCAACTACAACTTACTTTTCTCTCTAACACAACACAACAAACTAACTCCTTCTCACCCTAATCACTCCCAGGCTTTCTTTTCTTCTAAAGAAAACCGAACCAGAACACCAACAACCTTGGTTCCTATCTGCTTAAATCCGAACAAACACACAAATACTACTCTTTGACCATCCTTTCTTTTTGCCCGGTTCGTGTATTCCACTGGTGTGGCTTCGAGATTTTACAAAGTTTAACTGTTTTTCATCTCTTCTTGTTTGATGTTTCGTTCTTCTTGCGGTAGTAGGTGGCTAATTTTGTTGGTCCCGGTCGATGATGGTTTATAGAGGTGGTTTAGAGAAGAGAAAAGAGAGTTGCGGGTTTTAAATTCTTTTGGTGATTTGTTGTTGCGACCGACTGAGACTCAATTAGCACACCCAGTCTTATTGTAAATTTTAGACATGTGAGAGAGATATAAGATGGCTGTAGATTTATATGTTAGATGCGGTTACACATTTTTAATAATCATTATTGATAATCACTAACCCTGCTCCGGCGGGATTGGGTTTGTTGTTGTTGTTGTTGTTGATTATTGATAATCACTAACTTTTAGCGGTTACAAGTATTAATATTGTGACATTTTTTTTTTTCTCATTAAAAATCACATTTATTTCATTAATATGACAGGTTGTAAGTTTTGACCAAGTAGAGTACATTTAAGTTTTTAACTTTTTATTGCTTTCTTTAATAAGAAATGTTTTTGGTCTTAAGAATTTTAAGACTTCCTTATTTAGAATGTCCTAAATGCTTTATAAAGGAGTATAGATTAATATTAATGAGAACATTGATGATAGTGTAATATAATTATATAAAAAAAACCAGTTAATAACAGATTAATCCTCTAAATTGCATCCATTTGGCAATTTAATCCTTATTCACTCTTTTCGAATAGTTTTGAATTTTAGATAAGTTATTAATATTAACTTTTTGAATTTTAGATTAATTAATGTTTAAATAAAAGAAAGAAAAAAGTTAAGAAATAAAACAATGTGAAAAAAAAATTGAGGATAACAAAATTGATAAAATTGCCAAATTGGTGTGAGATTGAGAATCTAACTCATGTAACACTTCGAGGGTGTTCGGCTAAGCTTATCAATTTGTCAAGAGTTATATTTGAAAGTTTGTTACTTGTATTATAGAAAGAAAAAAGACATCGGTACACTGAATTACAAAATTTGACAAGTTTAATGTATTTTGGTGGAATTTTGTTTCGGTGGAAAATCTAGGTGGAATTTATTAAAAATGTAAAAATACATGTGTATATGCCACGTGGCACAGGCAAGTTGGGCAGCCAACGAGTGCACAAAATAGACGGATTTAGAAAGTTTGTTACTTTTTTAGAAAAAAAAAAGATCACTACACAAAATTAAAAATGGTACAAGTTCACTACATTTTTGTGGTATTTTCCCTTTCAAGAACACCATTAAAACCAATTTTATTTCATAATAGTCTAATTTATAAAAAAGAAACTGATTTAAAATTATATCTTTTGACTTTCTTGCTCAAATTTCATCTTTCAGTTTTCTCCCTTTACCTCAATGCTTGAGCTATGCTTAACATCAACTGCAATATTTGTACATGATTGTAGGGCTATAATATTTTTTTGCTTTATTTTCAGTTCCAAGATGATTCCGAAGTAAATGAAGTCAAATGGTAGCCAAAAAACTGGTTCAGGCATGGCTTTTCAACGGGTTTATTTAGATTTCAATATGCGTAGATTCGATTCGGAGAAGAGATTCTTTCTTGTAATTAGAACATGGCAAGCTAAGTGAAGTCATTCAGAACTGGCAAGCACCCGGAAGCACTAGACCAATAAGCTAGATCTCCCTACGGGGCATTGCATGTTTAGCCGGACCGCTCCGCTCGTGCTTCTCCTTGCGTCTTGCACTAGAACAGGGAAATCGCTACAAAAGCACTTTCACTCATGAATTGAAAGAGTTCTATCTCATATAGGGTCAAAATGCTACGGCTTGCTTATACTCTTGCAAGCAAGGCGTGAAGCGATTCTCTTAGCCGACATACCTGATGAATAAAAAAAAGATATAATAAGGCAATCCATGGGCATGGAACCCCGAAATAGCCAATCTACAATCAAACTTTTAATTAGGTCAAAAAATTCTTGCCGGTGGGTAGAACCAAGACTCATTTTAGCCAGGAGCTTACTTTAACTACTTATTTAACTGCCTTTTAATAGGTGTTTGGTATTATATACGTGTTTGCAAAACAATGCTTTGAGTTGATAATGGAGGAGTTGGTCTATTCTTACAAAGTTGAAAGCCTGAAACATATATGATATCATCTAATAACCCCGGAACCCGAGCGGCGAAATTGAGAAATCTAGGATTGGAATACATATGAAAAATATTCAATATTAAAAACTAAAAATAAAACTAAAGATAGTTAATCAAGACTTTGAAAGGTGTTGAATCGTGTAATCCGAAAAAGAGTGATTTTGTTTTCTTCTCGACGACTGTCTTGACGTATAACGGTGGATGACAGAGCGTCCGACCGGTGAAGGCAGCCATTCCAATAAAATTTTCTTTGGAATTTAATTATGAGTCCACAGCTGTTGACGGCGTCAGATTACTCTAAACGGTTTGAGAGTTATAAGCAAATCAGTGAGCGATTGTTGTTTTTTGAATTCAACTGCTTGTTCCGGCGCGTCCTTATGACGACGGTTGCAATTCCGGTATGATTTTCTTCGGAATTTAATACAAGCCATAACCGTTGACCTCGTAAGTTAACTTTTTACGATTTGGGAGTTATGGCCAAAACAGTAAACTAGAGTTTTTTGTTTTTGTTTTTTTAGTACGGATAAACCGCGATGGCTAGGGTTTGACGGGGTGGCATTGAGGCGGCGGCTCAAGGTGGCCAACCAGGTCCGAGGATTAGACCTAGAGCTCTAATACCAGGTTACTTCAAGCATTTGAGACGATGACACTCCACGACCCCTCTTGGAATATGGATATTGGCGCTTCCTCTCACTTGGCTGACAACACAAATATTCTCACTTCGGTTAGTAATTCAAGGATGTATAAATCTGTATTTGTTGGTAATTGCCAATCTATACTCGTGACTAACACGGGTCACAACTTTTTGTATACCCCTCACAAACCCCTTCACTGTTATCGTGACAGCGGCTGCCTTTGGACAAATGTGCATTGGTGCCTTTTTTTAGGATGGGAGATCAAAATTGACAAATGAGATATGAGATATAACAAATAAAAACACAAACATTCAATTCCTCTTCAAATGATTCTTGTAGGTTGTAAATGGCCAACGGGAAAAATATTCCATACTATTTTATAACTAATTTCAACTTTAGGAATTAAACTTCCATTTGAAGACAGTTGAGATAACTAAGAAACGTTTTTATTGAATGTCTATGCATTACAATGAGCTTATTTAGGGTAAGATGATAATCCCTACAAATCATCTATCAAATCACAATCAATCACACAAATCATGCAAACTGATTAGGACTAATCTACACTATAAATATGGAAATACACTAATGAAATACTTGGTCTAACACCATTTGTCCATGTTGGTGAAGTGAAAACATAATGAAATGTGTCACTATCCTTGCTAAACTTATGAGTTACACAATAGGTATGAAAAGATACATCGAAAGGACTTTTCGCTGCCCTAATTATCACCGTCATCTTTATTTTAATCCCCATAATCGATAATCTGTTTGTCTTGTTATGTGATCCAAGAAGGCCAGGTTGTAAATAAAGAGATGTTCATACATTAGATGATTAAGAAGTTGCAAGATTAAATGAAAGAGATAACATGGAAATCATGCAGCCATTGCTCATTGATGAGTGCTCAAACACTCATCATTTTTGGTCTAATCTGAATTGCAAAACATACAAAAACACTCAGAAATGCATCAAAATAGTAAAAATATTTCAAAATTGTGTTTTATATGTTTTAGATGCAAAACGAGTAAAAACAGTCGAAAAACGTACAAAGTTTGCAAAATTGGCAGTTTCAGTCCCCCAACTTTCATAAAATTACAAAACTAGTCCCTGGATATTCAAAATATGGAAAATTATCACCAAAGGTCCTTTTGAAATCATAAGTTGTCATATTTAGTCCTTTGGTGAAAAATTGGAAAAGTTTTGGAAATTTACACTTTTGGTCCCTGGAGTTACAGATTTTGGCAGATTCAGTCCCTGGTGGGGTAATTTTGAAAGAAAAATCATTTTTTGCCCTTGGGAAATCTAAAGTTATCAAAATGGTCCCTGGGTGAAAGTTTTGTGGAAATTACATGTTTGGTCCCTATACTTTGCAAACTTGTCAGTTTTGGTCCTTGGTGTTTTAAAATGAAAAATAAATAAATTCATGAACCTTATAATATTGGTGATTGGCAATTTTGGTACTTATGAGCACTTTGGAAGATTGACATTTTCAGCCTCAACTTTTCAGAAATTACAACAATAGTCCTTGTGGTTTTACAAAATAAACAAACAAACCAACAATACTAATCCAAACCACAAATCTGATCAAACACCCACCAAGCCCACTCCACCTTTTATCCCCTTGGCCCATCTCACCAAAATAGCCCACCCCCAAAATATACTCACCCCGTCCGTTTTTATACTCCCACCAGTCAAACCTCAAAGTCAAACATACCATCTCCCCTTCCCACTTGAAGCTGCTACCACTGCAACACTCAACCTCAACCATCCCTCCACCTCAATTATCTCAGTCCTTGTCCCCCCTCCAAACACTACCCTCCAAACCCCAATTATAACACAAAAATCTCACAAGCAATCCCATTAGCTGCCAAAAAACCTTTTCCCACCAAAAAAATCTCAATGGCCAAGATTGATTTTAAATGATCCCAAGGCTCAGAACAATGGTGGGAAAGTCAAGGAAGGACTCCAAGAGCTATAAAAGAAAAGAAAAAATGGAAAAGAGGCAGTAGTTAGCTAGAATAATTTTAGTTTAGTTTTAGTAAAGTCGTTGTTCATGTAATTTCAAATTCTTATTATAAAACTTAGTTCTTAGTTGTAATCTTAAGTTTTTAGTGTAATCCAAACTTGTTTCAAGTGTCAATTGCAGTTTCTCTTTTTATATTCAGTTTATGCTTCATTTTTAATCAAAATTTCATATTGGTTTAATGTTGGTAAATGTTATTGATCAGTGGTCATTTAAGCTCACTTTAGTTAGTAATAACCTTTTATAAGCTTTTCAGGTACTAAAAATAAGTTTCTTAACAGTTTGCTTAATATGCTCATAAATACCAAATAAATAAGAAAAAAATAAAAAAAAAATCAGTTGAGGAAGGAAAGAAGCAAGGAGTATGGTTGCTTCAAGAATTCAGGGGAATTAGAGCTCATGGGAGCATTAGGATATGGTCTTGAATCTGTTATCATTTGTTCAATAGCATTGGAGGACAAGTAAGCTACTTTGGCCATAAATTTTTGCACAATCTTTGTTCTGTAGTTATATATGATAAATCTTGTTCAAAGTTGTCTATTTGGTCTGATATTTGATTAGTGTAACTTGTCAATTCAATTTTATGCATTCAGTTTGTGTTTTGTTTGAAAAATCACCAAGACAGTCACAATAAGGGGTGTTTGGATGACATGTGTTTTGGATGATTTCTTTGTTTTCTGGCTTGTTTCCCTGTATAACTAGTGCTCCTAGGTAATATTGGAGTTAGTCAAACCATAAAACCAAGGTTTTAACAGCAAATAGTCAATAATCACCATTCAATCACCTTAACTGCCCACTGTTGGGATTTTAGAGTTCTTAGTCACTCATGTAGTTGCATTTTTAGTTAGGATTGCCTATTTCACTTTCATATTTACTTAATATCACATCTATAATCAGTAGGAGTCATTTGAATCTCATTTTAGTCAAACCTAGTGCATTTTCTTAAAAGTCAACTTTACCCATTTTTAGAAAACCCAAAACTTCCAAGATTTTTATAGAATTTAGTTTTAGGTTTGAGACTTTGAAACTTGTCCCTAATTACAACCCCCCACCTCAACTTTAGTATCCTTTAGTTTTTACAATTTTGTGATTTTTTCTGGGCCCCACAAGGCTCCAAAGTAGGTTGCAGGGGGATACCCTCCCCTGCTGCAGCAGGTCTCAGGCCAAACCACCACCTTTGGTGGTGGTTTCTGGCCACCTCAGTGGTCCACAACCTTCCAAATTGGTCCATTTAAACCCCCCTCCTACCATACTTTAGGAGTTGACCACTAGTTTGACCCTAGGTCTTGTGGACCCCACCTGGTTTAGTCCCTCAATATTGTCCCACTTTCTGAGTGAAACCAAACATCAAAGTGCTTAATTGTGGCTTATTTGCTTATTCAGTAGACCCCTATTGCTTATTTTGGTTCAAACAAGTTCTCATAGCTTATTTGTATCTGAATTACCCATTGTGGGTCCCACATAAGCTGGTTCAAGCTTATTTTCTTCCACAGTCAACAAAAGTCAACTGTTGGCTTTTTGCTTTCATTTGTGCTTATTTTTAAGTTACAAAAAGTTTGTTTTCACAAAAGTATTTCATTTTTAGTTATAAAATAGGTTGGTAAAAGAAAAATTCCACAAAGTTAATTTAATTTTTAAGTGATAGTTTCTATTTAATATAATTTAATTTTAATTTTCATTTTTAAATTTTTATTAAGTACTTAGTAATTTTATATTTTTATTAAATTACTCATATATTAAAGTATTTATAATAATTTTTTCAAATTTTTATTTTGTCATTAAGTATTTATTAGATTTAATCTTAGTTTTATTTATAATTAATTAATAATTAGTTTTAAATAGCATAATTAGTTTTTATTAATCAGAACTTAGTTTTTATATTTTTCCTAGCTTTTATATAATGTAAAATAATTTTATAAATTTTATTAGAATTTTTACTGTTCATTTGCTATTTTTCTTAATTTAAAAAAGTTTAATTAGGTAATTAGTAATTAATTAATAGAAAATCCACAAAAAGACAAAAATACTTATTTTTAATTTTAAAAATTATTTTTAGTTATTTTATAATTTCAGAAATTTTATTTTCATTTTTCTAGTGTTTAAATAATATTGTATTATATTTAAGTTGTTTAAATATTAATAATTAGTAATAATTAGCATTTAATTAATATTAAATAATTAATTAGGGTTAAAATTTATTTTCTTTTTCTAAAAATTTTCTTTTACCTTTAAGTTTGTAAAAAAGTCATTTTCACCCCCTGGGGGTTTTCAGATTTCAGTTTTCACGTTTTATTTTGTACGTTTACGTTTTATTTAAACGTAACGTACGCGTTTTTAGGTTTAAATCGTTTCTGGTTTTTCCTACTTTCCTGTCTTTTTCTTATAGCTTGTTTAAGCTATTTCTTCGTATATTCCTTAGGTTAATCACTCACAAAACCCTTTCTTGTCCAAATTCACCCGATCACGAAACCGTTTTGATTACAATCCACACCTCGTCGGGACTTGACGACCCGGGGAAACACTATATTCCGCGGAGATTGACTCTAGGCAGTTTGATTTTGTTGACCATCCTTTGGTCAGTTTAGGTTGACCGTTTGGGCATCAATCAAATTTTGGCGCCGTTGCCAGGGAGGTTGTGTGCGTATCTAAACGGTTTTTCTGATTAGTGACTTTGGAATTCGTTCCATTGTACATTTATCCATCCTTTGTTAATATTTTCTTATTTTCAAAACAAAACCGTTCACGAAAACTTTTTAAACTCAGTTTTCAACGAACACAAAAAACACAAAAAGATTTTTCTTATCATTTGTACAAAATGTTTATTCAAAAATCCAAAAATAATCACCTTTGCCCTTTCACATCTTTGATTCTTCATCCCTACCCCTCTATACACATTTGATTCTTTCTATGTCTCATCCACACTTTCTGGTTTGCCAATGGTGTGGTAATCCTCATAATGGTGGCAATTGCCCCAGTTGTGGCATGGTAGAATCAGGAAACGGGTCTGTCTATAACCAGAATCCCTATTCCTACCATGACACGACTGATTCATTCCATCAGTTACCACATCATCAGTCTCAGCAGTTTTACTGTTGTGAGTACTGTGGTGGTTCACACTACAGTTCTGATTGTCAATCGGGAAACACGCTTGTCTATGAGCAGTTTCCTGATAACGATTATGGCTCTAGCACACACAACCCACAGCCACATCAGTTTTACTGTTGTGATTACTGTGGAGGTCCACACTTCAGCTCAGATTGTCAAACGGGGAATCCATTTCCTTGTGACAATTTTGACACACCTTATTACGACCAACCTCCACAGTACGATATGAATCAAGCACTTCTTCCAGAAATGCAAAATATGATGGAAATCGTTGATGAGCTTAAGGGTTTAGTTAAAGACTTTGCCCAAAGACATACTCATCAAAAGTCCATGGAAGAATTGTTAGCTGAAGAGCAGGCTGCTAGAATAAATTCCCAAGATGCCTATGAAAAATCTGTGAGGGAATCCATTGCAAAAGGAAAAGCAGCCAGAGCTAGCTCTCAGTTCTGTTTTATTCCTGATGACAGTGATGATGAGGATACACTTGATATCCTTGAATTTTATAAAACCTCATCAAGTTCATCAGTTGATACCCCAGCAGTTGAGATTCCATCTCAAACAACTGTTATCACACCCGAGGTTCCCACTCACTCTTTGATCATGGGGGACGAGCATCTTGACACTGTTCCTGATAAGGAATCGGACGAATTCATAAAGTCTAGTGTTGAGATCCTTGTCCCAATCCCAAGAGAGCCACAGGGAACTTTGGATCATGTATGTGATATTCCTTCACCCATTGAGTGTCCTAAAGATCAATTTGAGACTTTCTCAGATTTTAGCGATGATTGCACATCTTATGGAGACATCGAGTATGTTGAGGCGTCAGTTTCACATTCTGATGCTGATCATCTTCTTGAGGAGTTCGCTGATGAACTTGCTCACATCGATCCACTTTCATTGGAAAGTGATGATGGTCTCCTCGATTTCGAAGCCGATCTGGGAGAAATTGAAAGTCTCCTATATCATGATCCGTCACTCACTTCTTATCCCAGCAGTCCAATAGAGAATGTTAATCTCTTTGTTCCTGAAACATTCAATACCACTCTCACCAATCCTCTATTTGAATTCGACTCTGAATTCACTTTGATTTCTGATAATCCACTCTTTGATATTCAGAACGAGGATTGTGATGAGTTTATTTCGGAACATGAATTCACAGATTCACATCTTGTGAATGATTCTCTTCATGAGGAGTTCTCCGGTGAACTCACTCATCATATCATGACTCCTCCGGAGTTTAATAACCCGGGGGGAGATGCTCTCAATTATGAGAATTTGCAAATTCCCACCCACCCTCCCGGGTTGTTTACGAGCTTACCCTTTGAAATCCAAACTCGGGCTACGGAGCCTCCTCTCGAGGAAGAAAGTCTTATCATGATTTACATCATGGTTTTCTTCCTTTTCTTCACCTATAAGGTGACTTCTTCTCTTCTTCACTCCTTCGGGAGTGAGGACACCATCTTTGATCCCGGCATTTTCATGTATCATTATCTTGAGCCGGATACTTATCTCATCGGTGTGGAACTTTCACGTGCTTCATATGTTTGTCCAAACATTTTGAATGAAAGTCCGATTGAGATTGTTTCTTCTACATCATGCTTCCCCAAGGACAAATGAATTCGGGGTCGAGTCAAGCTAGCGACTCGGTAAACAAAAATAGTAGCATGCTTATAGGGTTTTCACCCTAAGTGTGGGGGAGTCCCCCATGCTATGGTTACAAGAGTGAAAATACAAAATGGTGTTTTCCACGCTTAGCTTGTAATGTTGCCCTTTTACGTTCAAAATGTCGACATAATAGCCGGGATTTTGAATATTGAGGACAATATTCATGCTAAGTGTGTGTGTGGGGGGGGGGGGGGGGGGGGGTATTCGCTATTCTAGCGAATTTTATCACATTTTACTATATAATACCCCCGTTTTTGCCAAAATTTCAAAATTTTTTTTCACTGGTGCTTCAAAATTTTTGTGGTAATCAGTCCGCCTTGTCTAACCGACAAAAGGGATTGGCTAGTCCAGGAGCAAACGGCTCTTGGTAAAGACATCTCAAATCCGTTTACGGCTTGCAATTTGCCCAAAATTGTATGGTTCCTCAACTCCCCAAAAACAAATGAGTTGGCTAGCCCGCAAGATTATGGCTTGTGGTAAAGGCCGTGGAAAAACCATAATTGGTAATCAGCTCACCAAGATGTTGACTATTCCATCAAGAGCTGGCTAGTCTAGGAGCAAACGGCTCCTGGTAAAGACAAGACAAATCCGTTGACAGCTGGTGGTTTGCTCAAAATCACACGGTTATCAGGTGTGCCACAGTTCTTACACCTGGCTACTCCAGAAGTGATGACTTTTGGTAAAGAGGTTTTCAAATCCATCAAGTTTTCAAAACAGTATTGCTAGGGACTAGCAATAGTTTAGTGTGGGGGATTGATGAGTGCTCAAACACTCATCATTTTTGGTCTAATCTGAACTGCAAAATATACAAAAACACTCAGAAATGCATCAAAATAGTAAAAATATTTCAAAATTGTGTTTTATATGTTTTAGATGCAAAACGAGTAAAAACAGTCGAAAAACGTACAAAGTTTACAAAATTGGCAGTTTCAGTCCCCCAACTTTCATAAAATTACAAAACTAGTCCCTGGATATTCAAAATATGGAAAATTATCACCAAAGGTCCTTTTGAAATCATAAGTTGTCATATTTAGTCCTTTGGTGAAAAATTGGAAAAGTTTTGGAAATTTACACTTTTGGTCCCTGGAGTTACAGATTTTGGCAGATTCAGTCCCTGGTGGGGTAATTTTGAAAGAAAAATCATTTTTTGCCCTTGGGAAATCTAAAGTTATCAAAATGGTCCCTGGGTGAAAGTTTTGTGGAAATTACATGTTTGGTCCCTATACTTTGCAAACTTGTCAGTTTTGGTCCTTGGTGTTTTAAAATGAAAAATAAATAAATTCATGAACCTTATAATATTGGTGATTGGCAATTTTGGTACTTATGAGCACTTTGGAAGATTGACATTTTCAGCCTCAACTTTTCAGAAATTACAACAATAGTCCTTGTGGTTTTACAAAATAAACAAACAAACCAACAATACTAATCCAAACCACAAATCTGATCCAACACCCACCAAGCCCACTCCACCTTTTATCCCCTTGGCCCATCTCACCAAAACAGCCCACCCCCAAAATATACTCACCCCGTCCGTTTTTATACTCCCACCAGTCAAACCTCAAAGTCAAACATACCATCTCCCCTTCCCACTTGAAGCTGCTACCACTACAACACTCAACCTCAACCATCCCTCCACCTCAATTATCTCAGTCCTTGTCCCCCCTCCAAACACTACCCTCCAAACCCCAATTATAACACAAAAATCTCACAAGCAATCCCATTAGCTGCCAAAAAACCTTTTCCCGCCAAAAAAATCTCAATGGCCAAGATTGATTTTAAATGATCCCAAGGCTCAGAACAATGGTGGGAAAGTCAAGGAAGGACTCCAAGAGCTATAAAAGAAAAGAAAAAAATGGAAAAGAGGCAGTAGTTAGCTAGAATAATTTTAGTTTAGTTTTAGTAATGTCGTTGTTCATGTAATTTCAAATTCTTGTTATAAAACTTAGTTCTTAGTTGTAATCTTAAGTTTTTAGTGTAATCCAAACTTGTTTCAAGTGTCAATTGCAGTTTCTCTTTTTATATTCAGTTTATGCTTCATTTTTCATCAAAATTTCATATTGGTTTAATGTTGGTAAATGTTATTGATCAGTGGTCATTTAAGCTCACTTTAGTTAGTAATAACCTTTTATAAGCATTTCAGGTACTAAAAATAAGTTTCTTAACAGTTTGCTTAATATGCTCATAAATACCAAATAAATAAGAAAAAAAAAAATCAGTTGAGGAAGGAAAGAAGCAAGGAGTATGGTTGCTTCAAGAATTCAGGGGAATTAGAGCTCATGGGAGCATTAGGATATGGTCTTGAATCTGTTATCATTTGTTCAATAGCATTGGAGGACAAGTAAGCTACTTTGGCCATAAATTTTTGCACAATCTTTGTTCTGTAGTTATATATGATAAATCTTGTTCAAAGTTGTCTATTTGGTCTGATATTTGATTAGTGTAACTTGTCAATTCAATTTTATGCATTCAGTTTGTGTTTTGTTTGAAAAATCACCAAGACAGTCACAATAAGGGGTGTTTGGATGACATGTGTTTTGGATGATTTCTTTGTTTTCTGGCTTGTTTCCCTGTATAACTAGTGCTCTTAGGTAATATTGGAGTTAGTCAAACCATAAAACCAAGGTTTTAACAGCAAATAGTCAATAATCACCATTCAATCACCTTAACTGCCCACTGTTGGGATTTTAGAGTTCTTAATCACTCATGTAGTTGCATTTTTAGTTAGGATTGCCTATTTCACTTTCATATTTACTTAATATCACATCTATAATCAGTAGGAGTCATTTGAATCTCATTTTAGTCAAACCTAGTGCATTTTCTTAAAAGTCAACTTTACCCATTTTCAGAAAACCCAAAACTTCCAAGATTTTTATAGAATTTAGTTTTAGGTTTGAGACTTTGAAACTTGTCCCTAATTACAACCCCCCACCTCAACTTTAGTATCCCTTAGTTTTTACAATTTTGTGATTTTTTTCCTGGGCCCCACAAGGTTCCAAAGTAGGTTGCAGGGGGATACCCTCCCCTGCTGCAGCAGGTCTCAGGCCAAACCACCACCTTTGGTGGTGGTTTCTGGCCACCTCAGTGGTCCACAACCTTCCAAATTGGTCCATTTAAACCCCCCTCCTACCATACTTTAGGAGTTGACCACTAGTCTGACCCTAGGTCTTGTGGACCCCACCTGGTTTAGTCCCTCAATATTGTCCCACTTTCTGAGTGAAACCAAACATCAAAGTGCTTAATTGTGGCTTATTTGCTTATTCAGTAGACCCCTATTGCTTATTTTGGTTCAAACAAGTTCTCATAGCTTATTTGTATCTGAATTACCCATTGTGGGTCCCACATAAGCTGGTTCAAGCTTATTTTCTTCCACAGTCAACAAAAGTCAACTGTTGGCTTTTTGCTTTCATTTGTGCTTATTTTTAAGTTACAAAAAGTTTGTTTTCACAAAAGTATTTCATTTTTAGTTATAAAATAGGTTGGTAAAAGAAAAATTCCAAAAAGTTAATTTAATTTTTAAGTGATAGTTTCTATTTAATATAATTTAATTTTAATTTTCATTTTTAAATTTTTATTAAGTACTTAGTTATTTTATATTTTTCTTAAATTACTCATATATTAAAGTATTTATAATAATTTTTTCAGATTTTTATTTTGTCATTAAGTATTTATTAGATTTAATCTTAGTTTTATTTATAATTAATTAATAATTAGTTTTAAATAGCATAATTAGTTTTTATTAAGCAAAACTTAGTTTTTATATTTTTCCTAGCTTTTATATAATGTAAAATAATTTTATAAATTTTATTAGAATTTTTACTGTTCATTTGCTATTTTTCTTAATTTAAAATAGTTTAATTAGGTAATTAGTAATTAATTAATAGAAAATCCACAAAAAGACAAAAATACTTATTTTTAATTTTAAAACTTATTTTTAGTTATTTTATAATTTCAGAAATTTTATTTTCATTTTTCTAGTGTTTAAATAATATTGTATTATATTTAAGTTGTTTAAATATTAATAATTGGTAATAATTAGCATTTAATTAATATTAAATAATTAATTAGGGTTAAAATTTATTTTCTTTTTCTAAAAATTTTCTTTTACCTTTAAGTTTGTAAAAAAGTCATTTTCACCCCCTGGGGGTTTTCAGATTTCAGTTTTCACGTTTTATTTTGAACGTTTACGTTTTATTTAAACGTAACGTACGCGTTTTTAGGTTTAAATCGTTTCTGGTTTTTCCTACTTTCCTGTCTTATTCTTATAGCTTGTTTAAGCTATTTCTTCGTATATACCTTAGGTTAATCACTCACGAAACCCTTTCTTGTCCAAATTCACCCGATCACGAAACCGTTTTGATTACAATCCACACCTCGTCGGGACTTAACGAACCGGGGAAACACTATATTCCGCGGAGATTGACTCTAGGCAGTTTGATCTTGTTGACCATCCTTTGGTCAGTTTAGGTTGACCGTTTGGGCATCAATCACTCATGATTAACTGTCATATTTTTTTAAAAAGAAAGTTGGTATTCCTCGGATGAATATGGGGCTAGAAATTGCAGAGGATGCCAATGTTCAGCAACGACAGATTTAAGAAAAGATATATAAGAGGAAGGAACATGAGAAAGATGTTCATGCTAACTGTGTAAGAAAGCCATGAAGCTTGCCATTAGGTTTAGTACAGCTTGAAAGTTTAGGGGTTTGGCCAAAATGAAAACCTCGAAAGTAAGTGTTTTTTTTTTTTTTTTTTTTTTTTTTTTTTTTTTTTTTTTTTTTTTTTTTAAAGGGGGTGGGTGGGTCTGGTTCAAGGGGTAGTCCATCATGTTGTGTCTGAAAGCTCTGGTGAAGAAATTGTTCTAAAAACAAAAGTAGAAAAAAAGGCAAATGCCGATTTTTGTTGAAGGTATGCAAGATTCTCCGTAACTTGATCTACGGTTTAGTGGTAATTAAGGTATGCAACTAGTTTTAGAAAATCTCAGTAACTGATAGTGAAACCGTCCCATTATTCTCCGTAACTTGATCTACAGCTTAGTGGTCATCAGACCAATTAGGCGAGTCAAAAACAAAATGTGCTAAAACACGTTACTATTTGTCACCATAGCAGAACGAGTTTTAGGATTCAGTTTGACTTTTTTACTCATCATATTTTAGTTATTATATGATAGATTAGTTTATCATTGGAGGGCTAGATTGGCTGAGATCCATTAAGATTGGGGTTTATTATTAAAGTTTCACTTAAGTACTTATGCTCAATAAATTATTGAGCCACAAACATTATGCCTATATCGCCCCCCGAATGCTTAAAGCAACGGATTGGCCAATGTCTTCGACTTTAGACAAAAAACCAAATCCCTTGGATTTGTTACCTAAAAGGAGCAGTTCTTCTCTAGAGACACTAAAGCAAATCAACACACAACCCATGCAAAAACAGTGAGAACATAGTTAAATAAGATTGTACTAATAATAACCATCAAGCATCAACCTCATGCCACAGAAAATACCTTGAATGGTTATAGTTTTAAATGCTACTAAACCGATTCAAAAAGAAAACTTTGTTTTTTAGGTGAATAGGTGAAATATATTACTCCCAAACAAATATACACACAAGTGATATACTGCTAGACTTAGTGAATCTGGACATTCCCCAAAAACATCTAAGCTGCAAGAACAAACATACAACATCAATACTTGTATACAACAGCCAAACTAGTTATCTAACGCAGATAACTAAGCTTTCACCTATTTTACCACTGCAAGCTGAGGATATCCCATCACTTCTGACTACATTTCCCTAATTGTACCAGCAATCCTGCATCACAAATATCGCAGACCACCTCACATAAGGCTAATACAGGAAACTGATGCAATAAGGCATCATCATCAGTTTTGAGATCACTCAGTGCAACTCACCAAGCATGCCTACATTCGGCCTCACCATAACTTTGAATTCTCAAAAAGAAAACTTGCTAAACATGATTACTATAATCGTCATTGTAGCAGAACCAGGTTCAAGATTGACCCTAATTTTTCACTACTATACATATCATATTAACATATGCATCTCCATAATGCAATGATGTGACTTCATCACTGCTGGTTGTGGTTTAGATTAAGTTTAGCAAGTTGAATAATATCCTTAAAAGCAGAGGTGGCAGGAGTGGCGGTAGTGTTGGCAGTGGCGCCAGATGAGCTGTCATGACTCGAGTCATTGGCTCCCCCACTGTGGACCTTTTTCCTGGCATTTTCAGCCAAGTCCTCCATTTTTGATTGAATATGCTCACTAAGCTCACCAAATATTGCCTTCTTGAAATTGGTCCCCATCTGGAATTTCATCACGACAATATTTATTATGCAAAAAAAGATATAAAAATGTAAGATAAAATGACTTAGGAGCTAAATGTGCCTTCAAATAACTTTTAGGCTATGTCAGGTTTGGTCCAATACACATTTTGTTGAGAAAGGGTTTTTCTTCAAAAAGTACTTATTTATTTATTTTTTTTCTTATTTGATTCTAACTCTAACTCTCTCTCTCTCTCTCTCTCTCTATATATATATATATATATATATATATATATATATATATATATATATATATATATATATATATATATGCCACCAACTACCGCAAAAGCGCGCAGTTGACCAAGTCAAAGCTTAAAGGCGGGGGTTCGAATCTGGACTCCAACTTGGTCAGCTAGTGTTGCCTAGATAATTTACTGGGATATGCCTTCCTTGTTGGGTGGGGGGCTCGGTACCAAAAAGGTACACGGACTTGAGATGGTTCCGTCAAATACCATTTATATATATATATATATATATATATATATATATATATATATATATATATATATATATATATATATATATATATAGTTAGGATCAAATAAGAAGAATAATTAAAATAAGAATGATAAGAAGGCACCACAACCACTCATTTTAGATGCATCTACAAAAATGGATGCATCTCCCCTTAAAATTCTCCCTTCTATTTGAAATGTGTGGCAAGAAATCCTTCTTATTCTTCTTATTTTAGTTTTTCTTCTTATATATATATATATATATATATATATATATATATATATATATATATATATATATATATTAGCTACAATGCAATTGTAGCCAACTCCCTACTATTAATACTATAGTTTGTGAGTTTTGTAGGTCCCTGAGTCTTTTTAGCATGTCTCTGATTCTTTTCTTATGTAATTTATATGGAATATATTAGCTTTGTTTTACCCTTTGACCTGTTAAAGATAAAACATAGCTCGGATCATCCTATTCAGAGGTAAATTGGGTAAAATAACTGAAAATTGTCACCTCAACAAAACACGATTAGATACAAGGAAGACTGGATCTTGGAAATGGTACCTGTGTCACAAGAGCGTAAAGTGGTAGAGTGCTGTAACTACACAAAACCTGAATGAACACACTGAAACAAAACATCCGTTTTAGTAAATAGATCAATCATAAACCAAAGCCAAGTCGTGATCTTTACCCGATTATCAGCCTAGGGACAATGTAGCGCACTTGCCCCATAATGCACGAGTCAAATCCATATTGAACCTATTAACAATTAAAGAAAAAAAAAATGATGTCAATTCCCATTTTTGTTAATCTTATTAATTTTAGGGGGAGACCAACAAACGTACCCATATCCAGAAGAAGAATGCAATCTCAAAGGCATTTTGAAAGAGGATAAAATGTATGAAGAAAAGCACAATTTTGGGTCGGTGAAACCAAAAGTGATCATCTGAAGGTTGCACCACCAGATCACCTTCTATGGCTATATGTTTTTCCGCAACCTCGTGTGCTAACTGAATGATTATGTGCTCCAGCTTTGTTCCTACTGCCAGTAGAAGCTGCTAGAATACATTAAAAAAAAATTATTCCATAAAAAATTTCGAGTATTTTACAATATGCAATTATGATTTTCTTATTATTTTCTGCAGAAGAAAATAATTTTTTATTAATATAATGCAGAATTACCTAACTATTTGTGTAGCTTTGACTATGATGATTCTTTGAGGGAAAATGATGTTGAACTTTGTTAAAAGAGTGTGATAAAGTAAGTGACGGATCGGTAGAGTTTGAGATAGACTACTTACAATGAAAGGGACAAAAGCTATCCAAAAATATATATTCCAACCTACAAATAAAGAAACAAAGAAAATGAAAATCAATTAATGGTTAGTCAGAGTCTTTACAAAATTTAATATTTTTAGAGATGTGATCACCCAAGATCATTTTTTTCATTACTGCAACTAGCCTAATGTAACTATTACCACTTCAAGTCAGCTAATCAATTTTGATATAAAAAAAATTGTGAGAGAAAATGCTCTAGCATACCATTGATGTTCAGCAACAAGAACACGACTACGAATACCCACAAATACCAACTGCAAATGATAACATCAACAATTAGAACCCTTGTTCAAATAAAGTATGAATGACCATTCTTAAAATCTTTAGCTTTCGAGTGTCAAAAGGGGTGGAGTTTTTTTATTCCAAAACAAAGAGCATTGTTTTTACAGCTAGAAAGTCTTACATTATATAAAAGTAGAAGGAGCTTCAAAAATTTTATATTCAAACGATAACAGGTTTAAACATTTAATCTCATACTGCAAATTGTTCTTTTTCGGGACAGATGGAGTGTCATAATAATAATAATAATAATAATAATAATAATAATAATAATAATAATAATAATAATAATAATAATAATAATAATAATAATAATAATAATAATAATAATAATAATAATAATAATAATAATAATAATAATAATAATAATAATAATAATAATAATAATAATAATAATAATAATAATAATAATAATAATAATAATAATAATAATAATAATAATAATAATAAATAAATAAATAAATAAATAAATTTAAAGATCACTTACCTGATCCCCAACACTTTCTTAAAATCATCTTCCAAAGCCCGTATCATGTACTTGTGAAAATCGAACTTTCGGTTTGCCTTGCAATGCGCCTACAGAAAGAAAGAAAAATCACAAAATGTTAGCAAAAAAGACAGATGGCGTCAAGGGAGCTATATAGTATAGTGTTAAAAACACATCCTTACAGTTATAAATCCCAAACGCAGTGCTACATAATCTGTCTTGGTGACAGATCCATAAAATTGCTTGGAGAAAGAATGCTGAAATGTTCATGAAAATTTTCATGAAAAGATAATAAGTCAGCAGACAAAAGAAACAAAGATGAAAAGTAATTCAGCAATACAATATAACCATGCATGATTGGCCATGGTATCTGTCATAAAGGCTTTTGATTATTATTGAATCATTCATTATACCTTCCATTACGGGTGTGAAACCTTACAATACCAGACCCGTACCAATACCAAAAATTTGAGAACATGAGTACCCAAAACCAGACCGTATTTATCCATCCAAATTTTGTACTGTCATAGTTATCCTTTAAAGTATTACCCATTCTAGATGTAATTTAATTAGCGAAAATTACTTATAACAACCTGTTTCATTGAATTAAGGAAGAGAACATTATGGGCTGTGATGATTCATAGCAATAACATTATATTCCTATTCAGTTAAGCATAAGGTTATACCTAATCGATTTATTTTATTCACTATGGATGAATATATGAAATTATGTAATTCGGAGGGACACATACAAAATTTGGAACTTTTAGATGTATATATATTGAGTTAACCCTAGACCTTATACTTTTAGAAAAATCATTACCAATAAACTATAATTTATGTTTGTTCCTATTTGAAGAACCATTATACCGACATTATAATCCAAAATAATATCACAATTTTGCTAAATATATGAAATAAAGGGTAAACTTAATAGCTACCACAACTTATGCCATTCTAAAAAAAAAAAAAAAAAAAAAAAAAAAAAAACTTGAGCTCGATAACTTACGAGCCAACCTCTAATCGCCGAACCTTTGCCAATACCCACGTAACGGTTCCTGATGAAGTCATGATCTTTGACATGGGTGATTTTATTAAACACTAAATCATTAAAAAAAATGAAAAAAAGTAAGAAGTTTTCCAATATGTCATAAACTAAGGGTGTTAAAGATTATAATAGATGTTTGAAGAATATTCAAACATTTTTCTTAAACTGTGAACATATAGGGTGTGTTTAGTTGAGGGAAAACACCCTTGTGAAAAACAAGGAAAATAGAGTACGCGTTCAAATAAGCGTTCTTCAACAAAATGTTTTGCAAAACACAAAATCTCCTATTTCCTAACTTAACAAGGAAAATTACAAAACAAATTTAAGTTGTTTTCCTTGTTTTCTTTGTTTTCCTTTATAACCCACCTTCCCTCCCTTGCATCAAAATAGAAAATACAAACATCAACTAAACGTGTTTTTTTATATTTTCAAGTGTTTTGTGGAGATAAATTTTTCTTTCAAATTTTTACAGAACTAGAAATAGAAAACAAGATAATTTTTTCTCTAACTAAATACACCCATAATGTGACGGGGTGTGGTGTTTCAGCTGGATAAAATCATTTCCCTTGAGAGAATCTTATAAAAACATAGAGAACCATAAACATAGTAGATAGATTAAGAATTTCTTGTAATGTCGTTCCGTAAAGAGACAGATTCTGTAACATGATCTTTCATGTATTTTATGACCTTCAAGACACTCAAAGCATTTACTTTAAAAAAGAATGTGTTTACTAGAGATTTAGTAACGAACATCTACCGGCAAAACTATATGAATTGAAGGTGAACGAATTTCAACCCTTAATATATGACATGTGATAGCCCTTACCTTGTGAGTGGTCGAAATTTTTTTTTGCGACAGATTCTTCCCAATGCTTCCATTGTTGTATCTAAGCCATGAAAATAATATAAGTGATGAAACATAATCCAGAATCGTGTTAATAATAATAATAATAATAATAATAATAATAATAATAATAATAATAATAATAAATGATTACGAACAAAAGATACGACAAGTATGAACCATTGTCATCCATTGTCATTACTAACCTTTGCTCCTCCAAATACAACGGTGATGACAGAAAAAGTCACGTGCACAACAGCAAGTACGAAAATGAAGATGTGTAGATCATGCAATGCCTCGAGAGATAAGAGAGGGACCTTACCCTGTCAAAAAAAAAAAAAAAAAAAAAAAAAAAAAAGGGATGGTAGAAAAAACAAAAGATACAAGTTAAGAGGATAATCTTTGTTTAAGCATCTTGGGAAACCTTAAATGAAAACAAATAAATTGACACTCTAGCTGTAACTAGAATTGCTTTGTTGATTACCAAAAAGACAGGACAAGTCAAATCATATTGGTAAGTGTTTAAAGTATTTGGTATCAGATCGTAAGTAACAACACCCCCTAAAAATCAGAAAGTAAATAAACCGATCCTTTACTTACAAGACACAGAGGCAAAAGGTATTACTAGATGACGCCATTCTCTAAACCAATAGAAAGAACTTGATTTTTGTAGCTAGATTTCTCATTTTCAATACCATACAACTAATTACTCCACCTTCAACAGTGAAAATGTTACACAAATAAGTGAAAGTAATTAAAAAGTTGCAAGTCATGAGAGAGAGTGAGACAGTAAGAGAGACGGCGGAACTCAATGGTCAAAGTAAGAAATACAGTGGTAAATCTTCTTCAACGGATACAACCAAGACAAAGCGATCTACAAATGCGTCGTTCATGTTTTTCAACTTCCCAGATAAATGGAGAATGGGAGATCTATGGATGTTGTTCCGAAAATATGGGACGGTTTTTGATATCTACATGGTGCAAAAGAGACTTAAAAATGGGAAACGATACGGGTTTGTTCGTTATAAGAATGTGTTGGATGTGGAGAGGATGCACAAGACTCTGGAAACAATATGGATTGATAAGTACAAACTAAGGGTGTTTAAAGCTTTTGACAGGTCAGAGAAGGGAGGGGGAGTACACAGACGACAACATACGGATGGTAGCAGATTCAGTAACACAAACCAACAAAGTAGCAACCATAATGGAGGAAACATTAATAACGCCATTAGAGACTCAAGAATGTACAAGGAAGTGCTGCAATCTGGTGGTCGAAAAGATGCTGGTGACAATATAAGAAACAACGATACCAGGTACAAGGTCGATAGTAGGGTGGAGGTGGAGGTGGAGAAAGACGAACGAGTACTTGAGGTGGAAATATCGGAGGAGGTCAAGAAAATAATGCGTAATAGCTTGGTGGGTGAAGTGAAAAAATTCGAATTCTTGGAAAAGCTACCAAAGATATTCGATATGGAGGGAATGGAGGATACAGTAATCAAGTACTTAGGTGGGAATGAGATCATGATGGACTTTGGTAACGAGGAGACTGCAACAAATGTGTTGAGGAAAATTGATCATGATATTAGACAATGGGTTTGGAAGATACGAAGATGGGACGAAAGCTTTAGGAGATCTGGAAGGAATACATGGATAAATATTATTGGTGTTCCTTTAGCGTGTTGGACTGAGAAAGTATTTAAACGAATCGCGGCGGTGTGGGGGGTGATTATCGACACTGATAATTGTGAGCTACAAGGTAATCAGAATGTTATAGTAGGAAGGGTGCTCGTACATACAACTGAATGTGGGCTTATTCGTGAAAAGTTACAGCTTAAGGTCGGGAAAAAGAAGTTCAGGGTGATGGTAGTTGAAGAATTGAAGGACATTGTTGAGATAGACATTAATACAGAAGAAAATGGAACATATGTGGAGGAGGAGCCGATAGTGGGAATGGATGTGGAGGAGCCAGATGATGATGAAAAAGATGAAGACGAGGAGGAAGGTGATGGTGGTGGTATACAACGGATGAATGGTGGAATATCCGGCGAAAAAATAACGCCGGAAGATCAAGAGTCACGGCGAGGCTCTGTTGAAATTCCGGTGAGGGATGGGAATTTCGATGACATCGATTCTCGTATCAAGATTCATGCTTCAGTTCCCTATAATAACTTTTGTGACAATAGAGAAATGCTTTCGGCTGCTGAATATGATGTTTCCAAAGATTGTTTAGCACCTAGTAATAACAATGTGGGTCCTACTAGGGTGGATTCAAAAGAAAAACAACAGATCATGACAAAAGAGCAAAAGTCAACTGACTATATCAAAAAAGATATAGAAATTGTATCTGAAAATGATGAGATAAATGGGCCTTTAAATGGGCCTCAAAATGGGCAGGAGGACACAAATGGATATGGGCTCAATGTGGGTGTTGAAACAAAATACCATAAGTCAACAGATCATGGAATAATAAATTTAGAGTTTGTAACTGGTACGGATGAGAACACTTTTGGAATTAATCAAACTACAAAGAGGTTCCAGAAGAAGCGAAAAATCACAGATGATGGTAGCTATGCCGAAATGAAGCAGCAAAATGAAGATTTGTTTTGTGTTGGTGGTGCGTGTGGTGGTAATAGTCGAAACAAAAGAAACTCGAAATTGGTAAAAATAGGGAAGGGTAAGAAAAGTATGGTGGTAGGCCAGTCAGGTGAAATGGGAGGAGGTATGGAAAATGCGGATAAGTACAAGATGGAGCACAACTCACAAGTTGAGTTAAATAAAGTAAGGTTCACGGCTACGTTTGGAGGCTCGGATGCAGGTTCAAGATCATCATCAACAGGTGGGTCAATTAGTTCAGAAAGAGTAAGGGATATTGGGGAACAGATCGGGATACACTGGGAAAATAAGGATGGCAAAGACGGATGTGTCGATGAGAAAAACATGATGGAGGATGCGGTGGAAGGTAGAGCACATGATCATATAGAATGTAAGTAAGTAGTGATTGTTTGTGGTCGTATTGTGTTATAGTTTTATGAAGATAATATCAATTAATATAAGGGGGATTGGTACGACGGAGAAATGGGAGTGGGTACAAAGCATGTGTAGAAAAGAAGCTCCATGTGTTTTAGGGATACAAGAGATGAAGTGTAGGAATGTGGAGGATCAATGGGTGGAAGACCTATGGGGGTCGAGGAATTTTGGGTATGCTCAAGTAGAAGCAAGAGGTAGATCAGGAGGATTATTACTAGTATGGGATACAAATAGTTTTACAGCACGAGAATCAATCGGCGATGAGAGATTTATTGCAGTAAAGGGAAGTTGGAAAGGAAGACAGGGGGACGTCGTTTTAGCTAATGTATATGGTCCACATCCATCAAATCAAAAAGGAGTTGTATGGTCTAGGTTACAAGGTCTAATCGAGACAAATAGTGCAGCTTGGTGTGTGTTTGGAGATTTTAATGAAGTGAGATGTTGTGATGACCGATTGAATACACAGTTCCATGCTAGGGAGTCGGATGAGTTCAACGAATTCATAGAAAGGACATTGTTAATGGAAATTCTGTTGGGAGGTCGTCGATTCACGAGAGTCAGTGATAATGGGGATAAGTTCAGTAAATTAGATAGATTTTTAGTTTCAGAAGATTTTAAGCGTATGTGGGGAAACTTGGCAGCAATAGCCCTAGATCGGAAGCTATCGGATCACTGCCCCATCATTCTAAAAGATTCAAATATGGATTTTGGGCCCAAGCCGTTCAAGACACTCGATGTTTGGTTGGAGGAACTTGATGTTAATTGGGTAGTAGAAGAGGCATGGGCAAAGCCTGTCACAGGGGTGAGACCGGATTGTATTGTACGAGATAAATTTAAGAATGTTAAGGTAGCCTTGAAGAGCTGGAGTAGAGACAGATTCGGGAACTTAGATCAGCAGATTGATGATCATAGGAAAGAAGCTATGAGGTGGGAATGTGAAGCAGAATCAAGGGATCTTGATGAAGATGAGCTAAAGGATTGGATGGAAGCGAGGAGATTATGGATAGAGAAAGATGGAGAGAAAGCGAGCATATTAAAGCAGAAAGCAAGGGTTAGATGGGATGTCGAGGGGGATGAGAACTCAAAATTTTTTCACGCGGCGGTAAAAAGAAGAAACAATAAAAATAACATTCGCGGGTTGCTGGTGAATGGCATTTGGAACGAAAATCCGAATGAAATAAAAAATGAAGTGATGAGGTACTATAAAAACATTTTCTCGGAAACCTCGCAAGATAGACCGAATTTTGGAAGTACTCGAGTAAGTAGATTATCAGAACAGGAGGCAGAGCGCCTGGAAATTAAGTTCTCCGAAAAGGAGATATGGGATGCGGTGTGTGGATGCGGAGGTGAGAAGGCTCCAGGTCCGGACGGTTTCAATTTTAGATTCTTTAAGAGATTTTGGGACATTATCAAATCGGATCTAGTTAAGGCGGTGGAATGGTTTTGGGAAACAGGTGAGATATCAAAGGGGTGTAATACATCATTTATTACCCTTATCCCGAAGGTTTCGGATCCTATTGGTCTGAGTGATTATAGGCCAATTAGCTTAATCGGTAGTTATTATAAAATCATTGCGAAAATGTTGGCGGAGAGAGTAAAGCTAGTAGTCGGGAAGTTAGTCGGTGAGGTTCAAAATGCATTCATAAAGGGACGATATATTTTAGATGGGGTGTTAATTGCAAATGAGACAGTTGGTTACATAAAGAAAAATAAAAAGAAATGTCTTATGTTTAAAGTTGATTTTGAAAAAGCGTATGATAGTCTTAATTGGAAATACTTGCTAGATATGTTGAGACTTATGGGATTCGGGGGCAAATGGTGTAAGTGGATTGAGGAATGTTTGAAATCAGCAACAGTGTCGGTCTTGGTCAACGGGTCGCCAACAAAGGAATTTCAAATGGGTAAGGGGGTGAGGCAAGGTGATCCACTTTCACCGTTTCTATTTATCTTGGCTGCAGAAGGATTGAATGTAATGGTGAGTGAAGCTACAACAAAAGGTATATTCAATGGTGTACAGGTCGGGAGAAGTGATGTCACGATATCACATTTGCAATACGCAGATGATACTATTTTTTTCGGTGAATGGTGTAGATATAACGCAATGAACCTGATGTGCATTCTGAAAGGATTTGAAAAGGTATCTGGGTTAAAAGTAAATCTCAACAAAAGTAGAGTTTATGGTCTTGGGGTGGGACAATATGAGGTTGAAAGAATGGCGAGATGGATGGGGTGTAGCGTTGGAGAGTTACCTCTAACATACTTGGGCTTACCGATTGGGGTATGTATGCGAAGGGAAGTTTCTTGGAGACCAGTCATAGAGAGGTTTAAGAAGCGTTTGTCAGAATGGAAAGCAAAAGCGATGTCTTTTGGTGGTCGATTGACCTTGGTTAAATCTGTTTTGGGTAGTTTACCACTGTATTACTTTTCTTTGTTCCGTGTTCCGTCGTGTGTGATAAAAAATCTTGAGAGGGTGAGGCGGGATTTCTTTTGGGGGGGGGGGGGGGTTGGGTGAGAGCAAGAAAATGCCTTGGATAAAGTGGGATACGGTGATCTCATCTTATGGGTCGGGGGGGCTAAATATTGGGTCTCTAAAAGCAAAAAATTGGGCTTTGGTCGGGAAATGGTGGTGGCGGGCTAGGGTAGAGGGGGAGGCTCTTTGGGTGAGGGTTGTGAAAAGTATATATGGTCGCGAGGGAGTATTGGGCGAATTTCCGAGGACGGGTGATAACGGCGGAGGTGTGTGGGGGGATATTGTGAGGGTGGGGAGGGACATAGATAAACTGGGCATTGGGTTTTCTTCATCGTTCATTAGGAAAGTGGGAGATGGGACGTGTATATCATTTTGGGGGGATAGATGGATAGATAGTGGAAGGCTGATGGATAGATTTCCAAGATTGTTTCACTTGGATAGATGTAAGGAGGGTGCAGTGGCGGATAAGGGGATATGGTATGAGGGAACTTGGAGATGGGTATGGGATTGGATGAGGGAGCCGAGGGGTAGAGTAGTGGGGGAGTTGGAAGCGTTGGAACAACTTGTGCGAAATATTAACATCTCTTTGAATTGCAGGGACGAGTGGAAGTGGGTGCTTGATGATAGTGGCGTTTTTTCCGTCAAGGCCTTATCAAAATTGTTGGAAGATAAGTGCATTAATATTGGGAACAATAATAGAGAGACGACGTGGAACAAACTTGTTCCCAAAAAGGTGAATATTTTTGCGTGGAGGGCGGTTCGTGGTAGACTCCCTGTTCGGGTGGAATTAGACAAGAAAGGGATCGATCTTCACACAATTTTATGCCCAAACTGTGATGAAATGTGTGAGTCTATCGATCATAGCCTGGTCCTTTGTAATGAGGCAATGAAGGTTTGGGAAAAAGTTTTTGAGTGGTGGAAGTTACATAATGTAAATGTTTTCTCTACAATTGAGATGTTAACGTATGATGGTGGCACTGGAATATCAGCAAAGTACAAGGAATTGTGGCAGTCTGTGGTTTGGACAACAGGATACTATATATGGAAAAATCGCAATTGTCGTGTATTTGGGAAAAAGGTCGAAACGACTGAAAATTTATTTCTTGAAATTCGCTTGAGAGCATACGAATGGATTGTTAGAAGGTCCAGTAAATACAAAGTAATCTGGGAGCAGTGGGTTGCAGGGCCTGGTTCGTGTATGGAGAGTGGTTAGGAAATCCTAGTTCGTGTCTACATAAGCAACATCCCAACCTTTTCTGTTGGTTTTGGTGTGCTCTGCAATGGGTGTTTTGCTCGTGCAGAATGACACTATCTGAAGTTTGGATGTTGTTTTTGTGATGTGAGGTGTAAAGTTGTATTGTTAGTGTTTTCAGTTTTGGCCTAAAATGATGCATGTTCCTGCTAGCATCTCGTTGGAGGATATCCTCATTTTTTGTCATGTTGTACTGTGGTCAGGTCTAGTCCCAAGTGGGGAGTGTGATCTTTTGCCCTTTTGTATTATTGTTCGCTGTATTTTTGGGTGTGGTTATAATAAAGTGCCTTTTTCGAAAAAAAAATTACTCCACCTTCAAGTGGTTGCAATGCAAAATTCTATTGAAACCAAATATTATTATTAAAGATTCAACAAACATTATGTATCTAATCCAAATTAGTCATTTACCTTTGCAGCACAATAACCCACAGCTGTTACTTCTTCAGCAAGCAAATGACGAAAATGAGACGTAGTCTCGTGTTTAGGAATCAAGGCCACTTTTTTGTCACTCAATGAACATGGAAGGAGGTGCTCCATTAGAACCTCTTTCACACATATTTTGATAATTCTTGATTGGAAGACGCTCAGTAAAAGTGAAAAAAACCCCAACAACATCAACTCTACACACAATAGATGAACAAATCACATTACAACAATGAAGAAAGAATACCCGGAACAAACAAACGTGACATTTTGTAGTAACTAACCATTGTTCTTGCGAAAGAAAACATCAACTGTTACATAATATAGTATTTCTTTTGCCTTAATTTTATAATTTTTACAAATTTGTTTTCATACAAAATTTAGTGATCTTTCTTACTTATTCATAATTTGTAATAACAATTAGATATTTAGAATAGTTTATCACCTATTCTTTAACACCTACAAATTTTCACATATCAAAAACTTATAGCTAGATACCGATTTAACAATAGAGGGTCAACAAACATGTAAAAAATTTCTAAAAAACCTCACCTCATTTCCACTCCACAAATAGTAAATAGGTCCAATAAAAGAATCCCAAACACATTCTTTAAAAAAAATAATAATAATAAAAAAAAGCACCTTCTTTAATCCTTTGCAATGCTTCAAAAAGTGGCTTTTGGCCTGCCTTCCATAGTTTCTACACACAAAAAAAAACATGGTCTTTAGCAAACAACTATTTAACTATTCATATAAAAGGTGAAAGATCTCAAGTTCGAATCCGGATTAGTGCAAACAACACTGAAGTGACCACACCAACCTCACTTAAGGGGTTTTATTGTGTCTGTTAGAAGGCTAAAACCCTGTAGATTAGTGACTAGTCAGCAAAATAGGTCAGAAAACACGGTTACTCGAGAGAAGAAAAAAAAAAAAAAAAAAAAAAAAAAAAAAAAAGACACAATATTTCATCACATAAAAATATATAAATCTCTGTTATGTGACTTTAAATTTAAATCATGTACAAACAATCCTGAACTGGTTAAAATCTTAAAATCAGGTTGTACCCGGTTTTAGTCTGGAGTAGCCCAAAGGCACCAAAAATATTAATTGGCCAAAAAGTCAAAAACCGGAGTCATAAAAAAAAACAGCATTTGTTCACATAAACATATAAAGCAACAACAAAACATAGTACCTTGCCAGCATAATGAAGCAATCGTTCAACAGCAAATGAAATACCAACAATAAGAGTACAAACAGCAGCAACAACCCAAGTGGGTGTAAACTCTAAAGAAGTACCTTCCCCTTCACCACCCGCCATTAAATAAAAAGGGTATGATTAAAAACCAATCTTTACCACTTTTTCATTATCTTTTTATGAAATTTTTTAAAGAGTCTTGTGGCTTATGGTTTTTTATAAAGTGGAAAATGATGGTAGCTTGAGCGTGTGCTCTTTTAACCTTCTAGAGTTTATGCATGTAGGCAGTGGCGGAGCCAGGAAATTTAACTGATGGGGGCAACTTTGATGACGAGGTGAATTTTTTTATAGTAAAATTCATAATGGGTGGCGTCGGTATTAAGTAAATGCAAAAAAACACTTCTTTTGAGCATCTAACATTAACTAAAAGAGTAGCGTATATAAACCGAAATCCAACCGATGGTATAATTTCATCAAGTTCGTCTTAAATGCGATCAACTCGGCTTGTGATCTTTTAACACTTACAAAATATAAATGCGTAGCTAAAAAATAAAACAAGCTAAAAGTGGCTAAACTTTTTATCAAAGTGATTGGACCTTTAAAACTTGCTCATATATATCTGCTTACAAATATAATTGGATATTTATTTAAATATGTTAACACAAATCTTTTATTTTTTAGAATGGAAAAGCTTAAAATTTAAAACTTAATTTTTAACTAAAACAAACACCTTTTAATAACTTTTAACGACTAGCTGGTAGGATTGTGGGACAAAAAAGCGACACACAAACGTTAAAATAAGATACCGTAACAAATTGAAGTTACATGATAGTGGTTTTAAGAAAATATTAACTTTCCCATTGAGTACAAATAAATTTTATGTAAAAATCTTTTATATAATAGAATAATAGATTAATAAATTTTGACACCTCACTTTCCCACTTCCAAACTAATAGTCATATATCATCTTCATTTTTTTTTTTTTTTTTTTTTTTTTTTTTTTTTTTTTTTTTTTATCTGGGTTTTCGACTCGACATTGCCGAGCCGACAAATCCTAAGGCAACTACCCTTTTGGATAGCCTGAAGTCAGCGCAGGTGAGCCTCTGTGGCCAATGGAGGATTAATTTTCTCTCCATGGTTCGAACCCAAGACCTCTAGGCACTTTCATCCTAAGAGGCTAAGTTCTTACCGCTGTGTGACCCCCATTGGTTATATTTACCATGTTTCAGAAGAAAGAAACAAGCAGCCATGGATATGTGTGCTTAAGCAACGGATACCAGTTTTAGGTCACTTGCACTTTTTAGTCAGCTACATAGAGGGCACGTAGATTTCTAGACTAAGGACACCGCATTTTTTTTCTTCTAATTTAACACTTTTTTTTTTCTTAACAATTTAGTGTTTCTCCAAGAACTTAGTTGGGGCATGTCCCCCACTACTCTGTACATAGCTCGATCTGCCCCCGCATGTAGGTTTTCTTGCTTGTTTGCATTTTCGGCCTTTGTTTTGTTTGTCTAGCTCTATCTTCTTTTGTGCTCGTATTATTGTATCCATTAGTTGGCATTTTGGCTTTTATGCATGTTTTTATTATTATTATTTTCTTCGCTTGTATGCTATTTGTGTTATTAATGGGTTTTTTTAATATATTTTTATTGTTTTGTTTGTTTTGTTTTACCTTCCTATATGTTGCCTTTGTAAATTTTTGATCTTATGTGCCACTTGCAGGGTTTTCCCCTTATTTAGCCTGCATGCTCCATTGTTTTTTTTTTCTTCCATATGCTCTTATGTCTTTGCTCGTTCGTATGTTTTTGTTTTATGCTTCTCTTTATGTCATTGTCTCTCTTTCCTCATACATTTCATATTGTATGTTTTCATGCACACACACTTGCCGGAGATCTTTCTTGATGCAGTCCCCCCTCGGGTATGAGTGTGACTGTCTACATCTCACCTCCCCCATACATCTCTTTAGCGGGATTCGGTAGTGTTGTTGTTGTTGTTGTTAGACGAAGAGAGGGCGGAAACTGATAATTTGAGGTTGGGGTGAAGTCAGTCAAGCGCGTATGTATGTATTGTGTTTTATGTCACAGTTTAAGTCATTGATTGCCAAAAAGTAAAGAATTTTTTGATTCAAATAATAGATTCGTGTGTCTGAATGGAATAAAAAAAAATATTTGAAAGTTTTTCTATTTAGTACTACTAGTTTTATATCCTCATGCATGCATGAGGTTTTAGCTTAAATTTTGTTAGATAAATGGGTCTTTAGATCCCTGTGCACGCACGGGGCTTTGGATTAAATTTTGTTAGCTAAATGGGTCAAGAAAAAAAATTATAATAACATTCAACACGTTTGATTTTGTAAACTGTAAAGGATTGGCAACAACATAAATAAATGGTTCTTGAAAAAGCTTATAGTAACATTCAAAAACACTGGATTTTGTAAACAATAAAGGATTTACAACAAACATTAACATAACACAATTTATATTCAAATTACATAATATTATTCAATCTTCTGTAGGAAACGGTGTACACTTTTATTTATAAAATCAGATTATAATAAATAAATAACAGAAATTAAATAACAGGAAAAATAAATATAGACAGAAAGGTGTAGAAGCAGAAGACAGACTCTATATAACGATAATAAAATAAAGCAGTAAAAAGTCGGAACGAGGCTCGTGTTAAACACGATTCCCTTAAAACAGATTCGCCGTCTGTTTCCCAGGGTACAACGTTCAAAGCTGTTGTACAGCCGGACTTGACTTACTTGCCTGAAAGATCACGGAAAGCTTGCGTGTTTCTGATCGAAAGAACTGCTGGAACGCGTAAGGTATAGAGCTGCATTATATTTTTTCTTTATCTCAAACTGAATGAGGTATGGCTTTATTTATACTAAAAAGCTGTCTTGTCCTCCAAGACTAAATAAAACGCCAGAATTAACAAATCTGTTATTTTGAAGCACGATTTGTGTATATTATATTTACACAATAATATTCTGTAAACTTTGCCTAAAAGTTTCAAATCTATTCCTAAAATAGATTTGCAGAATTACTGAAAAAATTAATCCGAACTGGCAGCAAAAAGATACGCACGTATGCGAGGCTTCGGAGCTGCATTCGTGTCCACAGGTCGCGCGGGCTCGCATGAGTTCAGTAGCTTCGAACTCATTTTGGTCCAGAAATCCCACAATCTGCACCCCCTCCCCGCGCGCTTCGAACTCATTTTGGTCCAGAAATCCCACAATCTGCACCCCCCACCTGCGCGCGCGCACGTAGGAGTGGGAGCATAGCTCACCTAAAAGAATTTGAAAGCTAATACTAAGATAACCTTATAAACTAGCTTTCACTTCTTGTTTTGGGCGATGTGGGATGCAACACTTTTCCCTTATATTGTGTTTCATGTGCCTCACTTTGAGACACGATATCTCATTCATCTTAGCTCTATTTTGGACATACTTTTGCTCGTTGCAAAGCTCTCTTGGAGGAGAACAAAACGCCCCCAAGAAACATAAATATATATAACATATATATACATTAAATTATGTCCAAAGTTTGCAAAAACCAACTTTGCAAAACTCATTTTCCAACAATCCCCCACATGAATGGAAATTGGTCGAAAACACACGAAAGTTTCCGCGAAATTTCGGCGGTTAAGTCTTGCATAGGATAGGTAGGTGTGCCCCTTTGAACCTTCCCTTGTGAGATGCACTTAGTCTCCTAGATCTGAGTAGACGCGATGTCTTTGAACTCAACATCTGTTTACGTAGACGACAATACACACTCACACAAGACTCTCCCTGACGTTGTCAAGTCCTCATAGTCGTATTCGTTATGGTCATGAATACTTGTCTGGTTCTGCAAGAGCTCTTAGGAATTGCGCCCCTACAATTCCCTTCGAAGCGACCCCACTTCTCTCTCACATAGGTGATTTCATCTTGAATCATTAAAAACACATGTTTTGTGATTTCATATTGAACCATTATGCTTTATGATTTCATCCTGAATCATAAAACCATATGTTTAACCCCTCAACAAGTCACATTTGTTATAGGAATGGACTAGGAAGTTACAATATATAAGTAACTCCCCCACGTTGACGTGACTTCCCCCACATTTCTATGATTAGGTTGTCCTATTGAACCCAGATCTTGGGACCTCCAGTCAACTGGGTTAGGTTTTCCTTCATAGAAACTCATTCTTTCAAGGGCTTTAGTCCCATTCCTTTAGACGACTTACTAACTAACTCTTTGCTTAATCCTTTCGCAAGCGGATCCGCAATGTTATCCTTTGACTTCACATAGTCAATTGAGATAACTCCTGTTGAGAGTAGTTGTCGTATTGAATTATGTCGACGACGGATATGTCTGGACTTTCCATTATACATTATGCTATGAGCTCTGCCAATTGCCGATTGACTATCACAATGTATACTAATGGCCGTTACCGGTTTAGGCCACCTTGGTATGTCCTCTACGAAGTGTCGTAGCCATTCCGCCTCTTGTCCGCATTTATCTAACGCGATAAATTCTGATTCCATCGTGGACTTAGCTATAACAGTTTGCTTGGAAGACTTCCAAGATATAGCTGCCTCTCCTAGTGTAAACACATATCCACTAGTCGATCTAGAATCCTTTATGTCAGATATCCAATTTGCATCACTGTATCCTTCTATAACAGCTGGATATCTTTCATAATGTAGTCCATAATCGCGACTGTATCTTAAATAATGAAGTACCCTAGTCATAGCTCCCCAATGTGCATTACTTGGATTACTAGTATACCTACTTAGCCTGCTAACAACATATGCTAAGTCAGGTCGGGTACTTGTCATTAAGTACATTAACATGCCAATAATTCTTGAATACTCTAATTGGGCAACACCTGCGCCTCTATTCTTAGATAGATGCTTGCTGGTGTCAATTAGAGTTCTAGCTAGGCCGGAATCCCCCGCATTATGAGTATTCAGAATTTTGTCCACGTAATGTGCTTGACTCAACACAAGTCCATTCTGAGTTCGTATGATCTTTATTCCAAGGATCACATCAGCCAAACCCATATCCTTCATGTCAAACTTTGATTTCAACATGTCTTTAGTAGATTTGATCATCTTGTCGTTACTGCCAACGATAAGCATATCATCAACATATAAACACAAGATTACATATCCACTACTTGTGTCTTTTACATAAACACACTTGTCGCATTCATTAATTTTGAATCCACTCTCTAGCATGGTGTAGTCAAATTTTTGATGTCACTGTTTGGGAGCTTGCTTTAAGCCATATAATGACTTAACAAGCATACAAACTTTGTTTTGACACCCCCAAAATTTACAACGCAGCGGAATACCAATTTGGGTGTCACTTCATAATTCATAAAAACAAGTTACATAAAACGACCTCAAAAGAGACGTTTAATAAAATGTCACATTCGATTTGATAAATCAGAGTACAAAGGTCCCAACAATTTATATTTAAAACTTAAGTTACAAGAGTTCAAAAATGACTCACTTGCATATTTAAATAAAATAATTATCGAATGTGAAGAAAACAAGTCCTTCAATGTTTGATATCCACGCCACTCCGATTGCTCCCAATGCTCAGCTAGCAAATAATACCTGAGAAAATACATGCTAAAAAGTCAACATAAAGTTGAGTGAATTCATAGAGTTTAATAAGTAATAAGTTGAATACAAGATAATTCAATTTAAAAATACGATGGGTTACGTTGTTATACGCCCATAATTGGTTTATAAATCAGTTGAACACAAGTCTCAAGATTTGGGCCACGTTGTTGCACCCATAACATAAACAGTGGGCCCCGTTGTTGCACCCGTAAAGAAACATTGGGCCCCGTTGTTGCACCCATAAAGAAACAGTGGGCCCCGTTGTTGCACCCATAAAGAAACAGTGGGCCCCGTTGTTGCACCCGTAAAGAAACATTGGGCCCCGTTGTTGCACCCATAAAGAAACAGTAGATACTTGTGTTCATGGTTGTAGTATGTATCACTTCACGAGATTGAAAAATGTATAAAAGTGGGATTATGAACTTATAGTAATATGTAAAATTTTAGAGTACTAATGAAAGTAAAAATCAAGTAGTTAAGCATGTATCTCCCCCCCCCCCCCCCCCCCCCACCCCCAAAGAGTTTATAAAACAATTAAATGAGAAAAGGTGGGGCTATGACTCACCTTAAGAGCAACAAGATCAGAAGTAAAATGGATCTTCGGACGAGTGCGAAGCGTCTAAGCACAACCTAAAAGACGTGACGCTACTTAGAATGATAAAGAAGAGCGATATGAAAAAGTAATTCAAATGATCACGAGATATGTTTCCGAGATAAGCATGACATTGCACTAAGACTTAGCACAAGATATTTTCACTCTAAGATTGATGTTCGACCAGGTATTATAGGTAATAAAACACCTACCAAGTTTCATCCCTCAATTCTTATCTTACCTATGTGTATCTACACGTTTTAGAGTTCAAGACAAGACGTAAAATATTAAATTCTGGATTTGACTCTATTTTATAGACCCTTAACTCCTAATCTATAAATGATATGAATACAAGGCCTTCACCCCTGGAAAGCTCTTTGAGTGTAGTTTTCAAAAATCCAGGCCTCAACTTCTGAAAGATTCAGAATCATGTGAAAAGACTATTTTACCCTTGAACATCCAGCCCATGATATTTTTTGAATTTTAATCTCTTACGAAAATGGCCATAAATCCTAAACCATGATAGAAATTTAAGTGAGACCAATTGGAGGTGTTAGCCTAAGATGTCTACTACTGAGAAATGTTTTAAAACCCAATATTATGGAACAAAAATCTGGAGTTAAACTCCTTTTTCAAACAGTAGTTCAGAACGGATCAATTTTAGCAAAACGGCCATAACTAATTCATCCGGAAGAGTTGATAAACCCTCCAATTAGCCACAAGTTCCTCATTTGTTTTACCCTTCACCCATGTAAAAACCCAGTAGCCTCTAGTTCAAGAATAATTCTTTACAAGTAAAACAATCTGCATTACAATTTCTGGGTACACACTAAATATGTTTTCACGGTTTTGGTTGTATCTCGACCATCCGGAATAGTTGGTTTTCCGGCCAACTCGCCACTAGGACCTGAGATATTAACCTATTCATTTATTAAAAGCTTCAGTAGGCTCTAAGCCAAAAATTTACCATTAACACACAAACAATCTGCAAGTTACCTATTTTGACTAGTTTTACTAATTTGGGCATAACTTGGTCATCCGGAGGAGATTAAAATTCCTCCAACTCGCCACATGAAGCTTAGACCTATATCTATCTAAAAATGTAATTTAATCATAGGCTCCAGGCCAAAACTTAATGGGAAAACCCACGTTTTTCTACTAAGGTAAAAACAGTCCCATCAAATCCAACTAAACCTATTCTAAACTCATCCAAAACATCATCAATCATCATGAAATGCCACACTAATCATCACAAACAACTCAAGAACACTAAAACTCATCAAAATCAGAAAACTCAAATCAAAAATATAATGTTCATCATGAAAATAAAATTAATGAAAAGGGGTTTAGGGCTTACTAGAATATAAATAGAGTAAAATGGAAAAGACACACCCTTCCTATGAGGTGTGTTTGTGGGGTTTAACTTAAGTGTACGGTCTTAAAAACGCAAATTACGCAGAACCGGGTGACCTGAAAACGTGAATTTTAGAAAAGTGTTATAAAAATATTATGAAGTTGTTATGAAGTGTTAAAATGGCTAATTTTAATATTTCATGAGAGCCTTGGGTTTATCGGAGTGTTTAAACGTCGTTAAAAATGAAACCGTGAGTCGAAAACACGTTTGGTGACAACGGTTCTTGATAAAAGTGATGTAAGCTATAAAAATGACACGACAAGTATAAAACTCTTTTGTAAACATGAAATAGTTCAAAATTTTATAAAATATGTAAATTATCATAGTGTATGGTTGGTTCACTTTGTCAAAACCTTAAAACGAAAATTTAAATCGGGTAAAACGTAAGGGTGCAAGGTTTATGTAAAATAAGAAAAATTAAATTAGGACTTTTAAAATAGGATTGTAAGGAAACAATGATGCATAAAAAGTTGTGAATGTTACGTAGTCTAGTCGCGGTTGAATTAATTGAACGTGTTTTGACGAAACGCGGATAACTTCCGACGAAGTTAATTATAAAAAAAATAGAATAGTTAAATAAATAATAAAAATATTAAAATTAATGACATGAAATTTCAGAAATGTCACATTTGTTCTCTTGTCCAGGAGCTATGAAACCCTCAGGTTGGTTCATGTAGATCTCTTCTTCTAAATCCCCGTTTAGAAAAGCCGTTTTCACATCCATTTGGTGAATTTTCAAATTTCTTAAAGCAGCAATAGCAAGTATCATCCTGATCGATGTTATTCGTGTAACAGGCGAATATGTATCAAAGTAATCTAGACCTTCACGTTGTCTAAATCCTTTGATTACCAATCTTGCTTTGTACTTGTCAATGGTGCCATCGGCTTTCATCTTCTTCTTGAAGATCCATTTATAGCCTAGTGGTTTACAACCAGGGGGTAAATCCACGAGCTCCCAAGTATGATTTTGTAAAATAGAATCTATTTTTTAATGGCTTCTTTCCATTGAGGCCCTTCTGAGGAAGTTACCGCTTCTCGATAAGAAGTAGGTTCATGTTCTACCATAAAAGAAACAAAATCGGGTCCAAATGATTTCTCGGTTCTTGCCCTCTTGCTTCTTCTAGGTTCTACCTCTTCTTCCTCAATTTGATCTTGTCTCTCATCTTGGAGATCATTATCATCTCGTTGTCTCTTATCTTGGACAACATCGTCATCTATTCTAGATGAACTTCCAGTTTCCTTCGTTAAACAAGGAAATATATCTTCAAAGAAGGAAGCATTCCTTGATTTCATTACAGAACCCTTTTGTATATCCGGTTTTTTCGAATAATGTACAATGAAACAATAAGCACTGCTATTCCTAGCATATCCGATGAATATACAATCCACAGATTTAGGTCTAATCTTTTGGGCCTTGGGAGTCGGTATAGCTACCTTTGCTAGACACCCCCACACTCGCAAGTACTGATATGATGGTTTTCTTCCCATCCATAGTTCATAAGGGGTCTCTTCTTTTTCCTTACGAGGTATCTTATTCAAAAGATAAGTAGCCGTTAGAATGGCTTCCCCCCCACATGTCCTGGCTTAAACCAGAACTTATCAACATGGCATTAACCATTTCCTTCAAGGTACGGTTCTTCCTTTCGGCAATACCGTTTTGCTGAGGTGAATAAGGAGCAGTGAATTCGTGTCTAATTCCATGTTTAGCACATAGATCAGCAAACAGAGACACATATTCACCTCCTCTATCACTTCGTACAACCTTGATTTTCTTATTAAGTTGATTCTCAACTTCGTTTTTGTATAGAACAAACTTGTCTATAGCTTCATCTTTACTTTTTAACAAGTAAACATAGCAATACTTTGTACAATCATCAATAAACGTGATAAAATACTTATTGCCACCTTTTGTGGGTAGTGATTTCAAATCACATATGTCAGTGTGTATCATATCAAGTGGTTCGGTTTTTCGTTCAACCGATTTGAAAGATGCACTTGTAAGTTTGGCTTCAACACAAGTTTCACATTTATATTTTGAGTCAATATGGAAATTAGGTATACAATTAAATTTAATCAAACGGCGCATTGAATTAAAATTTACATGTCAAAGACGGCCATGCCACACATTAGAAGACTTAATCAAATAAGCAGAAGAATTCATTTTATTGATATCATTCTTAACAACCATTACATTGAGCTTAAACATACCATTCAGGGCATATCCCCTGCCAACATACATTTGATTCTTAGAAAGAACAAACTTATCAGACTAAAAACAAGACGAAAACCAAACTTGTTCAACAGCCAACCAGACACAAGATTCTTGCGAATCTCTGGAACATACAAGACATTAGTCAACTTGAGCTCTTTCTCGGATGTCATCTTCAGGATTACATCTCCTTCGCCCTTGATATCAGCAGTTGCAGAGTTGCCCATGTACAACTTGTCTCCATTGTCAACCGCTCTGAAAGAGTGAAACATACTCTTATCAGCACACACATGATGGGTAGCCCTAGTATCAACCCACCATTCCCTGTTGTTGGAACCTACCAGGTTAACTTCAGAGATCATGGCAATGACGTCAGAAACCATAGCAATCATGTCCACATCATTCACCATATTTGCCTCACGTGGAGTCACCCGCTTCGGCATCTTACAGTTAACAGCACGGTGACCTGGCTGGTCACAATTGAAACACACTCCTTGGAACTGCTGTTTCACGATTGCAGCTTTAGGAGCAAGGTACTCAGACTTCCCTTTGCCTTTCTTGTCATTCTTTCCTTTGCCCTTGCCTTTTCCCTTGACACGAGACTTTGAAGATGACGAAGCATGCTCAACCAAATTTGCCTTGGCAGAATCAGGCGTATAAGTGTTTTTCTGAGCCAGCTTGTTGTCCTCTTCAATACGAAGACGAACAACCAAGTCTTCAACACTCATCTCCTTTCGCTTATGCTTCAGGTAGTTCTTGAATTCTACCCAGCTTGGAGGTAACTTTTCAATAATAGCAGCAACTTGAAAAGTTTCACTCAAAGTCATTCCTTCAGCATGAATGTCGTGTAGCAAAATTTGCAGATCTTGAACCTGACTCATCACTTTCTTTGAATCATCCATCTTGTAATCCAAAAAGCGTGCTACCATGAACTTCTTTGTACCAGCATCCTTAGTTTTGTACTTGCGTTCCAATGACTCCCATAATTCTTTGGCAGTCTTGGTCTTGCAGTACACGTTGTACAAAGAATCGACCAAACCATTCAAAACATAGTTGTGACACAAAAAGTCTGAATGTTTCCATGCTTCCAAGGCTTGAACAGCCTATTGATTAGAGGATTGACCTTCAGCAAGAGGTTCCACTTGATGTGCGTTCTCTTTTAAGAACCGCGCAAGGTTCAAAGTAGTGAGATAAAAGAACATCTTCTGTTGCCACCTCTTAAAATTCTGCCCATTGAATTTCTCTAGTTTCTCAGCATGATTAACAACTGTGTTGGTAACTGGCGCACCAGATCCATTCACTGTAGTAGTCCCAGGAGGAGTAGTGTTTGTCATCCTGAAAATCAAACACAAACAGTTAAACAACTGTTGCAAATCGGTATCTACTTGTACCAGATCTGACTCAATGAAACTCTATCTTGGTTTCGATAAATCAGTTAATAGAAACTCAATCTTGGTTTCAATAAATTGATAAGAACAACTGCTTTAAAAACGTTATAGATCTGTACACCAAATCTGTAAATTAAATCTGTTTAATTAAAACTGATTTCCAAAGAAACTCTACAAGGTTTCGACAAAAAACAGTTGATCAAGATCTATTAAGAATTATTCCGATTTTAACAAAGTGTTTTAAATTCGGTTAAACCGAATCTGTTTTAAGACTGTAGGAAACGGTGTACACTTTTATTTATAAAATCAGATTATAATAAATAAATAACAGAAAAAATAAATATAGACAGAAAGGTGTAGAAGCAGAAGACAGAATCTATATAACGATAATAAAATAAAGCAGTAAAAAGTCAGAACGAGGCTCATGTTAAACACGATTACCTTAAAACAGATTCGCCGTCTGTTTCCCAGGGTACAACGTTCAAAGCTGTTGTACAGCCGGACTTGACTTACTTGCCTGAAAGATCACGGAAAGGTTTCGTGTTTCTGATCGAAAGAACTGCTGGAGCGCGTAAGGTATAGAGCTGCATTATATTTTTTCTGTATCTCAAACTGAATGAGGTATGGTTTTATTTATACTAAAAAGCTGTCTTGTCCTCCAAGACTAAATAAAACGCCAGAATTAACAAATCTGTTATTTTGAAGCACGATTTGTGTATATTATATTTACACAATAATATTATGTAAACTTTGTCTAAAAGTTTCAAATCTGTTCCTAAAATAGATTTGCAGAATTACTGGAAAACTTAATCCGAACTGGCAGCAAAAAGATACGCACGTATGCGAGGCTTCGGAGCTGCACTCGTGTCCGTAGGTCGCGCGGGCTCACATGAGTTCAGTAGCTTCGAACTCATTTTGGTCCAGAAATCCCACAATCTGCACCCCCCCTGCGCGCGCGCACGTAGGAGTGGGAGCATAGCTCACCTAAAAGAATTTGAAAGCTAATACTAAGATAACCTTATAAACTAGCTTTCACTTCTTGTTTTGGGTGATGTGGGATGCAACACTTTTCCCTTATATTGTGTTTCATGTGCCTCACTTTGAGACACGATATCTCATTCATCTTAGCTCTATTTTGGACATACTTTTGCTCGTTGCAAAGCTCTCTTGGAGGAGAACAAAACCCCCCCCAAGAAACATAAATATATATAACATATATATACATTAAATTATGTCCAAAGTTTGCAAAAACCAACTTTGCAAAACTCATTTTCCAACATCTTCTTATTCATCTTTGTATTCTGGTGTCATAGGCGAGCAAAATGAGCATTTACATTGGTGGGCATTAACAAGTTCCTTGACACTATGGGCAACAACAAAACTCTTCCATAATACTTTTAAATATATATAGATCTGTAGAATCATTGTCAGAATATTCTATATTATTGAACGGCCTCTACATGAGTTGTTTGAAAATACATGTTAATCTCATCAATAAAGTTTTAACAAGACAATGTTTCAATAATTCACAACCAAACGTAAAAGTAATACAATAAATCTTCGAAATGATGAGACCACAAAAATGTTTCTCTAGTGATTCTCTAGTTGCAAACCATGCAAACGTGTCTAAGGACCTGAGAAAATACATGCTAAAACAGTCAACATAAAGTTGTGCGTTTATAGATTTAAGTAAAGAATAACGTTGAGTAAAAGTAATGTGGACCAAAAAGAATTTTGTGACTATTGTATCACTCACAAATGTCATAAAAAAGTTTTAGAGACTATTGTGTCACTCACAATGTCTTGAAAAGGTTTTAGAGACCATTGTATCACTCACAATGTCTTGAAAAAGTTTTAGAGACCATTATGTCACTCATAATGTCTTGAAGAGGTTTTAGAGACCATTGTATCACTCATAATGTCTTGGAAGTAAATGAGACCATTGTGTCACTCACAATGTCTAGAAACAATGATTTAACGTTAAGTAAATTAGTATCGTGGACCACAAGATTTCAATGTATGTCATTATAACAAATACAATGTCATAGGAAAAGTAATACTATTGCACTAAGTTCATGACCCCGAAGCCTTAATGTATTGTGTATGCGATTTGCACAAATATATGAATGCTCTTGTAGGTGTCTTGCCAAACACCTAGTATGCCCTCAAATGGTATGCATTCATTTGCCCAATTGGTGTGAACCCAATAGATCTATTCACAACATTCGTGCTTACAAGTAATTGACGGTTCATGATTGTGAGGACTTAACGCCAGTAGTGGTAACTTGGTCAATCCATAAATGGTTAAGTATTTGTGTCCATAAGAAAAGCGAGTATTGTATTCAAGTTAACAAGCATGAATTTGAACAAAATGAGTAATGTATTTAAGTAAATAAGTAATATATTTAAAAAAACAAGCACATAATCTCACCCTAAAGTAGTTCAAAACGAGTAGTAAAACAAGTAAAAGTGGGCCATGAAACTCACCTCAAGAATCAAAGTACTCGGAAAAGTATATCGTATAATAACAATCGGGAATCCTAAACGCGACCTAGAATAATAAGTCGTTTTAGGGAAAATGAAACATGTACTAAATGCGTATGAGTTTTATGGAGTTTTATCACCCATATACACATGTGGTGAGGTTTTACGACTCAAAACGTAGTAAAACGCAAGTTTCACTTTTCAATTATAAGTTTTCAAAAAGTGTCAAAAAATGAGTTTTGCTCAAGTTTAGCGGGTCATAAGTTCTTTGTGTCTTAATGGTTTGGGCCGTTTCAAATTCTAGTGTCAGTATGTTGCGAGGACTTTGAAAATTTCAACAAATGCTCTTAATGAATCTAAGCCTAAGGTCCTCATAAATAGGCCCGAAAGTGGTCACTCGCGCTTTTGTTCAATACTTTAAAAGAAACCCTAAAAATAAGTTTGTAAACTTTTAAGTTTATCCCGACTTCGTTTGAGTGTATCTAATTCATTTTAAGCCCATTTTTCTTTATTAAACTCTCTAAACGTAGGTGGACGAGTCTACTTTATTATTTCAAAGTTCCGGTTACTTAAAATAAGTTTTGGATGTGGGTTTCTAATTAAACAAACTTGGACCTACTGTTGCATTTTTCCAAAATTTTCTGCCGTAATTGAAATATTTCTCACTCGTTTTCCAAAGAAGACACTTGTTCCAAAAACCTAGAAATCACGTCCCAAGTACCTAAAATGTGAAAAGAAGACACTTGAAATATTCCGCGACTTTGCTGTTTTCTTCAGTTTTAAGCCCAAAAACGTCTAAAGTGCTCCAAATTTCAGAAATCACGTCCCAAGTACCTAAAATGTGAAAAGAAACGATTTAAGGCAATTTTGATCATATAAAAACGATTGTAGGCTTAAATGACCCCTCAAAATGGTATCAAATAAATCCTTTAGATACGGCGTATCAACTAAGTTGATATGGTGTATCGAGTTAACTTCGTGTAGGGTCCAAGATTATAATATTCAAGAATATTCGTACACCGCCTTTAAATACGACATACCTTTTATCTTCATACGGCGCATGTTCTTCAGTATCTTGGATTATCTTGGTGAAGTCTTTAGATTAATGCGCCGCACGTCTGGCATGTCATGCAGCGTATCTGGAGTAGGATAAGTCAGATCTTCTTGTTGACCAAGGTTTCGTATGTGACGCATGGGATAATCTCATACGGTGCATGTTTCAAAGTCAGGAAATGGTCTTCATATTCGTCTAAGTCTTTATGTACGGCGCATCTGTCTAGAATGATGTGGCGTATCTTCCTTCAGTTTAGTAGACTTTTCCAAGTTGATCCATTTTGCTCCATTTTACGTCTAAAATAGCTAACTTTCACTAAACGCTTGTTTAAAACTGATAATTACAAAAATAAGCAATTAAGTTCAATTCTCACATCAAATAATATAAAACAAACGAATAAGATAGGATAAATGATGCTAATAAAATGTACTTATTTGATATCATCAAATATCCCCCCACTTGAACTTTATTTGTCCTCAAGTAAACCTTAGATTTAAACTTATGAAAGTGTATCCTAAACATGGTCTAGGAATTTTTATAGTTTAAGCATACATTCGTTTCAATCATATTTGCACAACCAAACACCTCACGAAGTAGGAAAATGAAATCACTCATATCACTCAACTAATCTATGCGGTAACATTAAAGGAATTCGCTTAATTGCTTGGTTGTGATGAATATTCTATCATAAGCTTGGCAAGGATACACATCTCCACCACTAAAGTTAAGGGGTGACAAGTCTAAAGCGGTAAATTGGGTTATGATGAGGCTTAAGGGTTAAACCTGGCTTTGTTCAAACATCTCCTGCATAAACTTAGTAGCTCGTTGGCGCGAGTCATTGATTTCTCAAAAAACAGATGGTCACTAGTGTGTTTCCTGGGTCTCTGGCGCGTTATTTTATAATGGATGGTCACCAAGTCACACACCAGATCGCTGGCGCGTTATTCGATAATCTAAAACTCGGATGGTCACTACCTTATTCATACATTTGACATTCACACTTAGCCATTACCATATTTGGATGCTCGAAAGCTAACAACGAATACAATAATTTGGTAAAGGGTATGGATAACATTGGGAAACACATAAATTAGTATAAAACAAAAAATAAACAAAACAAATAGATTAAGTCCTAACAGTTGTGGTTAATCACTTCCTAACCATCCCATGAATAAGACACAAATCATAGACTAAGTCACGTTTTAATAAGGAAACTCATGCTTTAGGTGGACACAAATTAGACTCAATAATATCTCATTCAGAGAATAAACCTTAATTGACATTTCAATAATGGCCAACTCCCATTCAATACATAAATATAACACAACAAGCAGTAGCGATATCTCTACTAGTACATAACTTTACATTGTTGGTTGATCAATCTTACCAACTTTTTCTTTCTTTTTCTTTTCACTTTTTTCGATTTTTTTAACATCAAATACTAAGTGGTTTTAAAATTTACCACATCACCATTACGATAAATCTAGATAATTTTCTCCATACTTTTCATAACTTTAGACATAAAAGTAATGAAAGTATTAAACATACGAAAATCAAAAATACAATATCTACTTTCACTCCATTGCAATGTCCAATTCCCGACCTAACCAAAGACAATAATTTACGCACACGAACACAGGAAACGCGGGGAAACACACACTTTTACCAAAAGCGAATAACCACGGAATTAAATCTACATGGTAGGCTAAGGTATAAGGGTGTAACAAAAAATTTAACATTGGTGTAAGTTACGAAAGGAATGGCGCTGAGGGTTTTTCTAAGGGTGTCTTACTCTAAAAATGAGAGTAAACAAAAGGGTTTAAATGGGGGTTAACTAACCAGTGTAGTTAGTTAGTGACACAAAACATATAAAGGCTACTTGGGTGTAATCCTAGAAATTTACCAATTGAGACAAGTCACTCCAATTTTATCAATAATACTCATTATGGTGGTCTCCAATAGTATACAAGTCAAGTTCTAAAGTTTACTATAAGTCACCGAAACACTCATATTTTTTTTGGAATTTGGGTAAAATATTGGGAAACAAATAAGGTTAAATTGTAACAATATGGAAATAAGGGTTATGTGTGAGGTTATGCAACTTAGATTTAACAAAAACATGCTAGAAAAAATTTAAATTTAAGAATAATAATCACATAGTAAGCAAAATTTTTGAAAAATAAGACAAGTAACGTTTGATGTGTCTCACGAGAGCAAGCTTTAAATTTATAACACGATCTACCAATGATTAAAACGAAAGACATACAAGCAAGTATACTCGTCCGCGTGTAGCAAGAAGTGATTCGGTATGCCGAGTTCGTTCACAAGGATTTGTTTAGTTTTTGAAACGTGAATTTGATATTTATCGTGCTTAACAATAATTCTAAATAGCAAGCAAATAATGATGATGATAAAACTACACTTGCCTAGACTAGTTTGAACAATTACCTTAGTATGATTATGACATTGGTTCTCATGGTTTATGATCAATAAATTATATGGTGTTCTAATTTGATTAGTTGGTGTACTAATCCTCTTGTTGTCAACGCATTAAATCCTCGTCAAGATTTTAAGATGAGAAAAACAATATTAAGTTTGATTACATAAGATTAAAACAAAATTACTTGATTCACGATAGTTTCACAAGTAATCGACAACTACACCTTTTAGTTTCTTAGTTTAAACAAGTTACATATGAAATGGTCAATACATAAGGTAACACCTTCATACACAAAGGGTGACAATTGATTTGTTAACAATGTCTCTTTGGACCTATTATATTGTGTACGATTATGTTTACTATTAAGCTAACTCATGCTTCAAGTGGGGCGGACATATATCACTAGGTTCAAATGGTCAAGTTCCATAGCCTATCTCCCCCGAATCCTGCCGGGAACCAAAGGCACTACCCCTTGCTAGTAAGCCGACGTATGGTAGGCGAGTTTGAGTCATTAAGTGCAACTACATGTTAGATTTATCCTTATGGTCCGTTGTCACGATCATAGACCATACTCTAACTACTTGTGGAAAACTAGAAGGGGGGTTGAATAGTTTTATGTCTTTTTAATTAGTTATAAAAGATTGTTTGAGTGTTTTCTTTACTTTCAAAAATTTAGATTCTATATTATGTGATCTCAAGTCTTGCACAATATAAACAACAATAAATATGTATGATATAGCAATAATAATGTAAGTAAAGAAATAAATGAGAGATGGAAAGATCGAACCGCGAGACAAGAGATTTATAGTGGTTCGGCTATAAGGGCACCTTCCTTGCCCTACTCCACTCCCCGAGCACCTAACTCGCGAGCTTTCTTCACTATGGCAACAAGCTCCCTTATGGCTGAGAAAACCTTACACACCAATGTACACACCACAACTTCGTCACAACTTGATCACACCTTATTCACAACTACTTCACACCTATCTATCTTCACACCTATCTACTTCACAACTATCTTCTTCACAACTATATTCTTCACAACTATCTACTTCCCAACAATCTTCTTCACACCTATTTTCTTCACAACTATCTACTTTCC